>CM031241.1:437238402-438445359 GCA_018340775.1 Taxus wallichiana var. yunnanensis | reverse complement strand
CTTGTTTCTCATCTCGTTTACATTGTTTCTTAGGTATCTTATTGGCATCACTTTATAATAAAAAGAGTTACAAAAGTACTTGTATAACATCTTTAAGAAGTACCTTATTAGAAGCATTATAACTACACACGAACCACAAGTTAACCTCCTCATCAAGTACCTGAGGTTTGGTTTAATTCCAATTTGCACTCATGGTTATACGCCCCACAATAGATCAGATTTAGGTGAAAAAAACATATTTACCCTATAAATTCTCTATAAAAGACCAAGGCACTATATTTTCACTCGCCAAGGTAACATATTTAGTTGAGAGGATCTAAATAGATCATTAACAAGAGTTTAAGTCATAGTACAACTATTTCACTAGCTCCATTGTGTCATCTGGATCCCACAAGGAATTCCTTTCAATCTTCATAAGACTAGGTAGTCCACTAGGATCCTAAGGAAGTGTTAGTTCTACTTACACCAGAATTTAGTAGACCATGTCGTTGCTAACTATCGGGTTTACGAAAATGTCACTAAACATACCGACTATGACGATAACTCAAAATTGGGCTCTTATTTACTTAAACTAGAAGGTTCCATTGAGTGCAAAGTTTAAGTTCATTCTACGGTTTCAATTTCTTCTATGGTAAGAAGGATCACACATGAAGACAAGTTATGCATGAATCTTATACTAGGGTTGAGTGTTTCGTTTAAATCTCTTTATTACATTTACAAGGTAAGAATACAACACACTAATTAATTAATCATCTATTGAACACTAGAAATGCACTACAAGATTTTAAATTCAAATTCATTTAGCATACATATCTTGTTGGTGTAAATAATCATTTACACCTAATAAGCTCATGTGAGCTAATAATTGTTATTAGTTTTATTTTATTAGGAGTTTGTTTAAACTCCTGTAACTAGTTTAGATTGGTATCTCTAGTTTAGAGGGTTTGTTATCTCTACTTTAGATTGGCATCCCTTGTATCTAGGAGTATCAAACTACTTGTTAAACCTATTTAAATGCTTCTCCCGAATTGAGAATCATCAGAGATAAATAATTATTTCTCTGTTCTTCTTTATTGTGCTCTTATTTTCTCCTCTGTAAATCTTTGTGCTCACTCTTCTGTCTTTGGATCCCGCTAGTAGTTTTTTCATATCTAACTTTTACATTACAAAATTTGAGGATCAAGATAACACCCATGTATAGAGGAACATTTCCTTAAACTCTAACATCTAACATTTTACGTAACTTCAATTATAAACCTTTTCAAACTTCACAAATGTTGAAATATCCTCTATAGTTTCATTTGGTGTATATATATTGAACCTTTTTATCATACGTAAATATGAATTAAAATTACACCTATGATTAAATGCCCATTTCCCAAGGTATCCCTAAAACTAACATCTCATACATATTACCAAATTTCAGATATAAATGTTTTGACATGACATGGCATTATACATTATATATATATATATATATATATATATATATATATATATGACCTATATAAATTACAATAATAAACAATGAATTACACCACACCTTTTTGTCATCTTTCTTGCATCCTACAAAACCATGTGAGCATGAAATCAACAATAAATCACTGGCATGGCATCCACCTAGATCTATCATAATTAAGGTTTTTGGTTTCCATTTTCATTCTAATAATAATTTTCATTCGAAAGGAGAGGGTTAAAGACACATATTTATTTCATTTCACTTCACTTCTTTTTTAAAACCAAGGATAGAGAAAGAAATAGGAAAAGAGAGAAACACTATTTTGTGAAAATTTCAATTTCACACAAGTCACATGATAGAGTTTCAAACAGTTATTTACAAGTGTCAACAAGTTTCCACATTGGTTTGGCAAACCGACAGGGGTCCTACAACTTTCTTTTTACATTTTCCTGCTAGTTGTAAAATGTTCAATTTAGGCTCGAGGCTAAGAAACCACTTTCAAACATTGTCTTCCTGAAAAAATATACCACATGTAAGTTTCTATGTATCCTCCTATAAACCAAGGATTCACAACAACCGATGAATTGAAACTAGCGAGCAGGTTTACAATTGGTGGCCAGTTTTCCGAGGCCATCGGTCGTAATTGGCCTAGTTACAAATGATCAAAAGTTAGCTCGAGGGCTTAGAAAACCATGTCCAAAACTAACGTTCGATGGATGAATGTGCACCAAGAAAATTCCTAAAATTTCCCTCATATATGGATAATTCACCAGAGTTGACGGAACTGAGAACTAGCAAACAATTTTCAAATGGCGACAGGTTTTCTAGAGCCAACTGGTCGTAATTGGTCTAATTTTGACCTAGTCAAACTACGACCGAGAGGCCTACAAAATTCCTTTATCAAACTATGAAGAAGAGTTTTTATCCAAACTAAAGGTCTCGGGCCATTATCTAGTAAATATACTAGTGGTTTGCGAAGGCGGGAAAGTATTTCATTGTTCAAGGTCTAAATGGCAGGCTAATACGAGACCCGACTTTTCAGTTATAGTAGCTTCTTGAGAGTGCCAAAATGGGTAACAGGACTCCTATAAGAGAGGCGAAGAGAGTACAAACAATTGACTAGGGTCAATCTAAAGCTTGATGTGACTCTCCTCATATCAAGGAACACATACGACGCTTGGCCTCTCTTTTATGGGGTTCAAAAGGTTGTTTAGCAAGTCTCTAAATGTGGTGTTTTTCCAACTTTGCAAGTAAAGAAAAAGGTTGTGTTTAGTTGACGAATCATCTAACTCTCGACAATATCAATGGACACGAGCACTTGATTCGGATACCTGAGTTGCATTGTATGAGGTTATGGTGGCAACCATAGTTGATGTTCAAATGGTAAAACAATTTCAAAAATCACAAGGTGGGGTTTTATTGCTTTACACTATTTAAGTTTTGTTACATATACAATTGTAAAATTATTTAGCAGTTTAATGTTTCTAATATAATGCAAATGAAGAACCAAATTATGAAAATTATAGAAGATGGAGGTAAGGAGACCATGCCTGAACAATCAGCAAAATGGAATGTGGGGGCTCTAGGTAGGTTGCACTCGCAATCTATTGAGACCACTATTTTTGCCACGTGATGCCAAATAGTTGCGTGCGGCCCCAAGCTATTCATTTTGCACCCATACCTCATCCCAAAGCTCGATCAAAATCCCATTTTTGGTAAAACCAACAATGATCACACTTAAAGAGACCAATTTTATTTTCTCAAGGTTGTCCAATTTGTTGGCTTGATATGGTTCAAAATTTCATTTTATTTTTGATCTATCTTTGTTGACACCCTTGTACACAAATTCAAATCTGCAGGCACCACTCAACCTTACTATTCCTTCATGAGACATTTATCTCATCCTTCTAGTTGAGCTCTGAAAATCACAAGCGTTGGCAACCATTCTGTTACTTATAATCCCCAACTTCTTCTCCTTGTTCTTTTGTATACAACGAACAAAGCAATGACAGAAGTAGTTCCTTTTATCTCAAAGACAATTGAATCCGCTCCATACACAAATACAGGTCCATATCAATTAATTTGGTGAAATGATGGAAATGTTGATGAGAACCTCCATTCCCACTCTAAAACCCCTATTCTGACACGATTGGGATGTTGCATAGGAAGAGAAGACGTTGGGAAATGGTGTGAAGTTTGGATTTCCCCCTTCCATTTGCCTTGCGTGGAAGCCTGCAACATATTTTTTATAAAATTATTTGTGCATGCCTCGTAATCCATGCATTTCATGGATCACATTTCTTTCAGGCACTCTGTCAAATAGTTCACGTCCCATGTATATGCTCCCACCTTTTGCATCCATGTTAACTAGGGCATTTGCAATACTACAACTGACAAAAAAATGGTTTTTTAAAAAAAATATTATGCTTTGATGTATATCTCCACCTGCTCTACTAGAGCTCCCATTGTAGTGCACACTGGGAGGATGTTGGAAAAGGATATGGAATGTAGATTTACACCTATGAATCACATTTACTTGAAAGTTTCTAATTCTTTTAAACAAACCCATTTCGTGCATATCCTGCAGTTAGAGCATTACATCTACTTGTCTTGGCAGTATAAGCCTCTAAAGTAATTTTAGTCGTACTATTTACATCTATATAGTCTAAAGTGCATGCAGATCATGTGTTTGAATTTATACCATTTTTAATAATTTCTATGTATTTTCTTGTCATTTTTGTTGACGATTTGTGGACAAGAACCTCAAATTTCCTTTTTGTTCTTGAGTTTAGTTTATATGGAACTTTTGTTTTCCTATTTTAATACTTGCTATTAGTTCTTTGTCATCATGTTCTCAAAAATTTTGGAGCCGCATTAAATAACTATAATTACAATTATGATGCTTCTATTTTTGTCCCATCGTTGGAGTGTTTTTAACCTTCTTATTGTAGTTATATGTTCAAATATTAAAAATTTCTTTCATCCTATAAGTAAAGCGGAGGAAATTAATTGGTTATATCGTGATATTTCATAATATCAACTCCATTATGCTTCAGTTTATTAAGGGCATGAGAACTTTTATTTACCAACATGTTGCTATTAAATCATATTAATTTGGGATTTCCATGTTTTTCGATTATTGTTATTGCAAATAGCCAAAAATCTTAAGAACTTGTAGAAGACCAAAAACCATTTTCATCTTGTTTAAATAGAGCTATTCTTTTCCTTCAAGGGATTGGTCTACTATGCAAGATCACGAGTCATCGAGATCCACAAAAACATTCTTCTTGTAAGTTTTAAAATTAAAATAACTTCCATTTTTATTAGAGTTCAATATGATGTCTTATTTTAGTACTTAATGATGTAATGTCAACTATATTTATTCTTCTTGTCTCAAGTGATGTAAACACATGATTCTATTGATATTATTTACAAATTCCTCTTAAAAAGAATCAACAACTTCCTTATAAAACTAGTTAGAAATAATGAGCTAAAGAATGTATGGCGGTATGTTTCGAGGAGATGTTACAGTGTAATATTATTCCAATAAATAGGTGTGTCGTTCTATGTCAACAAATAACGACATTTAGGTCCTTCACAACTAATCCTAAGAATTAATTTTGTGCACCTAACCATACAAATCTTTAGATTGAATCAAAATAAAAAACAAGGACAAAAATGTTGCTAAGTATTACCGCAACTAAGAAAATGGGTTTCATGTGGCTATATTTCGGGATCTCCACGGTAAATAGCTCGAGGCGGATGTGAAATCCCCAAAATTAACTCGGAGTCTATAATACCGTCAGTCTAGCGGTGGATGGGTCAAAAGTGAAAGGGTCAGCGGGAGTGAGTAGGATAGGTGGCGGAGTGGGAAGGTGTAATTCCCACATTTTACACACACAAATACAACACTAAAATACCATAATAATATTTCTATTTACTTACATTGTATTACACATGACACTATAGGAGCTCACTTGGGACAACACACGACACATGATATGTTTACATAACATTAACCCGCATAGATAAAATGAAATCACGTGATGCAAAACAAGCCACTATTTTTTCCCATATAACAAGGAACAACATAACGATTCAATTACAGTACAAAATTATAGATAGGGTCTTCCCACAACACGATATTTTTAGGATTACACATTTATTAAAATCACGTTTCAATACTTAACTTAAGATCTAGAAGGGTTCATAATATGTGCATCATACAATCCTTTTCCTTTTCTAGATTCCCTCTATATTGTTTAACATTTGACTTATGGTGTATCTCATTAAATAAGGATCATCTGCATTATTTCAATTACTTGTTTAATTCACTCGTTCGTTAATGGGATATTTATTTACACACAAGGCTATTAGGTATTATCCCTAGGATCCACTCCTAAGGGCATGCATCTTGACCTTATATCCTACCTCCATTACACAATGGGACAAGTGTAAGTCCAAAGGATGTGAATTTCACTTTTTTATTTAAGGATTTAGGGTCAAGTTTCTTTCATTCATTTATAAATTGATAATTGAGTTAGTACACAATAAGCATTATAGGAATTAGGTTCTTCATCCATAGCAAGAGGGTTTAATCACATTACAAAGAAGATAATGATAAGTTTTCCTATGGAATAGCACATCATGGTTACACTTTTTGAATCCAATTGTCAATTTTATTTTCACTATAGTTATGCTCCAATAGTTAATTTAAGGGATTCAAGGCTCTAAACATGGCAACATACTTCCTTATTTTCTTGTTTCTAGATTAGGTTTCTTGAGTATTGTTTTACGTCTGACTTAAGAGGTTTTATTTCTCCTTAACTAGGTTCATATACCTTTTGTAATTAATTGTGTAACATATTTTCTAATAGGGGCATTTGAATCCTTATGAGATGACTGGGCCCTATCTTAGGATATTTATCTATAAGGACAAGATCACATTGTTTAACATCATACACCTATTACCTAATAGGACTAGTGGGGAAGTAAGATGGAGTAGTTCATCATTTAAAGGTTAGGGTTCATAAAATATTTTACACAACATGGGTCCCTTTCCTCACCACAAAATAGTTTGAACACCTTATATGAGTGATCCAAATTTCACCTTTTTCTAAGCACAACCCTTTTCGGTTACATTTTCACCAACTAATCATAAATTAAAAAGTTGCAAAGTTTCAGAATTAACTCTTAGTATTGCACTATAAAACCGAAATGATAAATGGGGTTGGGTATTGAGTTCATTTTTTATCCCAACTCTTAAAGGTGACTTCCAAGGTTAGTTAGCGATCTTCACCACTCAACAAGTATGTCGGACACAAGAGAACACAATCTCCTTATGACACACGGGATAACCAATCTCGGAATGGAACCACATACTCTAGATAATGTTTAACCTTATCGTTCTTAACTGATGGGTTCATGGTGATGTTTCTAAACATATAGGATATGGCGATAAATTCAACTAGGGATCTAATTTTCTTAAGTTAGATGGTTCCATCAAGTATGAAGGTATACACTCATTGTAATTTTTTAGTTTTCTATTCTAAATTAAATCACACGGGAAGAGTAGTTATACACAAATTTTATACTAGGGTTGACTATTTCGTTTAGATCTTTTTATTACATTTTCAAGGTAAGAATTACAACGCACCAATTATTTGATCATCCATTGCACACTGGAATTGCACTATAAGCTATTAAATTCAATTTCACTTAACACAATATCTAACTTTTATAATACAAAATTTGGAATCAAAATAACACCCATATATAGATGAACATTTCCCTTAAACACTAGCATCTTAAAAATGTTACAAAACTTCACTAATAAACCTTTCAATACTTCGCAAAATGTATAACTATCCTCTACAATTTTACTTAACATATATATCCAACCCCCTTTCTACCATATGTAAAATTTGAATCAAAAGAACACCTATAGTTAAATGCACAATTCCCAAAGCACCCTAAAACTAGCATCTCATACATATTACCAAATTTCAGTAACAAGTCTTTACTGTAACATAGCAATGCATATATATATATATATATATATATATATATATATATATATATATATATATATATATATATATTATATTATTTATTTATTTATTTCATTAAAATACATAAATTACAATAATACACAATGAGTTATAACCACATCATTTTGCCATCCTACTTGCATCCTGTAAAACCATGTGAGCATGAAATCAATGATAAATCGTTGGCATGGCATCCACCTAGATCTAGCATAATTAACATTTTTAGTTTCCCATTTACATAATAATAATAATTTTCATTCGAAAGGAGAGGGTTAGAGACACATATTTATTTCATTTCATTTCACTTCATTTCTTAACCAAGGAGAGAGAAAGAGATAGGGAGAGAGAGAACCACTATTTTTCCAAAAGTTCAATTTCACACAACAAGTCACATGATAGAGTTTCAAACATTTAGTTACAAGTGTCAACAAGTTTCCATGGGGGTTTGGTAACCCGACGAGGTTCCTACAACTTTCTTTTTACGTCTTCTGCGCTAGTTGCAATTTAGGCTCGAAAGCTATTAAACCAATTTCAAACGTTGTCTTCTGATGAGAAAACACACCATGGGTAAGTTTCTACATGTCCTCCTACACACCAATAATTCACAGAACTAACGGAACTCGAAATGGCGAGATGGTTTTTAAACAACTATGACTTTTTTGGAGCTAGCGGTTGTAATTGGTCTATTTTGACCTAGTCAAACTACAACCGGAGGCCTACAAAATGCCTTTACCAAACTATCAAGATGAATTTTTTTGCCCAAACTAAAGTTCTAGGAAATTTTCTAGTAAAAATACTAGAGGTTAGCGAAGGCATATAAGAATTTCATTGTTCAGGGTTCAAAAAGTGAGTTGATACAATCCCCAATGTTTCAATTTTAACAACTTCCTAAAAGTGCAACACAAGTTAACAGGGCTCTTAGATGAGCATTGAAAAGATAAAGGACAATCAATCGATGTCGATCCAAGGATTGAAGTGAATCCTCATCTAACAAGGTACATGAAGGAAACTTAACATCTCCTTTCCAAAGTTACGAAGGTTGTTTTGCGAGTTTCTAATAATCGTGATATATTAGTTTTAATAAGGGAACAATCAACATATATATAGAGAACCCAACCTCAAATTTTCAATAAAAATGGGTATTGTAGCAATCTAGTTTAGTTAGGAAGTTTTCTAGATCATCTCAAAATGAGGGGTTGAGTTCATGGTTTTCTACCAAGGGATATTTGGATTGTGTAAGTTACGATATGACATCTTATTGTTTTGAACAAATTTATCTAAAACAATCAAATGTATGATAATCCTAAGGTTTTAAAATTTTATTTCGTTGTAAATGAAAAACTAAAGTACGAGAATTATGAAAGATAAGGAGAGATAAACCATGCCTGGAAAATATTAGCGTTCTCCGCGTATGAGGTTTTCCAAGCAGGTTCACCCACAATCCATAAGGCTTCAACTCTCTATTATCATTCCGTCGAGCAGTTCCTATGCATTCGGAAACCCCTCCATTTGTATTTTTTACGCATTTATACCCTTTACAAACATTTCTACCAAGGTATGGACAACTACTACATCTGAGAATCCTACTTTATGTTATGTTGTAATGGTTACATACCCATTTCAAATCTCTTCTCTTGGAAAAACCTAACAAGTGCTGCTACAAATTTAGGATCTTTGGTTTACACATGCCACTCTCATTTTCTTAAAGTTCCCAAATCATTTTAACACCTCAATACACACATATACATTTGTTTGAAAGTTTCTAATCCTTTTCAACAAACCCATTTTGTGCATATCCTGAAGTCAATGTTGTCCACAACAATGTTTTTTTTTTTTGAAACATTATATCAAATAGTTCACCTTATTTTTGTAAGGTCCCACATTTTGTATACATGTCTACCAGGGCCATTGAAACTACAACATCTGACAATATTCCTCTATCCTTGATGTTTTCATTGGCATCCATACCATGTTCCAAATATCCAAGTTTGGTTCAAGCTGGGAGGATGCAGGAAAAGGTCGGTGAGTATGAATTTAAACCTTCCAATTCATTTTTTAAAGATAAAATCTCCAAATTTTCATCAAAAGAAAGACCATTTTGGGTATATTCAGAATGATTTTAGTCCTGTGACCACATCTTGTCGATGCATTTTATCAAACAGTTCACTTGTCTTTTGTCAACATTTGGTGCAATGTTTCTTAAGCCTTTACGACATGCCCATTCTAAGCGTCATATAAATATTGCACCCCAACACACCCCAATAATCATTTATATCCCGAAAGACCATAATCTTCTCAAGCATTTTGACATATCGGTCACTTTCATTGTCTAGGTGTCTATAAGAAACTATTGTTCTAGAATCAAGTCAAGATATTTCCCAAAACTTATAGATGAAAGTTAGTTAGATAAATAAAGAACTATCGAAATGTTGACAACAACCGAGAGTGAACTCTTGACCCGAATTTCAAATTATAAGTGAAAACGGGTTATAAAAGAAGCTAGAAATTCACATCTTAAGTGAGAAAATTGGACAGCTCAAATTTGCATTAAATAATATGTCGGCATGATACATGGATCATTGAAGACTACAATTGATTTACATTGCCATATTTATGTTGACCATAATACACTGTGGCCCACTTCTCGAGATCTCTCTATAGATTTCCTCTTGAGCAAATTATACTTTAAAAGAAAGAAAGGATCTAGACAAGTTACTTGAGAACTGGAAAGAAATGGAAAGAGTTTCAATAGCACTAAAAAATGGGTGATCTAAACCTTGAGAAGGTCATAGTAAATTACAATGGTAATGCCACAAGTAACAATCGAAAGGAAAGGAAATGTCGATGCAAGAATGTAAAATACTTCTCTACAATTGCAACTCAACATAATCAACTCTCTTCCTTCTCAGTGCATACACATATCACCTTTGGAAAGGCACAAGACAATGTACACAAAGAGTGACACTTATAGACTACAAAAATATTCGCGATGAATGACCTCGGGATACACAAATGAATAGATAGATTACAATAAAAAAATATATCGATAGATAGTGGAAACAAATAAATAAGAGCGTGGAAGGAATATTGAAAAATAGGACCATGGGATCATCGTGGCTACATCTTCAAGCTCATCATCTTCTAGGCCTTCTCTCAAATGTTTTCTATCCCTACCTTACCATTCTTTATACTCCTCTATAACACCCTTGTTAACTATCTAATTACTTCTAAATCAGTAACGTTGACCGGGTTTTAGTGTGGGTATTACCTCACGGATCTCAAATAAAGTTCTCGATAGGCCATATAGGTGAATTGATGTCGTACATGCTTGGTAAAATGGGTGGCTTTACCCTTTGATACTAGTGTCTACCACACACAACCCTTCCTACCACACACAACCAACCACCATGCCCACCAACTTCCTCCATGACATTACTCCATTACATTTCATTTTATTTTATTTTTATTTTATAATGGAACTGCATTTCCCTCCCCTTATAATATCATCATCCTCAATGCGACACAATACCGAAGCTCAAAGGGTATGTAGGCAAGAAATTAAATAATTACACATGTCATTTGACAAAACAACTTATCGATACAATGCAACCACAAGGAAGCAAACTAATTTCGGTAATATCTTAAATTTTAATGTTCGTGAAGATTGGCAGTTCTCTTTTACTTTATTACTTAGTCTTTTCCTTTAAAGTATTTATTAATCTCAACTCTTAGTATTTCATTGTTTAGGATTTTAGTTTTCTTATGTTCGTGGGTTCCCAACCAGAACGGCATCAAAATTCTACATAAGGACCAAACACAACACCAACGGTCCACAAGAAATATTTCTCTACATACCTCTACAATTGTATCACATCACAGAACTCAAATAACCCATGGAAGGAACATACATAACCCCCACAACATAGTACTTATCACACATGCTCCTGACACAAAGGTACTCATGACATAAGCAGACTACAACAACATGGAATTCCCAACATGTACACATACAGGGGTTTCACGCAACTCAAAACCATAACTGTAGCTATATAGGGTCAAGATGGAAACAACATCATAAAACATAAACTAGACTCACAAGAGTACACATAAATCATAACACCAACTGCATACACCTCCCTAAACATCACAAACAAATCCATATACCTCCCAACACATCACATAAAAACTCCATATACCTCCCAAAGCATCATAAAACAACTACATATACCTCCCAAAGCATCACAAAGAAACTACATATACCTCCGAAAGAATCACATAATAAATCCATATACCTCCCAAAGTATCACAAAGAAGCTACAAATACCTCCCAAAGCATCAAAAAGCAACTCCATATACCTCCCAAGAAATAAAATAAAGATAGATTTTCCTTTTTGCTCCCCAAAAGAGGTCAGTCACCCTATGGCCCTAGGCGCATAGAGTCCAGACACCTCTAACCCAAGTGACATAATAACTCATGGTTTGACAACCCACTAGTTATTTGTAACTCCTTGGGCGTACCCCATACAATGAAGCGGGTCCATAGGTTCAACCACTCCATGGTGCATCCCATGACCCTATTCCACACATTATAACATTAGAACCAACATAACAATCCATTTCAAACACCAAGTGGAAAAAATCCCAAGCCTTGGGCTAGGCTATAAAACCTTTAAACATGAAAAGAAAATTTAAATCTAAGTAAAGAAAATGTCCAAATAGCCATAGTTAGTGCAAAAATCTGCATGTTAGTGCAACAACCAAATAAAATTCCCAAAATATAAGAACACATCAATCAAGAAAACTATTGGTTCTAGTAAGAAAAAGGAAAATGTTCAATTTACTGACGGGGGTTCATTTTAAGACACCTCTATAAAATTGTAGGTGGAAAATACCTGGCGAATATCCCCGTAACCAGTTTCAGCGAAAGGTGAATTTGACAGTATTCCAAAACAAAAATTTCACCTGGTTTTTCATGGCTCCATCATTGACGTGCGACAACAAGACATCAATAATCACTCCTGATGCGCGTCAATGGAACGTCAATGGTCTTGACTGACGCGCGTCATCGCTCCTTGACGCCATATCGACGCGTCACACTCGCTCTAATTGACGACGCATCATCGGCTCCTATCGACGACGCGTCATCGGGCTCCTACCGACGTGCGTCATCGCTCCTATTGACGCGCGTCATCGCTCCTATTGATGCATCATCTGCTCCTATTGACACGCCACCGCTCTTATTGACACGCGCGTCATCTCCTATTGGCGTGCGTCGCTCTTATTGACGCGCGTCATTGGCTCCTATTGACGCGCGTCACTGGTCCTACTGACACGTGTCACTGGCTCCTATTGACGTGCGTCACTGGATCCTATTGACGTGTGTCAGCTAGGACTATTGTCGCGCATCAGCTAAGACCTTTGACGCGCGTCAATTGAAGCCATTGACGCCCGATTTAGCCTATAAATACCCTTCAACCGGTCATTTTCTCATTTTCACCTTCCCGCTCTTGAATTTTTACAGGTCTCAATCGTTGTCAAAGACGCAAGTACAACTATAATGTCGACTTCACATGCTTCCCAACTGCAAGTTCAACGAAAAAAATCAAGAGAATCCAATTCAATCGATTTCCAAGATCAACTACAGGAATCCCTTATGCCCTCACATCCATACTATTTTAAAGATGTCTTCAGAATATAAAGATTTGATGGATGCGTGTGAATTTACAGGGCTCGTTAATATGCCCCATTTCAAACAGATCCGGATATTTTGAATTACCTTCTGTCATCCTACAATTCAGAGGACGGCATTTTTTATGTGACTCTGAACGATGGCCGAATGTTCCAATTCAGTATCGAAGCAAATGACATCCATTGGTTTACGGACCTTCCATTCAAAAATTTACCAATTGTTACAACCAAGGCAACACTCCTGGAAGAAGACAAGAAATTTCTCGAATCAACATTCGGTTTCCATGTTGATTGTAAGTATAATTCGTTTTAATTCATATTTTTTATTCTATTTTTTATTCTGATACAATTTGTTATTATAAATTTATAGTAATTTTCACTGTTTCGCATTTGTAGCCCATGTCAATAAATCCAGGCGTGGTGTGGATACACAATCAATTTCACACCACTTTCTTGCTTGCACTTATTTCATTTTTTCAATCCGCAATTGTTTTGCAGGGTCGCCAAACAGATATACCAAATTGGGCCATTGCATACATTGTTGCCACTATCTCAAAACAAAAATTTGATTGGTGCACATATCTATCCAAAAAATAAGAACTGACCTAACAAATTCAAAACTTTCGAAAAACCTTCATTTATTCAACAAACTATCTCCTCGGCCTTTATTATGAGGCACTTTTAAATTTAAAAGATAAAAAAATTCCTACTTCCATTTGAAGAACAACAGTATAAACTATTTAGTTTGTAATTGTATTTCAATTTTCGACATTATAAAGGCACAGCTTATTAAAACTTAAATTTTAATGTTTTGCAGAGAGAAGATTTATCAAGCCCTTCCCGAAAAAAAAAGGCGTTATCGAGAGGAAGAGGCCAACAACACGCCGAGGCTTCTGGGGGACTCCCAATCTGAAATGGAAGCTCACTCCTCTCCAAACCCTCAATAGTTTGAACTCGTTAAACGCCAGAGAAGTAATACCTTCTCATATATTATTTACAAATTCCAAAGTTGCATATTTATTTTTCAATTTAAATTTTAACCAAATGAATTGACAACATTTAATATTGATGAATTACAGGGACTTTGGAACATACACCTATTTCACAAACTCAACCTTCTTCCCCAACTCACTCCATACAGTCGCATGCATTCATATCTTCTGAACAGACACTGAGTACAACTCCTACAAGGCCACCCGTAGCACCGAGAAAAACAACCCCTCGACAACAAGGTACAACTTTTCGATAGTACGTTTAATTTCAAAAAATTTGACTTTATGAATTGTTTTCCTATTTTTCATTTTTTTCTTGTACTTTTCAGCACATGTCAGTCCTGATCAAACCGCGGCACCGACACCCACTCAACCAATAATTTTTAAAATGCCAACCAGAGGAACAGTGAAAAAGAACATTGGTAAATGCATGCCTTTTGCTCCGGCCCCTAGTGGGACACTAAACATTGCCTCCTCCTTTCGAATTCCAACTCTCTCACTTGGTGGCTTGCCCAGTGCAACGGGCATATCTATTTTGAACAATATAAATTTAGATGAAGATTATTTGGGCATTGATAGCAATGACCCAACTAGTTTTTTCAATACCCGCGAGATGATTCAAGGCCAACAGGTATACTTCAAATTTCAATTTAAATATGCTTTACAATTTTGAATTACATTTCGATTTAAATTTATTTATCTAAATCTTGATTAATTTTTTCACAAACAGGATCAGCCCACCCAAAGGCAGAAACAAGTAGCAGTTGATCTTGCTGAAAGCCCCCATACTTCTCCAGCAAGATCGTCTTCATCAGATTCAGATAGTGAACAATTGCCACCTTTTCCTTTGGAGAACTTAATTGGTTATGATTGTCAATCCCATGTCAGTGAGTTTATTCTTCCTCATATCAATCAGCTTATAGAATGGGAGAGAAGGGCTAAAGTTCTTATCAATGAGATTATTAGTCGTTATGAAAATTATTGGCAATGGGATAGTTTATACGCTGCAGTCCAGAATCAACCTGCGAAGATGGATTCCTTACTTACCCAAGTAAGAAGTGGGACTGTCACGTATAACAACAACTATAAAGACGACATTTTAGATAAGTCATTAAACAAATTGGAAAATATTAGTGCCGAGGCCTAGGCATATTTTAACAAATGGTCCAAGGACAAGGATTTGGTAGCAATCGCAAATGCCGAAAGAGATAGAGCGGTTGTAAGTACTATTACATTCAAACAATCATTCTTGTTAATTTGAAATTTTCATTTTTTAGTAATATTTTGAATTGACATTACTCTTTTTGTGCAGTTGAAATATGAAAATTTGAAGAGTCAGGTGAAGGTTTTGCAAGTTCACTTGGAAACAGCAAAGAACAGTTTATCCGCAACAAAAAATTTGAAGCAAAATATTGTTTTGGTTAACAAACAAAACAATACACTAAAGCGGATAATTAAAGAGCATGGTTTCAACCCTGACATATTATTCAAAGCTAAAGCAACAGCTGATCAAAATTTGCTGTCGCATGGAGATGCAAAAAATCAAGAAGAAAGAATTTTTAAAAATCTGGATAAAGTCATGTGGAAGATCTTATAAGTTCAGGGGTTATTTCTAGTGTTGGGGAAAGAGGTACAGCCACACTATGGAAGAAGCCGTTGGGGAAGAGAGCAGAGGAGTAGAATTGGATAAAGAAAAAGAGGGTTTTGAAAACTAGAAACTTTTATTATTGAGGAAACTTTAAATATTGAATTTGAAAACTTCTACTATTGAGTATGTACTATGGTATTTGAATTTAATTATATGGATTTATATACAATCTTTAATTTTAATTGCATTAGATGGTGATTATCATGAATTATATGTATGTTTCTTGTTTACTTGCATTGTCATGAATTGTATGTGGACGTAGATGATGAATGATGATAATTGATAATTAATGATAGATGATGATGAAAGATGATGAATGACGATAATGATATGATATATATGGATGATGATCAATTTAATGTGGACGTAGATTTATCATCAAGCACAATAATTCTTCTTCTCTAGACTTTTGAACTTGTTTTAAGATAATTATTCTCTATACTTGTAACGATATGATCATAATGTCATTAGAATGGATATAGATGATAAATAAATGGAATGTGTTATAATGGATATAGATGACATTAATGATTAGAATGGATATAGATGACATTAGAACGAATAGAATTGTAATGATATGATTATGAATTATTTTAAAAAAACTGAATTGTTTTAATAAATTTAAATTAGATAAATAATTGTGTTAATAATAATTGTAGTGTCAGGAGTCAGGATATGATAATGATATGGTGATGATATGATATATATGGATGATGAGGAATTTTATGTGGACTTATATTTAAAATTGTATAATGTATTGTTTATCCCACAGTTAAAAAAATATATCAAAGGATTTTGCACATATAAAAAATAAATTAAATATAATTCTAAGAAATCAAGAAAGAATCATCACCGTAAGAAATTAAACATAATTGCAAATATGATAGGGTTTAGCTTACCTCTTGCGTATTAGATTCATTGTGAAATCATCAAGGGTAACGTGCTAGATCTTTGTTTTACCCGACATCAGATAGAGGGGTGAGTTGCCCGACATTGTCACCCCGAGAAGTGCCAAAGAACATCTTTAAATATATAGACCAACAATATCTTTAAATAAATGTAAATATATAGAATTAGACCTGTAACATCTTCTTTAATGATAACAAGAGCTGAAAAATGTAAAGTAACAAACAATAAGATTATGTTGAAGAAGATACCTATTTAAAATTGAAATCATCACCGGTAATGTGCTAGATCTTTGTCTTAAAAAAATTCAACACAAAAATGGATTAGTAGATAGATGGGTGAGTTGCTCGACATCACAAATTATCCCCAGAAGTAACAAATTTCCTCGACGGATGTCAACCCACGTTTTCAAAAATAAAAAGATTGTATTTAACTAAATGTAAATACATAGACTCGTAACATCTTTAATGATAACCAGAGCTGAAAAAAATGAATAGTAACAAACAATAAGATTAAGGGGAAAAAGATACCTCCTTAAAGTTGAAATCATCACTGCCACTGGTAATGAGCTAGATCTATGTTTTAAAAAACCCAACACGAGAAATGGATTAGTAGATAGATGGGTGAATTCCCGACATTTTTAGTATATAGACTCAGTAACATCTTTAATGATAAAGATAAAAGATAGATAAAGAAGATACCTATTTAAAGTTGAAACAATCCATTATCAATAGCTTCATCAAACTCGATGTTGTCTTCTGTAGAATGTGACGAAGAGCCAATTACACTCTCAAGGTTGGGAATATTTGTACTTGTAGCTGTATTATTCACACCTCTTCTTTCGTAAAAGGGAATTCCAAAGCACAATTGCTCTCTTATCGAATGGAAAGGTTTCATGGAGTATCGAGAAACATAACACCTCATGTAACTTTCCATATTTTTATCCAACCTGTTTCTCAGTTTTGATTTTATAAATGACAATGCACTGAAAACCCTTTCATCCTCCACAGACCCCAAAATCATTGTTTGGCATAACTCATATAATCTGAAATATTCACTGATATCTTCTTGTAAGATAGAACTTTGATAGATTCCTCACCACAGCCTTGTAATAGCACCACTTTCAGAAGGTTGATCTAAATTCTTATATTGGTTCCTCATTGTTGTTGCAAAATTTGTTGACTAAAACTTTAATAAATCGGCATTCAGTATACCTTTGATTTCCATACCCTTGAGCTCTGACGTCTTTGTAAATTGTTCCATTATTGTACCCATTGATTTATGGAAATGCTTTCTGACAAAGTCTGCACGGCCACCTTCAGTATTCCAAAAATTAGGATTCATCACACCCATGGCTTCCAGAATTTTATCTTTACAGAAACATTCCCTAATTTCTGATGACAAGGTTTCTGAAATTTTTTTAAGCTTTATTCTTGTTTCAACTATAATAGACTCAAACAAATTACGTGTCACGGGAACATCTTCTCGCTCCGATCCTCGTAATATCTTGACGTTTTTACAAAATGTGCATTGGTATTTCCTCCCATTAATAAAGTGATGCAGAGGTGATCGTGGATATTAAATCTCAAAAAGGTGTTAGGATTTTTAAGATCTAATAAATCTTTCCAATTTTCAAAAACAGTGCATCAAAACTATCCTGGGACAAGATAATATATCAAGACTTTTACATACCATTTTTCTCATCCGTATAAAATCCACAATATAGATTAATCTCCCCATGCATGCTTCATCAGTGTATTGATCTCCTTTAACATTGGAAGAATACCAACCAATGTAAGCAATGTCTCCAAATCAGCTTAAACGGAACAACAAGTCCTTGCCTCTATCAACTTCATGACGGTATTTGTGCATGAAACCAACCAATGAAGGATACTCCTCACGAACTCTGCATGCAGGTTCATACAAAGAGATCCATCTAGTCTCCACATCCTTCAGAAGTTTTTTGCCATCTGTAATTCCAATTGCAAATTTTTGGAACTCGAGAAAATGCTTTGGGTTGCTTGACATATAGGCATGAAGTTCTCTTATAAGGTCTTCTAATTTAGCAACATTTTCGTGGTTGCTTACCATTTTATACGCTAAATTCATTCTGTGAGCCATACAATGAATTGGTAGCATATATGGGGCCACTATTGTTTGTAATCTAACACAGAGCCCTGTTCGGTGACCCTGCATGACAGATGCACCATCTTGCTCCAACGCATACCAACTTCGTAGCAATTTCATAATCACCATTCCAAAGAACATCTTTCAAATGAGAAACAACTATTTTATATAGGTTTTCGGCATTGCAGTTTTCAACCATTTTCATAACACCCAATAGATGAGGTGTCCTTATATGATTTTCTAAAGTATAGATGTGGATACATACCCATGCGGTGTTGTCGACTGCTGTCACTTCATCAATTGAAAGAGAGATAAAGTTTGCTTTTTTTACATTCTCTTTCAAATCTTCCTTCTCTATCATCGAGAGGCATTTTTCCATTTCCCATCCACTACTTTCAGACCAATGAGACTGAGGTACATTCAGCATTCCGTTAAATTGATACAAAACTTTGAAATCGAGGAAATCCGAAATCGCTCTTCCTTTTTTTAGTATTTGAAAAAGAGTAGAGAATTGTATGAATTTTGCATGTAGATTTGTTTCTTTCATCTTACCAATATGTGATGTGATCGTTCCTCCCTTTTCCAATAGATGTCTGTGTTTTTTCTGCTCTACCTCATATTCCGCTGCGTATCTAACATGCATGCATTCTTTTTCAGTTTTCCACCTATGTGTTTTGATTTTCTGGCCATCCGCCCCCGTTACAGTTAAATATTGTTTTCCACAATGTTTTTCTATAGTGTCCAGCTTCAGTTGCATTTTTTGTTGCTTTCCCAATTTCCACGTACATATTGTACATGTACATTCAGATGGGATTTCTTCAGAATTAGATGATTGTACAGGTTCAATAAACGGAAATTTAGCTGCCCAATCAAACTTGTATGTCCTGCCAATGGTCCACATATTCTTGTTCATTTTCAATGCTTTACTTTTTTGAGTAGAATTTTGAGCAATATCACAATCACCTAGTTTCCTCTTTCTTGGACCGGAGTTTGATTTTGATTTCTATCTTCCATTTTGCTGAGTGTTTGTATCTGTGATATCTAGCTGCACTTCTGGTTGCACCCCAACAGGAACAATATCTTCAAGATCTGGCATATTATCGTAGGTTTCATTTGTTTGACTTTGATACATGTAGAATGCATGTCCACCTCAATAATACCTTCCACACAGTCAATATTCTGATTCTTTGTGGTGGCATCTATATGATTGGTATTTACAATATCTGTATCCACAGAGTTTCCAAAATACTTGAAGAGTGATTTCTGAGATTTCTTACTTACTTTTAGGTTATTCATATTCTTTGAGCTAGCACCTTCCATTATTCTGAAAAGAGTCATGCATCAGCAAAAGAACCAAGTAGCGACTCTGTCCAGTGTTTGAGGTCTTGTCGCGCGTCCCCTGTCTGAGGTCTTTGTCACGTGTCAACTCTGCACTTGTCACGCGTCAACAACCCATTTCCTGTCGCGCGTCCACTGTCTGAATATACTGTCGCACGCGTCAACACTGCCCTTGTCGCGCGTCAACTTCTTTGCCCAAGTCACGCGTCAACACTTCCTCTGCACGCATCGCGATCGCATGCGGTGGTTGTTGTTGCGCGTCAACAATGCCCTTGTCACGCGTCAACACTACATTTGTCGCACGTCAACAATCACAGGCTAACAGTAATCTGAATCTCTGGTGCTTAAGGGTATGCGAGTTCAAATTTCACAGTATTGGTAATTTGTTAAGCTACTTGAGGTATACTACCCGGCGAATCAGCTAGGTTTTTATAGGAGATGTTTTCAAATGAAGGCGGCCTTCCCCAAAAAAAATATACTATATATTTTAGTAACAGACACCACCCACTCCGAATAATTCACCTTTTCAAATTTTCCTAAAATGAAATTTTCACCATATTACGAATATTCGCCGCTAAAATCCTCCCCGCACCGCTTCCATAAGGCTCAACATAGTCATAACTACACTTAGGTAAAATCCATAAAATAACCATATAGGTAAAGAGAAAGGAGTACGGTTTGCCATCTAGTGGGACTAAGGTGTCCCCGAGACATAATATGCATGACATCTATTAAGAAAATACCATACATACCAAACAAACAAAAATGGGTTTTCAGCCTACATAAGACTCCACTTCCAATCTCGTACTCATTTCGAGTGGTAGTCAACAATACACATTTTCTCACTCCAAACATACACCATTTATCAATTTTCCTTAGGTTCGGTTAGTGTAGGCTTAACAACATAACACATAAATACATCACTAACATAATGGTGATTCACACACATTAACCATAACGTCTTACACATGGTATATATAGAGGGTATAATTAAATCATTACTTTCACGAGGTTATGATACATGACATTACCACATATTGTACCCAAAGAGCAATCATTTTATAATAGGGATCATATGTTCACCATATGCCCCTAAATCATGATATGAACCATCTCATTTTACATGAATTATACATATGATAAACACAGTGAGTAACATTACAACATAAAATTAATTGTTATATAACATGGTGACACACACAATTCATCACAACATGGTGGCAACATCACGATACAATCCAATTCTCTATACATAAATTATGTCATGTAAGACATGAGCACACATACATACCACAAAATAACAAGAAACTCCAACACTCCGCAATTGACAATAACATTATTTTCACACACACCAAGGTGGCACATCACACATGAACTCCTCATTGAATCCATGAAAAAGAGAGAGAATGCTCTCATCACAAGCACATCAACATGGTAAAAATACACACTAAGTTACATGCATAACATGTGCATTCATAATATCATAGTTACGACATTGGTCACATAACAACATATATCACTTTACTCTTCCAATATCCACTTTGCCACCATGCGGAATCATCACAACTCCAATCCATCCTAGATATTTGAGAGCATGAGCCTCACTCGATACCAAATGTAATGCCCACATTTTATAGACACAAATACAACACTAAAATATCATAATAATATAGGAGATCACTTGAAACAACACACAACACATGATATGTTTGCACAACATTAACCCGCATAGATAAAATGAAATGATGTGATGAACAACAAGCCACTTATGTTCCCATATAACAAGGCACAACATAACGATTCAACTATAATACAAACTTATAGATAGGGTATTCCCATAACATGATATTTTTATGATTTCACATTTATTAAAATCACATTTCAAAACTTAACTTAAGATCTAGAAGGGTTCATAATATGTGCATCATACAATCCTTTTCCTTTTCCGATTCCCTCTATATTGATTAACATTTGATTTATGGTGTATCTCGTTGAATAAGGATTACCTTCATTATCTCAATTACTTGTTTAATTCACTCATTCGTTAATGGGATATTTATTTACACCAAAGGCTATTAGGTATTGTCCCTAGGATCCACTCCTAAGGGCATGCATCTTGACCTTATATCCTACCTCCATTAGACAATGTGACAAATGTAAGTCTAAAGGATGTGAATTTCACTTTTTTGTTAAAGGATTTAGGGTCAAGATACTTTCATTCATTTATAAATTTATAATTGAGTTAGTACACAATAAGCATTATACGAATTAAGATCTTCATCCAAAGCAAGAGTATTTAATCACATTAAAATGAAGATCATGATAACATTTCCTATGGAATAGCACCTCACGATTACACTTTACAAGCCAAGTGTCAATTTTAATTTATTTATAATTATGCTCAACAGCTTAATTTAAGGTATTCAAGGCTCTAAACATGGTAACATACTTCCTTATTTTCTTGTTTTTACATTAGGTTTCTTTAGTATAGTTTTACGTCTAACTTAAGAGGTTTTATTTCTCCTTAACTAGGTTCATATACATTTTGTAATTAATTGTGTAACATATTTTCTAATAGGGAAATTTGTATCCTTATGAGACTACTAGTCCCTGTCTTAGGAGATTTATCTATAAGGACAAGATCACATAGTTTCACATCATACATCTATTACCTAATAGGACTAGTGGGAAGCAAGATGGATTAGTTCATCATTTAAAGGTTAGGGTTCACATTATATTTTACACAACGTGGGTCCCTTTCCTCACCACAAAATGGTTTGAACACCTTATATGAGCGATCTAAATTTCACCTTTTTCCAAGAACAACCCTTTTCGGTTACATTTTCACCAACTAATCATAAATTAAAATGTTGCAAAGTTTCAAAATTAACTCTTAGTATTGCACCATAAAACCTAAATGATAAATGGGGTTTGGTATCGAGTTCATTTTTATCCCAACTCTCCAGGTTATTTGGTGATCTTCGCCACTCAACAAGTATGTCGAGCTTGAAGAGAACATAATATCCCTACGACACACATGATAACCAATCCTGGAATGAAACCACATACTCTAGATAATGTTTGACCATATCATTCTTAACTCGATGGGTTCTCGGTGATGTCGCTAAACATAAACGCTATTGAAATAAATTTGACTAGGGATCTAATTTTATTAATCTAGATGGTGTTATCGAGTATGAAGGTATATGCTCATTGTAATATTTTAGCTTCTATGCTAAAATAAATCACACATGAAGAGTATTTATACACAAATTTTATACTAGGGTTGATTGTTTCATTTAGATCTCTTTATTACATTTTCAAGGTAAGAATTACCACGCACCAATTATTTGATCATCCATTGCACACTGGAATTGCACTATAAGATATTAAATGAAATTTCACCTAACAAAATATCCAAGTTTTATAATACAAAATTTGGAATCAAAATAACACCCATATATAGATGAACATGTCCCTTAAAAACTAGCATATTTAAAATGTTACAAAACTTCACTAATAAACCTTTCAATACTTCGCAAAATGTAGAACTATCCTCTATAGTTTTAATGAACATATATATCCAACCCCTTTCTACCATATGTAAAATTCAAACCCAAAGAACACCTATAGTTAAATGCAAAATTCCCAAAGCACCCCTAAAGCCAGCATCTCATACATATTACCAAACTTCAATAACAAGTGTTTATTGTAACATAGAAGTGTGTGTGTGTGTGTGTGTGTTGTGTGTGTGTGTGTGTGTGTGTTCTTCATTAATAGATGTAAATTACAATAATACACAATAAGCTATAACCACATCGTTTCACCATCTTACTTGCATCCTACAGAACCATGTGAGCATGAAATCAACGATAAATCGATGGCGTGGCATCCACCTAGATCTAGCAAAATTAACATTTGTAGTTTCCCATTTACATAATAATAATAATTTGAATTCGAAAGGAGAGGGTTAGAGACACATATTTATTTCATTTCATTTCACTTCATTTCTTAACCAAGGAGAGAGAAAGAGATAGAGAGAGAGAGATAACCACTATTTTTCCAAAAGTTCAATTTTACGCAAGTCACATGATAGAGTTTCAAAAAATTAGTTATAGGTGTCAAAAAGTTTCCACAGGGGTTTGGTAACCTAACGGTGGTCCTACAACTTTCTTTTACGTTTTCCTGCTAGTTGCAAAAATGTTCAATTTAGGCTCGGAGGCTAAGAAACCACTTTCAAACGTTTTCTTCCAATGAGAAAACACACCACGGGTAAGTTTACGTGTGTCCTCCTATACACCAATAATTCATAAGCCGAGAAAATCCAGGCTCGGCGATTATTTTCAAACGGCGGCGGGTTTTCTTGAGCCATTGGGCATAATTGGTTCGGTTTGACCTAGTCAAACTTCGACCGAGGCCTCTGAAAATGCCTTTGGAAAACTATCGAGATGATCGATTTTCCCCAAACTAAAGGTTCTAGGAAATTTTCTAGTAAAAATATTAGAGGTTAGCAAAGGAAGATAAGCATTTCTTTTTTCAGGGTTTAAATAGTGAGTTCATACGAACCCCAACTTTTCAATTTTAACAACTTCGTAAAAGTGCAACACGAGTTAACAAGGCTCCTACAAGAGCATCGAAAAGATCATAGATAATCAATCGAGTTCGATCCAAGGATTTAAGTGACTCCTCACATAAAAAGGTACATGAAGGAAACCTAATCTCTCCTTTCCAAAGTTATGAAGGTTATTTTGCAAGTCTCCAAAAATCGTGATTTATTGGTTTTAACAAGGGAACAATTAACACATATACAAGGAACTCAACCTCATCTTGTCAATAAAAATTGGTAGTATAGGAATCTAGTGTGGTTAGGGAGTTTTCTAGATCATCTGAAATTGAGGGGTTGAGTTCATGGTTGTCTACCAAGTACTGGATTTTGTAAGTTATTATATGACATCTTATTGTTTTGAAAAAGTTTATCTAAAAAAATCAAATGTATGATAATGCTAAGGTTTTAAAATTTTATTTTGTTACAAATGAAAAACTAAAGTATGAGAATTATGAAAGATAAGGAGAGATGAACCATGCCCGGAAAATATTAGCATTCGTTATGTATGAGGTTCTCTAAACGGGTTCACCCGCATTCCACAGGCTTGACTCTCTTTTAGCATTCCATCGAATAGTTCCAATGTATTTGGAAACCCCTCCATTGTATTTTATTTGCATTTATCCCCTTTACAAACATTTATACTAAGGTATGGGAAAATACAAAAGCGAGAATCCCACTTTCTTTATGCATTGATGGGTACATACCCATTTGAAATCTCTTCTCTTTGCATAAACTAGAAATCTTTGCTACATATTTAGGATTTTTACTTTACACTTGCCACTTTGTCATTTTCTTGAAGTGCCCGAATCATTTTAACACCTTGTCATCCCAATTTTGCCTTAGGTAAAATTAGTCAAAAACGACCCTACACAGGAAGAAATCTAAAGGTCGGTTTCATCGTACGAGCCCACATTTCGAATCCAATAGTCAGGTTAGAGGTGAACTCGAAAATAGTGAAACCAGGGGGCTCAAAAGGGGCAAATAGCATTAAGGAGGCTAGAAGATCTCAAGAGAGAAATAGGAAAGGCTCGAGTCTTGGGATTCACAAATGATTCGAAGCGAGCTCAAATAGACTTGAAATGGAGGAGCAAGGTCGGAAAAGGGGCCCGAATGACGTCAATAGAGATTAGAGCTCGACAAAAGAAAATGTGCAAGGCTCGAGGTTTACAAAATTAGCCGCATACGAGTCGACGTGAGGCCAAACAATAGACTCACGAAAGGCACCATTCGTCGACTTGGCGCATTTCCAAAAGACACATCCAAAGACTAGCTCCCAAATGAGCATGGGCTCGCCACATAGTCCAAGATAAAAAAGGGGACAGAGCGGGCCCAAATTGGCAATTGAGAAGTCACAGGCTAATAGAAGCAACCACGTGTCCAAACGGTGCTACTTCAAAGGTAAAAGCCAAAGTGGAGACCCAAACAAGCACCATGCCTCCATGTGTCCTAGGTTCGAGAAAGGCATTGGCTCGAATCGGTTAAGTATAGAGAGTTGCAGTGACGGCACCACATGTTCCATTGGTGCAAATTCAAAGGCGTGACCCAAAGTGGAGACTCAAACAAGCGCAGGCTCGCCACATGTCCCAGGTCCAAAAGGGGACAGAGTCGGGGTTGAATAGTCAAAGCAGAGGTAGGCCAGTGGAAGGAGCCAAGTGTCAGCACGGCACTACTTCAAAAGTAAAATTCGGAGTGGGTTTTCAAACAAGCACGAAGCCTCCACGTGTCCAGGGTTAGACTTATGGCCCCGCCTAGTAAAAGGGACTTAACCAAAACATAAGGAAACAGAGAAAAGCTGCGGAAGGCACCACGTGTCTCTTTGGCGCAACTTCAAAAGAAAAATCCAAAAGTGGTCCCCAAACTTGCACCAGCTCTACATGTGGCCATGTTCCAAGTCAAAGTGGGAAGGCGGGCCGTCGGAGGCAATTTGAACTTTTTGGCTCGAAGGAGTAAAGTATGAAAGAGAGCCGCACCTCCACTGATGCACAAGGAGCCACGTGTCAAGCCTAAATTACAGGCGGGCCCGGGAGGACTTTTTCCCAAATGGAAAATGCAAACCAGCGGGCCCGAAGATGGTTTTTGACAAAAATGAATTATGGGGTTATGGAGCATTTTTACATTTTTGTATTTTTGGTGCCGAGAGGGTACAAAGTGAGTTTCGGGCCCGCAGACCCCTTCTACTAACTGGTTTTCACCATTTTTGTACGGACCTAATCAAACATTTAAATAGACATATCTTTCAATCCAGTGCCGAAATTTGACAAATTTGGCACCGTTTGAAAGGTCTCGACCTCGTCTATGCCATGGGAGCCTAAAAATTTAATTTTGATGAGGTTAGATGGGTGAAAATGGGAAAATGTCTTTCAAGCCATTAATACAGAATCTGATTGCTTCAACTACCAGATTTGATTTGATTTGATCAGTCGTTCTTCCTTCTTCAACACGTCGAAAGGACATAGAGCGGTGGACTCAATAGATTGTGGGTGGATTCATGGGGGCATTGATGGTTGGTGGTTGAGCTTTAAGAGAAAATTCAAGTTTCTCTTCTTTCCCTCCGATTTTCATCATATATATATTGTAACACTTCTCATTTGAGAAGGGGAGACATTTTGGGATGTGGGGAAACTCAGTCAAGTTGTTTCCCAACTCCATTTGAACTGTAAGCCTTCTCCTACACCTGGAGAGTGTATTTGTTCCTCTAAGCCCCCATGTAATAGTTTGTGCACCTTATAAAGCGATAAAATCATGTTTCATGGCATCTTTCAACCCTTGACATCATTTTGTTGTTTCTTTGTGCCTCTCTATCTCGTGTTTGCTCCCTATGCATGTATTTCACATTTACAGGTACAGGATGTCGTGCTTCATGGAGTTTTGATGGCGGATTTGGATTTGGGTCTGTCACTTCTATCTGACCTCCCTCAGTCCCCTTTTCCTTGTTTCATTCTCCCTCAGCAGAGTATCTCGCCACTTCCTTTTCTGGTGTATCACCGCTTAGTGTAGGCTCTTTCGCGATCTCTCTCTCTCTCCCTGTCTCCTTGGATGGTTACATTAGGATTAGAATAGGTTTTCCTACACTTGAGTAGCTTGTGGTAGGTAGATTAGGAAGAAAGAACCGGCTTTCTCTGGAGGTCCATCTCTAGTTTTGCAAGTCCCACAGCTTGAGAGATGGTCCCATGTTGTGCAATCACACCGAATGTCCCACTCACGACCAAGCCATTCGGGGTGTGTGATTACTGCACTAACACACCTCAATACACTCCTATGCATTTTTGAAAGTTTCTAAGTCTTCTCAAAGAAACCCATTTTGTGCATATCCTGCAGTCGATGTTGTCCACAAAAATGTTTTTAATTTTTTTAAAACACTTTTTCAAACAGTTCACCTACTTTGTGTAAGGTTCCACATTTTAATTATATTTCTACCAGGACCATTAAAACTACAACATCTGACAATATTCCTCTATCCTGTATGTTTTCATTGATATCCATACCCTATTCCAAATATCCAAGTTTGGTTCAAGCTGGGAGGATGTTGGAAAAGGTTAACGAGTCTAGATTTAAACCTTCCAATTGAGTTTTCTTTAAAATAAATCACCAAAGTTCCATCAAAATAAACACCATTTTGGGTATATTCAGCAATGATTGCAGTCCCTGTGACCACATCTCGTCGAGGCATTTTATCAAACAATTCACTTTGTCTTCTGTCAACTGCATTTGGTGAGATGTTTCATAAGCCTTTTCAACATGCCCATTCGAAGCATCATATAAATCTTGCACCCCAACACACCCCCAACAATAATTTATGTCCCTAAAGACCGCAATCTTCTCAAGAATTTTGACATATGATTCACTTTCCTTGTTTAGGTGTCTGTAAGAAACTATTTTTCTAGAATCAAGTCAAGATATTTCCCAAAACTTCTAGATGGAAGTTAGTAAGAGAAAGAACTACAGAAATTTTGATAACAACTGAGAGTGAACTCTTGACCCAGAAGTTCAAATTATAGGTGAAAATGGGTTATAAAAGAAGATTGAAATTCACAACATCTTAAGTGAGAAAACTGGACAGGCGTGAGTTTGCATTGAATAATATGTAGGGCATGGTACAAGGATCATTGAGGACTACATTTGATTTACATTTCCATATTTATGTTGACCATAATACACAATAGCCCAGTTCTCTGAGATCTCTCTCTAGCTTTACCCTTGACCAAATTATACTTTAAAAGAAAGAAATAATCCAAACAAGTTACTGAGAATTGGACATTAATGGAAAGAGTTTCAGATGTATTGAAAAATGGGTGATCTAAACCTTGAGAAGGTCATTATAAATTACAATGGGAATTTCACAAGTAACAAGAAGAAAGGAAAGGAAATGTCGATGCAAGAACGTAAAAGACTTCTCTACAATTGCAACTCAACATAATCAAATCTCTTCCTTCTGTGCAATACACATATCTCCTCTGGAAAGGCACAAGACAAAGCGCACAAAGAGTGGCACTTATAGACTACAAACATATTCAGGATGAATGACCTCAGGATACACAAATGAGTAGATAGATTACAATGACAAAAACTTTCTATGGAGAGATAGTGGCAATAAAGAAATAAGAGTATGGAAGGAATATTGAAAAATAGGAGGATGGCACATCCTCAAGCTTGTCATCTTCCAAGCCTGCTCTTGAATGTTTTCTATCCCCACCTTACCATTCTTTATCCTCCTTTATAACGCCCTTGCTGCAAGTATCTAATTTTTTCTAAATCTACAACGTTGCTTGGGTTTCAGCGTGGGTATTACCTTTGGATCTCAAATAAAGTTCTTGTTTTATTATTCAAGGAGGTGATAGGTCTGATAGGCCGTATGGGCGAATTGATGTCCTCAATGCTTGGTAAAATGGGTGGCTTTACCCTTCGATACCAGGGTCTACCCCACGCAACCCGTCCTGCCACACACAACCTGCAACCACCATGCCCACCAAATTCCTCCACGACATTACTCCATTACATTTCATTTTATTTTATTTTTATTTTATAATGGCACTACAAAAGGAGAAAAATGGTGGAATATTGACGTCCAAGGAGCACCATGTGGTGTCATTCTGACCTAACTCAATGAGATTGCCATGGGAAGACTCCAAACCCCAAAATAAGCCAGAGGAATGAAATTTTGGTTCCAGATGGAAGCGTAGGGAAATGAGTAGGTAAACACGTGGAGGAAAGAAGAGAAATAATTGGTAGAGGAAATAGAGATCATAGGTATACATGCAGGAAATTCTCGCATTTTTTTATGTGGGTCGAGTATTGGTAATGACTGGGTCAGCGACTGTAAAGGTTAGCTTTTTGTATTTGGCGAAGGCATAAAATTAACTGTATTCGACGTTTCCAAGAGTTTATGGTCATCTCAATGCGCATGAGAAGGAGATGATGATAATTCGCATTTACAGAGCAAGAACAATAAGAGGCCGAGACCCAGCCGCCAAGAATGGAACCCTTGCCTCTAGAAGGGGACGTATCCATTAATCTTAACCATGAACTCGATGTATACTGTGAGATTATTATTAGATATGTTTATTCCATCAAGGTATTATAGACCATCAAATGTAGATGGATTTTCGCAAGAGATATTGTTGGATGTGAAATTCGTGCTCTCCACTTTATCTAGATTACCCAAAGCTATTGGAATTTCTCCAGTCAATCCGTTATTTCTTAATTTCAAACCAATGGCTAGATTCTATAGATTTCCAAGTGATGGTAGATTTTGATTTTGAAATCGGTTATGCCATAAGTGTAAAATAATTTATTGATCTTCTGCCCATATATGAAAGTATCTTGTGGATTCATATGATGGTATACATTATTTTGTTGCAGAAAGCTACAAAAAGCATGGAATATATAGTGGAATTTGATTTGGAATGATCTTTCAAGTTTTGGGTCGGCTTTCTACTGGCACAATTAAAATTGTAATGTACAGGATGGTAGTATGATGGAAAAGATGAGCTGATTGGGTTAGATATAAGCTATTGCTTGTATTTGGTGAAACAATGTTAATGGTCATTACAAGGTTATGATGACGTGAGAATGAATGAGTTGGTTCTAAGCATGGGTGAAGACAAAATTTGAATGACATGACAATGCACGATGTGTATTTGTCTTTACTGTGGATAATAGAGTATGTTTTTTTAAGAAGTATTTTTTGCAAAGTAAAATTCATGTGCCATAGTTAATGGAAAACTAATATGCAAACCAATATATGTGATACTTAACAGCAAATTGGTATTTGTGCAAGATGAAGTGCAACTATGTTATAAAAACAAATCTTCAATCTCATGAAGATATGGAATATTTGTGATAGTTAACAACAAACTAATATGCAATAGAGCATGTGTAAATTGGAAGGAAAATAGGGTTCGAGAGATGCAATATGACAATGAAACATGCGGAGGAAATAACATGAGAAATTTAAGTTTGAAAATGTCAAAAAAGTCAAAAAAGTCAAGACTATATACAATGTTGGCATTGTTGTTTATATTTGGGAGAGCATAAAGAGTAGCATTTTCAAAAATTACAAAATGTGGTCACCGAAACACTATATTGATATTCAATAGTATTTTGTGTATCATACAGAGAGAAAAATATAAGCAGTGGCGTAATATTCTTCATATGGCAAGTGTTGTTCCTAGAATTGAAGCTAGAAAAAGTTTCGATAATGTGCTTGTTAATGTACCTACGAAGCCCAAAAAAATAGAGATGTTAGCGACAAAGGATATTTTTGTAAATGAATAAAATGTGGCAGTATAAATGTGGATAGGTATAAACCTTATGGGTAGATATCGGTGTTGACATCGACAATGGTGTTAGTTTGATCAAGCGTAAAATTTCCTTGCATTGTGAAAGTTTCCTTAAATATGATTTATTCTATGTTTCTAAGTCTGCACTGACACCAAAACAATATATAATATTATGAAGCTTTATCCAACCAAAATGTTCCATGTAGTTCCTCTTTGTCAGATTTACTTAGATTTGAATGACTATTGCGAAGATTCCAGCCAATAAAATAGCCCCATGTATCTTCACAATATCAGGAATTTGTTAGATTCATCTTAACGTTTAGAAGTGCAATCGAATGAGATCCTTCCACACTCTTCGCAAATTCAAACTTTTGTTAACTTATTTCTAACCAATACGAAACCCAATCCAATAGAAAAGCCCCACATCTCTTCGCATATAGCGATATCGGTATTTTTAGTATTATCGATTAATAACCAATAGAAATAATCCTTTTGTCGCGTACATTTTTTTATATTAAGGCTTTGTCATAATCTGTCAAAATGTGAACCAATTAGATTAAGTTTGCCCGAATTTCGCATGTCGAGTTAGTTAGAATGCGAGCCAATGAAACTTGTCCACATTCTTTCGCATTTTGTTTTCCTTTTTCATAATCATATCGAGTGAGAAAAGTTAACCAAAGGTTCCACGTATGTATGAATTTTTAATGGTCTACCTTGTTAGTAATTGATCTTTTATCGTGTATGTTGCCTTTGTGAAGGGCGAAGGAATAATAAAGCACCACATAGATGTTATTTTTTACGGTGTCCAACCTGTAGATATATTTTCCATTGAATTATTGACACTTGTCTTAGTCTTTTGTCTTTGCAAAAACCGTTCGAGACCCAAATTTAATTATTATTTGGCTTATTTCGTGAGCACAGAGTCTGCAAAGCCAATATAATTATGGGTTTAATTAATCTTGTTTAGCCGTAACCCACAGATTTAAGATTTCTTCACATTTTTATTAATCAATATAGAATTGCAAATCGATTTAGCCTACTAAATTAAATATATTATCATGTGAAAGCGTATAGATCTTTTGTAATTCGACATAGCCTCCCGAGTTTAAGCGATACAAAATTTAAAAATGCATCGAGACTTACGCAATTTGATTTTGTCGAGGATTATAGATTTTTTTCAAGTGAAAATTTTGAATACGGCGTACAACCTCGAGATGGTTCCTAAATAGGGCAAGTTGAAAATACACAAGGTGTATAGCACTTCCTCTCATAGGCGGTCATAGTCAGGTATCTGCTACTATGTATGCATTGGAATTTTGTAACATAATTCATGTTTATTGTCACGAGATAATTTCTCTATCTGAAAAACTATGTAAATATTTGTATACATTTAATGGAAAAAAGTTAAAACTTCTTTTTATTTTGATAAATGAGAAAATGATTGTATTTTTGTATACTTTGTTATGTATCTTTTGAAAAGATAATTGTTTATGAAGCACAGTGAATTGTAGCAATAAATTAATAAACTATGTAATTTTAGATATGTATGCATGTTTTTAAAGAAGATCAATTTTAAAATTATTGTACAAAAAGAGTGTATATATGAAATTGATCACCTTTAAAGTATAATCTTGCAATCTAATGGTATTTTCGGACTAAATTATTTGTTTGTTTGATTGTGGACCCGAAAATCTTTTAAAATTGGATTATTAGAGGACTTATGTCCACTTAGAGCCATCTCTCAAGGAAATTGTGGAATGTTTCCATGTGTCAATCCTCGGTTGTTAGATTGTCGCAAAGTTTCGCTCACTAGTTAGTACACTTGTCTCTTTTCCATCGATGTGTCTTACGTCTTCCTAAATGGACACGAAAGCTTCCCTTAGATATGGCTAATTTTGTGTTTATAATTCTTCCTAAAATAAAAGTAATATATAATAATGCAAATCATTAGCTAATCGAGAATGTTCCATGTAGTTACTGCCTTATCAAAGTTACTTAGAATCAACTGACTATTATGAAGATTCAAGCCATAAAAAGAGCTCCATGTATCTTCATAATGTCGGGACTTTGTTAGATTCCTCTTAATATTTTGAAGTGTGAGCCAATGAAATCCTTCCACGCTCTTTGTAACGCCCGCTAAAATGACCACTCAAGACCCAAGAACAACCTAGGTTTAGATAGAAAAATTATGGAATAATTTTTTTTTTTAAAAGCGTGACCACTACCAAGCTGCAACGCAGTTGTCACAACAAAGATTCAAAGTCAATTATAATTTAATAAATGAAATTTTCCCGTTGTAACAAACATTAGATCCACATTACAAAATTAATGAGTATAGTTAATCCCAATATAGTTAAATTTCTCTTAGGTGTTAATTTAATAAATAATTAAATTAACACTATAGTTAAATATTCCTTAATTAATTTTAGAGGGTCAAGGGCCAAAACAATTAAATGCCCAAGGTTTTTAATTTTACTAGGTCTAAACAATAACCAAGGTCCTTATTTACATGGGTTAGAAAATCATTCTCTTATCCCCTAACATGAGCCTTTTAAAAATTTCAACCCATGCTTTCGAGTTAAAAATTTAAGTTAAAAAGGGCTAATTTCCCACTTACCCACTCTTAGACTCATATTTTCAATTCAACCTAATTTTTCACATATTTAACACACTTAGGGTTTCCTAAAAACATTTCCATTAGATAGGAAATTTCTTCCCCTTTCCAATGATATAAAGAAGTCCTCCTAACTCCTCATATTTCTTAAGTTACGGGCAGCGGGCACAGGGAGAAATGTTTCCCAAAAGCGGACTGCGGCCTGGGAAGAAATTTTTCCCAAAGGGGGCCTACAGGCCCAAGGAAGACTTTTTTCCTAGGAAATGTTTTGGGCTGGTGGATCTTGGGAGGTAATTTGGTGCTTTGCACTTTTGGAAAAAACCACAACTTACACCCACACGCCCGCGAGCCCGCGGCAGAGCTTCACGCCTAAAGAAGAAAGTAAGCCTAAGGTCGCAAGGGACACGTGTCCAAAATTTTGAGCCAACATGGAAAGGCAGGTCGCTGGAGGCACTTATGATTTTTATCTTTTTTTTTTAAAGGGTGAAAATGTTTTAAAACATCCATGCCTCTGCCAATGCCTAGAGATGCCACGTGTCCAACCCAAAAGCTCTGACGAAGCGAGAAAGCGGACCATCGGGAAAACTTAGAAATGTTGGCATTTGTGTTAAAAGCACGAAAGTTAAAAACAACCCACACCTCCGTCGACGCCTAGTGAAGCCACGTGTCATTCCAACAGTGACCTGTGGGAAGGCGGACCGGTGGCGAAACTTCTTAATTTTTCCAATCTTTTCCAAAAGTGATAAGATCTACAACAATCCACACCTCCGTTGACACTGAAGAAGCCACATGTCGGACCCTACGGTGACGGTGGGGAAGCGGACAATGGGAGACTTAAGATTTTGTGCCAATTTTTCAAAAATAAAAGTTTGAAGGTGCGGACCCGCGAACCCACGGAGGTGTTTTTCCAAAAGTAAATTGGCGAAGGGTGTGGGACCACGAAGGAATTTGGGAAAAGTAATTTTTGCAAAAAAACTTCATAAGGCCATAACTTTCGATTGGAAGCTTGGATTTGGGAAAATGAGAACTTTTAGAAAGGGATCAAACTCCTCTTTGCATAGGAAACATCAAAATTCATTTTGAAAAACTTAAGTGGGTGAATTTGACAAAAGAGTATTTCCTGCCGTTAAAATGTGAATTAAACTTTTTCAACTACTAGACTTGATTCGATCTGCCATTCTTTCTTCTTCAACATGCCAAACAAACATGGAGAGTTACACTTGAAGGATTTCAAATGGATTGCAAGGATAAAATATTAATGGTTGAGTATTCAAAAATGAATTTCCTTTCTTTTCTGTGAAATTGCATTATTTTGCCTCTTGCCCAATTAAAGATGAACTGTAAATTGCAAGGGAAATACAAACTATTTTGGAATGTGTTTTGATCATCCTTAGTTTGTTTTAATATTTTATCTTGTCTTTCATTGTTGCAGGGTACTCTGTATGTTTTTCTGATATTTATTTGCAGGTCTTACAATGAGTCTAAATGAAATCTACGTGTTTACAAGTTAGAATTGATCTCCTTCATTTGCCATACTCTAAACATTTAAGTTCATTTATTCAAATTTTACAATGTTTAACTCTCCTTCAATACGTGAAAAGCAAGAATGCAATTCTATTTTTATTTAAAACCTGTCTTTCAAATAACACAGACTTTTCCAGCCTTCAAACAGAGAGTTTGCAAAAAAACTAATTCCAACAATAGATTTCAACCAAGAGTAACACCATTTTGATGGAAAGTAAATCAACTCCAATTAAATGAAATAATTCCTTTTACACTTCTTTTCTGATTTGCCAAAATATACCAAATAAATCTTTCTCATTCCTTTTCACATTCCAATACAACTTTCATATCCTAAAACAAAGAAGCTTTTCACTACAAATATTATTACAAGTCATCCACTTAAAGTGGGAAATTTTACAATAAGGAACCCAAGGAGAACTGCAAAAATTTTCTTTATACACAACTCCAAGAACAACAACAAGAGATCCACCATGTTTCATTTGGTCACAACAAATAGAGGGAGAGGCAACACTCTCCACCCAACCAAGAATTCCAATGAAGAGGAGAAGCCATCCTCCTCATTGGCCCCCGAGCCCCAACCACATTACAATAGGAAATGGATTCAACTCATGGCAATAAGACAAGATTCCACAACACAAAACAGATTTCACAAACATATCACAATCCAAATAATGCAGTTACAACCACAGGAAGAACAACAACAAAATACTCAGGCTTCATCATGCAAAAGCCAAAGGAGCAAGATCTATGGGGAAGCTACTTATACCTCCCAATGGGGAATGGGTGACCACCTTAAAAACCCGCCAAAATATTCATCTCAAACCCCTACATACTCTTATGCCTCCCCCAAGTACCTCTTATGCCTCCCCATTCTCTTATGCCTCCCCCAAAAGTAAGAAATGCAAGTTATTTCTTGTCCAAGGTGGAACACCCAACCCAAAATCCCTCCAAAATAACTCTTATGCCTCCCCACAACTCTTATGCCTCCCCACAAAGATCCCCATAGTATTCTCCTACACCACACCTAGGAAATCTACCCAACCAACCAACAAACATACCAAACATTCAAAAACATTCACATAAGCACAATATAGAAAGAAAACCTTTTTACAAGAGTCAAGCTCCTACCTCTCCATGATAGAGCTTGATCTAAAGTTCAACAATAAGCTTTTTAAATCCAAACAGTCCCAAAGCACCAACAAATCCACAAGCATCCAAAATCCTCTAACTCTCTCCAATTGTAGGAGCACCCAACGAAAAGGAAGTAACCCCCTAAAGTAACCCCAAAACAACAAAAGAATTCGAATAAATAGAAAAGGGAGAGAGGAGGATGAGGTGGCTCCATGTAGGATGCCACATCACTCATCCTCAACTCCACCTCACAAATCAAATTTCAAACTCCAAAGTATAATTAAAAATTTGGGTGAATAAATGACCTTTTACTTACACACACAATCAAAGTCCACACCCTAAGGACCAAAATTAATTTTATGTAAGAAGGTGCAATAAAAACCTACAATTTGTCTTCTCAAAATACATAATAAGGGATAATTTTGACCCTCCAACCCATAGGTAGGGTTGATGTAACAATTTAAGAGGTGTGGGACAAGTTTAACTTGTCCCACAAGCCTCCAAAATCAATCCCTAAGGACATATCCGAATTTCAAAAGGAAGGTGGAGTGTTTCACACCCAAGGTTACTTACACATCACTTACAAAACATAAACCAAGAGCCAACAACTCTAATAAATGCATTCTTTTGACCCATTTTAATTAATTTAACAACATGATTACTCACTAATCTTGACACCAATTAAATAAATAATGAAGGGGAAAATACATCACTAAATAAACACATACTAAAATTAAACAAAGGAACTAATTAAAAGAATACACACAACCCCTTGGTCACATTTGAAGGTGACCCCCATGGAACCCCTAACAATAATACAAACATACACAAATAACAAATACACGTTGTCATGGTGACCCTTGTTAAATTCATCTAGAATTCCAATGTGGTTGGTCTTCATTCCCCCGATGTTTGTTGTGACATGTTTAACTCCTTCGGCCTCGTGGCCACATCAAAAACATCCAAAATAAATATAAAATATAACTCCAAATCATCTATATATATGAATCAAAACATCATCCAAGTAAGAAACAATATCATTTACAATTTCATCCATAACCATATGATCACAAGATTAGTTCAATTTTCTAGGTCTACTCAATATGACAAAATATCACATGTCTCAAAACATATATATATATATATAATATATATATATATATATATATATATATATATAATACCCCCCATACTCTACATGCATCACGAATGAATCAAAATCAACAACAGTCCATGATCTCTAATGTCTAACATCATACCAACTCAAAAGCTACAATAATGTCCATAAATATAGTCAACAAGTGTCATAATCAATATCAAAAGGTGTCGAAGGGAAGTGGGCACTACACTCTTCACAAATTCAACATTTTGTTAACTTATTTCTAACCAATGCAAAACCATATATATATATATATATATATATATATATATATATATATATATATATAATGCCCCCAATACTCTACATGCATCACGAGATGAATCAAAATCAACAACAGTCCATGATCTCTAATGTCTAACATCATACCAACTCAAAAGCTACAATAATGTCCATAAATATAGTCAACGAGTGTCATAATCAATATCGAAAGATTTCGAAGGGAAGTGGGCACTACACTCTTCACAAATTCAACCTTTTGTTAACTTATTTCTAACCAATGCAAAACCCAATCCAATAAAAATCCCTTACGAAATTAGTATTTATTTAGTCTTATCGATTAATAACCAATAGAAATAATCCTTCTATATTGCAGAATTTTTATATGAAGGCTTTGTCATAATTGGTCAAAATACAAACCAATTAGATTAAGCCATCGATTTTACATGTCAAAGTTAGTCGAATGCAAGCCAATGGAACTTATCCACGTTCTTTCGCATGTTGTTTTGCTTTTTCAAAACCATATCAGAGTGAGAAAAATGAACCATTGAAAAGGTTCCATGTATGTATGGATTTTTAACTATTTGCCTTGTTATTAATTGATCTTTTGTCATGTATGTTGCACTGCGAAGGGAAAAGGAATAATAAAGCACCACATATATGTTATTTTTCACAATGTCGTGCTTTACATATCTTTTCCAATGAATTATTAACACTTGTCCTAGTCTTTTGTCTTCGCAAAAATTGTCCAAACCTGAGTTTAATTAGTCTTTGGCCTATTTCGTGAGCTTGGAGTCCACGAAGCAAATTTAATTATGGCTTTAATTAATCTTGTTTACCACGAACCCGAGATTTAAAAGTTCTTTACATTTTTATCAATCAATATAGAGCTACAAATTTATTTAGCCTACTAAATTAAATAGATTATCATGTGAAAGCATACAGATCTTATGTAATTCGACATATCCTCTTAGATTAAGTAATATATAATTTAAAAATTTATCACCTTCTACAATTTGATTTTTGTCAAGGATTACTGATTTTTGTCTAGTGAAAAAGTTACATACGAGTGTACAACCTCGAGATGGTTCCTAGATAGGGCAAGGAAAAATACACGGGGTGTATAGCACTTCCTCTCATAGAAGGTCATAGTCTAGTGTCTATTACCTATGTGTGCATTGGAATTTTGTAATATAATTCCTTATTATTGTCTCAAATAAGTTCTCTATCTAAAAAACTATGTAAATCTTTGTATACATTTAATGGAAAGAAGTTAAAACTTCTATTTATTTTGATAAATGAGAAAATGACTATAATTTTGTATACTTTGTTATGTATCTTTTGAAAAACATAATTGTTTATGAAGAACAGTGAATTACGAAACAAATTAATAAATTACGTAATTTTAGATATGTATGTATGTTTTTAAAGAAGATCTGGTTTTAAATTATTGTAGAAAAAGAGTGTATATATGAAATTGATCTCCTTTAAAGTATAATCTTGCAATCTAATGGTATTTTCGGACTAAATTATTTTTTTGTTTGGTTGTGGACCCGAAACTCTTTCAATATTGGCTTATTCCGAGGACTTATGTCCAGTCGGAGCCATCTATCAAGAAAATTGTGGAATGTTGCCATGTGTCAATCCTCAATCATTAGATTAATGCCAAGGGTTGCTCACTGGTTAGTCTAATTATCTCTTTTCCATCGGCGTGTCTTTCGTCTTCCTTGTTGGACCCAAAAGCTTCCCTTAGATATGGTTAATTTTGTGTTTCTAAGTCCACCCTTAAACCAAAGTAATATATAATATTGCAAATATTTAGCTAATCGAATGTTCTATGTAGTTCCACCTTGTTAGAGTTACTTACATTCGACCGACTATTGTTAAGATTCCATCTAATAAAATAGCCCCACATATCTTCACAATGTCGGGACTCTGTTAGATTCCTCTTAACGTTGCAAAGCACAAGCCAATGAGATTCTTCCACACTCTTCGTGAATTCAAACTTTTTTTAACCAATGCAAAACATAATCTAATAGAAAATCCCCACGTCTCTTCACATTTTGCGATATCAATATTTTTTTAGTATTGTTAGTTAATAACCAATATAAATAATCCTTCTATCCCATAGCTTTTCTTAAATTAGGAATTTTTCAAAATTGGTCAAAATGTGAATCAATCAGATTAACCCACCAATTTCACATGTCAAAGTTAGTCAAAATGCAAGCCAATAGAACTTGTCCACATTCTTTCGCATGTTGTTTTCTTTGTCAGAACCATGTGAGAGTGTGAATGAACCATTGAAAAGGTTCCACGTATGTATGGACTTTTAACAGTCTATCTTTTAATTAATTGATCTTTTGATGAGTATGTTGCCTTTGTGAAATGCAAATGAATAATAAAGCACCACTCATATGTTATGTTTTGCAATGTCCAATTCTAAATATCTTTTCCAATGAATTATAAACACTTGTCCTCATATTTTATCTTCGCAAAACTGTCTAAACTCGAATTCGATTAGTCTTTTTCTTATTTCGCGAACTGGAGTCTACAAATTCGATCTAATTATAATTAAAAACTTTAATTAATCGTGTTAGCCTTAACCCACTAATTTAAAAGTTCTTCATAGTTTTATTAATCAATATAGAGTTGTAAATCGATTTAGCCTACTAAATTAAATAGATTATCATGTGAAGGCGAATATATCTTTTCTAATTCGACATAGCCTCTCAATTTAAGTAGTATAAGAATTTAAAAACATATGAGACTTCCGAAATTTGATTTTTCGAGGATTATAGATTTTGTCAAGCGAAAAACTTGCATATGACGTCTGACGTCATATGGTTCCTAGCCAAGGCAAGGCGAAAATACACATGGTGTATAGCACTTCATCTCATCTAGGAAGCCATAGTCTTGTGTATACATTACTGTGTGTGTATTAGAATTTTATACTAGAATTCCTATCTATTTTCTCAAATAAGTTCTCTCTCTAAAAACTATGTAAATATCTATATACGAGTTAATGAAAAGAAGTTTAAAATTATGTTTATTTTGATAAATGAGCAAATTACTTTGTAATTGTGTATACTTTTTATGTATCTTTTGAAAAACGTAATTGTTTATGAAGCACAATGAATTACAGGAAAAAATAAATAAAATACATAATTTTAGATATGTTTGTCTATTTTTAAAGAATATCAATTTTAAAATTAATGTAGAAAAAGATTTTATACATGAATTGATAGTATTTAAAGTATAATCTTGCAATCTAATGGTATTTTTGAACTAAATTATCTATTTGGTTTATTGTGGACCCGAAACTCTTTTAATATTGGCTTATTCCAGGGACTTATGTCCGCTCGGAACCATCTCTCAAGATAATGGTGAAATGGTTCCACATGTCAATCCCAGATCGTTATAAGATTGTCACCAAGTGTCACTCTCTGGTTAGTACAATTTTCTTTGTTGTCGTCGACGTGCCTTCTATTTTCCTTGTCGAATCAAAGCTTCCCTTAGATATCGTTAATTTTGTGTTTCTAAGTCTTCCTTGACGCTTGAAATGAATATATAATATTGTGAATCTTTAGCCAATCAAAATGTTTAATGTAGTTCCTCCTTGTCAAAGTTACTTAGATTCAACTGACTATTAGCAAGATTCTAGCCAATAACATAGCCCCACCGTCTTCAAATGTCGGGACTTTGTTAGATTCCTCTTAACGTTACAAAGCACGTGCTAATGAGATTCTTCAATGCTCTTCACAAATTTAGAATTTTGTTATCTTGTTTCGACCAATTTGAAACCCGAGCTAATAGAAAATCCCCATGTCTCTTCACATTTCGCAATATCGGTCTCGTGTTAGTCACTCACAAGGTAAATAACCAATAGAAATAATCCTTTTGTTCCGTAGTTTTGTTTTATATTAATACTTTTTTAGAATTAGTCGAATGTGAACCAATCAAATTAAGCCACCAATTTTGCATGTCAATGTTAGTGAGATTGCGATCGAATAGAACTTGTCCATGTTCTTTCGCATGTTGCTTTCCTTTGTCGAGAACTATGTGAGAGTGTGAAAAGTGAACCATTGAAAAGGTTCCAAGTATGTGCGGATTTTTAACGGCTTGTCTTGTTATTAATTGATCACTTGTCGTATATGTTGCATTGTGAAGTGTGAGCGAATAATAAAGCACCACGTATATGTTATTTTTAAAATTTTATGACTTTGGATATCTTTTCCGATGAATTCTTGACACCTATCATGGTCTTTTCTCTTCGCAAAAACCATCCAGGACCCAAATTTAGTTAGTTTTTGGATTTTTTCACGACCCTGGAGTCCACGAAGCCGATCTAATCATAAATAAAATATTTAATTAATCTTGTTTAGCCTTAACTTTTGTAGATTTAAAAGCTCTTCACAGTTTTATTAATCAATATAGAGCTGCAAATTGATTTAGCCTAATAAATTAAATAGATTATCATGTGAAAGCGTATAGATCTTATGTAATTCGACACACCCTCTCGGTTTAAGCAATATAAGAATTTAAAAATGTATCGAGACTTAGTAATTTGATTTTTGTCGAGGATTATGAATTTTTGTCAAGGGAAAAAGTTACATTTCAGCTTCCGCGAGAATGTGGGCAGTGTCCACTCCATGAAGCTCGATAGTTTGTTGATGAGTTGTCTCCCCTTCAAACTCGGTTAACATTCTCGCTCCATATTTGGCACCCCACTACGTCAAAGCTTTAAATTTGTCGTAAGACATTTTTAAAGTAAAATATATATTACAGTCATTTTGTACAAATTATAATAAATGTTATAAATATTGTTATGACATCATAAATGCTAATGACATCATGTTTTCCTCGAAATTGTTGAAGGCTGTAATAACATGTTGATTTTTAGGCCAATTAAATTGAAAATAAATATTTTAGAATTATTTTGTTAAAAAAATGTACAAATTTACTAATGTTTATTAATGTGGAAAGTATATATTTGTTAATGAAAATAATAACAATATTTTATTGACCAAAAAGAACAAATAATAATAACTCGTTAAACATAAAAATAAAATAAAAAATAAAAATAAAACTCATTAATAAACTATTTTCAAATCTATTAATAGTATATAACCCTTTTTTCCAATATATTAAAGAAACGCATGTAGAGAATCCATAAACAAATAAATCAATTAGTCTTAATTTTAGAATAAACAAATCATTTAATGTGAAAAGCGAGTAGTCATAGTCTTGTAAGAAAGTGCAGCTATTTCTTGAGAAGTTGATCATAAATTATGCTCATTAGGTTGAGGATTTTCCATTCTTCCCTTTCTTCCCCATTATCATATATGCCTTTTCTATTGTGAGAGGCCACACACTAGTCATAATGAAGTTTGGGAAATTTGTAATGCAATGCTCTATCCTTTCCAACTCATGTGTACACCACCCCATTTCACCTTCCGATGACAGCAGCGACCTCAACCCAACCAAGACAAGCTTTGATAGCTGTTTTTCACATCGACCCAACAAAGAAAAAGCTATCATCTACAACCTCCTCCTCGGATAAAAAAAAGTTATCCGGAGATAAAGGCTCAGTCTCGATCATTTCGAGTGAAAAAAAAGCTATCAACCTCCCGGAGGAAGATACGGCACAATCTCCAAGGGCGTGTCTTGCCCTAGGCAACCTAGGCAGTTGCCTAGGGTGCTCAAAAGGGAGGGCGCCACTTTCTTTTAAAAAAATTCCAGGTGGCAGGATATTAAATATATTCAAATTGAAACCATTTAGAATGCTCTAAAATTTTACTATATCTGTGGACCGTGAATCTTGCTTCCGTGAATCTTGCTTCCATTTATGTGATCGCTGAAATCTAAATCTTGATTTACTCAGTTGTTTTTGACAGTCAGTTGTTTTTTGACAACAATTACAGCGCTGTTTACAAATTATATATTTATTATTTATAGACAGTAGACTGCATTTATTTATCAAGTAGCAACGTTTCGGTTTACACTTTTGCTTTAAAAGTTTTAAGTGCAAATTCGCAGACTTGTTTCAAGTTTTCAACGTGCCTCAGCTTGTTGCCAGTTAGGATTTATTTTTGGCGTGGAAACTGGAATGTTGGACTTGGTAATTGTGTATTGTAATTTGTGACTCGGGATTTGTGAGACGAGACTCGAGACAGTGGGCGGTGACGGTGACTCAGTGAGCAGCTTCGCCTTCTATGATTCTAATATCTATGATCATTGATGGACTTGGTGTATTGTGACTCACTCAGACTTAGAGTGTACTACGCAGACAGAGAGACACGAGAGGGCCGAGGTGGTTGAGTAGTGAGACCTCAGACTGTGAGCAACTTCTATGATTCTATTAGACTATCAATAATCAAGTATCAGAGATTCACTGATTCAGTCTTTCAGATATATGTGTTGACAGTTGTGCAACTGCAGACTACAGTCATTGTGTATGCTCTAAACTGATTGAAAAATATCATATTCTCCAGCGTGACTCTGAATCTCCTAGCCTGTGGCTGCAAATTGCAATGTGCGCTTGCATCAGATGAAAACAAAGTCCAAAGCCGCAAAGCCTAAAGTTCCTTTTAAATCAAGTTGAACACCGGATCTGGTAGATCATTATTCGTCTTGGGGGAAGAACATAAAGCTAAGTTATCAAACCCTAACTGCTCTAGCATCTTACATTTGATGTTGCATTAATTTTGTTCTCGATTGCATCAATTATATCATTACATTTTGATTTAAATTTTTAATTATTTTTATTATGTAATTGTTATTGATTGTATTTATATTATTTCACTTTTGGAATAGTATTGTCATTGATTATAATTTATAGCATCATTAATACATTATCAACAACTTAACAAGTATTCGTGTAGTTATTGTAACTTGATAAGTGTTTAGTTCAAATGGATAAAACAAAAAAATTAAGTGGTGCTCAATTTCGAAAAAAGCTAAACAAAAAATTGAGGAGGAAAAAAACCTTTTGAAAAAGATACCTAAAATAAATATATTTTTAAGTGCATCAAATGAAAATTTAAAGTCAAATGTAGTTTTTAATGAAAATGAGAATTATTCTTCGGTTAGTGACAAAAATACACAATCAAAGTCAATAGGAGATGAAAACACACAAGAGAAGGAGAACACACAACAAGAGAACAATGAAAATACTATTGTTCAACCCATCGTTAATGAACATTTCATTGTTGATCCTGATCCTGCAAAATGGGTAATAGACAACGATACAATAGAATATATAATTTTAAATACACCAAAACAAGATATGAATGTTGATTTTTCAAATTCAAAACGCCAATACTCAGATTGTTTTAGATATGTTTCTAAAGATTTGTTTCAATGGAAACTTTTAAACAATGAATGAAAATTAAGAGAATGGTTGCTTTACTCAGAGTCAAAAGGAGTTGTTTATTGCATTCCTTGTCGCCTTTTTCAAGCAAAATCAACCACATTTTCCAAAATTGGATTTAATGATTGGAAAAATGCATCGGCTAGTTTAAGAGAGCATGAGGATTCCCCTGATCATAGGACTTTAATTCTTAATTTCATCACTCGAAGTAATGTTTTGGGAAGAGTTGATTCTACACTTGCAAGTCAATACCAAAATGAAGTAGAGTATTGGAGGAATGTTTTAAAACGTATTGTTGCAAAATGAAATTCCTTGCTACTAGAGGTATTGCCTTTCGTGGTGGTGACAATTTATTAAGATCTTCTAGAAATGAAATTTTTTTAGGGTGTTTAGAACTTATTGCAGAATTTGACCCATTTTTGCAAATCACATTTCACAGATATGGAAATGCAGGAAAAGGAGTTCCATCTTATTTATCTACGACAACATGTAATGAATTTATTGACCTTATGGCACAAAAAGTTATAAACAAAATAGTTGAAGAACTCCACAACGCAAAATATTTTTCAATTATTGTTGACTCAACACCTAATGTATCTCACATTGACCAGTTAGCATTTGTGGTAAGGTATGTTTCTCAAGAAGGTTTTCCAGTTGAACGATTTTTAAAATACATTCCTTCGGTTGGACACAAATCATGTGATTTAGAAGCTTCTGTACTTACAACACTAGATGACTATGACATTAATATCAAAGATTGTGAGGCAAGCATATGATAATGCAAGTAACATGTCTGGAAAATACACAGGTCTACAAAATAGGATTAAAAATCACAACTGTATGGCTGAGTTTGTACCTTGTTCAGGGCATTCCTTAAATCTTGTTGGATCTTTAGCTGCAGAATGTTGTACAACAACTATAGATTTTTTTCAGTACTTCAACTTATTTACACTTTCCTAAGTGCCTCAACTTATCGGTGGGAAATTTTATTAAATTTTTTGGATGGAATTTGTCCCGTTGTAAAATCTCTTTCTGAAACAAGATGGTCAGCTAGAGCTGATGCAGTTAAAGCACTTTTCTTGGGATATAGTAAAATTCAAGATGTTTTCCTAAATATAGCACAAGACAAAAATCAAACAACTACCACGTGACATGAAGCAAAGTGTATTCACGAAAAACTAGACAAGTTAGAAACTTGTGTGATGTGTTGTATTTGGCATAGTATTCTTGAAAGAATGGATGCAACTAGCAAATATCTACAAAAGGTAGACATTGACTTAACCATGGTTGTGACTCAGTATAATTCATTGATAGATTATATTCAAAATATTAGAGAGAATTTTGATACATATGAGCAACATGCTAAGATCATTAGTGGAAAAGAAGAGTACGAAATTGATAATAAAAGAAAAAGAAAAAGAAAAGTTCACTTTGATGAAACGAGAGATGTCGAAATTCCACAAACAGGAAGGGATCGTATGAGGGTGGAGGTATTTTATGTTATTATAGACAACTTAATAAGGGAATTATCAAGAAGAAATGAAGCATATAGTGTGTTAAATGATAGGTTTGGATTTTTGAACAATTTAAAAGATCTTGATAATGAGACAATATTGAAATGCTCTAATTCTTTAGTAAAAATATATAACACAGGACACTGAAACCTCCTTGACATTGAATGCATCCATTTCCAGGCATTAGCAAGACGTGAAAACTTGACAAGTATATCATCAATGTCAAAATATTTAAGAAAAAGTGGACTAGACACCACGTTCCCAAATCTAGATGTTGCAATACGAATGTTTCTTTGCATTCCTGTTGGAAATTGTAGTTCTGAGAGAGCATTTTCCACTCTAACAAGAGTAAAAAGTAATTTAAGGTCAACAATGGGTGAAACTAGATTGAATAGCCTTTCTATTTTGACAATTGAACGCGACATCGCTACAACAATAAATTATGATGATGTCATTGATAGTTTTGCTATGGCAAAGGCAAGAAAAAAACCTTTATAGCTTTAATAAAATGTGTCAAGAGTTATACTAAGTCTATAATTGTTTAAAAACATTCACATATAGGTGGGTTGTTGGTCCCGAGTGGGAGGGGGCGCACGCTCCGAGTACTGCCTAGGGCGCTCGAAACCTTAATTCAGCCCTGACAATCTCCTCGGGTGAATGAATCATTTGGGTGAAAAACAGCTATCAACCTCCATGAGGGAAGATACGGGTACAATCTCCTCGGGTGAACAAGTACTAGCTACGGGTGAAGAAGATATATCACTCTCCCCGGGTAAACATACGGACTCGATCTGCTGGACCGGAAAACTTCCCGGCACAACTACCGCGCAATAGATGATTGCATCTAGTGAATCCCCATCTGCCCTTGTCTCTACTAAATTATCTTCTAATTGAATGACTTGTTCTGCGGCAATCCACTCGGAAAAGAGATGTGGTCCTAACTTTAACTCCGCTCCCTCCGCCGCGCTCCCAATCGCAATCATTTGCTCTGAAGGCAATCTCTTCATACAACGAAACACAAAATAAAGTCGCGGATTATAATACTATAAAAAAATAGAGAGAGCAAAGAAATGAAAGAATTTTCTATGACGGACGATGCGTTCTCCCAAGCTATTAATTGGTATTCAATAAAATAAAGTACATACTGGGACTATTCAATACCTGCAACTTGTCAATGGAACTCCGTATCGCTCCATTGCTGCACAGTGAAATTTCCATAGCTTTCAATGAAAATAACTCTTCAATACCTGCTATATTCTGCAGCTTCTCACATCTCACAATTGTAATAGTCTCCAGCAATCTCAGTTCAGCAACACTTAACTCCTGCAACTCCTCACATTCTGTAATAACCAATGATTTAAGCTCTGTAAGATCAGATATCGCTGGCACTGCTTTCCATTCATTTTGGCCTTCCACCTCAAGGTGAGTCAGCGTCGTTGGCAGCGATTCAACTTTTGGACATCCAATTATTCTAACCATTTCAATTTTCATATGTGACAGGCTTTTCAATTTTTCACAATACCTCAAGGCAAATAATTTGACCTTCCCACATCCATCAATTGTAATCTGCTCGAGAGAACTTAGACGACAAAGATCGGACAATTTCTCGAACTTGGGACAGTTACGAATGCTCAAATTTGTAAGTTTTGGAAGGTCAGACACATATACTACTTTCAAATTTTCACAATCATCCAACTCCAGACATTCCAGCTTCTCACATGTCTCAATTCTATTAGTCTTCAGGAAGCTCAGATGGGAAAGACCTGCCAATGTTTTAAGTTCTGAACATCCCCTGATCTTCAACTTTACAAGCTTTGTAAGATCACATATTCTTGACACACTTTTCAAGCTTGTACAACTTATCAAGTTAAAGCTTTTCAGTGTTGTTACCATATTCAAATCCACCTCACTGAGGTTTTGCAAACAACGAAGGTGGAGAGATTCCAGGTTGCGATAATGATATCTGCTGATTGCGAGGTTGGTTACAAGCTCTTGGCGATGAAACAGTACCTTCCGAAGCTTACTCATGGGAGACTTCACAGAAGGGCACAATCCTCTGTTATTCAAGGCCACTACTCCACTAAATTGGAAACTGTCCAAACGCACACTTGAAGACGAAGACTCAAAAACAACAAACTTCCGCCTCCCATATCTAGTTGTTACAGCTGGAATAGTTGTAACAGAGTCTAGAAAGGACCACCATTCAATTGGTATATCCTCTCCATTTAACACTACTTCTTCCAAGTGATTTGAAATTCCCGACAAAGCTGGAAACTCTCCCAAAATTGTATCAATTATCTGTAGCTCTTTCAACGAGGAGGGTTCCTGAAATTGAGTATAAATCTGTTTGAAACTTTCGCAGTAAACAATAAGCTGCTATTACGATTTTCAACATAAAAAAATAAAGCTAATATTACGAGTTTCAATATAAATAAAAAATAAATAAAGGCCATTGGAGGCTTAGTTTCCATACCTGTACATCACTCTGCCACAATTTTTCCAAATCTGCATTCTTGATTATTAAACACTGCAAATTTTTAAGAGGAATCCAGGAAGGAATGCTTGTGTGTATAGCATCATCAAATTCAAAGTCAATGTCAAGCCATAGCAAAGAAGTAGATGTGTGACCCCAATCATCTGAATTTCCTATAAAAAATGTGATTGTACGATCCATGGATCTGTCTTTGATCAACCCGAAACACCTCCAATCAGATTTAGAAAGAATGACTTGGAATCCTTCTAATTCCTGCATTTAAAGATCAATGTAATAGATGTGCTTCACTTTTTTTAAATGGTCCACGAAAATACAAATACTCCAAAAACGATTAAAATTTGAGCATAATATATATAAATGGGAAAAGATCGTACCAGAGATTTAATATGTTGAGGATGCCACACGCGTTGAGGAGGGCTCATTTCAATTGCCATCTCTCTTCCGAGGTCCCTTAGGTGATCATGCATTCTCAAATCAATTCTATTTTCCCAATCAAATATTTCTTCAACCAAACATTTATCTTTTAGTGTTTGCGGTGCATGCTCAGCATTCCATTCAGATCCCTCCCAGATTCTTAGGGCCATGTTTTTATTTTGATTAACAAAAAAACATGCAATATCCATGAATACTTGTTTTTCCTCGCTATCCAATGCGTCAATGCTTATTTTAAGTCTCTGTTGAATGTCTTTAGGCAACATCTTCTTAACTTTATTCAGTTCTAACCTCCAATAATTCTGATCTCTGCCATGAACGTGTGTGCCCAAAACTTGAAGAGACAGAGGTAAGCCTCCACACCCATTCATGAAGGCCTCAACCGGATCATTGTATCCACTAACCGGATGGGGTTTCTTGAAAGCATGCCAACATAAGAGCTCTCTTGCAGCATCTCTATCCATTCCTGTTAAATTATATTCAATGGTAATTCCTGCACGTACAAGCACTCCTACATCACGGGTTGTAACAATTACCAGACTATTCCCAGGCTTATTTAGTATATCCATAACCATCAAAGCATCTAGTTGCTCCACATGATCAATATCATCGAGGACAATTAGTAAGCTCAAAACACTGCTTCTTCCTATACAATTTCCAATGCACTTCTTTCCTTCATCTGTACTTTGAAAACTAAGCCCATCTTCATTAAAGAGATCTTTAAGGAGTTTCAACTGTAAAGAAGGCAAATCTCTTTTCGTGGAGGCTTCCCGCACGTCAAACACAAAACTCACTCGCCTATATTGTGAATGTTTTCGGTTGAACAACTCTTTCGAAAGAGTTGTCTTCCCTATCCCACCCATTCCGAAAATGCCAATAATCTGAGCCTTCTCTTCACCTCCTTTGTTCAACCCAGAATGGCTTTCAAAATCATGTACAAGCTCATCAAGGCATTCTCTTTCGAAATCTTGTACGAGCTTGTGAAGTCCAACTGGATATTTGGCAACATACAACTTAGAATTTGACCTTTCTACTTCTGTTCGCACTGCTTTCACTATGTTTTCGGAGTCACTGAATCATTGAAAAAATAGGGAGCTCAATGGGGAAAAAAATTAGCCAGTTTTGAAGGAAGGAAAATTAAATTAAAACAACCTAGAATTACAAAATGCCCATAAACCACAGAAATCGTACCTATTGAACTCCTCCCTGGTGATAAATGACACACATTGAAGGGCTTCCTTCCATTCCTTAAGCTTTTCCAGGTATCTGCACTTATTTTCGTAATCAATGAATGCTTCAGCATACACTCCTTTTTCTATGTGCCGGAGTTCCCGTGGATGCACATCATAAAACACAGGTATAATCTTGGCTCGACTCTGTAACATGAGAACCAGCTCCGCCAAACACCAAGGCGACTGCGCATAATTTTTGGAAAAGATGGCAATGTGAACTACAGCAGAGCCGATGGCGCTCTCAATTGTAGAAAAGATCAAATCTCCGAGCTCCTTCTCTTTGGAATCAAGAAACGCCCTTATTCCGAACTGCTGCAAAGAATTGTAAAGTTGAGTAGCCAGAGTATCTTTGACATCAGGGCCTCTGTGGTTGATGAACACGTCAAACAATCTTGAAGATTCATCCACCTTTCTCCTTATGCCGGGAGGTTCAATTCCAGAGAAAGCCTGATGTTCCTGAGATGAAAAGAAGATGCCATTGATTTCAACTGAGACAATAAGGACGCGTTACAAAAGATGAAATTATGTTGAAGAGAAGAGGCAGAATGAAGGGGATGCTATAGGAGTAAGCATACAAATAAACATGATACATATAAAATTCATAGATGTTGCAGGTAGCTGGTTCGTTTCTTCGTGGAAACGTCAACGAAAATGTTCGTAAAACAAAGCACCGACTTGAATTGGCAATGTCGGCTTTAAAGTTTTGATTCTGTCGGCCAATAATTAAAAGGTGAGATTCAATGATTCCTGGCTGTCACGTCCATCAAGGGAGAGATGATCACGATAGCCTAGAACAACTACGGGCACAATTAATATACCAACTCTATGATTAATAAATTTAATATGTATTGTCATATTTAAGTGCAATACTTAATGTAAGGATGTGGATAACTTCGGTGGTCTTTTTTATTCACTGTCTTTTATGTTTATGGTAGAAAGGGGTACATGATTTCACCTACGAAGAACAGTGTGTTATAGATTAGCAATTGCAAATGAGTTGCAAATTACGCCGGAGATAGTAGCAATATTTAGTTTATTTGAGTTGTATTTCGGGTTGATATTGCATGGATGTCTATATGTTGTTGCAAAGCTTTTATTTTGCTATTGTCCATATTTTTGTAAGACACAATTATGATAGTCGCCAAACTAAATCACGTTTCATCATTTGGTCAAACACCGGACATTTATCTATTAAATCTTTCGAATCTCAAAAACTTTGAACAAGATATATGACCAATATTATTTTCCAAAAAGTAAACTATAGAATTTACTTTATGAAGAATAAAATCAAAATCAGAAAACTTTTAAATCTCAAAAACTTTGAACAAGATATATGACCAATATTATTTTCCAAATAGTAAACTGTAGAATTTACTTTATGAAGAATAAAATCAAAATCAAATATCTAGGATAGTAAATATCTAGGACTGTAGAAAAATATCTAAAAGGTGGAAGAGGGTTTCGAGATGGCCCATATTACGGTTTCAATTTAAGCAAAACACGGAGACCAGATTCGACCATAAAAGACACAAATCGGCATCGATTCTTAAAACACCCAAATGAACAAATATCTGATGTCTAAATTAAAAAATTGGAATAGAAAATCGGAAATCCTATGTGCACTAAAATGCGGTGACTTGGCATAGCATTTCTAAGAAAAATAAAAATACAAATCTAATCATAATATAAAAAACACAAATACTTTATATAAAACCGAATCTTCATATTTTACAACAAACACAAACTAAAATGATAAATATGTTTAACTGGAACCTAAAATGATAAAATATTTAGTCCTCAAAAGCATCCTTCAGAAACTAAAAACTTTCTTTAATCGCGTTAAGAAAAACCATTATACGTACTTAAGCTCTTCCAAGTTCGAAGATGCAGCTTTTAGCTTAAACCGTGAAAAGACAGCGACAATGAACAGAACTTTCAAATCACAAGGCAAAAACAACAACAAAATGTCTGCAGTTAAACAAAATGTCAGCTATGCAATTGTTTAGATGCAAAACCCTAGAACTTGGCAGAACGAAAAGGGAAACAGAAAACCCCAAATATAACAGAAAGGAAGAGTTAGGCACCCGAGACCATTGATACCAGTTAACTGATTGCACTTATTTTGACGGATCACCAAAAACATAGAAGCCCACGGATGTTAATAAAATCTACTAAAAATGTATTTGGGCATTTCTTGAAGCACCTGCGCGTGAAGTTGAAAGGCGAAAGAACGCCGGACTCGTCCTCGGCAGCCCATCCCTGTACGTCAAATTGTTTTTCTCCCATTTTTTTCTACAGTTAAAACAGAACAAAAATGACTTCAAAGACAATGTAAGAGCGTCAGAGGGCACAGCAAAGGAGATATAGTGAAAGAACATAGCACAATATAAATATGATAGGAACAGGATGTGGAGTCAAAGATGAATATGTAAAATAGTAAATATCTAGGAATTACAAAAATATCTAAAATCCGGCACCTGTAAAGTTAAGCCACCGAAATTTGACACTTTCCAGTAATGCCTTCTTCAAAGTAAACGCCTCCGTGAATTAAGTGGAGTGGAGAGGAGCGTTTTATTTTATTTTATTTTATGGATTCATATATATATATATAACATATATATATATATATATATATATATATATATATATATATATATATATTGATATACATCTAATAAACAAGAGTCGTGAAGTGGCTAAGTGTATACTATTGTGTATGTTGCGAAAGGTTTAAGTTATATTTTGTCATTTTTATAAGTGATATGTTGGTCAAGGGTTGGAAGAAAGAGGTATAAGTGGAATTTTGGAGTTTTAAAATAATTTTGTGGAAAGAGCTATAAGAGAAATTTCAAATTGTTAAAGCAGCGAGTTTTGCGGCTTTGGGGAATCACACATCTCAAGCTCTTTTGCGAGCTTAGTTGAGTATGTATTGCAACTAGAAAGGTATTGTAGCTCACTTGCATGTTTGAACACATTAAAACTAGCAAAAATCATGTATGCAACATGACATGACAAAATGTGCTAGCTTTCAATTACATAAAACACCTCACATGGCTTCTCTTAAAATGTGCCACTTTTAGAGCTTGCAAAGGTTAACCATTGAACCAAACAAGTTTTTGAGATGGAGAATTTTAGAACAGGGAATTTGTTAAATTGAAGCAAAGCATAGTAAGTTGTTTAGATATCACACATGTGAGGCCTTGGGGAGTGAAGCCTAATGTTATCATAAGTTCCATCTTGGGCTGCAATTTCCCATCAACATTGAATGAAAGACCATCTTGTCAATGAGGAAAATCTTGGTGACATTGCAGAGATGTAATTAATATTGATGGAGCGGGAGAATGATTTTTTGGCGTCCTAGAGTTAGAGACTGGAGGAAGAAGAAAAGCATGGTCGGTTGCCCATCAGAAAATGAAAAAAAATGGTCGTTAAGTCTTTAAATATGTTGGAATAATTCTTAAAATTTTGAAAACTATATATGATCAAGATGCACTCCTTTCTATGATTTACAATATGCACGTTACACACATAAGTAATGCGCAAAATATTTCAAAGCTCATTTCAAATGCAAGATTAGCAAACTAGAATGCAATCAAAAGAAAACATCCTTACAAACATGCTCTACTAAAAAATTAACAAATCATATTGAAAAGAGATTTGGTATAATAAATTTACAAAAACATGCTATAACGACCGAATAACCAACACACACACAACACAAGAAAAGACAGGATTTTTTTTTTTGACATACTTCGACACAAAACCCAACACAACATGTCGTCACAAAGTTACAACCAACTCTGGGAACCACTTGTTACGGGGATGACCACAAGGTTAGCACGGAAACATTCACATCTTTCAAGGACAATTTACTTTTTCTTTTAGACATGACAACATAGAAGTCCAACCACAAAACACACTTACAGTTAGGGCCAACCACAATGAGATATTCTTGGGGTTTATTTATTTTAAAAGGACATCTTGCAATTCTTAGCTTACGTTTTCAAGGAGGCTCAAGATATGATTCGTATAATTCAACTTGCCAAGCCAAGTTTATTCTCTTTACACTGAGTATTCATCTTTAATCTTCTCTATTAAGACATTCATTTGCTTAATTCGTTTATTTAGAGAAAGGGGTAATTTAATTTCACAAGGCCATCTATTAACACTTACGCTACTAGATCTTGTTCATGCCCATATGACAACATGGGTTCACGTTCAACAACTTAAGAGAAAATTACAAGGTACCTTGGATAAAGTTAAAGGAAGAAGGTCAATTGAGTTCATCCTTGAGACATCATTAGTTCTTACTAAGGTTTAATTGAAGCTTGAGGTTTTATACGTAGTTAAATAGCGCTCTTACTTAGGCTTCACCGAAAGAGTTTATCAAAAGGAAGCTACTTACTTTCAAATGGTCTTAGAGATAAATTGAGTGGTTTCAAAATTTTCTTCTCTTACTTGTTAAATCTTATTAGAAACTAACCATTGTTTTCCTTTAAGCTTGTTTTAAGCGTTCACCAAAAGAGTAGTGTTTACTAGTTCAGTTAGGGATAACACGTTATATAAAAATCACTTTGCAAGGATAGTCTCACTCTTGATTACTTAAGGTATTGTTTGTTTTCGAGTGGATCTCCTCTACAACAGATTTATTTGAATAAAACTTTTAGGTAACTTCTGTAAAGAAAAACCACCCCATTAAAACTTACATATAACCCATCAATACAAAGTCTTAGAAAGATTTAATTTAACACTTAATTCTCAAGATCAAAGTTTTACAATGTTTATGCCAGTGAAAGGATTGAATAACATTTTTCACTAAGAAGAGTTACTAGCCAAATTACAAAAAAGGACAAAACTACTACTTCACGTAATCCTCCGAACAATTCCAGGCAAGAGGTCATATAAACTCTCTTTACAAGCAATGCTACACAATTTACAATGCATTGGACATTTTTACAAGGAACTTCATAAATGGTACAGATGAAACTTTTACACTCTTTTCTTCTAGACTACTCGCATAATCCATCTGCACAAATATTAACTAGAGTCAGTTCGCTAGAACTGAGCATGTTAAGACTACCCATTGCAATAGTAAGCTAACATTTTATAATATCATGAAAGTAAAATTCTAAACTCAAGAATGGATCAAATCACAACCACTAATCAATATGTTTCACAAGATGAAGAGATTTATACCAGCCAACAAGGAGGAATCCCAATATTCAAGTGAGAGAGATATTCCAAAGACAAACAAGGTGAGACCTTATTGGTGAAGACAACCAGGCTGAGAGTATTGAGATTTCAGTCATGTAATCCTATGGGTTACGTGATTGAAATCTAACACCCAAACATCATTCTAATATTATTAACCAAAAGGATAAAGATCAGTCAAATGACTTAACATATTCAAAATTGCTGGTTAACAAGACTGCATTAACGCACATCCATGTTTTAAGAAGAATATAGGCCCCAACCATATATGAACACAAATCAGTCAAAGATTAAAGTTAACTTCACTCGGCTGAATAAACCAACATACATATAATACTCACAACACTATAACTAAATCTGAAGATTCAATATACCAAGCAATTCTCACCGAACCTAATTATTTTTCATCAAGAAGTTAAATAAACTAGATTCTATCCAACTAAAATTTCATACAACAACTATAGTTGGATTACACAGGCAAGGATCAAGAAGAAGTCTTTTCACCAAAGGTTGTTATTATCTTACATCACATAATCAGTAATAAACCGTAATCCACCCCTCGTATGATCATTGTAAGAGATTAAGGACTTAGCTCACTAAAGTATGTAACTGAGTCGATTCCTACCCTTTCCATTTTCATACAAGTCTAACCCAATTCGAAGAAAGATAACCATTCTATTTTCATACATGCCTCAGTCAACACTTACTCAGAAAATCCCTACCTGAATTATTGAAGGTTTGCTAAGCTACATACTGGATTTAATAGAAACCCAATTCATTCGATACTTGAATTTAAACAAGCAAGGGATAGTCTGTTGGAAACATAAGTGAATCGACACAAGATCCTCTACCGTGACCCAACTCGAGTCACAAACACAAGGTTTACAGTCAGCGAAGGAGGAATACAAGGCAAAATACTCTTCCTGCGAACTAAGCCTTCTCTTCCATCTCTAAACCAACATATGAATAGCTTGGGCACACCCATCTATTTCACGACAGTCTACTCGACCTATCCTCATAGTCACTCCAAGAAAGCATCTGCCACTACAGAGTTCGATTGAACTCTTTTATCTTATGATACAGTGACTCACGTCACAGGATCTGCATTGAGCAGTCAAAATTTCACTCACGTAGGCCTCTAAGAAAACATCATGCTCACTATGCGAGGTCTACACATAGATTCAGCCCAAGAAAAACTTTTACCAAGACACAAACAAACATTTAGCCTAAAACTGGCCATGAATCGACAAATCTACTAATATCCACTAATATTATTCATGGCTCAAGTTTATATCTGCTACTGCTGGTTTAGGAATCGAACTCAACGGCCATTGTTCACTATTGTCTCTAAATGTCACCCGAATTTTAAGAATTAAGCAGGAAAGTACCCAGGTTAAAGATCTAACACCCACAGTATAAAACTTCAACCATTATTTTGCTATCACATGACGGATACTCTTTTATTTCGAAAAGAAAAAATGAGGCAGAAAGGAATGTATACAGGCTGTCACAGTTGCTATCAGGGTATGAAAAACAAACAACTTCCAACAGTCCTTCCTTTCCTTCAATCAGGGTCGATTCACAAGGAAAAAGTAGAAGCCCATTCTAAATGCCATAACAGATAAAAGAAATAAAATGACATTCAATTCATGACATAATAAAAGGGTAGCAGAAGATTGCAAGGGCAGGTTTAACATGCCTGGTTTAAAACGCCATCTCCATATGCATATGATTGTTTCAATGCCGCTGCTTGCCCTTAACCCAAAGTGCTTTGCGAGCTCGTGCTAGCGCCACACTCACGCGGTGAAAAATAGCTACAAACCAACCCCATGATTTGAAGCTCGGACACGAGATATACTGATTACATCACGCTCCTGGCTCTGGTAGGCATCTACCGTGATGATCAATAAACCTTTTCCTTCATTAGATTGAGGACAACATCAAACACTCGGTGCAAACATTTCAGCTGCAGCCTGTAAGGTGTGATAATTCCAATAGAAAACTTTATGCCTGCCAACTTGGTGACACGTTGAAGAAGCTCATATAATAGCAGAGCAAAAAGTGCTTCATAAATACTCTGATATGAAATAGATCCGCCCCTATGAGATTCTCTTCCATGAGTTACATCGTACAACAAGTAAGATCTCAATAGAGACTCTTTGTAAATAAATTTCATCAGGTCTGCTGGTAACACCCTCACTGTCACATAGTCGATTATGAAGATACAACTCAGTGCATGCTCTGGATCTAGAAAAATATCCTGCTACCTTCATCTCCCAAGACATTTTCTCCAACATTGCATAGATCTCCTGTGCCCGTGGGTGTGATCTGTCACCTTGAAGGAGAATCCCGAATTTGAGGGTGTAGTCGATGCTGAATAGATAACAACAAAGTTGGACAACCTACTTGTTGGAGGTGCTCACGAAGGCTTCCACTATACTGAAATGTGCCTGCAGCCTGGCTGGAAGTGACTTTCCAAAATGAAAAGGCAAGACAGCTCAACTAAAACTTTATCTCGTTCTTCTACTACAACTGCAAGATTTTGCAACAACTGATCATGACTGTGGTCGCGTGCAACCAAAACAAAGAAGATCAACACCAACGGCTCCTCAGGATCACCTGCTGCTGCAATTGCCGCACTTAATTCACTCAACTTCACGAGCGGGGGAGGAAGGAACAGGTGGCTGCAACCATGCGAAAGCATTTAACTTCAAAACATTCGGCCCTAATCTAAACACGACTGACAAATGTGAAAACGTTGCAAAACAGCCTATGCAGCCATGGCAAGGAGAGGAACAACAACTGAAGAGCTCCCAAACACCTGCGACTCCATTGGACTGGGGTTTCCATGCCATTGCATCTCAAATCCCAACAAAACAATCCTCCTTGTGCACACAGCCAGAACAGGTCAAAGAAAGCAGTTAGCACAGGGCGCAAGAAATTTGCAAATCAAAGGAATTAAAGAAGGTGGGGCGGCTGGCAGAGGTAAGGCCAGTGGGGGATGGCCACGTACCAGGTCTAGATGGCAGGAAGGGGGGTGAGGGACAGTAGAGCCTAGGCACAAGTAGATAAAATTTGATTTTAAAACAGTCCCCTCCAACCTGCGTCACTCACCAATATTTTACTTCTTAATGCATCATGGACCAAGCATATGGCCATTAAACAACTATTTCACAAGGGCGAGTCAACATCCACCACGCAAACAACTAACTCGTACACCATGATTATCATTTAGACCAATGCCGATTGGGTGCATGCCACACAAAAATTGCATAATGCGAACTGAAGCCACACACTCGAATCTAAGGATTCGATTTACTAGTGTAAAAATACATATATCGTTCTACACCCATGTCTTCTGGGTATTTTATTTTTAAAATATAATCCCATGTAAATGAAGTACGCAACAACAGATACTTAAAAAGGAGTGTATATAATCCAAATTTACCAGAGTCACCAGAACATCTCCAACAGTAACTCAGTAACAAGTTTATTCATTGGGCTAAAGCAAGTCGAAAAACCTCAGTCTTTTAATTCTCTGCAACTAACAGTGGGTTCTATCCCAACTCATACAAAACCGAACCCCAAGCGATAATAAACCAAACGTCCGAACTCATCAACCCTTGTCGATGGGTTAAAGTCCTTGGCTCGACAACGAATAGGAGCAGGATGGAAATGGCTTCAAGGAAAGTTACTAGCCCAAACAACCTTCGAAAAGGGTTTACCAGCAAAGGGAGGTGTCGATAACGACTCGAGGACGCCAGAAGGAGGGGGAAGGTGCTAAAACATCACTGAGACAGGGTCTAAGACAACAGAATTACGCACAGTTGTTCGACGCCCAACAAGGGAAAGGTCACTACGCCAAGAAACTGGGTAACCGCCAAACGGGGCATTACACATGCTCTAAATGCATATGATATATAGAAAATGAACAGAGTATTAGTACTTCCAAAACAAAGTCATCTACTAGACAATTTTTTTATATTGCAATTATGTTTATATATAGTTGTTTACAAATATAATCATTATATTAGAAATATAATATAAGAATTATTTTGACAATTATAAACTAAAGTATTATCCCGATTCATATCTCTATTTGGTCCTTCTCAAGTTATAGTGTTTACATGAAAATGGAACTTTAAAAAGGTACATACAAAATAGAGCCTAAACCACGAGTCAAGATGGCAAAAATTTTAATAACAAATAGAGGCAAATCAAATGAGGTGGCGATAAAAATATATGATGAGTTACATCGATTGGGAGCTGATGACCAAATTCCATTAGCGTAATGAATGGCGAACACATCTCCAAATCTAAATTGTAATATCCATGTAAGTATCCACTACAAGAATCAAGGTTTTTGCCACAAATTTTCAACAATATTTTTGTGGTTACAAGGCATTCTCAAATTTCAAAATGTGGAATTGGAGTTGTAGCTTATCCACGTTTTGGTATGTTTTTGTAGCTCTTTTATAATTTGTTAGATCATGGAAATCCCACAATTTATGAAATGTATAGTTTAACTACAATTTTTTATTGTATATTGTCCACAATTTATCATGCTTGTAAATTTCCTACAATTTTTGTTTTTGTTAATTTTCTACAATTTTGCAAAAATGTAGTTTGTCTAAATTTTTAATCTTTGTAAATATTCCACAAATTTACAATTTTATATCCCTAATCAATGTGGCAATCTCAACAATTTTTTCCACAATTAAGGTTACCACAAAAAGCTTGTAGGTGGAAGCTACAATTTGATTTCCACAATAATAATTTGTGGAATATCTTTTTGTTTAATTAATTAACATTTCTCCAAATTCATGTTATTTTAGATATATAGATATATATTTATATGCTAAAATAATATTATTTTCTAAGAAATAAAAAAGTTGTTTGAAACATTAACTTTTTTATTAACATGGTAAAGGTTTTATTTTCAATAAAATTATTAATATTACAAATAAATTATATAATATATTCATATAAATTTGATTTCATTATATGATTTTAATTACTTCAATTTAATTTTAATACATTATCATATTTTTTACATATTAAATTGTTATTTAAAATTAAAAATAAACACACATTTCAAATAAAATATAATCATAAAAAAGAATAAATAAAGTAATCTGAAATTTTTATTAATAAATTGTAAAATGAAATATTAAATATTATTAAAGAGATGAATAAAAAGAAGACTACCAAGAGTAAGTAGCACCCAACTAATCATGAAGTGAAATTATAAGAATAACACAAAATAGAAGCCAATTGGCCATGAAGGAGAAATGGTAAGAATACATTAATATTGACAATACGTGAACATCAAAGTGTTTTAAAGTGGAAAACATTTAAAAGTTAATTGACAAATCCATATATATTTCCATAATTTGATTTTCCCATTCAAAATTTGTGCAAGTAATATAGAAGGTTTGATAAAATTAACTTTGTGCATCACAAGGAAGGACACATAATTGAAATTATCACTACTCTTTCTCTAATTTCCATAGATTGCTTCTTCTTATTTCCATAAATGGCTTCTTTTATTTACTCGTGTGACTTAACACGTCTCCTAATAAAATATCCCACTAATAACATTACAATGGACCCTCGCCTTTCTCAAAATTTATTTTCTGAACTTATGCTCACATCGAGTGTTGTTGTTACAGGTCCAAAACCAATTTTTATTGATACATGATAACGAAAATGAGTTTGACAAAAATAATGCATCATGTATTCCCATGGAAACTCATAATTGTAGCTCATGTAATCCTCAAAAGCTATAGACGTGTCTCCATAGATCCCTCTTTCTCGTATGGTTGCACCCTCTATGATAATTTCATCCTCTCTCTCAATGCCACGTCTCCATTTCCCTGTCATTTTGGTAAAAATAATTAAGTAAAATAATACCAATTTTCATCAACTATATATTAAAATTCTAATGTATGTTAGTACCCACCTCAACCTCATTCTTCAAGAGCAATTTAGATAGGCTTATAAATTAAAATGAATACTTTAATGTAAACCAGAGACGAATTAAATTAAGGCTGCAATCAAAAATTTGCACTCACCTTCAGAATGTCTAAGACTTGAAAGGGATAAGATTTTACCCGCTTTATTTGTAGTTGGAAAACTGATAAAATCAAATATCAAATAGCTTTCATTAAATTGCTGTAATAAATAAAATTTCTATGAGATTAGAATATACACCGTAGATTATAGGAAAAGAAAAAGTTAAATCTTACAATTTCTCAATGCCATTTAGTTCCTGTAACTGCTCTAAATACCCAAATCAAATTCTGAATTTTTTTGGTCCTTAACCATAAAAACAAAATCCTCAAATTTTCCATTCCTTCTTCAATATATTAAGTCATCTGATGATTTTGATTTTTTCAAACCAATGAAAATGTCCAACCCATGCTAATCGTCGATCTACTTCCCTCATCAAAGGTTGAAAATAATTTATATTTAATCCGTTGATAACCCACTTAATTTACTCCGTTCAATCCGTTTATTGCATGCTTCTGTTTCACATTTAGTTATATTTACTCACTTCATGCATGTATATGAACCTATAATCATGGCGACTCTACAACATTTGAATATTAATTGCAAGAGTTATCTCTAGTTTATAGTTAATGCTAATAGAAGACTTTTTAATATTTTATTATTCGATATTTTTAGCGTGAGCAAAAGCATTACTAATTAGTTATAAATAAATATATGGCTAAAAATTTGGACATATATATATTGTTTTATAGAAAATAATAGATTCAATTATTGGATTAAAAAAAATATTTTTTAAATTAAAATGGGGTAAACAAATTATTTTAATTATGCGAGAAGGCGTTCCCCTATAGTAAAAGTCCTCCAGACGTTTACTGCAGGTGATGTTAAAATTGATGGCCTCCCAAACGTTTTTTCTTAGGTGTTTAATTTTGACTGTTTTTACACGTCATTTTCACTTTTACAGGCAATTTTTAACCGTGGCTTTTTCGTTTCTATTTTTAACTGATGATTTTTCTGCATGCTTTGAATTGTCTTTAAATACTCTAAAACAATTAAACCAACGCAAATTATTAAGCATTCGGTTTCCTTCTTCATTCAATGCCATCGAGGTCCATTCTGTTATGTTCTGCATTCAGCTGCATCGAGCGTCATCTTACTGGGGATTTTTTGCTGTGAGATCTAGTGTAAGGGAAGTACGTTTGTTTTTTACTTTGAATTTATGTACCTGTAACTTTACTCTGTCCATAGGAATTGTAGTTTTATTATGATTGTTCGTTTTCATTATATTGTCTTTTGTTACTTAAATGAATCCATATTTTCTGCATGTTAACAGTTTACAGACAATCTAGAACTTATGCAAGTATTTAATATAAAGAGCAACATGGGTAATGCTGATTTGGTAGTAAAGTATGGTAGAAGATTTATATCGTTCCGTTAAGATGGCCACACATGCATGCAATTTCTATTTCCTCCAAATCCCAAATGTCCTCAATTAATTTCCGACTGAATTGAACAGATGTAACAATCTGGAGCTTTACTATGATTCAAAAATAATGAAACAATCTTCCAATCATTTACATTACAAGTAAAACATGCTGGATACACAAAATTTTGATTTATATCCATTATCCTTCACTACAAGTTTGATACTGATAATTTTTGTGAACCATGAAAGGGTTTGAGATGCAAAAAATCTCAATCAAATGTTTCTATCCTATTCTTTTACTTGCAATTTGAGTGTATTCCTTGCCATTTGTCATATCACAGGTAGACTATTAATAAACTTGTCTAGATTCTACTTGCTTATGCAAAACATTTGGTAGGAATCCAAGCTTCTCTAAGTCATCTGATTATATTGAAAATACATTTGGTTCTGCCCTTTCAAGCCTTTCATTGGATTTTTAAGGTACTCTATAATCTCGGTTATGTCTAAGGTTTCATATTGTGGACAAAATATAGTTTAAATTTTATGATCATTTTAAAAATGTACTGCATGTATTTTACCCTTGGACAGTTTGTCTGGATTTAGTATTCCTCATTCCATTGCATAGCTACAACTATTTTGTGATGGGTATTTGCTATGTGTCAGGTTCCCCTTTTTAACATACTAAAGAAGTTTGATGGTGAATCTGTTACTGAAATAGTCTGTTCCCAAATTGCCAAGATGAGATAACGTATGCAAAATGACCCGCAAGCCCTTAAACATCTTGGAATTTCCTCGGCCTAGAGGCAACCAATCCATTTTGTGAGGGATGTATGCCATAATAAATGGATGGAGATACTGTGATAATGATTTCTTGGAGTCAGTGGAGTTAACTTATTTGTTTCCTTATGATTTCACTATCACTAAGAATAGTTTGTTCACTTCTCCTACGCTGTTGCTTATAACTTTTTTCGGTCCTGTAACTTTTGGTAGAGCAGTCATGTCAAGGTTAGGGGACACAAGCATGTGGTCAAATGAAAAACTCTGAATTGTATTCTCAATTTCAATTCTTATTTTAAGGCTTCGGGGGTAGCAGGAAAAATGTGCCGGCTGTTTTTAGAATGTGAAGTCCTCAATCATCTTAGTATAAGCTACAATCCAACTATTATGATTTATAACCATATCATCTGTGCGACAAAGTGACAATTGAGTATTAGATTCAGAGGAAGTATATATTTTTGTGTTTGTACAATTGGATTTTAGTATGTTTGGAACCAAGAAAGTTAAGGACCAGACAATAACTTTCATGTTTATCTATGGATTAACTTTGTTTACACAATTTTTGGAAGTAAGTTCCACAATATTTTGAAGCAAGTTCAGTTCAATATCTTATAGTATATTGAAAATCCCACAAGTTCCTGATGAATTATAATATAAATCGATTGAATGTGGTAGTTTTTGCCTTAATTTCTATTGTGGTACCCAATGTTAGATGCGTTAATGTAGTTTTTAAATGCTAAGAAACAACCATGCAAATTTTAGTTGTTTTCAACCAAAGCTTTGTACATTATATCAATTTTTTGCATATTGAATTGTTAAAGGGTTAGACTTCATGTTTACACTTTTTAGAAAATATAAAATAATAAGGAAGCCAACTTTAAAGGTTCTCATTCTTTACAAATGCATGCTTTCCTGAACACATCCTTCATTTCATGATTAACTACCCTACAAGTTTACATTTTCCACCATATATTTGTAGAATTCCCACAATCTCAAGCATCTTTTAGTTTCCATGGAAATAACTTTGACACACGAAGATATTTCTCTATTGATTGAGGGCGGTTCCAATGTTGACCCCACATTTCAGATACTACACTTGTGCTCTCCAAGGTCCATTCTCAACACGGGAGCCCAACATCGTGTTGAGCTTTCAGATGGGATACATTTTTAGACAACACTTCTACCCTCCAAATTTACAAGTCGTGTAACCGACAAATCAATACAAGAAGGCTCCATTATGTTCTTACACAAATTCCTTGTTAGAATGATCAAAATTGAACTGTAAGCTTCATCTCTTGCTCAATTACCAATGTACAAAAACTCCCTATATTAATTAAAATTTCTTTCTGTTTGTTTTTTCCATCTGTTGCTCAGTTCTAAATCTATCTCATTTTTCTTTTCCATTGCAGCATCATTCTTATCATTGAAATGGATGTTGTTGTCGAAACACATTTCGTAATCGGTGCTCCAATCCGACTACCAAAAATGCTCTCGAACACATTCAATTTCCGCGAACAGATGCAAGTGCAAACCGGGTTAACAAATATTTTGTGAGAACACCAACTAAAATAAGTGCTTTGAATACATCTATGCGCATGTGGTCCGTAGAGGGTCGTGCCCTAGCAAAAACAACCCTTCACGAATATCACAATGCAAGGGGAGATGGTTTTGTGTTTGGGTTTGATTTTGTAGATCAGGAAAGAGGGGAAATTCACATCACTTGTTTCAATGAGGCCTGAAGCATTCTATGAGCATATTGAAAATGGGAAGCTATATACAATTTCCAATGGGAGGATTGCAAGAATTCCTAATGAAAAGCTATGTTACAGCCATTTGAACAATGATTTGGAGATTTTCCTGCAAGCATCTTCAACCATAACTCCACTCATAGAAAATGAGGATACAATACCTTCCCATCACTTTCACTTCACAAAAATTAAGGACATACCTACAAGCACTGACCGTTCTAAAGTTGACTTGATTGGCATTGTTCTTGCGATGTCACCATGCTCAACGATTCGTAGGCATGACAAGTCAGAGACAAAGAGAAGAACTCTGCAATTAAAGGACATGTCGATTTGTAACAAGTTTGAAATGTAGAAACAACCTTAAAATTAAGTGGCTCATCTATATTTCTACACTTACAAAATCAATCAAACCCCTTATCAACATCAACTACAAAAGTAATAACTAAACCTCTAAATCAAATAACATATATCGTTTGGCGTTCACATTGCAATGTACACAATCGATTGCTAGTTATAGAACATCTATAATAATTGAAAATGAAAAAAATTAAATTGTTATAGAGTTTCCACACATATTTTCAATATAGAAAAATAAAAAAATTTTACAAAAGACTTTTCCATTCTTATAATTTTAAATTTGTTTTAATAAAATATATATGAATAAAAGGTTATTATCATAATAAATTAAAAGTATTATTTGTCTAATGTAATATAAAAATATATATTATTTAACGACTTTAACATATATTATAGTAAAAATACATTATTTGCAATGTAATATTTTTATAGTATTTTAATTTAAATTTCATCAAAACATTTTTGAAATGTGTAAATAATTCTAATTTTCAACTCTAACATAATTCCATGTTAATCTTGTTAAAATTATCCTTTCAAGTGTCGTAGACAATTCTATGATATATATTTTAATATGTGGATTTTCAACTAAGAAAGTTTCAAGACGTGATTTTTCTACATGGAACATCCACAACATTTATGATTTGAAATGCAACAATATCATAGAACTTCCACAAATATTCTACAATTCTTTTAAATTGTAGAATTCATGTGGATTAATTGTGCTAAAAAGTACTTGTTTGTTGTAGTGATCCAACCTTCAAGAGAGGCGTGAATTGGTTCTCCTCGGCATATTCGAATATAAGCTGGTTGTTACATAGGCATAATTCCCAACTAATTTCTTTGAGCCCAAAGATTTGACTGAAAATGAGCAGTATCTATATGTCTCAGAAAATATTTGATCCTCTGTTTAAGTTTTACAGTTAGAAACAAACCAACAATTAACAAGCAAAGTTAATCTAGCTAGAAATATAGGTTTGCACATCTAAAAGAAAATTAAATAGAAAATTGCAAAAGCTCCAATAAGTAGCAGAAGTTTTTAAGAGCATGGCTTCTTGTTTTTGCTCTTATGTCATATGTTGCCGATGAAATCCATTGGGATGACCATCAAGAAAGGGATTGGATAACCATGTCAAACCTCAGGAAGAGAACCATACCTAACTCCCTCCGGGAAACCATGCACTTGGAAGCAAAAGAGATAGAAATGACCCAAAACCCCCAGAGAATGAAAAATTTCCAAATTGAGTTGTAGATATTGGATCAGAAGCACCATCCATAAAGTCAAATGATTGATGTTGAACATGTAGAGGGTGGTTTTTTTAGTATTGCGTTCACCTGTTGACATTATGAAAGAAGAAGATCAAGTCAAAAAAATTAAATTTTTGGAATCATATAATGTAAATATGAGCAAACATACAGATGCAGTTTACCCAAAATCTGGGAGTATGCTAGAAAAAGTGGATGATCGGTAGAGCACTGCTCATTGCATTTTCTCAAACAATGCCAATGCTTCATGAGGAAATCCATGTCTGCTGAAATAGTCACAATGTAATACCATGGATTATAAATTTTAATCGTGCTCTAAATATAACCTAAATGAATATCAATGCTCTTTCTTGGATTTAGGATACTACAATTATTGATAACTTTACTAACTCTACGGTTAGGTCGAACGAAAGGAGAGAGAGAGAGAGAGAGAGAGAGAGAGAGCACTATGGATGAGCAAGAATAAGAGTGCTAGCAGGATATCTCACCCCTTTTATCAGTTATGGGCATTCATCACCAAAATGAAGATATGGGGTTGAATCGACATGGGAACCGTTGAACACATGCTCACATGGATATTGATAATATGGTTTGGGAAAGAGTAAATATTGATGACTTAAATTTTAGGGGTAGTGGCGGTTACAAATATTTTGTAGTCCTTACAAAGCAAACAACACCTCAATCCTATGGTCTAAATAACATAAATCCCATAAACATATGAAAGATATAAATATTGAGATGTATCTTCCCCTTACAAAGAAACTCCTTTAAAAACTTCCTAGTTAAATTTCTACAAATTTCGTTGATACCATAAACATGTGAAACATATAAATCTATTTAGCTAGTTTTTAAACTTGTACTATTACATAAACCCTCTGGTAATAACGCACACTCATTGTAATTTTTACTGATTCCATATGACCCATTAAATTCAAACAAAGCTCAAAATCTCATAAATTGGGCACTTTCCTTGAGCACTATAAATCCATTTCAACAAAATCTAGCAGTGAAAAGCAAAATTGTTGACATAACCACAAAAGTTCAAAACATTTGGAAACATCAAGAGGCCTAAAAGCGATGAATCGAAATGGTTGATAACCTTTTCGCAAATCCCCGAGACTGAAATTGGCCCACTTCTCTTCCTTTTGTAAGTGTCTCGCATTAACAACAAATGAATGTGTAAGGTCTTGTCAAGCATAGAGTCTAATCAGTTTTAATGCATATCATCAAAATCATATAGATGAATTGATAGATTGATAGAGATTAATAAATGTTAGGCCACTTGGCCATTTACAACTTTTTATTTTAAAAATATATATCTATAGCTCAATAAGGGCAAAAATTAGTCAAATCAGCTTTTATCACCAATCAAAACAACAAGAAATGGATTTATGTAAAATTATATTTATGTGAATATGTCAATTCAAAGCTTATACATTAGATATCTTAACATGGGGAAAAAATCTTGTATATGATTAGGTCACAGTAACATTATTAATTGAATGACATGAAATGTATATTATCCTACCAAGGATAAATAATTTCACCTAAGAAATACCCATGTGCTATGGATTATTAGAATCGGTAAGAAGAGCATTTATTGAAAGAAAAGATTAATGGAAGTGATTTATCGACTACTAAAAATGATGTTTTGGTTGTACTTGTTAAAGAAGGTGATGAGTTGCATAAATAATGTTTAGTTAATGGGTAAGTGAATGAAAATGGGGGCCAAAAGGAGGTCTCAAGTGGACAATTTTTTTAAAATAAGAAATGTTAACTTGTACGAGTTATTTGAGATAGTTACACTAAAAATTTGAAGATTTTATAAGAACATGATTATAAAATTTTGAGTCTAGTTTATAAACTATTAATTTTTCTGAAAAATGGTTAAGTTTAAGTGGGTTAACAAGCAAAAATGTCAATATGGTCTCCTATTTTTGAAAAAAAAAAAAAGAATAAATAATTGGTCGTGCTCACCCCCGCCCCTCATTTATTAAGCACTATTTATTATTTTTTAAAATTCTTTGGTGGAAAACTAAATATTATCATCTAGTTTGGGGTATATATTTTTAGATTTTTTAGTGAGTATTTAAAAAAATTATGATTTTTTGAGTAAAAAGAATTTTAAATTTGAAAAATATTGGATAGCCGACCATGCCACCGATAGTTCGTACTCAACACCCTCCCCACTTATTTAGTTCATTGCTTGATCCAACCATCAATTTAGTCACCACCTGTTGGACACAAATCGCCTACACTCCACCCATTTCTATCTCTCCAAATATTACCTCTACAGTTCCTCCCACCACCTCCAAAGGTTATGATATCATTGAGAAACTTAAGAATACACAAGCCAAAATCTCTCTTTATGATCTCTTACGTATTGCACCAGATCGTCATCATACATTAGAAGTTGCTTTACGCTCAATCCATATTAAAAGTGATCATTCACATATTACCTTCACCCATCTCATTCACTCCCTTAAAAATCTACCACATGTTATATCCTTCATTGATGAGGATATCCCACCTACGCCACTAGCGATCTTCTTATGCCTTTGCTTATCACCGATACTATCGGTTCCATCTGTATCAAGTGTGTACTAATTGATAATGGTTCTGCTATAAATCTATGTGCTCTTTCATCACTCACACAATTAAAATTTTATGAAAGTTTCATCACTAAATCCTCTACCCTTGTTCACGGTTATGATTCAACTACTCGCACATGCATCGATACCATCACCTTACCTTTATGAGTTGGACCTAAAACCCTTCCCACTCTGTTCTATGTCATTGACACATCATTTCAGTTCAATTGCTTACTTGGTAGACCATGGATTCATGTCATGCATGTTGTTCCTTCTATGGTTCATCGGTGTGTTAAATTCTTACATGATGGATATGAGCATACTATTTTTTTTGATCCTGACCCATTCAATTTTTTTCACATAGATCCCGACCCATTCAAGTTTTGTTAAATTCTTTTACCTCCATGCCCTTGTAGTCACTAAATCACGCACTTTGGGTAATATTTAGTCCCGGTCTCATACTACTATTTAGAATATTTTTGAGTGAAGAAAACACTAATTAACCCTCATCTCTTAGTCATTTTTATTTGATTTATGTCATCATTCCCGACCTCCACCACATACATGCCCAATCATTTTTATCGCTTTTGACATTTTAGCTTTGACTAGGGCACCCAAGCTAGTACTAGGGCGCCCATGGATGCCTTGGTCCCACCAGGTGGCCTGGCCTTTTTGAACTTTCCCGCCACTTTTTGGGCACTTTCTAGTTGTTTTAACTTCTTATCTTTTTGTGGTCATCCATTCCGAGGTTAATTACCGAATTAAGTCAAGAGAACCCTATAAATATAAAGTTATGAGACCATAATGAGGAACCAATAACTAGGCACTACTATCATCATCTAAGGTTGCATCCATCTAAAGCTCATTTACATCCATCTAGCTCATCATAAGGGGACAAGGATGGTTCATCTAGCATCACACAAGCATAGGAGGGGATTCTATTCTATTCCATCCACCATTCTACTACATTTTTGCATCTATTTATTTCTCGTTACTTCACAAAGTGTAACTAGCACAAGAGCACCTAGGGCACATGATGCTCACACACACACTAGAACTACATTTGGGTCTGGAATGTAGTGCAGCGCTTAGTTAGTAAGTCCACTTTTGTAGTGGCTGAGGTCAGTCCGACCTATTCATATGCATTCTTCTTTTTTAGGGTTTTGATACTTCTTCTGGTCTTTTGCAGGTATTCTATTCATCTTGTATCATCAAAGCAACATTTGGCACAAAGGTGTAGTGAAGTTAATGCAACAAACAAATGAGGGTTTTGGATTATCTTTTGAGCCTATGAAATTCAATTCCTAACCTTTTTCACATACCAAGGTGTCCATTCTACTGCACTGCAGCGCCCATAGGCATCCCAGTCCCTCTCCAAGTGCCCTAGTCCATACAATCGGTCTAGGTCTATCCTTTTAGGACCTCTTCACAATCATTCCTATTTTTGTATCTCTAGCCAGCCTTTGCAACACAATCCCATAAGTCCTCTAATCAGTTGAGTCACTTCCTCACCCTTCTTGCATATTAAGGTTTTCTATTTTCATTAGCTTAGTCACTTAGGTCATTTTCATATTTATTTACTGCATTTATTCATTGTATTTACACATTGTTCTAGATTAGATTAACTATCATTACCCCCCAATTTTGGTTAATTTCGCTTAATCATTTTGGTGAACCCAACCGCTTTCATTCTTAGGATCCTCATTTTTTCCTCTACCATCGCTTCCAAAGTTGCTCGAGTCTCTTTATCTGATTTACTTGAAATATATCCCAATTCCTAGGTCGTTTTACAAAAATCTCTAGACACCAAGTATTATGGTGATAATATGATGCCACACAAACTAATTCATATGCTCACTTGTCTATTTAATGACCCTAGTGATCCTCCATCTAATCAACCCCTATTGGAATCAATCCACACTCTACATGCTTTATTTCAAGATAAATTTAAGGCCATGGAATCTATGATTATATCTCTCAAATCTGAAATTCAACAGCTTAAGGATGTTTCTCAATCGCATGTTTGTGCTCATTCTACATCTTATATGCAATCTATGTCCACTACATGTCATCTAGTTGAACCTCAAGACATGTCATTGCCTAAGCCTCTCATATTTTAGCATAATACTACGCAACATGACATTCTTATTCATCTCCTTAGTCATCAATTGATCACTCTACCGCCTACTCATTACTATTCTCCTTATCGGTTAGTAAAATATCAAGGTCGTCCATATTGCAATTATCATCGAATCAATAGACATAATGATAACGATTGTCACAATATGCCACTTAATAATCGACATCTTGAGTTCTTACACAACATTCTAATCCAAATGATAAATCCCATTGCGTTCCTAAATCCGATGCATCTATATATAGTGAGCATCGGGCCAAGCATTACTCCAAAGCAAATCCTAAGCAATAACCTCTCACAATTAGTTCACCTTCTCCTCCTACTCATCCATCTACGATATCAACAAGTCAATTATCTAACAAAATTAATTCACAATCTTCTACTAACACATTGTCTATCATATTACCAAGTTAACCTAAACAACCTCCCTTAAAAGCTAGTATAACTTGGCCTCTTCTCAAGTCTAAGCTCCAACCAATCACTTTCATCAAAGCAACTAATTCTCTTACTAGTGTTCAAGATACATATCCAATTCCACCACCATTGCATCATTCTACCACTTGTTCTTTGGTAGGTGAGGATCTTACACACACTTGGGGGCATAGCATCTCACACACATCCCCCCTTATCATCGTATTATCATAGACACATCTCTCATTTTTGCATTTTCATACATCCATACTCTCGCATACACATATTCATCACACATTTTCGTGTTGTAATTACCGGATGACACACTCTTGCTTCGATTCACACTTGATTGTTGAGGGAATACTACACATGAACCCCACACACTGCACCATAGGTATTACACATTACATCTATTCACACATTACGCATCATACACCATACACTCTACATTTATTTTACAACATTTTGACATATGTGCATTCATACATCATACATCATACTCATCTAGCATTACATCTTCCTACATACGACATTGTTATTTTATCTACATACATTACATGTTACTTTATACATTACACTTTACACATCCTACACATCTTGCATTTCATTTTACACATCACATATTTACACATTATATGCATCACATGGTCATCCATCGTCACAACCTATCTACGTGTTGCACTCATTACCCTATGAAGAACTTTAGTTCCTTAGTCCATACTCGATTGCGAGGGTTTACAAATCAAATGGACCTTACATTCATCATGCATTTATAATTCGACCTCTCATTATGTGACTTTACTAGGTTATTGACATACACTCTAGGCTAAATGGTCACCTACTTTCTCATTTTTCATGGTATACGCTACATCACCATTCCCTTTATTCATCTAGTAGTGATATACACTTTAGGCTACATCATCACTCGTTTAATCATTTTTCATGATATATACTTCAACTATAGGGTTCACACACACATATCATCTTTTATAGGTCACATATCATCACCATTACACACATACACAATCATCACAATGCATGTTAGACACAATACACACTATTCGACCATTTCTCAATGACACACTCTCATTTACGGTTCATTCTTGACTGTTGAGGGAGAAAACCAAATGAACCTCATTACATACATTTCCATTCACTCAGGGGGCATGCAGCTCCTATCACTCCATCTTGCATTCCATTCCATCCATCCACAAAGATCTACCGCATATTATGGTTGCTTTACGCTTGCTTATTTTTGCTTGTTCATGGTCACTTTATTACACATGCTAGTTAGATTACTTATATGTCATTTAAGCATATCATCTACACATGCGCATTCACATTTTTTTCTAGTTGTGATCACAAATACAATTCTCTTACATGCAAAGATGAATGCTCTCCTTCTACCCTTCCCACATTATTTGATGAGGGCATCCACATTTGTCTCTCACATATTCTATTGTTTCATTTTGTACTTAGCACTCTACATTACTTGCTTATACACACTTTTGACACACTAGTTATCTTTCTAACATGCTAATGGGTGCTTTATGTGCAGCATTTTTATGCGAGCATATTTGCTTCCATACTTGTTTGTTGCATTGTCTCGTTATTATTTTCTCTTTCGTGGGGTTTGCCCTATGTTTGGTGCGCATACTTTCTTGTTGTATGTGTCCATTATGGACTTGTGTGTCTTATGACATCATGTGTGATGTCCCATGTTTCAACCCACTTTTTGCAGCTTATTTTGTCCTCTTGCGTGTTTACATTACGATCTTTATTTCTAGCTTACACAATGTTTGGTAGCTTACAATTGTCTTTATACATGCATACTTGTTTGTACCAACACTTGTCTTTGGCTATCCTCTTTTTGTGCGCACCTTGGTTTCTACCAAGCACATACCCTTCCACCTACAGGGAATATTTTCGTGGTTCATGCGGTTCGCCAAATTTTGGGGCCACATTCTCCTATTAGTGACATCGCATGCACCCCCAAAGAAAGGGGCATCATTTGGGTTTTTACATTCTACACAAATATTCTACATTGGTTTGGTTCAGTTATATATAGACACTGGGTTCAAACCGGTTTATGAACCCCATACACATCGTATTTTATAGGACATGATTTTCCTGTGCATTCACAGAACAATTAACATTTGCAGGGATACAAAGGGAATTCTTCCCAATAGTTCGTCTACCACTAGCTTCGGATCGCTAAAAAACCGGATAGTACAGAGATATCTCTTCATATCTTCGGGAAGTAAATACATGAAGGTGAATAATGCATCTTTCTTCCCACACTTATTCGGCCAGGTGGCATGAGATGGCCCAAAAAAACATTACAGGATATATACTTCTACAATCTCTCTCACATCGTGGATCAGGTGCACATGTTCCATTTTTCATTTGCATATTTCACACTTGCATGCCTTTTCATACATATACATGTGTCTTTTACATAGCATTTTTACACACACATACATATATATTTGAATACTTGATCATTTTCTCCTTGCGGGTTCAAATGCCATATGGGAAAAAAATAGTCAAATAGGGGTAACAACAACAATTTCAACAAAAACACTTTGCGGCAACACATACCATATGGACCATGTAGGTACATCACATACATAAGCAACTATACACACATTTCTGCCCTAGGTTCACTCTCATCATTTTTTTGCACTTTTCATCTTTATTTTCCACGCTCCATCATCTTTTTATCACTCCATGCTTTGTCTAGTCCTTTGGCACGCATTCTTCATGATTTTACATCGACATCGTGTAGGCATCTCTATCTACGTTATTTTACCGAGATTTCCACTCATCAACATAAAGTGAGGGTAAATGTAGTCACTAATCATGCACTTTGGGTAATATTTATTCCTGGTCTCATACTACTATTTAGAAGGTTTTTGAGTGAAGAAATTACTAATTAACCCCCGTCTCTTGGTCATTTTTATTTGATTTTTGTCGTCATTCCCGACCTCCACCACACATATGCCCAGTCATTTTTTTATCACTTTCTATCATTTTAGATTTGATTGGGGCACCTAGGATAGTACTAGGTACCCATGGGTGTCATGGACCCACCAGGGGTGCCCCATCCCTTTTGAACTTTTCGCCACTTTTTGGGCACTTTCTAGCCATTTCACTTCTTATATTTTTGGTGGTTAGCCATTTCAAGGTTAATTACAAAATTAGATCAAGAGAACCCTATATATATAAAGTTATGAGACCATAATGAGGGACCAAACACTAGGAACTACTATCATCATCTAAGGTTGCATCCATCTAGAGCTCATTTGTGTTACAAATATATTGTGACATTATTAATAAATTGTAATATTATTAATAATGAGTTTATAGAACTCATATTAATAATATAGTTGTAATATTTAGTATTAGTATTTGGGTGAGTTGTGAGAACAACTCACGTAGCTATTTTGGTGTGTGAGATAATAAAGGGATGAGAGAGATATCCTAGGGATAAATATGAGAGATTCATGGAGAGAGATTGTAGGGTTTGAAGATGAGTGTTGACTCCACCTTTGTAGGAGATCAAACACTATAAATTGTATGCTCCATCTATGTAAAGACATCCCGAATGAATTCAGTTTCTAAATTATAATATTTGGTGTTTTATTATTGTGTAGTTTTTATCACTCGCTATCGTCGAGTTGTCTCGATCAAATTCATTAATGGATTCCTAATTTATTGGTGATCGTTGTTTGGTATATTTTATTTTGGCAACGTATTCACCGCACATTGTATGAATCGATTCAAAGCTGCGAACATAACTCTGTAACGACCCAAAATCATGACACACGAACAACACAGTGAAAGACAGGATAATATTTTTTTGACTTGCTTCCACACATGACACGACACAACATGTCGTCACAAAGTTACAACCAACTCTAGGAACCACTTGTTACGGGGATAACCACAAGATCAGCACGGAAACATTCACACCCAAAAGGATAATACACTTTTTCTTTTTGACATGACAACATAGGGTCCAAACACAGAACACACTTACAGTTAGGGCCAACCACAATGAGATATTCTTGGGGGTTATTTATTTTAAAAGGACATCTTGCAATTCTTAGCTTATGTTTTCAAGGAGGCTCAAGATATGATTCAAACAGTTCATCTTTCCAAGCTAAGTTTATTCTTTTTACACTGAGTAATCATCTTTAAATCTTCTCTATTATGACCTTTATTTGCTTAATTCGTTTATCAAGAAAAGGAAGTATTTAAATTCCACAAGGCCATCTGCTCACCACTAATGCTACTAAGATTCGTTCTTGCCCACAAGACAACATGGTTTTAAGTTCAACACACTTAAGAGAAGTGATACAAGGTGCCTTGGAAAAGGGTTAGAGGGAGAAGGTCGAGATGAAACATCTTTAGGACCACATTAGTTATTGCCAGTATTTAACTGAAGCTAGGGCTCTTAACCAGAATTATCAACAACTTTGCTTAGGCTTCGCTAAAAGTATTAACAAGGAGTAAAAATTTACTTTCCAAATGGCGGAGAGATAGATTGCGTGGTTTCAAAATTGTTTTCTCCTATTTATTAAATCTTATTATCTTCCAGATCTAACCATAGATTTCCTTTAAGTTCGCTTAAGAATTTCACCATGAAAGGGATAGTGTTCAATAGTGTAGTTAGGGATATCAAGTTATATACTGTTACTTAACAAGGGATAGTTTCATCTGTGATCACTTATGGAATTACATGCTCTCAAGTTGGTCACCTCTACACCAATTTATTTGCAATATAAATTTTAGTTTAACTTCTATAAGTATTAAACAACCCATTCTATTTTACTTATAACTCACAATTACTAAGTCTTAGAATGATTTAACTCAGCATTTAATCGTAGGGGTAAAAATTTAACAATATTTATTTACGAAGACGAAATAAGGTTACATCAATTCTTAGAATACCGATAATCCATTAAGGTCACTCAACAAGCGGTAAACAAATTTCCTTGTATTTTCAATGATATACAGACAATTCAAGGTTCCAAAGTTAAGACGACATAATCCACGATACAATACACTAAGACAATGATCCTCTTCTAAAATTTCCACTAGATGTTATCAATAGTTGAACAATATAAAAAGGATTCATACAAAGGAACTTCTCAACTGAGGTTGATGTAAAAATCTACAAGTCTATTCCTCATCTACTCGCAAAATCCATCTGCAACAAATTTTCCACAAGAGTCAGTTCGCGAGAACTGAGCAAGATAAGGCTACACAAAACCACCATAACTATTATCTAACAATATCACGAAAAGGAAGCACTTTATTACAAGAATTGGTTCAAACCTCTAAACACTATTAACACGTCAAGTTATAATAAAGTCTTCATCATGCCAATCAAAGAAGGAGAAGACCTTGTACTTCAGTAGGAGTAAAAACAACGAAAGTATAGCAATCGTCAGAGAATGGCCCTTGGCCCTATAAGGAGAAACAAACAATCTAGCAAAAACAGAATTCCCATCCAGTAAGTAATTAAACAATAATTACAAGATTGAGATTTGATATAAATACCAACCATCTAGAAATTTATCAAAGGTACCAAACGCATAGGCTAAAATAATATATTTCTAAAAGAACAAAGGTTGATCGGCCCAAGAAAGGGGAAACACGGGTTCCAAAATTTAACACAAAAAGTCATGTATAAATGAGTTTCAAACCGGAAATCAAATAGAGTATACACACAACATAAGTTTCGAAGCGAAGGCATAGTATACTAGTTTTGACCATTAACTACAAAGGGATTTACCAATCATCCAGGAAGGGTCAAAGTCTTACAGGCTAGTAGCAAACACGCGAGAGAAGAAGGGGGTTCCGTCCAACAAGAGTATACAATAATGTCATCAACAAATTTTTATAACACTAAAGATTTGCAAACCTCCACTACAATACTAATGTTTGGTTAATTTAAAATAAACTACCCATATCCCAAAACAACCATATTTTATGGCAACCCTTGGTAACACAGTCAACCGTCGCACAAATAGATACAAACATAATTTCTAAGGGACATTATCAAAACAAAACCTTCCGCTATGAATCCATAAGATTATCAAATGAAAGTTGAGTTTTTCCAAGATTAATCACATTTAAGGAAATTTCCATCACAACTATTACGATAATTACATGCATAAAAACCGACCAAAATTAATTAATAGCGTTAACATTACAAGGGAGAAAATAATGCAAGTTAGGAAAAAAAAAGAAGAGCGCCATCAACGATAATTCAGAGAGGGGGATTAGACCAAACTATTCTAGTGTCAACGAGGTACTGGATTCGCACATTGAAACCTCCAGCTTAGTTGATCCGAAAAGCTAGATATGGTTCAAGTTGATAGGGATGGTCAAGGTACTTCTTGAGGATGGCCTTAAAAGCCTAGAAACAAGATGAAAGATAGTAAAAGAGTCTAAACACGCGAGACGGAAAAACACATTGCACACAAACCTTTTCATTCTACCAGTTTTAATACCAAAACTCTAAGCTGGCTAGCCCACGCATTGCTCACACAATCCTACAACCTTTCTTTCTCGATGCCAAAAGGTTATCAAGGGACTTGCGAAGGGCTAACAAAAAACGTCAAAAGACAACTTGGGTGCTAGGGAGGAGCTTCATAGTTATCGTAACTTACTTCCATAATATCGAAAATACTAGTTGATCAACATAATAACTTGCAACTCAATCGCAGAGAAGGGCTAATGCATAAACATACAGACGAAGGTCTATCATTCGAGTAAGAGAAACATAACATTCAGAGGAGAAGGCACACGCCTCCTTTCGACCCACATACTGTCATCGATAAAAGCTAAAACAAGAAGAAACAAACAAAAAGGGAAATCTCCCATCATGACATCCAACTGACAAATCAATGCAAGGAAAGAGCGGTTCGATTTCGCAATAATTGTAAAAATAATAGCAGTAGAAAGGTGTAGAAGTATCTTGCCTTTTTCTCCAGATTTAGAAGGTTTCATGGACACCGCTCGGACCAGCAACAGCAATCCAAGCCTAATTCCATTTTCTTCAAGCTCGTTGGGCGCCCAAACATGATGCAAAAATGAAGAGACCTAGCTTTCCATAGGTGCTCACCAAGTTCCAATCAGTCAAACCTGTTCCATATGAATTGCAAAAAGGCAAGGACTGGGGCCACAATATAGGAAATCAGCACCAAGTACCACTTCAAAGAAGGGAAAATGACAGTATTACTCCGACAGAAATTGCTACAAAACCTACATAACCAGAAGCTGCTACCCAAAATGGTATCCCATCCTTCATGAATACCACTTCTTTTATTTTGTCCTCGTTGGATTTTGCATTGTCACCAACTTGAACACTGTTGACAAGAGAAACTTCGTTTTCTTTTCTATGTTGGAAATAAACTTCTTTGAAAGTAATGCCAACTATCTTGATCAAATTGTATATCCCATCACCTAGAATAAGGGAAATGGCTATAAATACCTTGTAGCCGTAGAGACCTTTGAAGTCATTGCTTTCCAAGGTCTGATGGAAACCAGTCCCCTGCACATTTGCTAATGAGAGGCCACAAGAACCCCCAAGATATTATAGCCCCAAGCAAAGCCGAACAATTTACAATGTAGGGGCAGATAAGGCCACATCCAATATAGGTTGCACTGAAGTCGAAATAAAATGTGTTCTGTATGCTTCCAATCCAAAACTTGGAAAGTTGTCAAATCCGCATGAATCTCCAATCCCGCTAAAACCACTTGAAGAAGCTCCAAATGAAACTAATGCTGAGATATTTCCCAAGACATCGTACTTGCATTCTTGCCGTTTCACCACCTTCGGGAGTGTGGAAACTATTTATCAGTAAAGCTGTAGCAGTACCACTTGGATATGTGAGTTTGTAATTTAATATCATTACCTTTCGAAGAGGAACAACACTGAATAGGCCCAAAAAGCTGACTGCAAAAACAAAGCCAAACATCCACCCTAGTGAGGGATTCTTAACATCTTCAGCTCTATTGCCTGGGTAGTTGGATCCAATCAAATTGTATGTTGTTTTTTCCATGGCAAATATATAGGTCCCAAATCCGCCACTAAAAGTGATGCCATAGCAGGCAACGACGCAGGTCTGAATGATGGTATTCTCCTGCCTGGTGAAGGGAGAAGTCCATATACCCAGCTTTGATAAGACACCAGTCCATGTTTTGATAGGGAAGTATCCGAGCAAACCAAATGTCACGTTAAGAGAAGGAATGACTCCCACAGTCAGATTCAACTTGTGAGTAATCACACAAAACACTGCTCCCAGCACACCGCTCACCACCACACCCCGCACTGTGATTTGCTCCTGCCAACTTGGTGACTCATTGAAGCAGTTCATATAATTGCAAAGTGAATTGTGTTTCATGAATATTCTGATATGAAACAGATCCACACCTATGAGATCCTCTTCCATGGGTTACATCGTAAAACAAGTGAGATCTCAATAGAGAAACTTTGCAAAGGAATTTCTTCAGGTCTCCTGGTAACACTCTCACTGTCACATAGTCGATTTTGACAGAAATGTCTTGAAGGAGGATCCCGAATCTGAGGATGCATTGATACTGAACAGATAACAACAAAGTTGGACAACCTGCTTGGTGGAGGCGCTTACAAATGCTTCGACTATACTGCAACACGCCTCTTGGCTGCTAATTACATCACAGGAGTTGTTGCTGTAGATCCCCAAGAACACACCTCGCAGCACCCACTAAAAGTGGGGAAAACACGCCTACTTCACCAGCCTGTAGCTTCATCTATAACCGCCATACCAAACCCATTTCTGCGCCCAAACTCCATTCGGCCTGCAAAGTTTGAGAGAGAGAGTCGGCAAGGTAAGAGTAGTACAGGAGCAGGTTCATCTGCTGAGAGGATTTACCAGGTGAGCGGCCACTAAAAGAAAGACTGCCAGAGCAGAAGAAGGAAGCGGCCAAAACAAAAAAAAAAAAAAACGTGGTCCACTTTTCCCAGCCGCACAACCCAAGAATGAGCCAGGCGCCTCCCAACCATACGCATTGAATAACCGAATCCAAAAGGAGATCCTGGTGAAGAAAAATAGGCCTCCACCTACTCCCCACTGTCTCACGCCAAGCAGGTAATTATAAGTTCATTTAAGAAGTGACATGAAATGTCACCCATCCGCCAGCTCAGAAATGTGCATTGCAACGAGGCACTACATAACCATTGAAGTCTCTATGAGTCCCGAATCTACATGCAAGTGTTCACCAAATTTTGCATCAATTCAAAAGGATTGAATCCATTAAATCTGAGATCTATGAGAAAAAAATTGTGTACTTGGAAAATTATTAGATTTATAATTGAGTGAAGCATTGGACATTCCTATTTAGAGAACCCCTAGACATGCATTGAAGACTTTTCTTGGAGAACTTTGTTCATAGCAGAAGTGAGAATAGAGGCACGAAGTCAAATGTTGATAGATTCACAACATTATATGGGAATTTTGTTCTTGCACTCAGCGTTTAAACTACAAACTTTTTGGTTAATGATTTATATTTATACCCTTATGGTATTAATCCTATTCAAAGGCAGTCTAATCTTGATGTCTTTAGTCCATCTACTCAAAGATCTCGGCACATTTGCTCCACATTGCATATGTATTGACAACTGATGTCGATTGTCTAGAGGTAGATGTCTATTAATTCATGCACTATATCTGTATTTTCTTTAGATTCCATGTCCCTACCATATTTTTAAAAATGGTTGTAAAAGACCATTTAGGTGGATATCACGTTTTAGTGGTAAGTCAAAATTGTTCAATGTTTTGGTCCCTCATAATTGTTTATTGTTTTTGAGTCTAATGTATATGTCTTATGATAAAGTCTATCAGTCGATATTTTTCTCCATTAACACATCATTGGTAGTTTTAGAGTATTTGGTTTGTCAACCTTTATAGTTTGGTCATTACTAGTATTATTTTGTGATAGTGTAATTGCCACATGTCTTTGCAAAGTCTTCATCTATGTAATAGTTATTAAGTTTACGATATATATTTTTAAGGTTAAGGTCTCATCAGTTAAAATTTGTGTCAAAGTCAATATAAAAGTATCTCATTGTTTAGAAAATCCAGTCTTATGCATGCCAAAAATAAAAATGATGCCAAAAATAAAATGAGTCAAGATTCGTAGAGTCGAGTCGATTCATCATTTTTCAAGTTGATATTTTTCAGTCAAATTTCAAAAATGTCCGTGTAAAAATCATGTTGTCAAAATTGTAAAATAAATAAATAAATAAATATTGCCTCATTGTCATCCGTATGCATTTTTGCTTGTACAGACGCGACGTCCGAGTGAAAAATTGAGGGGGTGATTTCAAATGATCCTCAAATTCATATTTAGTTGAGCTAACAACAAACTAGATGGAGGACAGAGGCAAAGGACGAAGCAAGTCAATCAACGACCTCTCATCATCCTGGCAAGCGACGAGGCCGTACAATGGTGTCTTGGCATTTTATTTCAGTTATGTTTTTACTTTACAGTAAATAAGAAGATGGATCATACATGTTCAACTATTGTAATAAGTGAGCTCCTACATGAGTGATATTTCTTGCATTTTCTCTCTATTCATTTTGTATTCGATAGTCAGTGGTTCCTACATGATTCCCTGAAGGAAATACATAGTGGACAGATGAAAGCACAAAGGAAAAGTAGCAACATGATATTTGGGTTGTTGGTTGTCCTGTAAAACCATCCTTTGTTTTAGGTTGTTGGTTGTCCTGTAAAACCATCCTTTGTTTCAAGTTGTTGGTTGACCTACAAAACCATCCAGATCATGAGCACGCTTGGGTGACAAGTGCGAAACAAGTGTGATTGTTTTTCTATAATGTCAACATTAGGGGAGTGTATATTGGGAATTAATAATGTTAACAATAGGGGAGTGAATGTTACAAATATATTGTGACATTATTAATAAATTGTAATATTTGTATGCAATGGAAAGTTGCAAAATCTATGGAATGAGGCTAAAGAACCTCAAATCTTTGCTAACTCAACTATGCACCATGAGATAAGAGCTAAACAAGAGAAACTAACATGAAAGCATTATAACTTTGACAAAAACATCAAAAATTAATATGTATACTACTCTCTAATCCATGAAAGCTTAATGAAAGTGTACCTAGTTAGATTATAAGCAATCAAATTGTATGTTTTCTACTCCCCAAACTTAGTGAAGAGATCTCTCCAAGTTGGCTACATGGCCAAGCTTTAGATATTCCCTTACTAACTATATTTGGAATGGATGGATGCAAGATGGAGGAGCTCTCAATAATGGAGTATGGCCAAGATCCAAATGTTCTATAGCTTAAAGCTATCACAAATGATTTCTAATGCCTTTCCAAAGTGCTTGAGAGAGAAGGACCATTTGAAAGGAAATCCTTAGGCTTGTATTTATAGTTTCTGGTTTGGAAGAGTTTGGAATTTGGGTGCATGTGGGACTAAATATCTTTTAGATTAGATTAGGATAAACATGCTTTAGGATTAGTTAAGCTTGGTTTAGGCTAGTTAACTAGGGTTTAGGATAGTTAAACTTTGATTAGAAAGTGATTAGAGACTCATTGAGATTTGGGAGGAGTCCGAATAACCAATTGTGACTTATAGATAGCCTACGAAGCCAATAGAAGTGGTCTAGAGCGAACAAGGGAGGTTCTCGAATGGTTGAAAGGAGGAATGTTTAGCTAATAAGAGAGATATTAGCTAAATAAGTTGATTATGGGAAGAATACGACCAAAAGAGTGTCGTGAATAGGCATCCGATAATGGAGCGAAGAAGGTTTGATTAACGAAGTGTCGTTAATTGGTTGAATTGGATGAAATGCTAAGTGTAACATGTTTTAGGTGTCTACAATTATTAATAATGAGTTTATAGAACTCATATTAATAATATAGTTGTAATAGTTAGTATTAGTATTTGGGTGAGTTGTGAGAACAACTCACGTAGCAATTTGTGTGAGACAGATAATAAAGGGATGAGAGATATATCATATAGATAAATCGAGAGATTCATGGAGAGAGATTGTAGGATTTTAAGATGAGTGTTGATTCCACCTTTGTAGGAGATCAAACACTATAAATTGTATGCTCCATCTATGTAAAGACATCTCGAATGAATTTAGTTTCTAAATTATAATATTCGTTATTTTATTATTGTATAATTTTTATCAATTTGCATCCATCTAGCTCATCACAACGGGACAAGGTTGGTTCATATGCATCACACAAGCATAGGAGGGGATTATATTCTATTCCATCCACCATTCTACTACATTTTTACATATAGTTATTTCTCGCTACTTCACAAAGTGTGACTGGCACAAGAGAACCTAGGGCACATGATTCACACACACACACACTAGAACTACATTTGGGTTTGGAATATAGTGCAACACTCAGTTAGTAAGTTCACTATTGTGGTAGCTGAGGTCATCTAATCTATTCATATGAATTCTTATTCTTTTTAGGGTTTTGATACTTCTTATGGTGTTTTGTAGATCTTCTATTCATCTTGGATCATCAAAGAAACATTCGGTGAAATGCAAAGTTAATGTGACAAACAACAAGGTTTTCATACCATTTGTCGAGATATGAAATTAAGTTCTAGACCTTTTACATGAACCATGGTGCCTATTCTATAGACCAGAGCACCTATAGGTGCCCCAGTCCCTCTCTAGGTACCCTAGTCTAGAGAATCAGTCCAAATCTATCCTTTTTAGGACCTCTACATAGTTGTTCCTTCTTAAGTAGATAATTTTAGTTAATCAAACCCTCCCTTTCATCCATATGCATACCACCGATATTATATCACCTACCTCATCTACCTCTAGCACTACCACTACCCCACCTATCACTACTCCTCCTTTTCCGACCTCTAGCTCCGCTACTCCTAATATATTTGATAATGTTATCGAACAAGATAATTCTAACACCGATGATTTGGATGATGAGGTTGATTTCGTTGAGCTTAGCGATCAAAACCTACACAATATCAACTTTACTCCTTTTGAAATATATGAATCCTACTTCTAAGACACTTTTGTTGCTACTTGTATAGGTGAATATCAATTCAAACAATTTCCTCCTTCTAATACAACTATTATCCCTTTCCAGGTTGTTATACATGCATTAGATATCATACCTTCTCCTTTGGTCACATCCACCCCGCTGCTCGATCCAGTTATGTGTACCTTATTCATACATGACTCTTATTGGCCTCATATTCCATTTGATCTCACTTGTCCTGACACTTTTTACACACATGAAGGTTTAGCCCACTTAGGATTCACATTCAATGATCTCCTCCTCCATCTCACTCTCCCTACTTGTATTATGGATATGTACTCATTAATATTGTTTATGGCCTATGTGTATTCCATTTGTCGGTATCTCTTACACAAACACACCGTTCCTCTCCACTCACCTTTTGGAATTCTGGTTTGACTACATTGGTTACACTCTTGATCCCAATCACACTGATATCTCATTTCTAATGTATTTTAGTCATGTTTCTATATACAATAATTCATTCCTTGGCTATATGCAAAATCTCACTCACTGGTACACACATGATTGTCTGCAACCTCCTTTTACTAATGAAGAATATGTTATGGGCATGTATAATTTACGTCGCACTGGCTCTCTCTATGATTAGCCTCATACTATCACCTATTATGTCTCTAATCCAAATCCTATCGGTTACGACCCTAACACTAACAATCTCCTTGATGAGTTTACCTGATTCTTCACCCATCACACACTTGAGGGGAATTTCCCTTTCTCCCCCTTCCATCACAATTAGTTGTCTCTAGTGGCCACTACCACACTTCACACTCCATGTATAATTTTTTTAAGCATACTCACTTCACTGGTACACACATTGTACTATCATCACTTGATGACGCACTCTTATGCTATAGTTCACACTTAAATGTTGAGGGCATACTTCATTCATGAACCTCACATCATACACACTTCACACTCTGTGCTTCACAATACATCTTTCCTAATATCTATACTCAATCACATGCAATACATTTGTTTCTCGATGAAGCACTCTCGTGATTTAATTCACACTTGACTGTTAAGGGAATACTTAATCCATGAACCTCACATCATCTAAACTTCACACTCAATTCTTCACGATACATCTTTTCTAGCATCTACTCTCAAGCACACACGACACACTCATTTCTCGATGACGAACTCTTATTCTATGGTTCATTCTTGATTATTGAGGGGGAATTCATAAATGAACCTCATCGCATACACATCTGTTGTGGGGATATTTTGCTCCTAAAATCTTCACACCTTGCATATCACACTATCACACTCACACATCATTTGCATATCTTGGTTGCATTTACTCTTGTTAGCCTATACTACTTACATGTTGCACTTTGCTTACTATGTTAGCCAAATTCTTAGTATGTCATTATCTTTTTCTATACACACATGCACATTCACTTGGTATCTTGAGGTGAATGCATGACCTATTACAGATTTATACACGATGTAGGATGCTCAACACGGCTCTTTACCAATCCCACCGAGGCTCTAGGAGGTATCTATTTTTGCTACTATCCTACTCTCACACATTACAGGTTCTATTATCACATTCTTTACTACTTCTCATTACTATCACTTTACTTTTTATTGATATATACATGCTTTGACATACTATTTATCTTTATAACATGCTAATGGGTGCTTCATGTGTAGCATTTGTTTTACAAGATCAATACAACCATGGCTATTTGTCACTTTTTGTTTACTATTGTTCACTATTGTTTGTGGGTTATGCTCTATGTTTGTTTTGCTCATTATATGCATTGGCCACTTCAGCCCTGATTGTCTTGTGACATTGTGAGTGATGTCCCATGTATGAAACCTACTTTTTGTGGTCTATCTTGTTTTCACACTTGCTTGTTGCAGACCGTCTTCTCTTACATGCTAGCTACTTTTAATACTAACACTTTTTGCTAGCTTACTTTATTTACATGTTCCTTGGTTTCTACCATGCACATCCCCTACCCCCTGTAGGTATCTACTACATGATATGCATATCAAGATCTCGGTCCTCTCGTTTGGACCATATTCTCCTACAAAGCTTAGAATGCACCCCAAATGAGGGGGTCATATATTGGGTGAACAAATCACCCCTATAAAGAACTCGTATAGACCAAAACAAGACAGAACAACACAAGCACACATTCACATAACAGTCTTGAATCAATCTTGGACCTCACACATGAGCAAACACTAGCACCCAATAGTAAATTGTAGCACCTAGTGCACGTGTTATATGCTAATGAATTGGGGAAAAAATAGTCAATTTCATAATACAACATGAGCTCCCGTAGTTTTCAGCACGTTTCTCTAGTATCAAGAACTTGGCTCTAGGTATAGAATTCATCTATCGGTTGCATTCCAATTACAATTAGGACTAATCAAAACCAATTGTAATGTACCATCTGTAGTGGTTTTTATTGATCGATTTATGGAAGGAAAGAAAATCTATACCTTTTTCCCAACACTCTTCACTCTTGGCATGAGATTTCCCAAAAATGTGCTCTCTCGTACATGAGATCGCCCAAAAACTAACTCTTTGCGTGAGATAGCCCAAAAAACTCACCATTGGCAACAAATTTAGTAGCATTTTAAAAAAATATGACAACTTTCTATCTCATACTCTCTCACATATGAAGTGCACACTTTCCTTTTACATATTTTCACACTCTTTACTTACTTATACATGTATTTTTCATATATGGAACTTTGGCTACTTTCTTGCTCTTCTTTTGCAGGTTCATCATTAATATGCAACAAGAAGCAACCTACATTAGCAAATACAAGCTCACAACAACAGTAAAATCCACACATACGCTTCACCCCTAGGGTCTACCTCCCCTTCCTAGTCTTCATGCTTCACTTGTCCACACGAAACGCTATCCTACGCCTTCTCTATACAATCATAAGGTATTCATCTTCTATCTACTTTATTGTATTGATGATTCACTCAACAACATAAATTGGTGGCAAATGTAGACACAAAATTTATGCACTTGGGTACATTTCTAGGTCCTAGAGCTTACTAATATATACATGATTCCTAAGCAAGAAAACTAGTAATTGACAATGTCTTTTGGGTATTTTGTTTTGTCTCTTATACTTTTATTGACCTTACACATCCTACATCCCCTGTCAAATGATTTGACCGATTTATCTTTTCGACCTCAAACACTAACACTCGCTTAGGACACTAGCACACAAACACTCATGTCCCTCCTAAACACTCTTGACCCTTTCTCCCCTTTTCTCACTCTTTTGGGTCTCTTTTACTTACCGGGTAAAAGCACAATAAAATGTCCCACTTTTTGGTATGGTTTGTACCTTAGTAAACATGAATTTTCAGTTTAATTGATTTTCTAAAGTTAATAGCCACAAAACCGTACACATTCATGAAATTCTACAAACTAACGAAATGTTGTGTTTAGAGTGTAGAATACATGTATATTTTTTTAAAAATATTTGGCAAAAAATATAGTATTTTTCTTAATTTTATTCATATGTTGTTTCTTATGTTATTAAAGAGGAATGACTGTCCCCCGGTGGTTTTTTAAAATGAAAACTTATCTTTTCACTATGAAATTTTAGATATATGTTCAAGATTATAATTTTGACGTGCTGTCAAAATTTCATATTTTTTTGACTTATATTTTTTTAATTAATTATTTAGTAACTATATTTTAAAATAAATGGCGTCCATATTTCAATGCCAATAACTTTTAATATTTATATCGAAATTAAATTTTTTTCACAGGCAAGAAGAAGAATTCAACAAATACTAAGTATATTTTTAATTTTAATATGGTTCGCGCGAACCCCATTTCACGCGAACCCCCTCTGCGCCACCAAAACGCCGCCAAAACGTCTCCTTCTAGATTTAATGATTCGCAATTGCGTCTCCCCTTCTAAATTTAATATTTTACAAGTTACTTAATATTGTTCGCTTTTTATGTTTTAAATTTAATTTTTTACATATTTTTGTGTTTTAAAGTAAGTGTGTTTTTTTTTAAATTGTTTTTAACCAAAAATATGTAATATTAAATTAGAAAAGTTGTTTTACATATTAAATATAAATTCTATTAAATTTAGAAAAGTTGTTTTAAAGTTATAGAAAACTAAAATTAAAAATAACATAATTTCTACTGAGATTTGTATATAAATAGAGTTGCATGCACATATAGTTTTGTATCAAGTTTACTCTTACACATTCAGATCTATCACAATTTATGTGTGCGGGTGAAAATTATTGAAGTGGATGAATCATGGGAAATGCAAAGAATGAGAAACGAAAATATACCGAGGAAGAGAATGCAGAGAAGAATGCTAGAAGATCTGTTCGTAGGAGGGCACAAAGAGAGAGAGAGAAGACACAACAAGTGAAAGACAACGCTGCAAAAATTGGTACATATGTATAGAAACCCTTGATAGATCCTAATTTTTTTAGTTCTAAGGTTTAAATATGATAATTTATGTTTTTTAGATTGCGTAAAGGCAAGGGTTTTGATAGGATCCCATGTGCATGTTTATGGACACAGATCATGATGCGCAACATTATGCTGAAGTGATATCAAAAGTTATGGAATTACTTCCCAAAAAGAATGTGAAACACTTGGTGAAGATGGATTTACAAAAATTAAAAGAATTTTCCAAACAAGAACCACTATCACAAAAGAAAACAGCAAAAAGTGTAGAGATAGTATATGGTGAATTTGTTAATTTGACTACAGTTCTTTAGAGCACATTTGTTGGTTACATTCTTGAATCATGTTGATATGAGGGAAACATTAGAATTGTTAGGTGTTGATTTTGGACGGAAAAATTCAAAACGTGTAGAAGAAGAATTTGTTGGGAATGTTTTTAAAGGAATAAGTTCTTTGGGTACAAAAACTAGGTCTGCTGATAAGAGTATTTCTCGTAGAGCAATATTAACTTCAGTTGTAAGTGAAGATACAACAAAGAATCGTCATGTTACCGCCTTTGCCAAGGCATTGGGTTTATCTAGAAAGACGGTTAGCAGGTATGCAAAAAGGAGGAAGACATTGGATGACTCTACTATGGAAGGAAATTGGGCACTAATGTGTAGAAATCCACGTTCTGATAAAATAGAGGATAATATTGTGAAGATAGTTTCTGATTTTTGGACTGAGAGGACTCGTCCTTCTCCAAATGTGAGGGATGTTTTAAAACATAGGGTAACTCACAATAACTATGACGAACATATAAAACATTGGCTTGAAATAACTCAACATGAGATGTACATAAAGTTTACAGAAGAAAATCCAGATGTTAAGATTGGACAACGAATGTTTGAAAATTTGAAGCCTTGGTATGTGCGAGCTGATAAAGTCCTTGACACATGTTGTTGTCGCTATCACGTTGAGTTTGATTATCACTATCAGGTACATAAAAATTTATAGATTCAATGTATATATATTTTGAGGCGTGCTTTCATTTATATCTATATATTTAAAATTTGTTTAAATATCATTTTTTGAGACATGTGATTTAAAATTAATGTATTTCAAAATCTATGTTTTTTTCAGGTGTATAGAAAGTTACGAGAAGAAATTGCCCCACCTACACGTGTCAGTGAATTCATAACTTCAATTATTTGCAACGTATCTGATGATCATGTTGATGATCGTATGACTTGCATCAAAGGTGTCTGTGACAAGTGTGGGGACTTGAAATTATTGCCAAAAACAAATGAAGATTTGGACACAGTTAACCTGGTTGCTTGCAAGAGGTGATATATATAAATTTATGTTTTTAAATTTGGATGTTAGATTTTATTTTGATTTTTATTTTATTGCAAATGAATACATGACAATTTGTCCATGTTATGAATTGATTTTGTAGGTTCAAATACATAAAATATTCAACAAGGCTTGGAAAAGATGCAACCAGGTTGGATTTGGTAGAAGAGGAAATCCCCATTGCTACATTCATGCAAAGTTTCCGAAGTTTAATTAGTCTGTACATCAAACATTCTCACTATTCAAAGTGGCAGGCTACACAATTCAAGACTAATAGGGACACATTCCCTATTGGTTCCATATTGTCCGTGGTTGATTTTGCTGAGAATTACTCATTTTCTCATCAAAAAGAAATTCAAACACAATATTATCATACTGACCAGGTTACTATCATGGTTCAAGTATTTTATAGGCATGCACAATTGGATTTGGATGGGGTTGAAAGTACATATGTGAAGCGAATGATCAAGAAGGAGTATCACTTCTATATAAGTGATGACAAGGAACATGACACCCACTTTGTGCAACATTGTTTTGGTTTGTTCTTTCAATATCTTCATCAACGAGGAATACAAATAGATCACCATTTTGTTTGGTCAGATGGTTGCGCATCACAATTCAAATCCTCTCGCCCTTTCTTTACACTCAATCGTTATCATCGTCATCACAAAATTCCTCATTTATGGAGTTTTTTTAGAGTGGTCATGGGAAGGGAGAACACGATGGTGTAGGTGCATGCATCAAACATGCTCTAAAGAAACAAAGATTTGATTATGAGGGAGATCAATTGATTGATGCCCACACCATTGTTGAATGGTGTAAGAAACATTTTGCAGTTCAGGTTTCAACCTCACAGGCTTCAACCTCACATGCTTCAACCCCGCACAGAGTATTTTGGGAGATAACAGGTACATGCACATTTAAAACATAGATATGTAAATCTTGATGTGATTTATTAAGTGAACTACAAGTTACTAACTTTAAATTTTTTTATTCTGATTTTTGTTGTTTGTTTTAAACTTTATTGATCTTTTGAGCATGATTAAATGAAGGTATTGATCGGAGGACAAAGTATGGATGTGAAAGGATTCCCAATTCTAGGTCTTTTCACTCTTTGATGACTATGGATAGTAATAACTGGACAATCTGTACAAGAGATTATTCTTGTTTTTGTTATGAATGCATGAACAAATCATATTCAGAGTGCAATAGTCAAAAACATGGGTATGTAGGTGAGTGGAAGCAAGTTCCTTTAGTTGTGGATGACACATATGGATCAGATCATGATGATAGTTTTGAAGATGTGCCATTAATTTCAACTGATTATGACCACATATTTGGACTGGTTAAACAAGGTATGTTTTATTTGAAAGGATCAAGTATAATTTGATAATTAAATATATATGTATATAATTTATACTATACATCCGATCATTGAATGTTTCTTTGCATTTTTTTGTAGGAGATGTATTTGCAGTCATTGCTGAAGAAGCCAATATTGAGAAAGTGGAGTACTACTTGTTGCGTTGCACAGAGGAGAGAACAAAGCTAACATGTGAAATAACAAGTGAAGTGACAACATTTTTTACTGGCTCTACTTGTAGTGCAGGGAACATACTTACAACAAGTGAAAGCCCTCCAAAGTGGGATTCACTTTGTTGATTACAAACCAGACAAAAAGGTGTATCATTACACCCATCACATAATTGCAGCAGGTGAAGACTACAAATAGTAAACGCAAAAAATGGAGACTAGATGTAGAAGACCATGAAAAACTTTTACAAGTCATTGAACAATGAGCAGAGCCACTTGGTATTATATAGAAGGACATGGAATAAATTACTAAACCTTGTTGGTAATAAACTATTAAGCTAGATAGCATTGTATTTTCTACTTGAAGGGACTATGGAGACCACTATACAATAAAGTTGTTTAATACTTGTGATTCTTACTTGTTGTGAGATGGTTTATGGTTTACAAGTATTGTGATATGGTTGTTACATGGAAGTATGTATGGTATAAACATGATTTATTGACTCATGATAGGCTGATTATGGATCAATTGCAACATTACATTTTTCTCTGTGTCAACTAGAAATTCATGTTTTCCATAAATTTATGCGTTCAAACCTTGTCTTGTAAATGATGCTATTAAGTCTATCATTGACACTTTTTACCACAATTTGTTCTACCTGCCTGCTTTGCCTTTATTTCTCATCGTCGAATTCGATCGAACTACGGTGCTTTGTTCTCCATTTCAATTTCCTTTTCCACTCAGCAATATGTTTGTTTCGGCATTAACATCTCACACATCACGTGCGATTGCTAGTTTATATTATTTAAACATGTGACCTAGGTGAGAGTTGATGATATTTTTTACGATTTAATTCAAATTAGAGAGGTTAAGCTTAAATTAGAGAGGTTGTTTAGATGTTTGAGAGATATGTGCACAAACCATTTTTTGAGTGCATATTTAGGCAATTTAAATAATAGTGTGTTCAAGACAACTATATGGTCATTGTAAAATAAAATTTCCTTATTATTTATAGAAGTTCCGTATTGTACACTATTAATCGCATGAATGAGAAACAAATTCAAATTTGTGTGAATGCTCCCTAAGTTCAATCATATGTTTATTGTGGCTTAGTTAAATGCATTCAATCATATGTTTAGGAAATTTAAATATACTTTTAATTAAATTGAATTGAGAAAAATTCAATAGAATTAAAAGTAAATTAAATAACGTAAATAATAACTTATCCTTGTGAGAGACGAGGCTGAAACAATGAAGTAGAAACCGCTTAGGATACCCTCTAGCACGAAGTCTGGTATAAAGAAGCCTCCTGAGATTGATGAAGCCTGCTGGATCAGATTCACGCAACAGATATCTCTGAAGTTCATTGACAATGAAAGCCTTTTTCTGATGCTGTGGATGCCAAGAAGGAAAAGGAATGTATTGGTAGGCATTGAGAGGCTTTTGAAAGCATTTGGTACCAAGAATACCAGTGTGAGAGAAATCAGCATCTTTGAAAAAAGTAATGTCCAGCAAATTGACAGAAGTAGAGGAGAAGGAGGGAGTGATTTTAATTTCAGAATAGAAGCTTTGGTATTGCTCGAAAAATTCCAGCAAAGAAACTTCACTCCCGGTCCAAATTCCCAAAGCATCATCAATATATCTCCTGTAGAAAGCAAGGGGCGAAGTATCAAAACGAGCAACCAGCTGCTGTTCCAAATGGCAAAGGAACAAGCAAGCATACACCACAGCGAAATTGCTGCCCATAGCTGTACCTCTGATCTGCTTGTAGAAAGATCCATCAAAATCGAGATAGTGTTCTCGAAGCACAAGCTCAGCAAGGTTGAGCACTAAATCAATAAGACCAGCATTCAGATTATGCTCCAAAAAATAATTAGAAACCATCACACGAAGAGCAATGAGACCCTCAGTAGTAGGAATGCTGGGATAAAGAGATTCCACATCAAATGTGAACAAAATGCAATCAGCCGGGAAGCGGCAATTGCTAATGTCACGAAGAAGAGAGATGGAGTCCGGAAGATGGAATTTTTGCTGAAGGAGAATGGGAAACAAAAGAAAATGAAGGAGTTTGGAGGCGGGTTCAAGCATGTAACCAGAATAGCTGCAAATAGGTCTCCCAGCCAAAACAGGTTTGTGAATTTTGGGAAGGAGATAGAATGCACAGGCTCTCGTGAGAGAGATGGTATTACGCTTGAGGAACTTGACAACAGGAGAAAGAAAAGAGGAAAATTTAGAGATAATGAAGTCAAGTTTGCTCCAAATTTGATTCCAAGGAATAGAATCCACCTTCATGTAAACAGCAGAGTCCGCAAGTTGTCTAAGACCTTCAGTCCTGTACCAAGAGACATCAAGCACCACAAGACCCAAATTTTTGTCCGCAGGCTTGAAGATGATGGAGCTGTCATTTCTGAGAGTATTGAGGCATCTCAGAAGTTTGAGGGGCAGCGAAGGACGTTTGGAAAAAGAGCAGCAAAAAATTCTCTTTTTGAGTAGAGCTTCAACATGCTTAATGATCTCTTCCAGTTGTAGATTCGGTTCCGGAGGATGCCAAGAAGGGTTGGCAGTACGAAACCGAAAAGGAAAACATCGGGTAACAAAAGGAGAGATGTAAGCAACATCATTACCTGCAGGAGCAGCGGAAGGAATCAAATCCGGGGCTGCATTAATAGCAGGATCAGCCATGCTCAGAAAAAGTGCCCACGGTCTCAGAAGGAACAACAGCAGGTGCGGCCTTATTAGAGGCGTATGGAGCCAACGAAAGAACAGCAGCAGGTGCAGCCTTATTAGAGGCGTCTGGAGCCAACAAAATATTGCCAACATGGGCATTGGAAGCACCAAATGCGGCTAGGGTTGGAGCTTCAGACGGAGAGGGCGCGCAGCCAGCTGTGTGGGTGTTGAGAGCAGCCAAAGGAGACGCGTGGGGTCTGAGAGAGGCCAGAGAAATGTTCCAATTTTGGACAACAAGCCAGTTTTGGACAACAAAGGTTTCTTCTGATCTGCATTCCACACATGAAATGTTCCAAAGAGATAACAATAACGGGAAAGTCTATTTACAAGCTAAAACGAAATTTGTTTGAGAAAGTATATTTACAAGCTAAAGCATGAAAAATGATGAAAATGGACAAAGTAGGTGACCTCAAAATACCATCAATCATTTAAGGTGTAATTTACTTACGTTACTGGTTTTTATGCTTTGGTAGTACTAAATTCGCAATTGACCATTTCATTTTGGGAATGGGTAATTCCGAGTCTGAAAATTCTTGCACTCTGAACTTTCGACCAGTGTATAATACTTCTGACTGTTTATGATTTTATTTTAAAGCTCGTTTTAATTGTAGTCTGTGAAGAACCATGGCCTTATTTGCATAAAACTTAGACGCCCCTGTTACTAGGGTAATCCCTGCTGACCAAGTCCCCGAAAATGAACATTGATATTGAACGCAGTTTCATTGCTTTGACTATAAAAATTGCAGAAGAGATGAGAGAAAACATGATTTCAGATCTAATCTGGTTAGGTAGGGAATCATGTGGCCCAGATAGATATGGGTGGCTGTAATTTATATATTGAGACGGTTTAATGTCGACTTTTGAGTGATGCAGTAATTGCACAGTCGGAGAGGCTGGTCGAAGCAGGACAAGAGCATATTGCAGACTGTTTCTCCCTTTCTGGAACAACAATAGCCAGGTGGCAGTATCAAACTCAAAGATTCTTATTTGAATCTTCACACCACTACAACCGACATACTTTACAAGTATTTGATCCTAGCCCCTCAACTAGCTACATTCAATGGTATTCTCTCAATATGTTTGTTGCTATATCTTTTGTTGAGATGGCTTGAACTTTTTTATAAAGAAATAACAACATTAACATGTGCAATTAAAATTTATTTTCGCAGATAGGTAACATTAGGATCAAATTATGGCAATTGTATAATGTCTAGGATATGTGCAGACATGATCAGAGTAGAAGAGAAATGGCAGGGGGTCGTCATTTTGATGAATTTTGGAAATGTTGCTTGGCAGATGCTTGAGAACTGAGGTAGGGTTTTGATTCCTTTGTGATTTTGTTTTGTAATCAGTGTTTATAAATGCTTCCACAAAAAACTTATGTAAAAGATCTGTGATAAAAAAAAATTTGTGAATGTCAGAAAATGTTTGTCAATGATTTACATAATATGAAAAATGCTATAGTGGATCAGTGCATAAAGTACAGAACAATTTTTTCTTCTTTTTTGTAAATGTGAATATACTTGAAAACACCAAACCTGGATGAGGCGTTTTGTCTTTTCCCAGGCCTTTTCCAGAAGCCGTTTTCTATTACTATTGGATTGTGTAAGCTTTAAGATTCTTATTAATTTGAATGTAATTGTTCCATGCATTTTAGATTATAATATTTTACAAGATTGAATGGGTTATGTTTACCATTGCTTCTATCACAACAGCTTTACGTAGTGCCTTTGAAAGAATTGCAAATTATCTCAAGATTTTAAAATTTAGGCTCAGTAGATGGCAACCTTTTCCTGTTAATTATGGACAATTGAAGCCTTAAGACTCCTGTTAATTTGTAATATGAATATTGTACCTTTCAGTTTTTAAGATTGTAGAAGATTGAATATTGTATACTGCGATTTACTAGATAAGAGTGCCTTTGGAAGAATTGCAAATCATCTCAAGTTTTTAAAATTTAGGCTCAGTAGATGACAACCTTTTCCTGTTAATTATGGACAATGGAAGCCTTAAGACTCGTGTTAATTTGTAATATGAATATTGTACCTTTTAGTTTTTAAGATTGTAGAAGATTGAATATTGTATACTGCGATTTACTAGATAATAGTGCCTTTGGAAGAATTGCAAATCATCTCAAGTTCGTAGAAGGGAGGTATACCTTGGAATAACATCCTAAATACGGCCATAGTGTGTATACCCTGGATTTCCAAATAAACAAACTTAAAGATTATGAGAATGAATAAATTAAGTAGAAGCTAAGGAGAAATGGAAATGTAACATCAGTTTGAAAATATGTATTGGGATTTGAATTTTGAATATTTTAATATGACTGTTATGTGCATTTTTTTTGGTGTTTACTAAAGATAACTACAGATAGGCTCTGGGCCAGCAAAGAGAATAATGAAAAGCCATCTTTGAATATCATGGTAATTCAAAGTATCCAGGCACAAAGCCTGAGATCACTGAACCGGAGATTCAATCTGCCCAGGAACACCAAAAATTGAGGTGTTAATTGCCCACTTCCCGGGGCTTACTAAATCTTAATGTATGAAGATCCACACTGACAACTGAATAAATCATTTGTCATGCAGAAATCAACCAACTCAGGAAAAGGCAGAAACAAAAAGTCTTATATTTTGTTGAATATATATTATAAAGCATACATACACCTGAAGCTGTTCACTGTTTGAACTGTGCATATTCTAAAAAACTTTGTGGCAGATAAAATTACTCAGGCCCATTTTCGCCATCTGACATATACAGAAAAACACAAAGGCTGAGCTCTAGCCAGCAACTTAATTTTCAACCAAGATTGCACTGTCAGGGGCAGTTCCCTGCCTGCATCTTCATCACGTCCTGTGCTATCATCCATGTCTCCTGGAGAGGCAAGAGTAGGAGGGCATTATGGGGGGTGGTGTAGGCTCCCTCCTTAGACAACTAACCTCCCAGGTGCTCCATAATTTCTGCCATCCCGAAGCTGAGAGCCTCCAAACTTTCCAGAATGAGGTGCTGGCAATGCAATACGTTGGCTCCCTGGCAGCCCATTGCACAATTTATATCATTTATGTCTTCATTTAGGGAGAAGGAAGGAACTTATTATTGCACCCCTGCATAAGCTTAGCATGAGGTACACGTGAGGTAATTAGAATCACCAAGGCACCTAGCCCAATGAATAAAAAGGTGGCAAATGGCTATTATAAAGAAAACAAATACTGCACCAATTATCCAAATCTTTGGAGTGGTTTCATCTTGAGCCCATCAAGAGCTAAATATGGAAAAGCTTCCTTAACCAAATCCTGTGTCAAAAGTCTGTGAAGGTCATTGGGGAATCGAGGTCACCGAGTTTTTTCAGACATGTCTGCCTATGTTTGAAGCCCAACCCTACTGTTGGCAGCCCAGTCTGCAACTCGGTTTCCATCCCACTTTATATGGTTCCACTTTACCTCTGTCAGTCTGGAACTCAGCCATTTGATTTACTCAGCCACCGTACCTATTCGCCAAGAGTTCATTTGATTTGACATTGGGCCAGGTGAATGTGAGATGCCTTATGAAACAAAAACAGAATGAAATCATCCTTCCTCAATGCAGCCTTGTGGCATTAAGGCAGGTGTCTGTGAGATGCCATTTGAAGCAACAGAGCCAAATCCGTCTTTGTTGATGCACCCTAGCAATATTAAGCTGGATGATTGTGGGTTGCCTAATGAAATGACAGAACCAAATCCAACAAACTCTATGCAGCCTAGAAAATCTAGCTCAGGTGTTTCTGGGTGGCTTTTTGAAACAACAGAACCATATCAATCTTCCTCAATGCAGCCTAATGGAATTAGGCCAGGTGATTGTCAGATACCATTTGAAGCAACAACAGGACCAAGTCCATCTTTTGTGATGCATAGTAACATTACATCGGATGATTGTGGGTTGCCTTCTGAAATGACCGCGGTATCAAATTCAACTTTGGTACAGCCTAGCAACATTGGGTCAGGTAACTGTGGGTGGCCTTTTGTTTCAACAGAACTAAATACAGCTTCCTTGATGCAGCCTAGCAACATTAGGTTGGGTGATTGTGGGATGCCTTTTGATTATGCGAGGGATCTGCTTTCAGATGGAAGGTCTGTAATCCTAGGATCTGGATTTGTTGATAACAGATGACAGTGACACAGAACACTATTAAATTATTAATTACAGCAAAGACTGCATGGACACTGACCGAGGATGGCAAGAGATGGACAAAGCAGCACATCAAAACTCAGATAACTATGCCTCTAAATCAAATAACATATACCGTTCGGCGTTCACATCTCATGAAACACATGCGATTGCTAGTTATATACCTATTATGATATCATCAAGAGACAAAAATGAAAGATAAGGGGGTGTCTTATATTCACATCCATAATTGTAAATACACGTGTCTAAGACATATATCAAAATATATTAATAATACACGTGTCTAAGACATATATCAAAATATAATAATAATGTCTAGAATGAGTATGAATATATATACATGTCTAAAATCTCTAGAAGTATGTCTAAAATGTTTGAAATCTATAAAATATCACTGAAGTCTCCTCCGTGCACTAGGGCGAGTGCCAGACCCCTCACTACGCTCTGCTGCACCCTGCATGTTAAAAAAAGGAATATACATGTCATAAACTATATATAGCATGTACCATATATTAAAATATATAAGCAGAAATCTACAACAATTTCTTGATTAATTCAATACATTATATAACTGATATGTACAATTGATTACCTCAGTATCTGTCCCTGCGCGGATGTTGGGAGTATCTACGCTACCCGTAGATCTCTGTCCCGTAGATCCCTGTGAAACAAAATAAATAAAATGTAAGAAGTTGATAAATAAGTTTTTTGAATAAAGTTCATTAATTTCTAACATTTCAATTTAGATTAAATATTAATTATATTAAAACACATGTATTTATACCTCTGCGGAACGCGTCTCCAAATGTATGGGATTGTCATCCACGACCTCAACACCAGCAAATATGTCGCCAACTAAGCCAAGTTGACTCAGACCCGGAACATCGAGATCCATGTTGTGCTCAGTCAAGAGCTGTGTGTATGTGACACGGGTAGATGGTGTGGGCTGTGAAGCTCCACACACTGGAGCAGAAGCCTAAACACAAAAGTACATGTTTAATTTTAATATTAATAAATTGTAAAGTAATGATCAATTAAAATAAATTTTAATTATATTAAAGGTTTAATTTTCACACACCGAAACAAAAATGTGTTGAACATCAGGTGTGACAATCCCAACTACAGGAAGTCTATCTGTAGCAGCGGCAGTAGTACCCTGACTAGAAGATACACTCCCACTCTGCTCTATAAAATCTAAAACCCCCGATAGTGGAATGCTGCAATGCCGAGCAATCACCTCATACGCACGCAACAAGTCAGCAGCCATGATGCGTCCTAGCCGACGTGCCTGAGCGGGATCTGTAACTAGCTCAAAGTCATCTGGGGAAATCAAAGATGCACGAGCGTATACCTCATTGCGTGCATCACTGGTGCTACTAGCACCTCCACTACTAGTATCGCGTCTCTGAAGGTACTGACCCACACGGTCAGAAGAGATCAATTGGGTCTCGCGAGTAATGCCAGCAAGACCCTCAATAGCAGCCTCATGTGCAGTCATAACGACAGGTGTTGCGACATCCTGAAAGCCTGATAAGAATGGTTGTGGCCTTGGTACAAGCTGCCACGTGTCAACAACTGCAGGAGCTCCCTCCTTTCTATATGCCTTCCTGTGGCTAATACGGCCACGCCCCTGCCCCAAATAACTAGGGATGTCTAAATAGTTCACCTTTAGGTTTAAGTGAACCTCAGCATGTAGCATCATTATGAAGTATAACGGTAATTGGTCATTATTTGGAAATTGGCCTTGAGAGGCCACAAATCTAGGATAAATCAAAGGGGCACATAAAGGACATGAACATTTGTTTACATAATATGCCCTTATTTTCCGTTTGTCTGCATAAAAACTCCAACAAGACCTCTTAATGACTTCCTTATCGGAAAGTCGTGATGTAATCTCATTATAACCTACATCTCCTGAGACACTTGATTTTAGTGAATCCATAAATTTTTTTATTGATTCAGAATCAAATGGATTATATGTTTTCAAACTTGTCTCTATTCTACGAAGATCAACCAATATTTTTCACAATGGGCTTTATACTGCCCAACTGTAGTTGGATTTTCGAGAATAGATTGCAATTTTGCAATCTCTAAATCGGTCCTCTCAAACAAATTAGGAGTTCCAGAAGAAGCCATGACTGTAAAAAAAATGAAAGTAAAATTCTAATTAATAGTACTTTTAATTAAAAAAAATTCCTAAGATATTCTCCTATATTAATGAAAACAGAAATATGAAATTTTCAAGCTTCAATGCAACTAATATAGAAAATAAATTACAAAATCAAATAAATTACATAAATTACAAATCACAATGATAACAAAATATACCAAGTGATGTTGCAGAGTTCAGAAATGAAAAGTTTTGAATACATTTAGATGATCTTAAAGTCAAAGCAATGTTTGTAGAAGAGAATGTAAGTTTACCTGGGCACAAACCATTATCAAAGCAGAACAATTGAGTGGGATTCACCTTTCCCTGGAACACAATTTTTGTGCATATGATACAGAATTAGCGCAATCAAATAGAACACCAATCCAATTTTAAACAACAAAACACATCGGTAAAAGACATGTCTAATGCATCTATATCTCCACATGTACAAGTTGACCACTTATGCATGCTTAAAAATCACAAAAACATTGAAATTATTTGTAATCTATTATTGATGTCATCACAGTGTTTGTATACAAAATCAGGGATAAATCAACTTTACATTTCAAGGAAGCTGTTTATTTCAAGGAAGCTGTTTAACTTTGGCATTATCTTATTTAACTCATATGACTGAAATTTCCCGTCACATTTCCCATCCTTACTTCTGTCAACATTGTTTTTGATAGTGCCTTACAATATCACTACAATACATTATCTAAAACCTCTAGATGCTACTGGATACAAGAATATAATCTGAAAGTTCAGTGATATCATTAAAGCATGTGCTTCTCAAGTGTAGGCATACATGCAGCCAACGAGTTCTAGGAGGAAACTACTGCCAACGAGTTCTTATTTATTTATATTTATATTATCTTATCTAGAAGCTTTGAAGCAGCCCTAAAGGCACATTAAAACAGATATTGCAGAAGAAATATGCAAAGCTTCCTAGCAGTGGCAGTAGTATTAAGGTTTGTGAAAATGGAATATCTCCATGATATGCATTATTCTGGCAGTGCACTCTGCAATCTCGGTTCCAATCAACAATTATGCCACTATTGGGATCTTAGTATGGCATAGGCAGCTGTGAGCTACACAATATACTCATTTTTCTAGAAACTAAAAAGATCCTTTATGTTACAATTTGCAGCACATAAAAGAAGCCCTTCAAAAAAATACATTGAACAACGGGGGCAACCAAGAGGACCTTGGAAAAATGTATAGGTAACAACCATATGAATTCTTCCTTAGTCGTGGATCAAAGCTAATAGAAATAAAGCTAGATAAAATTAGCTTGAAACTACAGTATAATCGTCCATTGTAAAAAACAATTTTCTCTGAACCTGGTAAAAGAATACTTTTATTGTCTGATTGGACGTACATAATGGAAGGGTATAAATATTGCCTATTGCCCTCAGAGTTTCTCAAAGAGACCATTTACAAGTAACAAGGATGTAGCATACAAAACGGGGGCAACCAATTACAAAGGAGGATTCATTTGCCCTTTTACAAGCAAGCTGATTGATTGCTATTGTTGAATCATGAACAGAAGAAGCTTACCAACGTCAAGTCCAAAAAATGGGGTCTGTGGAAAATATCTGGTGAGCACGAGTCAGGGGAAAGAAGCGAAGGAAGTTGGCATAAGCAGTCGAGACATCTCAATGTGGAGACTGCTGAATCTGCATCTGAGGCTGCTGCAAAGGCCTATAATGCTGCAGTGGCAACAATAGTGAGGGCTCCTCCAAAGGACTTCAAGGCTGTACGACAGGAATGGGCTGTCATTCGAATCCAGACTGCATTCCGAGGCTTTTTGGTAACCATTCTCGATGAACAATAACGGGTCTGTGAGAATTTCGTTTGATTATTTTTGAAGGGGATTATTGTCACTCTTTTGGATTTGGTTTTTGGGTTTTACAGGCGAGGAGAGCACTACGAGCACTGAAAGGGCTGGTGAGGCTCCAGGCATTGTTTAGGGGTCGTCAGGTAAGGAAGTAGGTAGCAGTTACTTTGAGGTGTATGCAAGCACTCGTCAGGGTTCAGGCCCGTGTAAGGGCTCGCCATGTTCGAATGTCTAAGGAAGGTCAGGCAGTGCAGGAAATACTTGATGCACATCGAAGCCGCGAGACTAAACTGAGAGAATCTGAGGTATTTCTAAATAATTTGATAAAGAAGTTGCTCTATCTATATTAGGATTGGGGTATTTGAGTGCTATGATTTAATAAGTTCAGGGATATTTTAAGTAGATGGCCAAATGGGTAGGGCGAAAACTCTTGCCATTTATGCAGAGGCGAGAGACTATTGGGTTTCTCCTATTGGCAAGATGGATAAATTCTCCTGCTCTTAGGCGCAATTCTTAGGTCTGCCAAGGCTAAAGCGCGCTCCTTCAGCGCTCCAAAGATAAGGCCGCCCTCAAATGATGATCTTCAATTGCAGAAGAAATTTTCTACTTATAATTTAGATGCCAAGAGCACAAGCGGGTCGATTCTTCTTTGCCTTCTTGTAAATTTAATCCGCCTATGTTGAGATCAGACAAATCATCCATCAAGAGTGGAGAGATGAGTATCTTTTCCTATGCAGACCCTCGAAGACCCTTTCGCTAGTAATTGATTGGAAATCTCAAAGTTGTCAGTTCTAAGTTTGTTGAAAAGCACAACGTGGCATTTATGAGTCATTGGAACGGAATAACAAATCTCTTTAACATGGCCTTAGCTTTCTCACTTCATCGATTTGGTTGAATAGACGTGTAAATCAACAATCTTCCCCTTCTTTGTAGTCTAGGCTGAAATAAAAACCTCTTTTAGAAATAGTTATATGCGAGTTTGAAGATTTGTGTCACTTATAATGGTACCAATGGAAACATTGGCATTTCTTAAAGGTTTTTTTTCACTTATGTGTAGCTGACAAGACAACTATAATTGGAATTTTGCAACTTGAGGACGACTCACTCCTTGTTAAGATGTCTACTCTTAGTTCAATGCAACTTCTTGAAGGACTGGACATGGTCTAACAACAACATGTTAAATCACTCCATGCTCAAATGTGTTTATCGAAAATTCATCCTGGATTTGTCCTTGGAACAAAGACTCAACTCATGGAAGATCAACAACAGTGTTTTTTGGATGATGTATCATCTCTGCTGCTTGTTTCTGGAAGCGCAACGGTCATTGTTGATGGGTTTGGCAGGTCCTGAAGCTGCCCAAGTGAACCCGGTGGGTTTGAACCCCTGGCAGCTACCCACAACACCTGCACTAATGATTGGCGACAGGTTCAAAATGGACTAAACCCATTTCATTTCTACCCCCACAGTTGGATGGGTACAACATGTGCCATACCCATCACTATTCACTGTTTCACAACACTGACGTGTTCAGCATGTGCCCAACCATCAACTTTGAGTGTTCATTTCTCTTCTGCCTTGCACCTTCTTGTCAACTCCTGAGGATCCAGATCCTCAAAGGACCTGCCCAGTGGTACAAGTACAACAGCCTGGTGTGACAGTCATCTATGTCATCTTCTTTCACGTCTTGATTTTGTGTGTGTTTGTTGCCTTCATTGTAAGGGCTCGGTGTTTGGATCTTACTTGTATGTCTTTGCATTATTAGTATTTTTGAATTTTCTGAACCATTTTGGATCACTTCTGGTATCTATAATTGTGGCTTTTGAAACTTGAATTTATTAGATGACTATTAAATTTGATATTTAAGGTTGACATTGCATGAACGATGAATGCACATTGCAAATTATGACGTAGGTTGATGGATCACTGTTAATAGAATTTTTTGAGGGTTTATTGATAAATAATAATTTATTGTGCATACTACAAATACACATCCATGGTAAGGTTGGGGGATGGGGGTTTGGCTAAAAGTTTTCCGGGTCATGCTTCTTGTACGTGGGATCTGAATCTCCTTCTCATAACATATTAACCTTCAAAATTGTGTTACCATTCATATTATTAAGAAATAAATTAAAAACAATGAGTACCAAATAGACCATTCATATTTATGAAGAATGAATTCTCCTAAACATGAACAACTCTTAAAATATAAATACCATTCCATTTCACTTCTAATAAATTCATGAATACATATTTAAATTCAAAACCAATATATAAATAAATATAAATCCACACCAAAAACATAAAACTATATATAAAATTTACACCTTAAAATAAAGCATGACTATTGAATTCATTGTAGCTTGCTTACAAGGAAAACCAATCACACACAGACTACAAGTATTCTGTAAGTATATAATTCAGAAGCGAAACCCAACAAGAATTCAGAAAAGGTTTTCATGCCTGAATTGTAATTATGAGACCATCCATGTCCCAATGCCACCAGGACCTTGGAAAAATGTACAGGTAACAACCATATGAATTCTTCCTTAGTCGTGGATCAAAGCTAATAGAAATAAAGCTAGATAAAATTAACTTGAAACTACAGTATAATCGTCCATTGTAAAAAACAAGTTTCTCTGAACCTGGTAAAAGAATACTTTTTATTGTCTGATTGGACGTACATAATGGAAGGGTATAAATATTGCCTATTGCCCTCAAAGTTTCTCAAAGAGACCATTTACAAGTAACAAGGATGTAGCATACAAAACGGCCAACCAGGTATTTTCAGAGTTGACCTTCACATTCAATTCATTTCTACGAGAAAAAATGGGGTTTTACCAAAAAAAAAAGCGAGCCAGGGTTTTGCAAAAAATGGTATTTTAGTGGCTACGATTTTGCTAAAAAAATGTGTACGATTTTGCTAACATACCTGGGCTCGTCGTTGCTGGGCTTCGTCGCTGGTGGGCTCGCTGGTGTGGTGGGCTCTCGGCTGGTGTGGTGGGCTCTGGTCGGTCGCACAAACTTCACGCGAAGGAGGCGGGGCGGAGGAAAATGATTTCCTCCGCAGCGCCTCCAATATATAAACAGGGGGTTCGCGTGAACACTATTCACGCGAATGGTGTTCGTGCGAACCCTTTCAATTGCGCCACGTGGAAAATAACGGCTTACGTGTCTGTTCGCGTGAAACTGTTCTGCGCGAAGGATGTGTTCGCGTGAACCTACCTTGGAAAACATGCATTTCCCATTTTGGCTCGCATTTTCGGGACAAGAAGTGGGACACAACACCATGCATTGACCCTTCTTGGGCATCTTTTAGTACTTTGGGTCGACCTTTCAATTGTCAATTATGAAATTTAAAAAAGGGAATCATATATATACTTAGGTATTTCTCTCAAATAATGGATCAAGCACTAAGCATTACCTATCATCACCTAAGCTTCCATTCAAAGGCACAAGAGCACTTCAAAGGCATTCATCCAAACACTCATACAAGGGAAAAGGGTTGCATCAATCTACATACACAACATAGGAGGGGAATTTTATTCTATTCCATCCCACACATTCTATACATCTGCTACATTTTAGATCTAGCTCGTTATCACTGTGTAACTTACGCAAGGGAATTCTAGGGAATCATTACACACAAATAAGCACAAAAACTACATGGATTACGAGATGTAGTGTAGAACTCAGTACTAAGTTCACGGTTTGGGTGACTTCCGTAGTCATCCGACTCCACATTCTACATATTTTTTATTATATTTGATGTGTTTTGTGGACATGTGTAGGTAGACAAGTTGTTTTGCGGAGTTATATATATATATATATATTCGGAGATCTGGGAGTGAGATCGAGCAACAAACAGAGACTAACAAAAATCTCCTCCCGCAAAAAAAAAAAATCGAACCCGAGCATCTACAAAAACACTAGCGCCTAGAATGGACACTAGCACTGGGCGCTCTTGACCTCTTGTAGGCACTTCTATCTGGAACATTTCGTGTCTTAGAACCTCCAATCATCCTCAAAAATATTGTTCACAGCCTATTCCAGTAGTTCACCCGCTAGGATTAGTTCTAGTTTTCTCAAAAATCGCTTAAATCCCTTTATCTCTCCTTCTTGTTTAAGGTTTCGTATTGTACATGCTTCATTGCTTGTGTCTTTACTATATATTATCATTGATATATCATACACTATAGTATTTACTCTATAATTAAATTTAATTCCATTTATATTAAATCAATTCACATGGTCCAATTTTTGAGCTAGATGGAACAAAATTTTAAAAAGGCTAGATCGTGCCCTTCTTTACGAGCAGAAAATTTTCTCACTCAATAGTGTGAGCGGCTCTTTAATAATTATCCATTGTGAGTGTATTCTCTCGATCACTATCCCATCACCTTTCATATCATTTATGAAGGAGATCTTATCTAAAATTCATATTATCAATTCTACCTAAGCACATCACTCTCGTAGCATGCAAGGGACACACATCTCATTTCTTGAATCTAGAATCTTGCACCTCGGTCGTTGCATGTTTCCAAATGGATCAGGCGGTGGAACGAGGTCATTCAGTGCACTGCCAAAGTTTCTTTTCCACTTTGGAAAGTATGTGACGTGGGTTCGTAAGTGATCTGGAATTATTCTTCAGATTGAATTTCAAAAAGTCTCAAAGATGCCTCAAAAATGTTGGAAATATGCATGTGATGCATATTTAATTCCAACTATAGCTTTTTTAGGAAAGCTAATTTTAGCTTTAGTCTTGCTTTAGTTTGCTTTAGTTAAGTTAGCTTTATCTTATTTTTATCATTAGATTTAATTCAAATAAATCTGTTTTAAATCATGCATAGCATGCAACTGTTTTAAAGCATGAGTTTAGATTTAGAATGCTCAGTTGAAGAGCTGTTAGTGGGTGAGTTATTCTATTTAAATAACAGCAATTGTAATTGCTTTGTATGCACACACAAAGGTGTGAAATCTGCACAAGCAAGGAAGGATGTGTATTAAAAGCACACAGCTGCATGCACAATTGTAAAGAGCTGAAGCTCTGAGTATGATGAAGCTTTTATTAATGAAGATTATGCACAGCAGTGCTGGTTTGAATATTCATATGTTTATGCAAGCTATTTAAGTATTCTGTTTATTTCTTTTATGTTGTTTGTTGTATAAGACTGCAGATTTTCTACAAATTGGTATCAGAGCAAGGTTATTCCAGCAGCTTATTAAATTGGTAGCAAGCTATGGCTTCTACATCCGGTATGCAGACACCGCAATTTAATGGAAAGAATTACGAATACTGGTCGTTGACCATGAAGGCGCTATTCAGATCTCAAGACGTGTGGGAGATCGTTGAAGATGGGTACACAGAGCCCGCAAATGCAGCAGCGTATATTGCACTTTCTCAAGTAGAGAAAGATACTTTGAAGGAGTTACGAAAGAAGGATGGCAAAGCTCTTTTCTATATTCATCAGGCAATGCATGAAAGCATTCTTCCAAGAGTGGCAGCAGCCAGTCAAGCAAAGACTGCATGGGATACTTTACAAGTTGCATATCAAGGTAAGGAGAAAGTAAAACCTGCCAAACTACAGTTACTTCGTAGAGATTTTGAGAATTTAGCAATGAAAGATTCAGATTCTGTAGAATCATTTTTTACTTATGTAGTTGGCTTAGTCAATCAAATCAAATCTCATGGTGAGACTCTTGAGGACAGAAGGATTATTGAAAAATTGCTTAGAAGTTTGCCTACGAAATTTGATCCTTTAGTTGTTGCTATTGAAGAAACTAAGGATCTGAGTCAGTTTTCTATTGATGAGTTACATGCATCACTAATCAATCATGAACAGAGGATGAATAGATCACATGCAAGTGTAGATCAGGCTTTTGCATCTCAGACAGTAGGTAATCGTGGCAAAAGAAGAGGAAGTTTCAGCCCAAGAGGCAGAGGAAGAAGTCCATCTAGAGGACGTGGCAGTGGTTCATCAAACTCAAGTGGAAGAGGACATAATCAAGAACAGAGTTATGGTCAGAGACAAGATAAGTCTCATGTTCAGTGTCATTATTGCAAGAAGTATGGGCACTATGCTTATGATTGCAAGAAAAAGCAATATGATCAAGAGAGACAAAATCAAAATCAGGTTGGAAGTTCTATTTCTAAACCTATGTTTATTGCATGCACAAGGATTGCTGAAGCAATACCTTCTTTATCCCCTATTGAATGTAATTTGTCAAAAGAGAGTCCATGTGATGTATGGTATTTAGATTCAGGTTGCAGTAATCACATGACAGGTAATCTAGATTTGTTTTCTAGTTTGGATGATTCAGTTAAGAGTGATGTAACTCTTGGAAATAACAATATTGTGTCTGTGAAAGGAAAAGGCACGGTTAGTATTCTAACAAGACAGGGGGAGCAAACAAGTATGCAAGATGTTTACTATGTTGCAGGTTTGAAACATAACCTTATGAGTATTGGACAACTGGTACAGAAAGGATACCGAGTCTATATGGAAGACAATGAGTGCGTGATTGTGGACAAAGCTCCTAGCACTCAGTTGATTGCAAAAGTGAAGATGAGCAGCAATAGGATGTTTCCATTGATTTTGAAACCTGGAAAGAAGAAGAAATCAGATCTGTTTGCAGCAAAGTCATGCGTTAAGCCAAATCAGTCTTTTGTTGAGTCCTGCACTCAAACAGATGAGTCCTGCGCCAATGAAAATCAAGTCTGCGCTGAAGGAACACAATCAGCTTTTCATTCAGTTATGAAGGATGAAACATGGCTTTGGCATCTAAGGTATGGACATTTGAATTTTGGAGGTTTGAATTTATTATATAGAAAAAATATGGTTAAAGGTTTGCCATTGATTCAGAAACCTGAAAGGGTATGTGAAGGTTGTATTTTGGGAAAGCAACACAGAGATTCATTTCCAGTTGGCAAAACAGCAAGAGCAAGTGCACCACTTGAGATTGTACATTCAGATTTATGTGGACCTATGCAGACAGCTTCTATTGGAGGTTGTATTTATTTTATGACATTCATTGATGATTACACAAGGAAGACATGGGTTTATTTCCTGAGAAATAAATCAAATGCCTTTGATACATTTCAGCAGTTCAAGGCATTAGTGGAGAAGCAAAGTGGATACTACATCAAAGTTCTCAGAACGGACAGAGGAGGTGAGTATGTTTCTAATGAGTTTATGAATTTTTGCAGATATCATGGTATACACAAGCGATTTACTTACAGTATACACCACAACGAACGGTGTGGCGAGAGGAAAAAATAGAACCATCATGGAGATGGCGAGAAGCATGTTGAAGGCAAAACATCTTCCAAATGAGTATTGGGTAAAAGCGTGCAACTTCTTTTATATTTTGAACAGTGTCAACAAAACTTGTTAGGAACATGGTTCCTCAACAAGCATGGACTAATAAGAAACACAATGTTTCACATTTCAGAGTTTTTGGTTGTGTAGCATATGCACATGTACCTGATGAGCTAAGGAAGAAGTTAGACAACAAAGGAGAAAAATGTATTTTTGTTGGGTATTCAGAGAATACAAAAGCATACAAGTTGTACAATCCAACTGGAAAGGTTGTGATCAGCAGGATGTACGCTTTATTGAGAATGAAGCATGGGATGGAAGTATAGAGAAAACAGTGAGTATAGCAACATCTATTCCACATGATGATATGACAGATGAAACTTTAGAGCAACAAGCTACTATATCTACAAATCTTGGACATGCACCACAAGTTGTAGCACAAGCTACACCTCCATCTATAGTCAGGAGGTCACCAAGATTTCAGCCATCTTCATCATGCAAGAGACACCACAGGGAACACCAGAAGCTACTCCATCACCAGAAAGTAGTCCTGCATCGAATACTCCTATGCAACGGAAAACAAGAAGTCTAAGTGAGATTTATAATGTTGATACAACTAATTCATTTTCAGTTTTTGCATTATTTTCTCAAGCTGCAGATCCAGTATATTACGAAGAGGCTATAAAGAATGAAGTTTGGGAAAAAGCCATGGATGATGAGATTGATGCTATAGAGAAGAATCAAACGTGGGAGCTAATGGATCTTCCAAAAGGAAAGGACGTGATAGGAGTCAAGTGGGTCTACAAGACAAAATACAATGCTGATGGAAAAGTACAGAAGCACAAAGCAAGGCTGGTTGCAAGAGGTTTTACGCAGCAATATGGAGTTGACTACAACGAAACATTTGCACCAGTAGCACGTTTGGATACAGTAAGAATGGTTTTAGCAATTGCAGCTCAAAACAAATGGCCTATTTATCAGATGGATGTTAAATCAGCATTCTTAAATGGATTCCTTGAAGAGGAAGTTTATGTAAATCAGCCAAAAGGTTATGAGATTGAAGGTCATGAAGGAAAAGTATACAGATTGAAGAAAGCGCTCTATGGTCTCAAGCAAGCACCTAGAGCTTGGTACAGCAGAATAGATTCTTATTTGATTGAGAATGGTTTCAGTAGGAGCAACAGTGAGCCTACCTTATACACCAAGATAAATGAACAAGGTAAAATTTTAATTGTTTGTTTATATGTAGATGATTTGATCATTACTGGAAATCTATCTACAGAGTCATTCAAATCAGCCATGAAGAAGGAGTTTGAGATGACAGATCTTGGTCTTATGCATTATTTTTTGGGTATTGAAGTTCAACAATCAGAAGGTGAAGTTTTTATCTCACAAGCAAAGTATGCAAGTGACGTTTTGAAAAGGTTTAACATGTTGAATTGTAAGCACACTGAACACCATTGCGAGAGGTTTGAAGTTGAGCAAAGAGGATGAAGGATCATTTGTGGATCCAACATTGTTTAAAAAGTTGGTTGGAAGTCTTATGTATTTGACGGCCACAAGGCCTGATATCATGTATGGTGTAAGCCTCATATCAAGGTTCATGGAATCTCCAAAAGATTCACATTGGCAAGCTGGAAAAAGAATTTTGAGGTATGTACGTGGAACAAGAAATTATGGAATTCTTTATTCAAGTTCAGATGAGTTCAAACTCATTGGTTTTACAGATAGTGACAATGCTGGAAGTATAGATGATCGGAAAAGTACATCCGGCTATACTTTTCACTTTGGAACAGGAGTGGTTTCATGGGCATCAAAGAAGCAGCCCATTGTCACGTTATCTTCAGCAGAAGCAGAGTATGTAGCAGCAACAGGAGCAGCATGTCAAGCTGTTTGGATGAGAAGAGTGTTGACAGATTTACAACAGAAACAAGTGGAAGCTACACAGATTTTTTGTGACAACAACTCAGCCATAGCGTTGTCCAAAAATCATGTTTTTCATAAGAGGAGCAAGCATATTGATACGAGGTATCATTTCATCAGGGAGCTGGTAAACAACAAGGAAATTCATCTTGAATTTTGTAGATCTGAAGATCAGTTTGCAGACATTTTTACAAAAGCTTTAGCAAAAGAAGTTTTTGAATATTTGAGAGATTGTTTGGGAGTATGTGATCCTGCACATGGCAGATCTGAAAAAGCAAACACAACTCTAGAAGAGTGAAAGCTACAGTTTGAAATTAAGGGGGAGTGTTGGAAATATGCATGTGATGCATATTTAATTCCAACTATAGCTTTTTTAGGAAAGCTAATTTTAGCTTTAGTCTTGCTTTAGTTTGCTTTAGTTAAGTTAGCTTTATCTTATTTTTATCATTAGATTTAATTCAAATAAATCTGTTTTAAATCATGCATAGCATGCAACTGTTTTAAAGCATGAGTTTAGATTTAGAATGCTCAAATTGAAGAGCTGTTAGTGGGTGAGTTATTCTATTTAAATAACAGCAATTGTAATTGCTTTGTATGCACACACAAAGGTGTGAAATCTGCACAAGCAAGGAAGGATGTGTATTGAAAGCACACAGCTGCATGCACAATTGTAAAGAGTGAAGCTCGAGTATGATGAAGCTTTTATTAATGAAGATTATGCACAAGCAAAGTCTGGTTTGAATATTCATATGTTTATGCAAGCTATTTAAGTATTCTGCTTTATTTCTTTTATGTTGTTTGTTGTATAAGACCGCAGATTTTCTACAAAAATGACCTAATTAATCTACATTTGCAATTTGACATAGCTGGTCTAAGACACAAGCTCCGGCTTATTAATTCTTACTCGGCTTGAGGTATCCGAATTCGAACTATACTTGAATTGGCTCAATGTTGATGATCAAAAACTAAGACTTTTTAAATCTCTTTCTCGCCAAACAAACTAGAGAGAAAATCAAACCCATTTCCACTACTCGGCTCGACTCACTAGCTTTTCCAACATCACCAATGTCCTTTTGGAGCAATATAAACCGGTGTTTCAAGCTTAGGCTTGTAACCAAGAACATCATGAAGCCCTCCAAAAATGCTTGAATGTTATTCCGCGCAAGCTTTCCCAGAGAACAAAATCCAATGTGACTCCCCTACACTAGATGCATTGCATTCTTCCTTCTTGTGCATGGCGATGACAAAGCCCCCTGTATCGATAGTCTCCCTACCGAATTTTATAAAGATACATGGAACTTTGTCAACCCAAATCTTCTTCAAGTGTACGAAGAAATTTTAGCCAATAATTCCTTGGGAGAAATTATTAACAAAGGAAACATTAAATTCACACCTAAGATGAAATTAGCTTTCTCAATGTTTTGTATGAAATTATTACCAAATCTCTAGCACTTCGATATTTTCACCTTCTTCTAATGATCGTTAGACCTAAGTAGACCTAATTCAACAAAGTCGGGTATATCTTGGGCAGTATCATTTTGGTTTGGGAAGGTTTGTAATGGGCTCAAAATTCTTGCAAGAAATCTATTTTTCTCAAGTTAGACTTTGATGAGGCCTACGATCGCATATAGTGGAATTTTATTTTATCCATGTTACAAGCTCTTGGCTTTGGTGATTTTTTTCCCGATCATGAAAACTCTCTTCTTTGATGTTTCCTCACATCTCACCATCAATGGGAAAAATTCCCCATATTTGGCCTTTATTGTTCAATTCGAAAGGGTTAGCCTCTTTCTTTGGCCCTTTTTACTTGCTACCAAGGCTTTTGGTTATATGCTTGTGCATCGAGCATTTGTTGGGTTGGTCCATGGATTTATCTTCTTAACCATTCCACTCAATTTATCAATGAGAACTTTGTAGATGACTCTTTTCTTACACTTGCCAAAAATGAAAGATCCTTACGGAGTACTAAATTGTTTGGACATAGTTTTCCTAGGCTTCGGTTTATCTCTACAAAGGTAACAAAACCATTTGTTAAAGGAAACGTATTCTTCCCATGCTGATTTAGATCAAGAAGTATCTTGGAAATGGCTCTAACATGGAAAACATTTCAAGTTTTTGGGCATTCATGTGCTTTTAATTGCAATCTTGTGCTCTAGAAATATGTCCTCTCTTGGGTGGAAAAAATATCTCTTACTCGATCTCCAAACCTCTTTCCTTGGCTAGAAAATTTCATGTTTGCACCAAGATTATTGTCTCCACTCATGTCTATTAATATTTATGGTGGATGCCTTCTACAATGCCTCCTATAAACAATTGGCCAATTTGCTTTGGGATTTCTTATGGTTCAATGCCAAGTACACCATGGGATTTCATCATGTGGCTTAGGAGGTGTGTTTCACCTCTTATGAGAAAGGTGGCATGGAAATTATTGATGTTTTTAGAAAATCTCTCGCCATGTACGTGAAATGGATTGTTAATGCCATTGAAGGGAAGGAAGCATGGAAAATTCTCTTATGGCACTATATTTTGGCAAGTCATCCCCATAGTAAGAAGGGATGGAAGAATATAAGTCTCCATACCATATTTATTACTTTGGATCCTGTCAAGATTGAGGATAATTTTGTCGCTAAAAGCTTTTGGCGTGCATTTGAAGTTGTCAAACCCTACTTGTGGTGGGTCACCAATGGGTTCAAGACTGGATTATCTTTTAATGACCACAAAATCTAGTGGTCCCCTATTATTACTAGAAATTGCATTCCTTTGGCGAAAAATATTGGAATTAAAGTCATGCATCTTTTCGTAAAAGGAATCAAAAGCATTCACCACTTGGTTCACACCACGATTAGATCCCTTGGTCGGAGCTCAAAGTCAAGTATGGCTTGAATAATGTTGATCTTCCTTCCATTCTCAAAGTGTAGGATGTGTTCTTAGATGTATGCTCCACAATTTTGGGCTACAACTTTTTGTTCATTGGTGGAAGGACGAGTGGTAGAACTTGGACACTACTTTTAAGAATTAGACGTCTTGATTTTTCTACTAGTTTATGATTCCCTTTTCGTAGATCTTAACAAGCTTAATTTTGGATGGAACCTCTCCCCCAAATGTGGCTTTTATGCCTTCATTGTGCTTGAAATCGCATCTTAAACCCAAGCTCACCCATTTCCTTTGGTGTCTTGTTTATCAAGGCCTTGGCTCGATGAGCGGATTAAGCATCTTGGTGTGGCCAACCTCAAATAAACAGTTGCGATAGCCCTAAAATTTCAAGCATTTTTTGGTTTTTCCCTCATGCTCAAGCTACCTAAACCTAGATACACTTATTGTTTAATCCCTATCACCCCGACCCTCTCAATTGGAGAATGGATTTGTTTGGTAACTCTTCTTCATAGCTTAATTACATTGCATTCTTGTGGCATTTTTAGAGCTATCATTCTACTTCAATTATGGAAGCATAGAAATGCAACCATATTCAATCATGATCTTATTTCTGCTTCACTTTGATTGTAATGAAAGAATCAATGTTCTTTTTGTTGTTTACCTCCACGCTGAGCAGTGAGAAGGTGGTCTTGAATTTCTAGCATCTTCGGTAGTTTCTTACACACTAGAGGAGCACCTACTTACACTATGATCCGAGATATTTTCGAATCCATGCCGCTTTGTTCACCACACCAACTACTTAGCATCATCAAATCCAATCTTAAATTCATTGTTCCTCTCCTCATTGTGGACGCTTCCACACCCCTTTACCTTAGTGGCATTGGGAATAGAGAGTTATGCCACCGCTGGGGAAGAATATGGTTATTCTCATGACCATTGTGCCATATTGATGGCCCTCTCTTATGTAAGGCATGCCTTTCGTGAGCTCCCACTTATTGGGTGGCGAATTATGGTTCCATTGGCTACCTAATACCCTTTGTATGGTTGATTTGTTCAAGACCGATGATGAGTCATCTACCATTGGCACCCTTTTGCCTCACGATGATCCTCCTCATTTGCCTAATGTTACGGTGTCCTATGCCTAGTTGTTTGTAATGTGATGTTTTGATTGTTGTTTGTTCACCTACTAACGCACTTTTTGGGCCATGAATCTTTCTAGCCACCCCTTTTATCGTAGCCTCTTTTTATAGGAATATAATGGTGATTGTTTCAATAAAAATATTACTAAAATACAAAATGATAATGCAATGATTTTTTACTAGTAAATAATAACTAATTCCATACCAATAAAATAATTAATAAACACACAAATATACTACTAGTATAACAATTAAGTAATCACTATGTATTAAATTTTTGTGTTACTTGTATTATTTACTCATTAAAATATATTCAAGCGAATCCACTTTTAAGGTGGATGCACACTTTTGTCTTACAAAAACTATAGCTTGATTTTCAACTCTTTCACATGTTAAGTCAAAAGAAAGAATATACAAATTGTGTAAAGAGGAAGACTATGCAAACTCTTTCACATATAATATATTTTACATTAATACCTTAATAATTAATTAATACCATATTGATATTTATAACTATAAATAAACTAATACTAGCAATCGCATGTGTACAATGCAATGTTAACGCCGAATGGTATATGTTATTTGATTTAGAGGTATAGTTATTACTTTTGTAGTTGATGTTGATAAGGGGTGTGATTGATTTTGTAAGTGTAGAAATATAGATGAAGCACTTCATTTAAAGGTTCTATCTACATTTAAAACTTGTTACAAATTCGTACATATACATTTCTAAATCTTATATCATGAGTGGTAGCGTTTTATGGGCATTTTTTTGCAAATCTTATATCATAACAAAAGTGCAAGTAATATTCATTTATTTTCTTAATAGTACTTTCAATCCACATAGTAGTAGGAGACAATGGTATGTTAATGTCAAAGGAAATACAACAGTTTTCTTTTAAAGCGGGGAAAAAGAGGGAAACATAGATATGGAATAACTAACATAGTGTTGATAGTTCAAAGTATAGAAAGGAATGGAGGGTGTAAAGTTTGAAGGGATGGATGCAGTAGAAATATTTACATAAAGAAGGTTACGGAGGAGATGCACTGCCATCTGCTTTCTTTGAACTGAGGATGACACATTTCAATCTGTTGATTCTGCAGTATGTCTCTTTTTTCAGGGAAAGTGTGAAGTAGTATTCGTTGCCGATGACATTGCTTGTAATTTCACTATTCACATCTTTGTCTATAGACAATAGGTGGAGGTTGTTAGCTGCAACACCCATGATTGATTCAGTTATCTCATCAAAAGTAGTAATTGATTGAAGTTCCCCTGTTGGGTCCTTTAGATTGATCCTGAGTGCATATCTATACTCATAGTTATGAACTTGTATGTTGCAACTCGAACAAAACCATGAACCATTTCCATGCTCTCGCACTTTTTTCCTGCATTGTTTGTCACCTTTTTGAAGAGGACATGCTATGTTAAAAAAATTGTCCATACTGATATTTGTGATTTCTTTGAACTAAGGATGACATATTTCAATTTGTTGATTTCGTGGTATGTCTCTTTTTTCAGGGAAAGTGTGAAGCAGTATTCATTTCCGATGACATTGCTTGTAATTTCACTATTCGGTGTCTCATCAAAAGTAGTAACTAATTGAAGTTCCCTTATTGGGTCCTTTAGATCGATCCTGAATGTATATCTATACTCATAGGTCTAAACTTGTACGTTGCAACTCAAACAAAACCATCGTACTTTTTTCCTGCATTGTTTGTCACCTTTTTGAAGAGGACATGTCATGTAAAACAATCTGTCCATGTTGATATTTGTGATTTCTTTAGTAACCATGATCCATTCATTTCCCTCAGTATTCCCCATTTGTACGACCTACGAAATCGTTGTTACAGAGGTCAAGCTTTTAGAGGGCCCAAAATTTGCTTGTGATAGAGGGCATCAGATGGGAGTAGTCATCAGTATCAACCCAACCATGAAGTGCAGTAGTTTCTGAAATTGGGGGGTTGACGTAACATTTGGTACTTGAAACAATGTCAACTGAGGTCCCATCGAAACTGGAGACGCAAACAACTTTCAAGGCAAGGACCGGAAGATGTTGTATACAAAGAATGTCTTCAAGTTCTTTGCTTATCTCATCTAAGTGTTGTCCCCACAAAGTGACAATGAAACTGAATCCTGACATGTCCTTTAATTGTAGAGTTCTTCTTTTTGTTTCAAAATGGTAGGAATGCCTATTTAGATGGAATTTAAAGCCTGAAAATTCAAAGAAACAAAAGAAATAATGAAGAATAGACAAAATTATAAGAAATAGTTTGGCTTGTATGATTTTTCTCTAGATACAATTGAGTGAAAGTGTTCAAACCTTGAATATTTACAATTACAAAAAAATATAGAAAAGTACTGAGGGGTGGATAGAAATGAATATAAATGAGTATTGTATTTTACGAGTTAACATGATGATGGTTTAACCTAAATAGGGCTTACTACTTCAATTATGACAAAACAATCCAAGCTCAACCAGAGTGATGAATTCCTTTGGAGGGCCTAGTCTCTTTAAAATTGTGATCCAGAATATCATTCACACTCAATAGAATACTATTCCAAGTTCTTCATCCTTGGGAACACAACGGAATCTGAATATTTAGATAACATTTTGTACATCTAACGACAAGAAAACATGGCCTAAACACAAGGAAAGGGCAAGTGGATGGAAAATATGGCACTATTCTTTCCCCAGATTATTGTAAATAAGTAGATGAGCCCAGTAGTGAACTTGAGTTTTAAAATAAAAATTCATCAGGGGTCACTGTGTAGAAGGTTCTCATAACAATGATTTTTGTCAACAAGAAACAGACTAATCAAGACAATGCATTTTCAGGATAATTCAACACCCAATCTTTTACAAGGAATAAACACTTTGCATATACATAGCTACAAGGAGATTTTGTTACTTGAGATCAATTACTCACAAAAGAAAAATTATGTAAACATCTTCACATATAATATCTTTTACATTAATACCTTAATAATTAATTAATACCATATTGATATTTAAAACTATAAATAAACTAATATTATAATAATTAACAAGTTTTACATTAATAAAATAATTATTAAACATATTAATATCATAAGAAACAATTAATTTCATATTAATAATTAATAAGCATATAAAAAGTGATACCATAATAACTAGTCAATGTATTTTACTTTCTACTATATTTACGCTGAAGGCGTTCCCCTATGGGAAAGGCCTTTGCGGACGTTTCTGTGATAGTGTTAAATATGACGGTTTGACGGCCGTCTGGACGTTTTCACATTTTCCTACTATTTTTAACGTTTTTTATCCTTGTAGTGTTTTTATTTATATATACGCTCAAATCTCTTTGTTTCCCCAAATCTTGAGTTGGAGACTGGAGTTGAAATGGGCGAGAGAAAACATAGCAAAGACGTTGAGGAGGAAGAAGATAATACTTCCGTTTGTAAGTGTTTTCGTGGGCTCATCCATACGCTGGAAGATGAAGAGGAGGACCCAAATGTGGCTGACAAGGAGATTGTCTCCAGTGTCATGAAAAGTTTGGAGGAAGAGATGAGCTACTGTTACTCGAGTGCTCTCGGGAAGACGCATATATTTGATTCTCAACTTTTGGATGGTGAGATTTGCGTGTAGGAAAGGATTTTGGTAGTTGTGGATTGAGTTTATTTGATGTGTTCGAAGGAGATCTGAGTCCAACCTTATCCTCCAGACAAGATACTATTTGTGCAATGTAAATACTTATAAACGTCTTTGGGTACATACTCATTGTGTATGTAGGTAGGACGGCGTCCCGCCTCCCACCCTACAGTGTAAGTGTGGTAATGTTTAAATATATAGTATGCTACAATATATTTAAGGAAGAAAGTTAGTATTTAAATGAAGATCAATATGTAGTTGTCATATATTTTATCTTCGAAATGGTACGTGTATTTTACTATTGGAACTGCCCATTATATTAATATAAATATAAGTTGTCCAACTTTTATTTTATGGTAACCAATAATACTAGCAATCGCATGTGTACAATGCAATGTGAACGTCGAATGGTATATGTTATTAAATTTAGAAATACATTAGAAGGGATGTTAGATAACACTTAGTTGTGTAATTTTTGAATACAAATTCATGTGAGACATTTAAGTTTGCTAATAATCACTCTCAAGAATGTAGTGGATGTGAAGTGTTGTTGTCAAAGTAGATTGAAAGAATGACTAAGTGCTTTAACATATTATCTCTCCATGAAACTAAAATGAGACAGAATATGCAATTATATATTAAAAAATCTGAAATGGTTATGGTACATTCCAATTTTCTTTATTACGTCAATGAGTTTGAGTGCATCATTGTTAGAGCTATTTTGTGCATATCTTACAATCATAACATTCCATGAGACCACATTTCTTTGAGGCATTTTGCAAACAAAAAACGGTATATGTTATGTGTTATAGGGATAGTTTTTACTTTTGTAGTTGTGTTTGTTTAAACTATGGGTGATTGATTTTGTATGTGTAGAAATATAGATGAGTCACTTCATTTAAAAAGCGCAAACATGAGGTCCAACCCTTTAAACTATTCAAAATGCAAAAAAGTGATATAATGTACAAATCTTTGGATGGAAACAACTATAATTTGCATTGTCCTTTCTCGGCATTTTAAATTTTTAGGTATTTGTGTGCAGATGAAGACATTAAAAATGTGTTGTTGTTGGTTAACATAAAGAAACGGCAACAATAAAAAGGAAAAATCGAACATGTATGTTGAAACGTGTAATTTTGTAATTGTTTGAACTCTTTTTTCATCTAAACCAGTCTACGAGCATAGTCGCAAATTGTTGTAGCTGCTGGGCATATGGGCTCTCGCAACAGTTGCACCACTCCTTGTACTTGTTGTTTGAAACCTTTTCCCTAATAATTGTGACAATGTCACTCTTTGCCTATGCAAATTGCCTTGGTGAAGAATGCATACAAGGCGACCCCTAGCGTGTGACAAAGAAAGATTCCAGGGCTCATGAAGCAAAAAAACAACTAAAAACCTGTAAAATTAATCGCATTGAAAAACGTCAAATGGACGTTGAAAAATATATCCTCTTCACACATAGATTTGGCATAATTTCATCATTTCAAGGTCAATCTCAGTGAAAAGAAAGTTCATTAATCCAAGAAATCTACAAATAATCAAATGTTATAAAGTAATTACCTTCTCTGCGCCTCATTCAGCTTTAAATACTCAGATTTAACGAAGACTTTGCAAATATTTGCAACGGATTCAACAAGCTGGCAGTCAAAATAGTTCGTATCTTTGAGCGAGTGAAGAAGAAACTCATCGGCAAACCTTTAAGTCATTATCTCGTACAACAAAATGAAACCCTAATGAAAAATCTTTAGCAGCTTAAAACTCAAAACTAATGCAGCCGAAAAGGATACAATAAATTTCGTTCTTTAAAGCTTTAGAAGGTGGTTCATGCTGGAGGTCTTTCGGCCTATAATACCTGCAAGAAAACAAAGAAAGCCATTATTCACTATTTCTATGCAAAAGCTTAATATTGCAAGTTAAATTATATTATTTTGCATTGTTATCACTCCTATATAAAACAAAAAAAGATTAAAATTTTATCAGCCTGTAAGGCCCTGAAAGGATGTTTCCAAGGCTATAAGGCTATCTTGTTGCAAAAGGTGCTCCCTGACTGCCTACAAGAAAAGTTGAGACTAGAGGTTTAACTTTCTTCATGGGTGAATTTTTGTTGTTAAGTTCTCCTTATGCAATATGCATAAGATGTGTGCCACATAATTATTTGGAAGCAAATGATTGAGGAACAATCCAATTAGGTGAGAGTTCCAGATGGAGGCGAGCAGATCGACAGTCATTGATAAAGCTATTGCTCGAGAAGACACATTTTACTTTTAGTTTCTTCCTTGGGGTGATCTTTGATGATGAAATGCATGGGGAATTTATTACCATGAAGGCCAATGTTGGATGGACTCATTGCTTCCCTAAACACCCTTCCCTCTCTAGCCCAGGCAGGACTCTTGATCTCCTGTCTGTCCATATGCACATAGTGAGGACTACATGTAAAAGCATTGGTTCTTAACAACTTGAAAACATTATAAATTTGGAGGCAATACTTCAAGTAGTCTTTTACTCTTCTGTGAAAGATTACATGGGATATGACTCATATGAGACACCTGGAAATTTGAGGATTTATTATATGGTTGCTCGAACATGTAGAGCCATCATCTAGCTGTCTTGAGTTGAAATCTTATTCTAACCAAATAAGAAGTTAAGTTCGTTCATCCTCTCAATCATGCTCAAAGATCATCAAGTTGAAAACTTGGAGGATGAATCACTTTATAGTCCCATTTCTAAATTATATACATATTTACTTTCCAATAGTATAGACAATTACAACCTAAACCGTATCATGTTGGTTTATAGGTGAAGAAGGAACTTAATAGAAAAAATTACTGTTTAAGCTTTGAATGTGGATGGCTATCTGACTATCTCAAATAAATAGACTCATCTTTCAGTTTTTAGTTTGGGAGCTGATTCGGTGATGTGTTCCCCACAAGCAGTATATGGCAAGATGGAGCACAAAACAGTGTGCCTAATCAAGCTAAACAAGAATAAACTCTGAGTGCCTACAAATAAGCTTAGCACGAAATATCCTGGGTACATTAGATTGCATTCAATATTATTCTTCAAAGAAAAAGAGTCTTAAAAGACATCCACCCACCACATAGAAGCAAATTGTGGGTTTGGGACGCAGGTTCAAATCCCTCCACCGCAATAAGATGACCCATATCACCAAAAAAGATGAGGCACAGTTTTCGTATAATAACATAGGTATATTCAAGTGTGGCAGTGTTCACAAATCTTAATGATGTGGTCCAAGAATATCCCAGCCTGTGATACAAGCGGGCACACTCTGTTCAAAAATATGCTAGGTGCTTTGGTAATATTCTTTAGAAAAAGGGTTCAAAAAACATCCACCATATACAGGGGTTATGGTGTAACGGTAATAGGGGACTCTTTTAAGAGGGTGATCCAAGTTCAAATTCCTCTGACTAATAACCCATTGTTAACCTCACCCAAGATTTACCAAACAAAAAAAAACATCCACCAAAAAATTGAAGCATACCTGCACTATTGTTAACCTCACCAGATTTACCACTGCCAAAAACAAACATCCACCGAAAAATTGAAGCATACCCACAATATTATTTACCTCACCCAAGATTTTCCAAGAAAAAACATCCACACCCAAATTTTTCCAAAAACATAAACATCCACACCCAAGATTTACCCAGCCAAAAATCAAAGCAAATCCTCATCGCATCGTACTTACATTATATTTGTGAATAGAGTTGAGAGCCACAAAAGGAGAGCTTTAAAAAATTATAGAAAAGCTGCATATAATTACTTCGAAGGTTTTAGATGTACAAGTTGTAATCAGAGATGAATACAAATAGATTGAGCATACCCATATGATGAAGTGTTATTTAAAGGGACAGGCCTGATTCCTCATCTTCATCAAGAGTTGTAGTGTAAATAAATTATGCAAATTCCTGATTCTTGATGATGTTTGTGAAACAAGTGCAAATTCCTTGTTAGCCGAGTTATGTGTGCCTCTCATCTCTCCGCACCACAACTCCAACATCATCATTGCCACTTCTAGAAGTAGTAGTGTATTGTTACAGAGTGAGATTTCCAGCTCCATCCATCATCCAAGTGCAAGGGTTGAGGGAAGAAGACAACTGACAGTTGTTCTATTTATATGCCTTTCGACACAGTGATGGAATTTTACCGACGAGCATTGATGAAGAAACAACAAGGCTTGTGTTCAACGAGTGTGACAGACTTCCCTTGGCTCTCAAAGTGATAGGGCAGGTGATGGCAGTGTCACCGACTTAAATGAATGGAAATTTTCTTTGAAGAGGTAGCAGAACCCAGAGATATATGGTGATGTTACAGACAAGCTCTTTGTTAGGTTAAGATTGAGCTATGACGCTTTGGCCAATTTTGACGTTGCTTTGCAGTTGTGCTTTCTCTACCTCTCTGCCTTCCCGGAAGATGAAGTTATCTTTACTGGATATGTCAGTCAGTTATGGATTGGAGAAGGGTTTGTGACTGGATAGGATCCTCTCCAAACAGGCAAAGTGATTCGTCAATTTATTAGCCGATCGCTGCCTTATTGAGCCGCTCTGAAAGATTCTGACGGAAAGGTAGTATTTTTCAGGGTGCATGATATGTTGCACGATTTAGCGCAACAAATTACTGAGAAGGAAGAGAAATGCTTCTTTCGTGCAAGGAGAAATTTGCAAGAGTTTCCAGCTGATGATTGTTTGACACACTTCAAAATTTCATTGATGGGTAAAAATTTAACTAATGTTCCAAATACTTTTGAATCTTCTCATAACCACTCCTGGTTAATGCGTAACAATCCTGATTTGACAAAAATCCCCAACAGGTGATTGGGAGTATGATCTCTTTGAGGGTTAAGGATTTGTCTAGGACTGTCATCCTATCTGTCGTTGCCAAAAAGCATACGATGTTTGAAGCATTTAGTTTGCCTCAGGTTAGGCTCTACCGCCATCAAGAGACTCCCCAACTCTATCCTTGCTCTTACAAACCTTCAAAATCTGCACATGTACGAAAGTCTAAATGTAACATGTTTAGTACAAATAAAATTGACAAAAAGTGCTACCACTCATGATATGAGAATTGCAAATGTATATGTACGAATGTGTAACAAGTTTGAAATGTAGAGATGGAACCTTTAAATGAAGTGGTTCATCTATATTCCTACACTTAACAAATTCAATCACAACCATTATCAACATCAACTACACAAGTAATAACTATCCCTCTAAATCAAATAACATATATCGTTCGGTGTTCACATTGCATTATACACATGTGATTGCTAGTTATTAATTACATATACTTTCACATGATTCTATATCAAAACTTATTATTCAAATATATATATATATATATATATATATATATATATATATATATATATATATTTCGGATGAAAAATATCTTTTAATTATATATAATTTAACATTACAATTATGTTAATAAATTTTGTTATGCCGAAAGGCATTTCCAAATGGGATCAAGACCTCATCCCACTAGCATGCAAGACGGTTATTGACACTATACAAGGCGGTGTACGCGTCATTCTTTGCTCGACATTGGCTACATTTGATCTTTGGGAACTAATATATTTTTACCGAGCACTCTCCTACCCGCATAATTCAATTATTCATCAGTTTCCTCCTCATGTCCACCATTACATTCCTAATGTCTTTGGCAAAAGTACAAATTACTGAGCGGCTAATGATTTATCTCCGTGTTCAGATTTGATTTTAGGATGGCTATTAGAGAGTGATCTCATTAGCACAAGAGCTCCTCATAATTTAATGTAATTCTATTTGCGTCTATCCAATTACTGCTAAATTTACAAAGTTAACTTGCGGTTCAATGTGGTTAATGCCTCTAGATCTTAAATAAAGTGTTTGTATTATTATGCAAGGAAAATGACATGTGTGAAAAGGTCATTTTGGATGTGTGGGTCTCCATCTTTTGTTTTGGGTTTTGAAGAGCAGTTAACCCGGTTGGTGGGTTTGAAATTTGCATAGGTCTATTTTTCCCTCTCAACTTTTATTTTGTTGTTAAATACATGGAGAAACAAATACTTTTGAAGTTATACGATTCATATCATATCTTTTCAATTGCAACCTTATCAATCTAAGGAATATTTATATTGAAATCCCATAAAAACAAATTTAAATTATGTCATCATAAGCTTTATTAGAATTTAGCCCCTATTTCTGACACCTCGTGAAAATTCTACAAGAAGTCTAATTTTTTGTCTATAATTACTCGCATGAACCCACATGTACGAGATCACCATCAAAGGACATTATGTTCATCGAAGTGGCATGGGTTTTTGTTTCCATTTTGTTCAATAAAAGAACCATAGTCGACTAGACCTAAAAGAAACAATTCAATAGAAATAAATAAATAACACTCACATGCATATCCATGTGATCGTAAGCTTTATTTGAGTTTATCCCCTATTTCTCACCCCCTTTGTGGAATTTCTACAAGAAGCCTTGATTTTCATCTACAATTGCTCGCAGAAAGATGGTTAAGCCTTTGCAATATTTATTCAAAACTCTTCAAGCCTTGGACATGTGTGGATATAAACAAGACCAAATCGAAGGCGCACAATCATCCCTTCCTACACCGTACTATCTAAAAGCAAATTATATCTTCTTCTCCTTCTTGCATCAACTTTTTAACACTTATCAATTTATTAATGGTGCAGTCCAATTTGAAGAATATTTATTTATTGGTTTGTCTAACTAATCATATAACACAATGCTTTTTAAATCACAAACCAAGTGAAGTAGCTAAAAATATTGAGGAAATTCGTAAACAACAAGCACACATATAACACAAGAGCTAAAAACGTAAACAAATATTGCCATCAACAATTTTGATCGACCACTCTTTTGTTCTTAAATATCTATAAAATATATTCCCTCGATCCTTGCACACCATAAGTAACATTTTTTTTAACATATTTGAGCTCTAATTTGAATTTGAATATTATTAGTAAATTGTATATTTTTAGTAATAAAATATTTCATGACTATAATTTGCAAGGCATGAACTTCTTAAATTTAGACAAAACACATCATATCTTAAATTAAGAAAATAAGCAACCTCTTTCCACCTATACTTTACACGATACACTTTTATGGTTTTATTAGTTCAAATCCTTCTTTTGAATGGAAAATATAAGCCACATTTCTCTCATTTGGCCAACCGCTTGAAGAACCTAATTATCAATGATTTGTTTTTTGCATTCTCTTTTCTCATGTGCTTACTTGAGCTTGAAACTGGAAAGGGAAGTGGATCACCATGACTTATATTGTTCCCGCCTAAATAATATCTGTTATGTGCTCCACTTTTCCAAATGCTTAAATTTTTTGAGTTTCCCAAAATTTTAATTTGTCCTCTTTGTGAGCTTGAAGTGCTTAAGTGGAGCATAAATAACATATATTACTTGGGTAGGAACAATATGATTTGTGGAAAACGTGTGGGGCATGCAAGCCACAACCTTAATCTAGCTTTGGCTCATATGACCAATCATTGGAATGTGTTAATTATCAATACATGGACGTGCATCTACTCCTTGGAATTGCTTGACCTTACAACTGGATACAGAGGCTAGAAATTTTTGTAACATGTGCTCATTGCGGTAAGGTTCCAAAGTTGGAACATCTTGTTTTTCTTTTTTCTTTTTCCCCTCTACACGCAATTTGCACTTGTGTGAATAGTTTCCCCATCATTAACGTGACTAATATGCATATTCCTATCCCTAATGTCTCTCATACACTTTGCATTCAAATTCCCCTTACTTTTATAATTTCTCTAACTACTTAATGGAGTCAACATATGCAAATTCAAGCGGGTATTCACCTCGACAACAATTTTTCTCCTCTTCTTGCATTTTATTGTATCTCCCTCTACATTTTTGTTACATCTACTGAAAAATGGGTTGTATCCTTTGTATAATTACCAAACATGTCCTTCTCTCCATATTTCATATATTTTCACATTATCCCCTCGATTCTTCTTTCCTTTACCGTCTGCTTCTCCACCTTCAAACACACATTTTCTACACCCCTCTTCCTTCCTCTTCATTTTTCTTCATCTGGTTTTACTTCTTCATTATATCCCTTTTTCCATTCACATCGTACATTTCACGTACGATTGCTAGTTTTATCAATAATCATATTTGTATGTCCCTAAGTTAATTGTTTTATGAATTTGTTGTTTTTTAAATTCCTCATATATTTTCGTAACAAGCTCACATCATCGGGTTTTACTTGATAATTTTTATATTGCTTTTAGATTGTATTGGTCTTGGCTACATAAAGTATAAAAACACTTTTCCATCCAAATTTCACCCCATTCTTTGTGATTTGAGTGAGGTACAAAACACCGTGAAGTTTTTAATCCAAGCCTTGATTATAAAAGATGTGTTTTGATTTGGAACATTAGTTGGGTATTAGGCTTTGAGAATTAAAATGTACTAAACTAATCATAATTAAGAGTAATTTAATTTAATTTAATATAAAATAGCAATTGTGTTAGGTGTAAGAATTACCAGATGGGATGTAAATTTAATGTTTTATAAAAATGTCATATTGATATTTATAAAAATGAATTTTTAGTGTTGCTCATATTTTTATAAGATTCAATATGTGTACACATATTCACTACTTTACTTAACTTACAAGATTGAAAATTGATACATCGTAGACGCGCAACAAGTTCAATAATTTTAAATATTATTAATAAAAGTAACATCAAATAGATCAAAATGTAGGATACACTAACCCCCAACATACAATCAATCATAAAAATTGTTCTAATTATTGCAAAAGTGAAAAATGCTAGACCAATATTTACAAATTTGAATCTTCAATGTTATTCAAAGATTCGGAAGAAAAACAGTGCACATACTTTTTGTCCCAAGAACTTTCATAAATATTGTTCATCTGAAGCATAGAATAGATATATATGCATTTACGTTATTATGTGTTTTTATAATATAAAGCATGAAATAATATAACAAAAAATATTATAAACACGATAAAAATAGAAAATAATTCAAAAGAGGATAATATGTTATATTAAGCATAAATTTCAACACATATCAGTAAGGGTCATGATACATTCAATAACTTGGAATACTTGTTATGGTGAGATCACAACACCCCTGATTGCTCGCAAGTGAATGGTTGAGGCAGTTAGTGTGATTCGTCAAACATGGAGTTATCCTAAAGTGTGGGACTTTGCAATCGGGATAACCCTCCAGGAGAAGGTCGGCTTCCTATCCTATCCTAGTGCCAACTACTCCAAAGTGTAGAGAGTTGCAGATCTAACACTAATCTAATGTTTTCCCAAGGAGACAGAGTTAGAGAAAATGCATGAAAATTAAAACCTACTCTAAGGGAAGGTGATGCACCAAGAAGGATGTTGAACAACCTGCATAATAAACACAACACAACTAGAATCTTGCAATGAAAACACAACAATACACAATAACCTTGCATGCAATGAAAGATCAGAAAGATGCAATAGAACACGAAGAGGGTTTGAAACATCCACAAATCTAATTTTATTTCTCTCAAAGTTGATACAATACATCACATTCAAGCTCAAAGGCACATATTTTGCATTACAATGTCCAGTAGGGAGGTTTGGAATCTCCACAAAATCTCTTACAGATAAGAAGAAGAAGGGGCATATACCGGGTGTCCAACCTTTTAAAATGAGCCCCTCCATTCATATATAGGAAGAATGAGAGAAGGTAGAGAGAGAAGAATTTGAAATCTTGCTTCAACCACCCAAAAATTTATTAAAACCACCTACAAAAATGATGGATGCCACTAGCAGACCCATACCTCCATGTACTTTTCCTTTTTGGGAAGAAAGGAATCCCATACCTTCATCATTATGGTAGGTGAGAAATCTAGAAACACCCTCTAAAATGGCAGACTGTATTTCTTCATTTGTAAATACTTATCCTCACTTAAAATGGCGGATAGTAGAGGACAATAAGAGCTTTCCAAAAGTTTGATTTTGTGCAAATCTGAGCTCCCAGTCAAAATTTATGGCCATCTGAAGATGAGGGTGCCATACTGCAATAAATGCGAGTGGTTGACTCTATCTTTTCGGACACCGAACTAGCATCGCAACCTCTAAAATATGAAATTTCAAACTTTCAGGATTTGGAACTTTAAACCATTTGATTTTGGAGTTTGGGTTACTGTTCACTTGGTTGAGCTCACGAAACCTCCAAAATGCCGAAACCCCAAAGTCCGAAATTCAAACTTCGGGTTTCGGACTTCAAGTTATGATTTTTATGCACTAGGGTACAAGGTTACAAATATCAAACCCCAAGTCTGAAATTCGGACTTCAGGTTTCGGGATTTCGGGGGTTTATGTTTCGGGATTTTGAGGGTTCAGGTTTCAGGGTTTCAGGGGTTGTTCAAACACTCGAGTGCATGAAACCTCTAAAAGCCCAAAGTATAAATTTCAAACTTCGGGTTTCAAACTTCATTTCCTCCCCGCATGACACTGTTCATTGCTTGACCCCGCGACAACTCCAAACTCCCGAATGTCCGAAGTTTGAATTTTGGACTTCGGAATTTGACCCGTCTTTTATGCATTGACCTCCAAATTTTAGAATTTTGTGCTCCTTGTCTTCAGGTTCACCATTTTTCACTCTAGCTTTGCCTCCAAAGGGCTCCACATCCGAAGTCCAAAATTTAGACTTCGGATCTTCTTCATTCCCCGAGTTCCTCTCGTAATGTGTTTGGTCCTCTTCAACATGTTCGGCCAATCCCGAAATGCAAGCTCCCATGATTGAATCAATCCCTCCATTTTCTCTCGTGTGCAAGGTCATGTTTGTCCAATTTCACCTAAAGGGCAAAATTGGATAACAATACTATTAATAAAATATATGTCAAATAGATTGGAACATAGTGGACATTAACTCCACATTCACATTATGCATTTTGTCAACAAATTGTGAACCTTTTGTAAGCAACCACATTTTATGTATATAAGAATATTATAATATTTACGATTACAAGCGACAAAAATAAACTTTCAATCATTTTGTGATGGATCTCCACAACTTGTTCCAAAGCTCCAAATTTAACACAAGTTGGGAGGATGATAGAAAAAGTTGTCATGTTTGCCTTTATGCTTTATGATTAAATTTGCTTTAAAAGGACTTTTTTAGTAAGCCCATTTTGAGAGAAAGGGAGAAAAGACCTCAGTGTCACTTTTTCTGTATTTTAGCTGAAAATGGTAATCAAAATGAAGTTTAGAGAAAATGAATATACGGACTCCAGGGTCTAAGGTTGAGGTTTGAACTTTGAACTACGAATAAGGGTAAACCCCATAAAAGATTTAAGTATGGCCATATGGTTTCATTTTGAAAAATATGGTCATATGGTCTATGTTTAAAGGATGATTAATTTGGGTGATAATTTTGTTCCTGAAATAACATACTAAAATGTTTTGTTGGAAATAAAAACCCTAGTTTGGATGTTGCTTAATCCAAAGTTCAATGAAACTTTCTCTGCTCCAAATATTCATAATTACAACCAATATTATATTATAATAGTCTTTATGTTGGAAACTTTGATGCAGTTAAGGTATGGGTTTCCAATTCTAATTAAGGAGTATCTTAACCCTGCATTAAAAGTAAACTCTTTCAACATTTACTAACACACTACTACACAACCACCACAAGAGTTTCTTCACTTAAAGTCTTGCTTAACCCAATGCAAATCAAACTTACTATACTATAGGATAAAGACCCGCTCATAATTCAAATCTAAAGATGAGAACTGCAGTACCCATGATGTTCCTAAGCATCTCAATCTTAACATTACAACACTTACATATTTATTCCACATTCAAATAGAGACAAACTCAGTTCTTAAAACAGACTTTCAAGTACTCATCAAACTGTTAAAGATTTCCTCACACTCATATAGTACTCTAATAAAGTTTTGTTCCTGAAATATGATGGTTGAGCCTCCAATGGAAGATAGAAGCCACAAAGTATCAATCATTGACTTTAGCAAAAACTGCCAAAGAAATTTCAAATTATCACTATGCATAAAAACACCTTTCATGGAGGAAAATGGTAAGTTGTTTGCAGAGGCTCCTATCTCTAGCGTGATGATTGTTCTGTCTTATTGGGAAAAATCCACATCAAATCTATATTCAGAATTTTCTAGCTCCTTCCCAAAATCCATAACCTTCCACTACTCCCAAACATCAATTCTTTTATGCCAAAACTTCAAATCTGTCACTGAGGAAATTTCATTTACACATTTAGCGGCACTGAGTTATAAACATGTGTGGAAGGGATGGAAAAAGTACTTATAAAATTACCCAATGACGTGACGAGGTTGGATATTGGCACGAGTGGCGAAACTATAATGGAGCTTGCATTCAGATGATTCCATTGTGTCTTCCTCATGGGAAGCATCCACTATCCGGCAAATTTTTTTATACCAACAGGCTAGCAACCAAAATTGTAGAGATAAGCTTATGGTTCAAAAGTTTGAATCGTATTTTGGATCCTCCGCAACTAATTGGATAAGACACAGCCTGCTTTTTGACATGAAAAAGTGAGATTAATGAACTTTAAAAATTATAATTTGAGCACAATAAAATCAGCTCTCCTACAATGGGATGTGAAGCAACATCACAAATTTCTAACCATAAATTAGAGAAAACGTGAATATATATAAAATTGCATACCTAATATTGAACCTGTAATTTAAACTCAAATGACAGTCCTAACATAAATTCGGTGTAGTATGTTGATATTATTTTAGCCAAAAGGACCATACAAAATGATGAAGGTTGGTCTAAAGAACTATCACGTTTTTCTTTTTCCTTTTCTCTGCCTCCTCCAACTTATCATCTAAGATATGCACAAGTTTCCTAAAAGTAGTTCAATGTCATGACATCTCCATGATATCATGGAATATGGCTTTAACCAATACCCCATCAATATATGAAAGCAACAATGCACATTACAAACTATATATATGATTTAGTCAACAACAATGTCTAGATCTCCAAATGTTTAGATATTTTTAGAAATTAAGAATAAAACCTCGTCTTTTTTATTGCAAGTATAACACGGATTTCCTTGTTATAGTGAAAACTTGTGTTTGCGAATTGCTTCACATAATGTTACCAATAACATGCAAAAGAACATTGTCCTTTTGTAAAATAATGGAATTGATTTGCATTTGTCACAAAAAATTGTCTTGTAACAATATTGGTCAATTTCACAATAACTAAATGTTGAACCTTCCCTTTAAGTGCATTAAATGGTACTCGGAATTGAAATTTTTGTTTGATAATCACATGCCTTCTTCTTTCTCAGATGTAAGAGTTGAATAATGTAATTTTGACTGATCTAATAGTTTATATGCATTTCAACATTGAATAGTGTCATTTTGACGATTAAATACGTAAATAATGGACAATACTTGATCATAAACTCTCCCGTTATAATCACTATAATGCATGCAAAATTTTGTATCAATCATGGTACAACGTGCACTTGGATTTGAGACTCTTATCACAAAAAAACTGCACATTATATTTTCTACTATGGATTTACAAGCTAAATAGTGTACGAATTTGGATTGACTTAACAATATCTTTCTTCAAAGCAAAAGTAGAAATAAAAAAGAAAATTTACTTCTCGTCAAATATTTCATGTAGATGTTAACTTTTCAAAGTATATATTGTTGTTATACAAAGGACCTACACTTTACCTTTGGAGTTCTAGGGCCTAAAATGCATGCAAATTTTGTATCAAGAGTACTAAATCACATTTAAATTTGAATGTTTTTGTATAATAAGCACAATCCTTTTTGTGCTTTGGAAATAACAGATAAATAGTGCAAATTTCTACCAATTAATAGCTCATTTTCATAACCAAAAAAATTATAAATTGTTGTACTCGTAGGATGAAAACTATGTGGCTTCTTTTTTGCTCGGGATTTGAAAGCTAAATAAGCAAATTCATACCAATTTAAGTTTTTTTAAAACAAATATAGAAAAATAAAATCCAATTAAATTGATAGTGCCACTCCAATCAAGGAGCTAACATAAATAGAATAGAAAATAGACACTTGGGGAAATTTAGAAGATTGAAATCCCATAAGAAACAAATGTTTGGTGAAGAACTCTACTCTTTGGAAAAATGATTCTCACATCCTTTAGAAAGCACAATTACGCCGTTGCATAGATATCCTATCAATATGGGGTGTGATGTGTCTCCTACACAAAAAAACATGCACCATTTTATGGCATTTAATCGGAGGACTCTAATTTCACTTTGTTAGGGTGCTCAAAATCGATCTCCAATTTTGTGTTCATTATCAATGTCAAAAATACAATAAGAAACATATGAAAAACCACAAAATGTTTTTAGGGTCTTTTCGAAAAAAAAAAAAACATTTGTGCATTTCTTGCAAACATTGCGATCCAGAGGACATATGACTATGAGGCAATTTCTCGAAGCAGTTGACATAATTCCATATTTTTCATATCCTACAATCATTGCAGTCCAAGAGGCCATATGACATTGAAAAAAATTATCAAACAGCTTCGAGATGCTTCCATATTTTAAATATGCATAACTAACAAGGCACTTGCAACTATAACATGTGAGAAAATACCCTTCTACTTAATGCTTTGGCTTATATATCCACATCTTGTTTTGAAGCTCCTATATTGGAATGGTTTGGGAGTACATTAAAAATGTGAACTAATCAGATTGGATTCATTAGATGAAATAGTGTCAATGTTTTTGAGGATGTATATGTTTTATGTTAATTGGTTGAAATTGAAGAGAAAAGTGACCACGAGTCCAATATTCTAGAACTGAATATGGGTTACTTTTCTAATTATGCAATATATAACACTTCATGTATTACTACAAATATCAATATCCCCCATTAGACTACTTCAATAACTCTTGATTTAATATACCATTCTTGAATGCATTTGAAGCAACTTCTTCATGAGTTCTCCAAGGTTGATTATCCTATTGACAATAGTTAAGCATACCAATAATAATACACAAATAAAATAGATAATAATCTAAAGAAAAAGCATGCAAACACTTAGATTTCACGACAAAACAAAACAAAAATTACAAGCTTTTAGATTTAAATTTTCCTAGAATCTACAATTTTCCAAGAACATGAAAAAATCAAGAAAACCCAATACAGCAATTCCCACAATCTTACATGTTGAGAGTAAATCGATGGGTTACAGTAGTGGAGAAATTAAACCCATATCAAACTGTCAAAATGAACATAATTTAAAATATGTAGCACATTGTAGACGTTATGTAGGCCAAAACAAAATAACTTGGGACTTTGTCTAAATTTAAACTCAGAACCTCATAATTTTCTCCCATTTCTAATAACCCATCAAATAGATACTCTTGAAAGTTATTTACTATCAAATAGATTTGAGGAAAAATCTGAAAAACTTTCTGCCATATGTTAGAATGTCTGATACTAAATTTGACTTTGAATCTTTTGTATTGACCTAGGCACATCTTGAACTGCATCAAGAAAGAGAGTATAGTTCCGTCGTTTAAATCAATGGTAAAAGTGTGACATGCATCGGAACATGGAAGGAGACAAAGACAAAACCGTAAGCAGAAGTTGCATGAACGACTTTAAAGTACAGAGGTTTAGTAAGATTCTTCATTCAAGCGGATTTGCAGGAGAGGGTATTTGGACATTTTAGAATAGCGATAGAAGTAAATGGCGGGGAAAGGTGGAGTTTGGATAATGAAGGTACTCTAGAGATAGCATAGAAGGTAAGTCCTTCCCTCTAGGTGTTGTCAAAATCAATAGTTGGGGGTGCATCCTTAAAGGCAAGGATGTCAATTTGAGAAAGTGCAGAGACAACACATGACATGAGAATTACGAAATTGGATTGCATTAGTGCGGTCTAAAAGTGAACTCGATATGAAAGGTTTACACGATGTTGGACCCCAACGTTAAACAATGATTGTAGGGGGACAAGTTCAGTAGTTGGAATTATTAGTTTTGAATTAGAGAAACCCTCAATCAAGTGAGAAAAGCGTCCACATGACAAAGTCACATCGATGATGAGAATGTCAATCCCTAAACTTGTGAGTTCTGCACATTTACTCGAAACACATTAATTTGAAGTACTCGAAAACAAGTAATTAGAGCATAACAACTTTGATTTTTACTTTAAAGCATTTATAAACAAATATGAGTAAGTAAACCAAAACTAAATTTCTTCAAATCTAAAAAAATCACCATTGAATATTTTAAAAACCATTAAACAAAATGGTAACCATTTATTTCCATGTTATTAAATAAAAGAAGACATAATGATTACTAATTATCGTAAACAGGGAAAAAGAAATGCACCTATATATCAAAGTGCTTCTTGATCATCTCGATCCTGATATATATCACAAGCCTAATTGGATTTTTTTTAGCATTCATGTTTAATTAATAAATTTTATCTTCTTAGGTTCATCAATCTCTTCAATTATGCGTTTAAGAATTTCATTTCTTGTGCCATTAGACCTTGTTCTTCTACATCTCATATTCACTGACAATCTATTCATGTTTATATACTTTGAGTCTGAATGTGTTCAAATTTTAGTGTAAGTTATGGCCAATGCACTCTTCTCATAATGACTATTGTCCCCTCATCATAGATTGGGACTTTGCAGTCTCTGGTCTTGACTCTGCACTATGTAGGCACAGATGGATTTCCGGGCTTGATGCCGCCCAATATGCATATTGCATTCTTTAAACAATTTATTTGATTTTTTAAGTATTACTTATATAAGTTGAAAGAGGTAAAATACGAGGATATACCTATACAATATTCGAACACCATGCATGGTTCCCCTTCATTTTCTACAAGAAGTTGGACTCATCATAAAGTTTCCTTTGTACCCAGTCCCACACCAAAAAAATCAAAATAAATAAAAAGGATTAAAATTTAAATTTAGTTTGTAATTCAAGTTTGATGTTATATTTGTGTAATATATTTGTTAACATTGTTTTGTTTTCTATATATATGTTGTAATAGTGATGATTGAAGATTGGTGTAGACTTGGGAGTGTGATTGTTGACCTAAAAACACTTTGCACGTTTCTTTGTATAATATTTGTCCATTTATTTTTAAAGATTGCAGATTTTTCAAAAGTATTTTATTAGTCCTACATTTTGACTCATATTTTAAGGCTTTACCCTTTATTTTTAGAATCTGCTATAGTTGATTTCAACAAGCTTGAAGTGAATGCTTTGTCTTTCTACTCAACATTCGTGCTGCTGGAAGGGGTTTGAATCTTCAATTTGTAGACACGGTCATTATTATTGATCCACATGCCAACCAAAAAAATGAGGAGTAGGCAGTAGCTAGGGCTCATCGAATTGGACAAAAGAAAGAACTTAGAGTGATATATATGGAATCAATTGTGGACACAATATATTTATGTCGTGTGGAAGATGAATTACGAAGTGGTGGCATGCTAGATGTTGGAGATGAGCTAGCAGGAAAAGCTAGTTACATGGGATATGTGGAAAGCCTTGTTCGTAATAACATTCAATAGTTGAAGATGGACATGGCAGATGAGGTGATAAATGCAAGGTGCTTTGATCAGAGGATGACACAAGAAGAACAACGTAAGACATTAGAGGTGCTTTTGCTTGATGAAGAGTGGTGCCAAGAAATTGTTCATGATGTAACTACAATGCAAGTAGTAAATAGATTAATTGCAAGAAGTGAAGAGGAAGTCCACATGTTTGACCAAATTGATGAGGAATGAAATTGGCCTGGTGAGATGACCAATGTATGTAGGTTGAAGTCCAAGTTGATCTCGAAACAAGTGCAGAAGAGAAAGATGATTTATCTATACACAAAGAAGACAAAAAGACAATAGAATACTTGAACAAGGAAGAGCCAAGTAATGAAACTATTTAGAAAGAGAATCATATAGATTGTGTGCACAAGGAAGGTCAGACATAAAATTTTGGAGCTACGAATTATGCAAGTCATGTTGCAAATGATAAGGATGTGCTCTTTGGAGAAGACATAAAGGACGAGGAGGATACTTCATTAGAATTATTCATCTCAATATGAGAAGTTAAGTGGAGAATATGCATTGTGTCAACCTGTATCTGCTAAAAATTTGTATCCTTGGCAGCCCTATAGGTAAAGCCAGACTCCCAACAATTGATGGTAAGATTTAATTTTATATAAGTTATCCAAAACTCATAATGTACAAAATTCTAGTATTTTTTATTTATGTCATGAGTTATATTTTGTAATAAGGGCTGATGGTGAGGAGAAATACGTACCTTCTACTAACAAAAAGAAAATGGAAGCGAAGTGGATCACATTGCCGCAAGTGGTCTGCAGTGAAGTTACGCCCATATTTCTATGAGAAATTCCATGACAATCTGAGTTGGAGACCCAAAATATGTGGATTACACACAGTGCTTAACCAGGAAGAAAATTTTGTAAGGGAACCATTCAATCATGGATCCATGGAAATTGGTGTGCACCTAAAGAGGCAGAGACTTCTTGAGCCTGTATGTGCTCGGACAAGTTGTTGGATAGGAATACATATTTTCAATCATTGTGTGGATAAATCCAACAAGTTTAATAAACCCTTAGAGCTTGCTTGAGACTTCATGTTGTGTTGGTGAAAGCATTTTATGTGTGAACACTCAAAAGGTACTGTAAGTTATCTGTTATGGAAGTATATTCTATTTAACATTGGCCAGAGTTTATCTCAAGACATAAGATGCTTAAAGCCAAAACAATATGAAAACCAAGTTATGTATATGTATCGATGCAATAATTATTGAACTTTTGAGTCACTAGGTTTTCCAAATATTGTCTTCTAGAGGTTATATGTAGATAGAGAGATGTATGATATGTATATATTATCTATATACATATATATGCATATGTATATATAAATGTATAAATCATGCACATCATGTATATATAACTGTATAAATCATCTACATCTTTTTGAGTCCAACCAGTAACAAAATCTGATGGCTTGTTATATTTGTGATAAAAACTGAAAAATAGATTTGTCACATTGCCTATTTATTTAAGAGCATTATGTTTTGTATTTCTAAATGCTTCGTATTGAACTCCTTACAAATGCCTTTACTATATCTGTCGGTTATGATGTTAGCTTCTTGTGGGAAATCTACTATTTTTTCCAGTGTCTAATATATTAACTCTGGAAATTACAAAATGGCCTTGTTGTCTGCAGTGTAAAAATGTTTTCAGCAAACTGTTGAGTTCAGTGATGATGGATGCAAGGAAAAGAGTAGCTCACTTAGTGGAGCTTCATAAGTGGGACAAGTTTCCAAGCTACTCTAGGGTTATCTCCAAATCCTTTAATTGTTCAAACAATCATGCAACAGATTGATCACTATGAGTATGCTAGTGTCTTAGACTTTGCAGCAGATGTGTGATTAATGCTTGAAAATGCTATTTGGTATCATAGCAATTCTGCAAAGGTATCATAAGTTTTCTTTAATGATATGTCTCTAGTGTTTTGATTTTAACCGGGATTCATCTTTTATCTGTTAACATTTTGCAAATATAGTTGCAGGAAGGTGCAAGGAGATTGGAAGAACTGTTTTTCCAGCAAATGGCACATACCTTTCCAGATGTAAATTTTGGTTCTGTAAAATACCAAAGTTTATCTGTACACGGCCACTCAAGTCCTATTTTTGAGAAGTATGAAAGAAAATTGGTGAAACAACAAGATCATGATTTAGTTTTTGATTCTTGTTATTGGAATCCATTGGGAAGAAACTCTATCATTAATGATAATGACCTGAAGGAAAAATAAATTCAGAAAGAAATAGTTTCAATAAATGAGATGAAAAGCCAGGGTATGCTTACAAGTTGACCAATGAATAGGGAAAGGAAAGTTGATGGTGGAGAGGTTCATTGTACTATAGATCTTATTACCGAAAAAAGTGGTAAAAACAAAAAGAGGAAGAAGAGACCAAAGCAGGGATAGTTCCTGAGCAACCTCATATTAGTCGAGGGTTGGTTGGGTAGTCCTTTGATTATTGTACTAAAGTTTCTAATTATAAAAAGAGGGAAATCAATGAGCTTCAATCTCTAAGCCAGATTCACTGGCCTATCCATCCAAAGAAGCCTTGGACTGATCTTGGCCAGAGGAGGCTTAGTTTTTAGTGATTAATGCAACAACTTCTTGCCTTCACTTGACATTTTTGCATTGATAAAAATTTGTATATATCTAGAAATAATTAGGAAATGAGACTATTCGTAAGTGTAAAATATGTGTTGTACATAGACACAAAAGTAAACCCAATTGATTTTTGGATTTAAACTGTAAGTACTTCGAATCTCCATGATGTATATTTTTTATAAATAGAATATGAAATGATGTGAAGATAAAATTTGGGAGTCTCGGGGATATCAAGCTTCTTTTTGTGTCCCATTAAGAACCTATACTGTAGAGTTATCACAACAAAGTTACATGTATATTAAAGTAAATAGTAATTATCAGGGATATCAATTTGTTTCAGAAAATGAAGTATATAATCACAGATCATGTGTGTTGGGAGGGGAAGCTCTCATAATGCAGGATTTTACACCAGAGAAGCCCCTGATTATGTTGAAGGTGCAAGATGGGATGGGAATCTTGTGAATGAATCATATCACTTGGTGGATAAAAAAAGTTACCAATTGGCCTATCCTCATACAGTGGCATACTGTTATTCATGATGCTCTTATTGATGTATGCAACCCCGCCATTAGGGCTGAATCTACAAGGGAAAGAGCGGAGGAAAGCCAGAGAAAATAGGAAAATGATAAAATGCTTCCTTCACACAAACCACTTACTCTTTCCGTGCGAGGAAGAATCTCCCACTCGTTTTCCACAACCATAAACCATTGATTCAAATTACATGTATTACTTTAGTATTGCCCCTTTTTACCTACAAATCTGAAATGATTAAGTACAAATAGTACATGGTCAGTTCTAACCGAACTGGCATGATATGCTACCATTGTCATCTTTATAGTTTATATCATTAAAATAACTCAATGAGTAAACTCCATAATGACATCAGAGAAAATAATATGGATAATTAAATTACTTCCACATCATAGTTAAGTAATGTACAATGCATATAACATGTTGAGGACTAAGACAAACTTCAGAAACATAAATCATAACTTAATGTTTCCAACTCAAAATCTCTACTATCCCTTTTTATCCTAGTTTGATATATATGTATACTTTGTTGTTACAATCATGATTTAAGAAAATTATTTCTAAGGTTATCTCCATACCAGAAAGTAGACATCAATTCCATTAAGTGCCTCAGCACAAACTCATTTGGCAATCTAAAATATTCACATAATAAAATAGAATCATTCTATTCATTGTTTCCTTTTATTCACACAACAACATTCACTTATTTTGAAACTCGTATAGATTATTATAGTTTTAACTTTATTCATACTTCTAGCAAACAAACTCGGCTACAATAGCTAGTGCCTAGAAACAGACAATGTCAACTGTAGTCAAGTTGGATAAAACATCAAAGGCCAATATCTCCTCTTGGGTGAAGAAAAGAAGCATAATATAGAACTGAATAGTTCTCTAAACCACACACAGACTAAAGCCTTAATGGGTAGCTAACCATCCAACCAACAGTTAAATCCCGCATGCCCAACCAGATCTTTTACCCATATTTTTTTATTTAAGATAAAACATAGTATCGCTATCAAGAGTGAACTCGTAATGGGTTTCTCAGGAATATAATGAAGGTACCAAAAGCACACATTCTCAAAAATGAAATATACCACCCAAAAAGATAATTACACACATAATTTTTTACTTAGAACCTATGCGTTATTCCATCTTTCATACAGATACAAAGAAGAATAATGTAATGATTTCAAGGCATTGAAATATTATAACGCTATACTACAAAGATGATAAGGAGAAAAAATCATGCCAGTTTAGATTCATTATCAAAGATCTGAATGTTTTCTTTGGAAGTCTCCTCAAAATCGTCCAAAAGACCAAAAGATCGACGCAGTAAAACCCTCTTAATTTCCTTACCGCCTTCGAGGGCTCGAGCCACCCAAATGTCTCCAAATACTTAGATCAAAATCATATTTTTTGGAAGACAACAAAATCAAAAATACCTTTAGAAAACTTCACTTAAACACTTGCATGCACAGTTTAAAGTATAACATGGGAAACAATACTCGGTTGTCCCAATTATCCACCCAGCTACCACGTATTCTTAATGGGTATTCTACAAATTTCATAGCACGTATTGTTAATGGGCACTCTGCAACTTTCCACAGTCGAGATCCAACCAACATGCTCAATGTTTCCACGGATAAGATGCCGCTTGTCCTCACGGAACCGTCGCGCCATATTCGTATGAATACTCACAGTCCGAGGTACATGATTTTGTGCGGAGGGAAGAGCAGAGGGAGGTGGCATCACAGGGCACCTTGGCGTAGGTGGTGGATTTGGAGGGGTCGAAGATGGGGTCGGGCTGAGAGAAGTAGGCGGTGCAGGGTTGGCATTGCGTCCATATCAGATCGCTGCCTGTGTCCATGATGCCAACCACTTTTGTTGGCGGGGTTCCGATGCTGATTGTCACTGCAAACTCTCCTTTCCCATAGTTGACGGGAGCCTCGATCCCGGCCCCTTGAGGAGAAAGAGACGATTCCAACACTGTCCATTCAAGCAAGACCGCTTCATCTGTTTGCTTTTCCTTTCACTTAACTGTCTCGCCGTTAAAAATAGCCACCATTTAAAAATAGCCGGAAACGTCCAAACGACCGTCAAATTAAAACGCATTGAAAAAACGTCTGACAGGCCGTCAAATTTAACATAGCTGCAGAAACGTCCGGAGGTCCTTTACCATAGGGGGAATGCCTTCGGCGTAATAAGCAGCAGTAAATTTGGAATGATAACTATATATAACAATTATTCAAAAAAAAATGGTGAAATCTATTTTAATAAAAAAATGAAAATATTTATGGCTAGAGTATTTGAGGTGGATTTTATAGAAAGGTGAGAGAAATATTTTTGTTATATATTAATACATGATACTTTAAATGTATCATATGAAAAATATCTAAAATATCAATAATTTTTTTTTTTTTTAAAAACAATTGAATAGAGTTATGACAAATGGTGTCAATTTAGTTAAATTAATGTGTAAGGTCCTAAAAATATTTTTGAAGGAAAAAGAGTTGCAAACTCCATCGTATGGTTAAATATTACGATTTTTCAATTCAAGATTTTTATAATAGAAAAGAGAAAACTTCTTAACGACAATCAAAGATGTTAAATTTAAGCAATGAACACATTCATGAATATTACAACCTACCACTAACTTTAACTATCATTGTAAAATGTTTCTCAACATAATTATTAAACAAATTTAAAACTTGATTCATAATAAAAACCAAACAATTCAATTTTATACTACCTTTTTTATGAGATTTAATGTTGATTCAAAAACTTGATTCATAATAAAAATTGAACAATTCAATTTTATACTAAATTTTTATAAGATATATGTAATGTTAATTTAAAAAGTTACACACTAATAACCATTATCCTAATTTTATTTTACTTCAATTAATTTTATAATTATTAAAAAATATTAATATTTTAACTCGATTGCGTACCACACATTACAAGGATTCTATAAACAAAACTTGGAAGGTTAATATCGTTTTATATTTATTTTTTTATCTTTTATTACAAATAAATAGATTTATGGTAAACATGTAGATGAATACTCATAATACAAATGCATAAGTTTAAAATAGATAAAATAATAACTTTGAAGCTTTCATGTTGGATTTGGTTCACCAAAATGTGATGCTAAATATGCATATAAACACTTGTGACATATATGTGAACTAACATAGCCTAAAGCAAATATTAATCAATAAGTCAAACACCTAAAACAAATATTAATCAATAAGTCAAAACCTAATTAATCGGTAAACACAAGTGTATGACGAGGAATTAATTAAATTATCTAAAAAACTTGACCCAATCATTTGATTAAAAAGTAGAAACCTTGGATTTTTCAGTAGATGGAGACAACCCGAAAATACATGATGAATGAAGGACCATGTCGAAGCTATCAAATTATGTTCCATAGACTACAAAGTGTTCTTATAAGGAACAAGTGATCAAGATTATAATTGTCTTAGATGAATCATTTTTGTGTTGCTTCCTTTCAAATACCTCATTTAACGTTTTGAAACTTCACCTCGATCAAGTGATCCCTTATTCCTCCTTACTGCAATAGTATTTTCAATTTGAAATTGTAAGGAAAATGAAAAAATTGGGAGTTTGTGTTACATCGGGTAATAGTGAACTATTTAATTTTTTAAGGTTCCTCAATGTTACACATTATTACATATGGTCCAATTACATTGTTATTAGATTAGGATTTATGATATTGTGCCACCCCTAAATCTCTCATAACCTTAACAACTTAATTACATTGATTAGATATTTTATTTACATGATCGAGTAACCTTTTGGATTGTAGTTATTTTAACCAAAATAAATTTATCCACATTAAATTTTCATTTTAGTAATACACTTAATCTATAAAATATTCATAATACATGTAAATAGATTTGGCCATTTTCTCATTTTTCTTATCATATTATTTTCATTTCGTTTTATATTTCTAAACATGGCACTTATCAAGGTTTTCCTAGCAAGTCTAAACCCCGTAGACTCTATAGGAGTTGTTCGACATTCCTTTAATAAACAATACAATGAGTGAAGACAACACCTCTCGGTGTAATTTTTCTTAGCCTCTACCTATTCTATCCATTCAAATGGTCAAAAATAATAAACATCCTAGCAAAACATAACAATTTCCACAAGATGATCTTGATAGAATCCTTGTTACGTACAAAAATTAAGAATGAAAAGATTTTCTTACAATATGTTCGACTCCCTTCCCCTTCTCCCCACCCTCCAAAAGTAAGGGATTTGATAGACACCCCCACCCCCACCCCTCGCCTTAACATCTAACCCAATTTCATCATCCAATCTTATATCATCAAGTGGATTCCACAACTAATGGCCCCCTCTAAACATATCTAGCATAAATCCAAGCCAAAGTTATCAATTATGTAGCACCAAACTATTTTCACAAGTCCAATAGTTTGGTGCTACCAAATGCAAATTGTCCAACTAGTGATCAAAAGATTAAAATGCAAACTTAAATAGTGCAAATGGCTAATCAACCACAAAATTTATATTGGGTATTTTCCAAAAATGTTCCCCTTCCTCCTCATAGATGATAATTAGAGACTAATTCTACAACCCCCAATTCAAAACAAAGTAATCTAAACAATGTTGATCTATCCTTTTATCTCAAATCCTTTGAAAACTTATATCAATATTTTATAAAAATTCGTCGTCAAAGAGGCCCTTGAATAGTATAAATAATCAAACCAAACTCGATGTTCAAGCTAGAAGACCTAGCTAACAATCTCACCGAGAATTCCAAATCTATGATCTACCTAAAAAAACTAGGAAGTTTTTTCAATGAGAACAACAAAGAAATGAATCTACACATGACTTCACATGAAAAATATGGAAATCCTTAGCTACTAAAGTTGATCATTATTAGGAGAGAAGAATGACTCTTTAAAATTTGTTACATATTAAGCACCAAATTTTCAATACAAGGTGCAATCCTTTTCACTCAATACCCTAGAGTAAGCCTTTGTACAAACCAAAATACAAGATCATCTCATATCACGAGTTGAGCATCCTCACAAACCAACTAGAAAATAATCCTTAAAATCAACACATACAATCAACATCAATACTCCCCAAGAATCGAAAGCTAATCATCATCCACAATATATGACAAGGGATTCATTTCCCCAAAGTAGTCGAGACCCAAATCACCAACCCGAACTCTCAAAGAGATTTAGCAAAGATTACATATACATGAACATATAAAGATAGATTCCAAAAATAATTTCACAAATGGTATTAATCCTAACAAATTCTATTAGCAAAGATGCCAATTTGGGGCACACCCACAAAATTATCGTAGCCTAAAAAGGATTGCCTAAGACTTCATACTATGTGTAAAGAGCAAGATATCAAGAATATCAAACATCCTCGTAAGGACAACAAAATCAACATGAAAATTCTCACTAATATAATAACTTGCCCCAAATCCAACTATCTCTAGCCCCAAGCGAGCCTATACAAGAAGTGGAGCTAGGGGATTGATGAAAAATGTTGAGGGAAGTTAACTCAAAATTCCATCAACTCTCAATAGTAAACTTGGCCAAAGTTAACAATAGGTAAAAACCTACCCACGAGGCCATCGTCCAAGTAGAACCCAAATGTTGCTCCCAAGAAGAAGTGGTTATCAAAGTTATTATCACTAGAATAACTACGACAAATAAATTTGAAACCTACCGATTTAACTAACAAAACACAAACCCAACCTCTAATTACAAAAGCGCCAAATCCTACTCCAATGTCAAACTAAAATACAAAGATGGTACTTGCCAAAAATCTATATAATAATTATTTAGAGATTTCACCACTATGCCTTGCAATAATTAATTTATGGAGCTCATGTACACATCCTCGTAGGTCATAGAAATTTTCCAATGCAATAATTATGAATTATAGAAGAATCTTTTGAAAATAACAAGAATAAGTAACCTACTTCACAATCTCAACCAAGCATAGTTGAGATCACATATCAACCTCAAATAAACAACAAAAACTCTATTGAATAGGCTATGGATGACATTGATCAATGATAAAAACCCTATAGAGCAAGCATACTTTGCCATTCATTAGTGTATTCATCAACAAATCACAATTCCTAAACATTGTATTACCTCCCTTTAACTTATCAAACTTTAGAATGCCCTCAAAGCAATCCAAGCATTCACAACTTAAATGTTATAGGTTTGATAAAAACTAAAAAAAAAAACCAATTGGATGTGTCTGACTCCCTATCAATGAGACCTAAATGTTCATGCTCTAAATCCATGGCCCTTATTTTCCACTTTACTACAATTTAAAACTAAATAAAATCATATTTTTACCCCCAATCATAGCTCATCCATGCATCACATTATTGTCTACGTGCATGAATTGAAACTGCTTCTTAGTTAAAGTCATTTTTTTCTACCATAAGCTTGATTAAAGTTTAGATAAGTTATAAGGATAGTACTTCAAATGATATTCTAATTATTATTGAGATACTACTCTTTTATAAGTAGAGGTTGTTATTAAAGTTGGAGAGTAAATTTTTTGTAGAAAAGTCTTCTTAAAAATAGACTTCAAAAGTATTTCTCGATTATTAGAATCTATTAGTAGTTGTTTAATTGTATTAATAGTGGAAGTCGATCAAGTCAATAACTTGATAGCTATTCTTTTTATAAACAAAATAAACGTTATCTTACAATTAATATTACAAATACATGTTAATCACATGCGATTGCATGGTTTATTAAAAATATTTTTAAAAAAGAGTATCACTACTAGAAGTTATGCATGCATACCACCTCATAATGTATTTGAGTTGTACATGATGAGAGTAGCATAATTGCTCATTCTCCCACCATCTTAAATAAAGATAATATTTTAAATTCTATAACTTAAATGATCGTACAAATAAAAGATTGTTCTCTCGATATTTTCTCTATAAACAAGAGTTTTAACAACATTTAATTGAACCACTAATTCATGCTAGAACGGAAAACCTCTTCCATGGGAAAATAAACAAATTAGTGCAAAGTCAATAGAAATTTACCTTATATGTTGTTCTTAATAGATTTCATCGTGATTTGTAAATGGAAAATTTTCGAAGTTACAAATTTGAATATACTTGGCTTTCAAACTCAAAAAATTGAATTAATAGCATAAATGCAAAACCAATACCTAGAGACTTCCAAATAACATTCAAAAACACCCTAAATTTTATCAAAACTTCAATTTAAAATGACATAATATTATTCCACTTCCTAATCATAATTTTGAATTCCAAGTCTACCATTCATAATCAAGGGCACACATGTCATTGATGTGATAGATATGGAATCATACCTATGCATTCATATTGAAAATAAACATCTCGCAAAAAAAAACTAATCATGAACTATCATGGTTAAAAAAATTGATGTACATGTATGTTAACTTACATGCGTTTGATTGTTCAACAAAATGGTACAACATCAAAAACTAATATTCGATTATTCATTTGAGCATGTTCATTGTTGACAACTAACTTCTATCGAGTAGGCATGTGCAATTGATGTGCATGTATGTTAATTTACATATGTTTGATTGCTCATCAAAAATGTTACAATATCAAAAACTAGAATGAGATTGTTCATAGTTCACAACTATTTTGGCTCTAGTTTAAGTATATAACATTCATTACAATTAATGGTCCTAGGTGGAATAAAATTAGTGTATTCATTCAATGAAATTTAAAAAAAAAAACCAAACAATACATAAAATGTGAATGGTTTGACAAGTAGTGATCAATTCATTCGGTGTTTTTAAAATCAAACTATCGTTAAGAGTGTCCACTTTCTATTCAACTTTGGTCACGTCATCCTTTTATAGCTAAGAACACGCAAAATATTCAAATGGCATATCATTTTTATAGCTAAGAACTTACAAAATATCCAAATAGACCTAGGATCACCATAACAAAATAGTAAGTATAACTTACTTGGTAGATTTACAAAAGAAAAATCAATTTCATATTCATTGAAGACAGACCCATAATTAAATCTTTAAAAGAAACAACATCATCTTACACACCAACCAAAATATAAATCAATGAAATAAATCTACATCCCAAAAAAACTCCTAAGCACAAGCCTTTCTTATAATTTGAAAAACCCAAGACAAGTAAGATCAAAGTTGTGTGGACTAGAAAGATAGCCTAATATGAATCAAGGAACAAAGGAGTGAAGATGCCTTTGGCCATTTAATAAGGAACCATCAAACGTATCAAACAAGCACTTCCTTTATATAGTTTAATATGTCATTCAAAACATAATGCCAAAACATAGCAAGCAAGCACATTATGAAATGTATAAACTAATGTTCTCCGTATACTTAATATTGATACTAGGATTACCACCCAAAAAAAGTGTGTACTCAACCCCTAAAGAATGGAGCTTCATTTGTGGCCCAATTCAACGCAGGCTTGGCGATGTTCCATGCTTCCCAATCAAAAATATCTTAAACCTATAGAAGATAAAATGCAAAACCAATAGCAAGTTTCATGAGGACATAATTTTATGCGAATAGACAATATTGTCCTTAAATCTTTAAGATTAGATAATTAGGTGAAATTACTTTTTCTTTTTGTAACAATTTTCATTATCATTTGAGAGTAATGGATTCTATTACCCTGCAAAATCATGTAGTTGCTTTATTTTTTAAATTAAATAATATGCCACATGGCATTTATTAGACTTGTGCTTTTAAAAATGATCCTTATGATAATCAATCGTCTATTGTTTATATTAATTGTTCTTCTATAACCAAAGACAAATACTAAGCAATAAAAGCAGCTCCTATTCCAAATCGTTTTTATCTTTGTGCTTGACCTTCTACTTCCCTTCGTTTTAATGTCTCATTGGGATGAGAACAATACTCTTGCACTCGGGAATTTTCATAATATGATTTATTTTCCTTTTGTGCATGGATTTTATGATAGATTTGACATTACACGCATGCCTATATTTAATTGGTTATTTAATTGGACTTCATATTACTTTGTTATATGATTAATGTGTAGATTCCACTAACGTTCCGAGGTTTTGTTGTAATGGTTCATTATATTTAGTATCAGAGTAATCATCCAACTTTAAATCACAGAGCGGGTAACAAGGAAGTTTACCGACCTAGAGTCCAAAGTCCAAAGTCCGGTTCCTATAGGGAGTTCACGTAGCAAGTGACAAGGAGGTATGTTGACCCGATTAATGTCTGGGCTGCAGAGCACGGTGGGATGATATGATCATGGTGTGCAGATTTCACTAACGCCTCAAGGTTTTGTTGTAACGATTCATTACATTAAGAGACTGAGTTTATATTCACAAGTACTTTAGATATTGAGATAATTAAATAAATCATATATTTTTTGATAGTTTGTTTAACTACTAAAACTTAATTGAATATCTGTTAGTATTTGTTACAAATCAGCTTCATCTAGATCGATTAAGAGTAGACTAGGTTTATTTTTGGTGGAAGGCTACTTTTGATCAAGATAGTCCTTCAAGGAATTCCCACTTATAAATTTTCAAACTTGAAGGTTCCTACAAGAGTGGTGGATAGGGCGAATAAGATCATAGAACTTTTCTATCGCAAAGTAAATCTAAGAATCAAAGAATTGATCTTGTAAGATGGCAAAATGTACGCAAACCAAAAGACGTTAGAGGAGATGTTGTTAAAAGATCTTTTGCATCATAATGAATCCTTGGGAGCTAAATTGGCTTGGAGAGTGTATGAGCAAGCGGATCAACGATGGAATCGAATGTTGAGAGGTAAGTATTTGGGTTCTAAGCAACCTAAGAAGATTTTTACTACTCTTCAACTGCCTTGGGATCCTACACATGGAATGTCATCACTTCCTCTAGGACTTTGATCATTACTAAATTAACATGGGAGATAAGCTATGGTCAAAATGCATATTTATGGACAAAAAATTTGGCAAGGCTTCCCGGAACATCGAATGGAGGTGATATGGGTAATGCTCATAGGCATCTCACTCGGGGAATTCCTTTGACGATTACAAGTTCCGTGAAAATAAGAAGAATACATTGGCAAATATTTTATTGCTAAGAAGGATTCCTCTCAAATTTTCAAAGGATGTTTTACGATGGGTTGGCCCTAAATCCGGTATTTATATTGTTCAAGTTGGGTATTAATTGCTATGAAAGAGTGTACCGGTGAAGTTGAATGGTCCTCTAAGGTTATCTAGAATCTCATCCCACTCCCAAAGCTAAATCTTTTGTTTGGGTGGCATGTTTAGAAAGGATCTTGACTTATGATCATATAAAAAGGTTAGGGAGATTCGGTCCACCTAGATGTGTATCATGTAAAGAGGATGGGGAATCTATTGAGATCATTTACTCTTACTCTGTAAATATGTCAATTTATCTCTAGAGCACGTTGACAAAATAAGATCAGATTTGGGTAAGCCCAAGGTCAATGAAGGTAAGTTTTGCAACTTAGGCAAGTGGTTTAAAGAACCTTAGCTCCCTTTAACCGGTGACCTTGTCAATATCGATTGAAATATTTGGTTAGAAAGAGACTACATAATTTTTGAAGGAATAAAATCCTCATGGGAAAAGTGTTGGGGAAAGGTATAATCTTGAGATCTGTTGAATATATAGCATGAACCGGCATGGCTTCTAGGTAGTGGTAGAGGTTACAACCAACAACCATTGTAACTAAATGTAAATACTCTAATAAAGTAAATCTACTCCGGTCATTCCATGTAGTGCGGTTGTGTGCGCTTTCATCTTCTTGCTATTTTTCTCTTTGCATATGCTAACATTGGTATCAAAGCATCCACAGTTGTTTGAGGAAGCCTCCAAGAGGCACCTAACAGTGGAATTCAAGGAAGCCCTAACAGTGGCACGAATTTGGTAAAATGTGAAGGTATTTGGAGAAAAATACAGACACTAGGCGAGAAGGAAGAAATCCCTCCATTTGAGGCCCAAGACATGGTGCAAGGGCATAACATCATGAAAGCAAAACGTGAGGCAAATACAATTGTTTTTGCACAAATGTGACTCTGGGCCCAAGACAATATAGTCAAATAAAGAAAACGAAAACAGAGTTGCGGAGAAAGAAAAATGAGGGCAGAAAAATGTGATAGTTCACCATATGTTGAGTAGCAAGGGCAAAACCACATTTGTGGGGGCAGAACAAAAGCAATCGGTACAGTTGTGTGAAGAACAAAGGAAAACGTGAACTCATGTGCCTTGTAAGTCATCTTGGTCACTTTTCGACTTCTTTCTTTTGCAGCTCAGTTTGGTTGGAAAGTATATCAAATGGATGTCAAAAGTGCTTTCGTGGATGGGGATTTGGAGGAAGACATGTATATGACACAACCTAAGGGTTTTCGGGCTCGTGGTCGTGAGCCTCTGGTATGCAAATTGATTAAGTCCTTGTATGGACTTAAGTAGTCTCCTCGAGCCTGGTACATCAAAATAGATAAACATCTCAGAGATTTAGGTTTCACACAGAGTCATTCTGATCCGAATCTCTATGTCAAAAGCAATGGTGATGACATTGTGATTCTTATTGTTTATGTTGATGATCTTGCCATCACAGGCAGTGGAGATGCTGCAATTCATAAGGTAAAATCATATTTATGTTTTGCTTTTGACATGACTGATTTAGGCCTCCTTCACTATTGTTTTAGTGTAGAACTCGCAACTTGATCACTCGATTTTCATTTCTCAAGTTAAGTAACCTACTATAGAAATTTTAGATGTATGATTGTAATTCTTCTTCCACACCTATGGAGGTCAAGTTGAAACTCTCAGCTCATGATGATTCACCACACGTCGATGAATCATTATACAAACAGTTGGTGGGTAGTTTGATCTATCTAACTACACGACGGATCTATGTTTTGTTTTTAGCCATCTCTCTCGATTTTAATCTAAAGCAAAACTCATTCACTGGGGAGCAGCAAAACGAGTTCTACGATATGTCAAAGGAACTCTTGACTTTGGCATTCTATATCATAGAGTTGCAGATTTGGTTGATTGGCTATACTGACTCTGATTGGGGAGGATCCGTAAATACTCTATGATCCACCACAAGATATATGTTCACTTTTGGTTCAGGAGTTGTTTCTTAGCAGAGTAAACTTCAGCCCATTGTTACCATCTCTTCTACAATAGTAGAATACAAGGTTGTTGTTGCCACTGCCATTCTTGAAGCAATATGGCTTCATCGGATTCTGACTGATTTTCAGTTTCCCAGGCCATTGCCACACCTCTATCACTCTTTTGTGATAATCCAGGTGTTCTAAAAATGGTTAAGAATCATGTCTATCATGCCCGCACTAAACATATTAAGATTCATCATCATTATATTCGCCAATTAGTTGATTATGGTGAAATCTCTCTCGCATTTTTGTCCTTCTGCGAGATCATCCTACGATGCAATGACTAAACCTCTTGGTCCTTTGTTGTTTGTCAAGTTTAGAGATAAACTTGGTGTTGTTTCGAGGTTAGTCATTAAGGGAGGGAGTGGAATATATAGCATGAACTGGTACGGTTCTACGCAGTTGTAGAGGTTGTAACCAACGACCAAATAGAATGTAACTAAATGTAACTACTCCTCTAATAAAAAGAATTTGCTTGGGTCATTCAATGCGATTGCATTATATGCGCTTTCATCTTCTAATACTAACAAGATGAACCCTCCTGCAAACAAATTAAGCTAATACGGAAATATTGAGAAAATGTCTTGGAAAAATGAAATAAAAAGTTGATTGCATTAAAGAGATCATAATTGCATTACAATATCGTAGGCCTCTTCAAGGAGAAAACCTCATTTGACCAAGCTCAATACTATATAATATGTGGACACCTTGACCCTAGCCTATCCACCACATTTATACTAGTTCTACTCTAAACAACTATTGCTTTCCATGCATGTGGTATTATTCTAAATAACTCAAGGGACGATTTACAAAGCACATGCACTTGTAGCTTTTATTAACAACAAAGATTATAAAAATGAAGTTAAAATGAAGGGTGTTAGTGCATCTAATAACTCGTACATTATTGTATGATTTAAGATGTACACTTATTATTTAATTGTAAATATAGATAGGAAAATGGGTGTGCAAATTATCCATACCTTATTAATAGTGAAGAGTATTAACTAAATATTAACTTAGTTGACTTCAGCTATTAGTAGGAAAAGAGCTTCAAGTCCTATCTTTAAGAAGACTTGCTCTACAAGTAATCTACTCTCCAAATCTAATTTTAGCCTCTTTATTGTCTATATAAAAGAATCAAAAGCTAGTGATAAGATCATTGTATAAGAGTGGTTTGTTGGATATGTTCATTGTAATATTCCTTTGAGGACGGCATATATCCTTTAATATATTTGGTAAAAAAATCTATCTTAAAATAGTTATATTTATATTGCTTTAATATTTCACAAATATGCATGTATGTGAGTGTTTGTCTTAAGGTTAGCACAGTGATCTCGGAACTGTCCACAAAATTTACAAAGGGGTCCTAACAAGCCCTCCCTCTTAAAAGGATTTGTCCTCAAATTTGAAGATTAAGAAATTTTTGTTGAATTTGAAGAAGGGGTTCTCACGTTGTTTTGCCACTGGACCAGAACCTCTATGATGGACTAGTTGCAAAGCTAGCAAGAGCTATTATCCAAGACAACTTTAGGCTTGAGAATGAACGATCCTTTGGCACCAAGCTTGGGAAGTACTGCCAAAGTTGTGGCATGTTAACCAAGGACATTCTTCAAACATGAGATATGAAAAACAAAATTAACAGGGAAGGTGGAAGGTCCAACTTGTAGGGTCGCACTGAACAATCTTTTGAAAAAAAATTGAAGAACTTAAAGGCATGTTTTTGGCGACCTCTTAACTTCAAGGAGGACTACTTTTAAGGTTACAATCGAAGGAAAACCATATCACTTGATTGGAAGGCATGTTCATAGTGATATTGATCATCGTGTTGTTTCGTACATGCTTTTAGGTCATCTGGAGATTTTCCAAGAGGACTCAATAGGCATTCTCTTGTGCCCTAAGGGTGGTGTCAACTCGCTTCACTTGAGAAGAGTTTGGAAGGTAAGACAAAAGAGGTTGTGGCTTCTAAACATAGATTGTTTCATATGGTAATGTTTTGGTGGTCGTGTGATACATGTTAGAAATAAACATAAGTGCTTAATTCACCATGTGGGTGAGTTAAATGAATACTTATAATTTTTTAATTATTTGTCATAAGGTGTCTTATTAATAATATGCAATCCCTATTTTTGTGGGATGTTTTCCTATTATGGGAATATCGTTTCCTAGATGTAAGCTTATTGAAATAGTAAGGAGTAATAGGGCAATATGTTATTTCTGCATATTTGCCACTATTTGAGACATATCTCATCCACCTTATTTGGATTTGATACGGCAGTACAATTCCTATAAGAATTGTTGCCATCCCATGTGTATTGTAATGAATCATTTTGCGATTAACAAAACTATATATGTACCATTCTATTTTTGTGATAGCATTTGGTATCGAAGCAAGGAGGTAATGCTCAAGTGAGAGGAAGAGGAAGTTGTAGAGAGTAGTAGAGTTTGTGAGGGTTTGAGCACAAGGGTGAGCCAGAGTTGCTATCACCCTCCCCAAAGTCACATTCGTGTTTTCCCACCTCTAGCAGCCCACACAATTTGGGCAACAAGAAAAAAAACAATGTTGTTGATCCGGATTTCCTTCTTGGGACTCGGTTGCAAAAGATTTCTAGATTCATTCTCGAGCAAGGAGCCACCCAAGAATTTCCTCTTGCACCAAGTGTTGTTGAGGAAATATTTCTTCAATAGTGTAAAAAAATTATGTATCATGGTTTTTTTCACTAGATTTAGTTAATCGCAACTAAAGTTAGTAGATCTCGCTAACTTTAGCGGATTATGTAATCTCACTAGACACATTTTGCAAAGATAATGGGAGGAATAATTCAAAAAGTGCTCCATACAGTCTTATAGCTTGGGGCGGTGATTTTTATAGTAGCTTAAACTAATCCATGTGGTTTGTGATTGATTAAAAGTGTTGTGTTATTGATCGGCTAGGGCATTGGAAGATACATGCCAAACCCGCAAACTTGTGGGAGAAAAATGGTGTATCCCTTTGGTGTGCATCCCTCTCCCCTAGAATTCATAGCCTATGCTAATGTTTTGGGAGTATAAAATGCTCTAAACTCGCCACTTACACGCAAGCACACCTAGTTGGAAATAGAGGTCAATGATGTCTTTGATTTATTTTCTTAAACAAGCTTTTAATCTTATTCAAAAACAAGTATTTGTTAAACAATCCCAAGCATATGAAAACCCGGTTGGTTATAAGCTTAGCCTTGTATTCACAACATCATGGGTTCGATTCATACCCAACAATGTGACAAACCGTTACACTAAAACCTCAAGGCATTGGTGAAATCCGCACATGAGGATCATATCATCCCAACACGCTTCCATAGCCCGGACCCCAGGCTAGATTTGCACTCATATAACGGGGCCATGCCCCGCCCTATACGAGCCTCGGGCGAACACTTTGAAGTCGGCGTAGCCACTCATGTCGGGACTCAAACATGGATGGTAGCTCTAATACCAAATGTAACAAACCATTACACCAAAACCTCGAGACATTAGTGAAATCCGCACATGAGGATCATAATAGTTGTTTGAGTTGTTTTTTTTTCAAGTCTTTGAAAAACTCTCCTTTAAATAAAAATATTGACATACTTAAAATTGAAACAGCTAGTCGCTTGAGTGGCTACCTTAATTTTATCAAAGCTTTGTTTGGGAGGGGAGGTTTTGGGGTCAACACCCCCTCTGCACCCCCTCCTGCCTCGCTGTTCCAACATTGGTTTTTATAAAGCCTTGAAATATTTCATAAAGCCTTTCAAAGGCTTTAGCATATGCTTTAGCAGGTCTGGCTAAAATTTGGAGGAGTCCCCACTTTTAATGCCTTCCAAGAAAAAATAGCTACAAAACACCTAAAAAGGTGTGTTTTTATAGTAAGATTGCAAAATTTTAGAGAGATTTTAATTTTCTCGTTGGTTAGATTTTCGCATAGCATAAAACCTAGGCAATCATGAGATAAATCTCCCTCATTTACCGGTGAGGCTCCCCTGTCAAAATTTGTCAATTAAAATATGTTAATATCTATATGGGGTTTTACTTTAACTATTCAACTCATGAACCATAATTGCATAGTTCTCGCAAAGCAAGTAGCTGTTTAAGAAAGGAAATATTTATAGAGGAAGAAAATAGTAAAACACAGGGAAGAAATGGGGAAGATGTGCATCCCAATCAATAGATAACAGAGTTGATTGCATGCACATAGAAGAAACCAATAGATATCAACGCATAGAATTATAAGCAAAGGCACTTCAAATCTAGATCTAAAATAACACAAAGTCTATTAGAAGATCTAAGATAGAAAGCTAGAAAAAAATTGCACCGTGACACAAAGTTCTCCTAAACCTGGTCCTTTATATCATTTGTTTCAAGTGGCTATCGTGGGTTTCAAGCGCAAATTTTGGAACACAAGAATGTTACATACAAATTATGATTATTAACTCAAGGTTCTTCCTCTACTTATAGAATGTAGAGGGGCAATTACAAGTCGGAAGCTTTTAGTTGAATCGGCATATGTGGAAGTCGGAAAGGAAACAATTGGCAATCTCCCTCATAGAATTCCTCTTTGCATGAAGCTTTTGTAGTTCTTCTCCAAGACGTCCATCAATGCAATGTTTGTTGTAAATAACTCATCTTTTTATTTTTAATTGCATATGAACAATTAAAAATTCTGGAAAGCACTCTGGGTGAATGCAATTTCAATGAAGGCTTCAACTGGAAGATTGGGAGCACATGCACAAAATCTTGGAAGAAATTTTCCACGCACTGACTTCTACACGGCCGCATCAGAAACAAGAGGATGAATTTTTGTCGGAAGCTTTTGCAATTATGAGATTTGGATCTGAATCTGGATCTAGATATGGGCCTGGATTTGTGTCTCTGATGTAAGCAAATCTAGAAGTAATGCATGATTCCACTGAGCTTTCTCATTCATCCCACTTTGCCATGGTTGGAGCAATCTTTGTCTGAACAATTCTTTTCCTCTTTATTCGGTCGGAATTCTTCACAACCGGTGCAGATCTGGATAATTCTTCAGATTCGAGGATATGTTCAATGTATTGGACATTGATTTAAGCTCCCTTTCTCTTATAAAAACACCTATGATGAATTCATGCAATTAATTCAGACAAAGATGGCAACCAGAACATGAACAATAGATTTTAATCATAAAAATCTACATAATTCAAGTCTGCTGCCCCAAAATTTGATGTTTTGTTTGCATGCAAAACAAGGATGAATTTTACCAACTTCACTCGAGCACTGTATCACTTATGCAAACAATCATCCAGACACAAATCAACTTCATTCAACTCAATGCGCTAATTCTAGAAGCTTTCAAAGATTAATTTCACCTTCTTTTGAGTAAAAATCCTCTTCAAATGGGACGCACTTTTCCTCGACTACACTCGTCTCCCGTGAATTAATTAATTCATCCTTATGGCAGCCCCGCTTATATAATCCTTATGATTCTATAATTAATTAATGTCTTTCCTATTACTCGGCAATTAATTAATTAATCAATAAGTTTCGCTCTTCAAATGGGGCTCCTATTTTGTGCATGCGTATGGATGCTATTAAATAAAATAAATTTATTTAATTTTAGACTTTTGCTTCCACTTAACTCAAGCCTCACAGTATGCTTTGACCTTAGCCACTGAAAATAAGAATTAATTTAATCATTTAATACTTAAAAATTATTATTTATCTCCCAAAAGGGGCGCACTTTTTGACATAAAGGGGCTACATTAAATAAATATTATTTATTTAATTTTAGAACCGTCTATTTTCAACCTTCTTTTGTCCATTTACCTCTGTTGACTTTTCCACAAACCTGGGCGCCAAAATTGGGTGAATAAATATTAACAAATATTTATTTAATGCATTTATTATTCACCCAAGGTGGGTCGCACTTTTTGGAATAAAGAATTTCTATTTTTAAAATTCAGATGTCAATGGAATTATTTACCCTGCAAGGCAACCCTGAAAATCCCATGATTCACTTAAGTCATTTGACTTTCATAATGGGATTATTTACCTTACAAGGCAAGCAACAAAATCTCATGATTCACGTAAGTGATTTTTCTTTTCTTTCACAATGAGAATTTTTACCCTACAAGGCGGTAAGAAATTCACATCCGTCTCCTGCCTCTAATTTTCTAATTGTGACTTAAGTGACGTTGCTTCCATGGGAAAAAGTACTCTGCTAGGTAGGTACAAAATTCACACCGGCCTGTTGCTTCCAAAAATCTCATGATCCACTTCAAACCTTTTTTTCTAAAAATGCGGTCAGCCCGGAAGAATTTTTTTGGTGCACGACTTCGTCTTTTCCGAGAGAACCAGACCTCCGATGGCGAATTCCTTTTGGCATAACGTGCATAGGTGATCTCAAGATACTTCAGGCCAAGAATCAAGGCAAACCGGCAAAGGAATTGATCCAAAGAAATTTCACAGAAAATGAAACGGAAAAACACAAAAAAAAAACACAAAACGTTGTCAAAAGTCACAAATAAAGTCCAGAACTCATTCCTGGTTAAAACCCTACTAGTTAATGGGAATAATGATATGTACGATCACAACAGAGTTAAACCGGAGCGCAAATTGCCTCAAACAGGCTCAAAATAATTAAATACAAATTTCCCGCAGATAAATCCCAACGACAAAATATAACAATTTTGGGCATCTGGGTATTTGGCGAAAATGGCTAATATGGCTCTTTGGGAATATCTTGACACAATACAAGAACTTTCTGGCAATAAAAACACAAAACGACCCATTATTTTAAAAGTACGAAATTTTTTCGGATAGGGTAGTCTCAGATTTCAGGATGAAATCTGGGGACACCAAATTCAAAAAAGGCCAAAGAGCCTCAGAACCAAAAAAATTGCAAAAAAATATTTTGTCGACAGTAAAAAGAGGCATTTTTTTGTAAAATTGTTTGGCAATGTCAAATTATCTTGCAAAACAGCCAAAGAGACAAAAATATCATTATAAACGGCCAAAAAGAGCCCACAATAATTTATTTTATTTTTTTATTTTTTTTGGGGGGCGGACGCGGGAGACTCTTTAATTTCTAGGAAATATTTTTCTCTCTCACTTGCAATTTTAAACAATGGCCGCAAAATATGGCACCAAAATTCTTTTTTCCAAACTCACAACTACTTCAAGGTGAAAATTATGTTGCTTGGAAAACTAAAATTAAATCTCAACTAGAATTTGATGATATTTAGGCAGTAGAAAATGGTTCATTAACACGACCAAGTCAATGTTGCTCAACAATGCTTGTTTGATAGGGAAAAACAAGAAGTGAAACTCATAATCCTATTTGGCATGTCTAATGAAGTGCAACCTCATTTCATGGTGCACAAACTGCTAAGGAAGCATGGAGCAAACTTAGCATTGTGTATGAAGCTAAAAATAGAAACATGATCCTTCATTTGTAGAGCCAACTTCATTGCTTAAAATTCAAACCCAATGCAAAATATGAAGCCTTTTGAAGGTGTGTTGCAACATTGAGGGCTTCACTTCGTGATTGCATTGAATCAAAAAGTGAAAGATGACTCTTTCGTACCATTTGTCTTGAGAGCACTTCTCTTTTCATATAGAATTTGTGTTACTTCACTCAACATTTCATAACAAAATGTTAGTTTTGAGAACCTAGTAAACATGTTGCAACAGGAAGAATCCATGCACACGAAAGTAGAAGATGAGGAACAAGCTCTTGCTTCGTCTCATGAAGGGAAGAAACTGAATAAACAATCTACCAACCCAAGAAGCAAGGGACTCAACAACAAAATCGGGAACTAAACAACGAAAGTGTCTCATTTGTGGTCTTAAGGGCCATGACATAAAAGATTGTTAGAATAATACTTTTCAACAAGGTTCATCCAAAGGTGGAAAGAAACCTAATAACCAACAATCTAAACAGAAACAACTAAATAGTAAATAAGGCAGAATAAGGGAAAGTGGAAGAAGAAACCATCTCAACATGGAAACATTGTTGAACAGGAATATCACTTTCATAATGAGGACTTCATGTATGTTGCACAATCCCACGAAGAACCCATTTCATAAAATATAATATGGTATGTTGACTCGGTTGTAACCCGCCACATGACTGGACTCAAAATTGGTTCTTCACATTGAGTGACACACCCACCAAAAACCATGTTTCTTTGGGTAATGATACATCTTACAGTGTTCAAGGGATTGATTCCATTTCACTACCACTCGGGATAGGTACATGTAAAATTACAGATGTTTTATATGTCCCTCGTTTAACAAAAAAATATGTTATTCGTCAGTCAATTATTGGAGCATAATCTTAAGATTGATTTTGACTGTAAAGGTAGTAGGAAAATGTGTATCATAAGAGATAAGTCAGGAAGCTTGAAAATTGTTATAAGAGCTTCCAATGTTGGCAGGATGTTTCAATTGGATTTTATTCAGAGAGATGATCGGGCCTTGTGGCCAAGGACACAACCTCAACACAGTTGTGGCACAAAAGACTTCGTTAGTCAGTTTTGGCTATCTTGACACACTCCGTAGATATGATATGGTAAAGAGTTTACCACCTCTCAAAAAGAGTACAGACAAGTGTCAACACTATTTATCAGGCACACACATAACACCTTTTTAAAATAGTACATTTCTAGCTCCAAGAAAATTTGATCTGGTGCATATTGATCCATGCAAACTGATGAGACCTAGTCATACAATGTTTCAATATTTCATGTTGTGTTGATGATTTTTCACGAAAGATGTGAATATAGTATCTCGAACTAAATATGAAGCCTTTGAGAATTTCAAAAATGTGAAGTTGTTGAAACTCGAAATCGGTCATAAAATCAAAACACTCCACTCGGATCGAGGGGGAGAATTTTGGTAATGAGTTTAGAGCCTTCTTGAAACTCATGAAATTTGACATCAAATGGCCCCTCCACATACAACACAAAAAAATGGTGTTGTTGAAAGGAGAAATTGTACTATCATGGAAATGATGTGATGTATGATTGACGATTTGGGATTAAAAATATATCGAGCCAAAGTAGTTAAAATAGTAATATATCTACTAAACAAAGTTCTCATTGCAACTCTCGATGGAGTAACACCACAATAAGCATGGTCATGGTAAAAGTCACAATTGCACACCTTGTTTTTGGATGTAAAGCTAGTATGCACACTCCTAAGAAGATGAAGAGAACTAAACTGGATTTGAAAGCAAAAAAACACAAATTTTTCTATTACAAACTAATGGATCCAAAAACCAAAAAGGTTTACACTAGCAGGGATGTTGAGTTTTTTTATAATAAAGAAGCAGATGTTCCTTCCATACACTCACCTAATTATTAGATTAGTCTTGTTGTGAAAATAGAAGATGGTAATCACTCTGATGAGGACAATGATGATGGGGAAGATGGTGAAGAGCCACCACCCACAAGAACCACTCAACGTATGCCTAAGTGGTATACAAGTATGTTACGAGATGCAAAATTGGATGGTGTCCCAAACACATCCACCATTGGAATGAGGACTGTAGTATGGCTCGAAATGAGGTCAATTTGGCCTTAATGAGGACAATTGTTCAATACATTGAACTATCCACAATTTCAAAAGCCCTATAGTCAAAACCTTGGAAAGATGTTATAGATATAGAGTACAAGTCACTAATGAAAAATAACACATGGCAACTTACAAATCTTTCACCAGGGAAGAAGCCAATTCGATGCGTATGGATCTTCAAATGAAGTACAATACAAATGGTAATATTGTGTAATGCCCCCATTCGTCATTGCTCTGTTATTCTGTGGCGACCGAGCTTCTAAGGGCTGAACGCCGTTGTGTTCCCTTTGAAACGTTGTTGTCGTCGTCTTGTTGAGCTTTCTTGCTTGCGTCAGTGTCGATGTTTTGGTTGCTGGCCCGCAACATCCCTCGCGATTTATCCTATTAAAGGAAGACCTTGTTCTTGCTATATCGAACCTCCTGTTGATTGTTGTTTGTTGCCTGCCAGATATTTTTGCCGTAGTTTTGGTCACTCTCATGCTCGACCTCTCGATTAAATAATTAGTATTATTATTATTATTATTATTTTTAATTGTTGTCACTTTTGTGCTAAGTCCTAAGCGACTTTTCGAACCCCGTCAGGTGTCGCAGCATTTTAAAACATAATAATAAAAAAATGAATAATAAAAGAATGGATATCAGTTATACTTCGCAGTTGGTTACTGTCGTCAGTTTGTCGACCTAACGGAATTATTTAAAAAAAAAAAATTGTGATTAATTAGATTTATTTCATTTTGTGGATAAGTAATTTTTGCCTGACAAGTTGGTGAGAAGTGGGAGATTTTAATTGGGCCGCCTGTTTTCTGCCCTAGTCGGCTGTAAAATTAATGATGAAATTGACCTTTGCTGGATTGGGGCGCCTTTTCCCTCCATACTGGTCGCACTTCTCTTCTTTTAACATTTCTTGTCTTGTATCTTTCCACGTCCTTGCTGTTTTCCTGCAAATTTCGGCTCTGGCAGCGTGAGACCTTGGGAGGGCGAACTGTGTGTAGATTGGTGGAGAAAAACGTTAGAAAAGTTGCCTCCTTTTTGCTGCGCCCGGCCCTCGTTCCCTTGTTTTTATTTGCCTTCCATGGCCGCATTGGATCCTGCTCACGCCTGGTGCTGGGGGCGTTTGGAAAACGTGGAGGAAGATTGCTGAGTGCGCGGGACCTTGGGGCGCTCCTCCCTGCTGGCCGCGTGGGTCTGTTATGGTGGTTTTAGATGAAGCTACAAGCCAGTGAAGAAGGCATGTTACCTCCACTTTCATTGGAGTCTGCGTGGTGTGTTCTTGTCAGGGGATCCACAAAGAACGACTGCAACAATATGGAGCCGAGCGGCGAGCATGAACAGCGGTATAGTAGAACCCTTTTTGAGCTCTTCCAACAAGCAGGCTGTCCAACTATGTTGTTACCTGTTCAGTATTGAATGCATCCTCAAATTTGGGATTCTCCTTCAAGATTATTTTTTTATCAAAATCGATTAAGTGACAGTAAGAGTGTTTCCAGGAAACCTGATGAAATTTATTACAAAGATTCTCTATTGAGACCTTACTTGTTTTACGATGTAACTCATGGAAGAGAATCTCTTAGAGGTGGATCTGTTTCATATCAGAATATTCATGAAGCACAATTTGCTTTGCAATTATGAACTTATTAGGGGAAGTTTTGAATTTGCATGGGCCATTCTGCTGCCCAGGTACGAGAGTCTATTGGCACTCTTCTTAGCATTTTGTGCTCAAACCTTCGTTTCAATTCAGCATTTGGGGAATTTTTTTCTCGGAAGTCTTTAAATCTGTCGGGAGGTTTTGCCGGGTTCCTGGTAATGTCAACATCTATCATGGCTTCCTACAGGTTTGGAGCTCTCCTCCTCGTGTTTTTCTTCACATCCTCAAAGCTCACAAAGCTTGGTACTGAAAAGAAGCGCAAAAAAAAAAAAAAAAAAAAAATGATGTTGAATACAAGGAGGGAGGCCAACGGGATTGGATGCAAGTGCTAGTGAATAGTTCGATTTGCCACAGCACTAGCGTTAGGAGTTGCATATTTGACAGGCTGGAATGATATCTGTTTGAACTCAGAAAAGGCACCTTTGGTTACTGGTCTGATTGGTGGTATACTTGGGCACTATGCATGCTGTAACGGTGATACTTGGTCTTCGGAAATTGGTGTTCTTAGTAGCAGCCAACCTCGGCTCATTACTACCTTCAAGGGCCTGTTTCAGCGTGCTCTTGTCTTGGGAAGCGCATTAAAGGCATGATAAGCCCTAACCCTCTCTCTTAATGATTTATTTCCTTTAGCATTTAGATAAATCAATCTCTGCAATTTTGTTTGAATTCTGTATATGTGAGTCTCTTTTGGATTGTTGATGTGTGATTCTCTTTTACTAAGTAAGTAACGTTTTGGATTCTTGATATTATTTAATATTTATTTACATATATATGTTGACTCTTTCTTGAAAGAGATGCCCAAAAGAAATGGGTTTTCGAATGACTTTTAATCACAATTTGCATGAGCTGATCTCTCTCCAGTGATTCTCGCTTTTCGATCTTATAAAGTTAGTTTATCATTTTGCCATGATTACTCCTGTGAACAGTGGTTTCTGTAGAAAATATTGTGGTGTGTGAATGAGATTTAGAATTTTTCTTGTCTTGTTTTTATTATGAAAAACATGGCTTGAAAACGGGAAATTTTCTCGGAAGACTGTGTTGGTCTTTCAATGTGGATTGATAATAATATAAACCCCCATTAGGATTGGAGGCTTCTATTTGGGGAGAGTCGTACTGGTTTTACTGGTCCTTTCTAGATACTATCCGACTCCTTTGATTATCGTTTACCTTGGGGATTATTGAAAACCCCTCACCAGGCCCTCTACTATTATTATTACTATGAGCTTATTTTAGATTGGAACCCTCCTGAAGCATGCGTTAATGGGTTTTCTATGACCTTTACGAATATGTTATGCACGCAAGTCATTATCCTGTGTGGATAATTCTTTGGCTTAATTTTGAGGCACTACTTGGATCTTTGAATCGGTTAAAGTAATATTGGATACATCGAACTCTCATGAATGATGACATTCTTAAAGTTTGATTGATATGTGATGTCCTCATGCATATGAATTCAGGCAATGCTTGAAATATGAAATTATAAATTTATCCTATACTTTGACCTTGAAGCTTGTCGAAAGACTTTTTGGTAGGAAAACAGATGAATAGGGAAGTTAATATAACTACCCTAAAATGGAGTCATGCATAGCCTTAAGTAAAGGTGACAGCTACCATAATGGGACGGTGCATACCATGTATGACAGTAAGGATATAAGTCCACCTGAAATTATTTAACTTTATTATATAGGACAATGATTAATACCCATAAATTGAGATATGCAAGTGGAGGTTGAATTATATAATATGATATATTATGTTATCAGGTAACCAGTAAGGATAAATATGTTATTTCAATACTTGGTTAACGCGTGGAATATTTTCTGGCATTTACGATGATTATTATGTTAGCTAAAAATTGATACTTGCATCTCGATTGGGAGTTGAGATAATGTTGATACTTGTATTTATAGTGGCTTGGGCCGTGCTTACATATCTTAGTTAGTCAAATGTATCTTTGCCATATTAGCAAAATATGACAATATTGTTGATCGTAATTCATTCCTCTGAGTTGGACTCTTATACTAATAGAGGCATATAGAGACATGATATTAAACAACCGATAGGATATCTAAATAATATATGAACTTACTGATTTGTGGAACCCTTGCTTACATAAGTATATTCTTTAAATTGTGAGATAAATATCAAAAGTATACTTACATATCCTTGATTTTCTATAAAGGTTGATACTTGGGTAATATTGATGATTATCATAAGATTGACACTTGTATTTATTATAGAAGCTTAATGTCGTTGGTGCTTTTATTTAATTGAAAGATAATATTGTTGGACACTTGTATATGTGAAGTAGGTTGAGGGTATTAGGTGAGCGTTATTATTACTACTGTAATTTAATTATGATTAAATGCAAGGTTAAGGTTGCATATCTTCTAGCCACTTGGAATTTTTGTTCATATGTAAGCAGATTTTAGGGAAGTGATCAATGATGGGTATGAAATGTATTATCATGAGATGTGCAGTTAAGATTTGAATACATGAATAGGAATTATTTGATAGGGAGTATTGCAAACTTTCATTTATTTAAATGCTAGATGGCATAAGTTATTAGGTGAGGTTTATATCTTATCATGCTCAGTTATAGCGAACTGACTCTAGTAAATATTTGTTGCAGATGGAATTTTAGCGAGTAGATGAGGGATAGACTTGTTAACTTGTGCATCAACCTCAGCTGAGAAGTTCTTACATGAATCCTTTTTATATTGTTCAACTATTGATAACATACAGTGGAAAATGTAGGAGAGGACCTTGGTCTTGGTATAATGTATTTGTGGACTTTGTCATCTTAACTTTGGACACCTTGGTTTGTTTGACCATCATTGAAAATATTAAAATATTGGTTACTGCTTGTTGAGTGACCTTATTGGATTATTGGTATTTTAAGTGTGGAAGTAACCTTGTTTTGTTCTGGTGAATGAGTGTTATTAAACTCTACCCTTGAAAAGAAATGTTGAGTAAATCTTGCTATGTCTTATTAATAATGCGACATAAGTAAAATAACGTGGGTTGTTTGATACTTATAAAAGTTGAACTAAAAGTTATATTTAAATAAATTAACGTAGAGGTTACCAACTTGAGAGCAAGGAATTCTTTAAAGAAATCATAGGCGAGACCATCATTGTGAGTAAGAATTATATAACATGATAACCCTAGCTCCTCTAGTGAACATTATTCCTTTTATGGTGAAATTTGTAAAATAACCCTAAGGTGAAATGAACTGTTAGTTGTTAGAAGAGGATAAGATTTAATAAGCCAGAGAAAACTTAGCATTGTAAGAAGCATTGTACAAATCATATCTAGAGTCTTAGCAAACTGTAGTTAAGGATCGAAAGAGGTTACATAAAAATAAATAACCATCAATAATTTCCTCATTGTGGCTTGCCCTATCTGTAGGTGTGTTAAGTGGTGGCTTCTTATGTTGTTTTGTCAAATAGAAAAGTAAACCATCCTTGGTGGGTGTGAACATTTCCGTGCTACCCTTGTGGTCATCCTTGTATTGAGTTATCCACGGAGTTAGTTGTGACCTCGGTGGTGGCATGTCGTGTCGTGTTGTGTCAAAAAAAAAAAAAGTTATCCTGTATTTTACTGTGTTGTTTGGGTGTGAAATTTTTGGGTCGTTACATATTGATAAACATGAGGCTAGGTGGTAGCAAAGGGATATGCTCATAAATAAGACATTGACTATGAGGAGACTTTTTCTTCCACAACTAAGATCAAACTTTCAGGATGATTTTTGCTCTAGTTACATAGTTTGGTTAGAAAATCCACCAAATGGATGTGAAAAGTGTCTTTCTTAATGGAGATTTGTAGGAAGAAGTCTCCATGACTCAACCAAAAGGTTTTATCATACCTGGAAAAGAGGAAACAATGTGCAGCCTCATCAAGTCTATGTATGGTTTCAAACAAGCTCCCGGGCATGGTACATCAAAATTGATGAACATCTCATACGTCATGGGGTTAGTTGAAGTCCATGCGATCCTAATCTCTACATTAAATGAAGAGGGGGAGATGGTAATCATTGTGGTTTATATCAATGATTTAGTCATTACTAGAAGTTCAATGAAGATGATTGACTCAACAAAAAAAGATCTAAATTGATTATTCGACGTTACGAGATCTTAGGCTTTTGCATTATTGTCTCGGTTTGGAAGTTTGGTAAATAGAAAAACATATTTTTCTATCACATTTGAAATACATCAAGACAATGCTTGAGAACATGTGTATGATGGATAGTAGACGAATGGCCACACTTATGGAGACAATACTTGATTATCTTAGACATATCCATCACCTCTAGTAAATGCTACTCTCTGTCGGCCAGTTGATTAGGAGTCACATCTACTTGAACTACACCTGGACCGGATATCAACTACACGGTCGGGTATTTTCTTGGTTCATGCAAAACCGAGATTTGTCATTGGAAGGTAGCAAAGCGGTACTTGATACCTTCTTCTTGACAAGATATTCAAATTCGAGATCATGCGGGAACATAGATGACAAGAAATCCACTTCAAGATTTGTATTCTTTTTGGGATATGGACCGATATCATGGGGTGGTAAGAAGCGGACTAGTGTTTCTAGGCCCTCCACGAATCAAAATATCATGCAACAACAGGGGATTCATGTGAAGCGTTATGGCTTCGAATATATAATTGAAGGATTAGGTGTACCACAAAAACACTGACTATCTTACATCTTGACAACGAAGGAGTAGTAAAGTTTATTTTCAATCTTGTGTTTCATGAGCATACGAAGTACATTGAGGTGCAAGTGCATTTCATTCGTGAACATGTTCAGAATAACATCCAGATTAAGTATTGCCCAACAAATATACAGTGTGTAGATGTCTTCCAAAAGTCACTTGCACGAGACAAATTTAAAGGCTTTAAAGAATCTCTCTTGTTCAATTGAGACCATGTTGAATTAGGGGGGTGTAAGGAATACATATAAGTGATTATAATTCAAAGCATGTGGGTGAGTTAAATGAATAATTGTAATTTTTAATTACTTATCATTAGGTGTACTTTTTTGTTACTTAACATTAGTTGCCTTATTAATAATATGCAATCCCTACGTTTGTGGGAGGTTTTACTGCTACGCCCTTAGTCCTATAGCTTATATTAGATATGTAGTGTCGACTTGTGGCTTACATAATCTCTCTTCTTGTCATATGTTATTCATTTATGCTTTCATATGTTTAGTAGGTCGGCCTTGGTGTTGGCCATAACATAGGAATGGTATATATAGGTGGTAGTAAGGAGTAGTTAATCATCATATTGAGCACTTGAGTCTTATTGTATGGTTTGGAGGTTGCCCCCTCGAAGTGGCTAAGCTATTATACTTTCATATTATGATCATTTATCTACAATTTTGTGTTTTTGGGTATTTTATTGTTGTTAATATTCAAATTTATCCCAATAATTTCATTACAATATCGGACCTTGACCTCGGTCGAACAACGTCAAAACCCTAATTGCAAAAACTTCGGCTATATCTCCAAATCGGTAGCAAATTTTTATACAATTTTTTTGGGTGGTTGTGAAATCAGTCAAGTAAGATCCTCTCCAAATTTCAAGATATTTTGACTTGTTTTGGAAAAGTTATATCAATTTCAAGGTTTTTGATAAATTTGCTCTATCGACTACAAATTGTGGAATTTTTCCAAGTTAACATTTTCAGAAAGAGGATAAAAAATTAGTTTGAGTTTGTTCATAATTAGCCGAATTCCTATCGAAATCCCAAACTCTAAATTTTGACCTTGATCCCTAAATCCTAATATTTTAGGGCATCATGACGAGGCATTCCACAAAAGGCAAAAAGAATCTCAACACTCTGGGTAAACCTCCAGACAAGGATGAGATAATAATAGTTGAGGAGTTGGAGTCAGAAGGGGTAACTATGGATTCCTCAAGGGTAGGGTTTACTCTGATGGACCATAGGGTAAGCCAACTTGAGTATGATATGTGAATCCTATAGTCTAAGATGGCCAACAAAGAAGATGTAGAAAGATTGGACAACAATTGGATGATTTCATGCAAACTCAATACAAATCTGAAGGGTCATCATCTTCTTCCAAATCAACCACAACTCAATCATACTCATATCAACCAAGGTGGATCTTCAGGTCAAAGTAATGGACAAACTAGCCAGGGTGGATCTTCGAGCATGCCCAATCCAAATACAAATACTTTGCAGGCCCTGTAACATGATGTCGAAAGTGGAAATGTGTAAGTTTGATGGAAAGGATCCACTCAATTGGATTAACCAAATGGAGAATTTCTTTTATCTACATCAAATCCCATTGGGACAAAAGGTGACCATGGCATCCTTGTATCTCAAACCTAACCAATTAATTGCGGTATCGATGGTTATGTGCTCAAAGGCAAAAGAATGGTCTCAGTGTCACTTGGATAGTTTTTACCAAAGAGTTGTAATTGCACTATAGTTCTAGTGTGTCGAGAATTACTTCAGCTAATTAGCAAAGTTACGACAAACAGGATTAGTCAAGGATTATGTTCATCAGTTCCAAAACCTATCCTTGTGTATGGAGAATATTACGGAAGGGAATTTGAATGACCTATTTCTTGGGGTCTTAAGGACCACATTGAGCATGAGGTGTGTATGTTTAATCCAATTAAGGTTTTTGATTTTATTATCATGGCACGTAGGGCAGAGGAAAATTTTCTCTCCAGCAGAAGGCAAACTTTCACTAACATAAAAGTATTATAATAATTTTGGATTTAAAATTAAAAATGAGTCTTTGAAATAAATGAAAGCTTTTTGTGTCATGGTAGCACAATAAGGTGATAAGTTAGGAAATTTTTCTCTCGATAGAAGGCAAACTTTCACTAACATAAAAGTATTAAAATAATTTTGGATTTAAAATTAAAAGGAGTCTCCAAAATAATTGTAAGCTTTTTGTGTCATGGTAGCACAATAAGGTGATAAGTTCAAACTGGATATAAACATTGAACCTATGGTACAAGAATTTATGGACGTATTTCTAGAAGAAATATAAGAATTACCTCCTCATAGAGTTGTACAACATGCCATTGATCTAATTCCTAGTGTTGAACTAGTACCTAAAGAACCCTATAGACAATTAATCTCGAGTTAGTTGAACTCAAGGTTCGAGTTGGTTGAGTTACTTAAACAAGGAAAAATTAGACCTAGTGTTTCTCCCAGGGGCACACCAATGCTCTTTGTTAAAAAAGGATAGTACTATATGGTTTTGTATTGATTATCGAAAACGGAACAAATTCAGTATTACGAACAAATATCCCTTACAACACATTGATGATTTGTTAGACCAATTGAGTGTTGTCATGATCAGGTTACCATCAACTTAGGACTAAGCAATCAAACATTTCCAAAATTGTTTTTTGAACCCATTACAATCATTATGAATTTGTAGTTATGCCTTTTGTTTTAACAAATGCTCTAACCACTTTTATGATATTTATACATGATATTTTTAGACCTTTTTTGCATGTATTTGTGATTGTTTTCTTAGATGATATACTTATTTATCCTAAAAATGAGAAATATCATGAGCAACACCTTCGGTTAGTTTTAGAAATGACAAGCAAAAACCAATTGTATGGGAAGTTAAGTGAACGTGGATGCTTTAAAATAAAAGTTTATTTCCTTGGTCATAATTTCTCAAAAGGAAATATCTTGAATCCCACAAAAGTTAGAGTTCTCCAAGAGTGATTAATTCAAAGGATGTTCATGAAGTTCAAAGCTTCCTAGGACTATCGGGATTTTCCGTAAATTTGTGAAACAATTATTCTAAAATAGATACTCCTCTAATAAATTTAACTAAGAAGGATAAACCCTACCAATGGACTTTAGAGTGTGATAAACTTTTAGGAAATTAAAAGAATCTATTGTGATGTGTATTCCATAGTTTTCTAAACCTTTCACTATATGGCAATCGATGCTTGTGGTTTTGGTATAGGTGGTGTAATGATGCAAAAAAAACAGAGTAATATGTTATGAGTCAAGAAATTTACTCCCTCTTGAGAAAATAAACTTTGCCCATGCTTTGGAATTACTTGGCATTGTCCATGCTCTCAAAATTCGGAGACATAAAAACAAACCACCAAGGATTACAACACATTTTCACTTAGCCATTAATTAATATGAGGCAGCGACATAGGTAGAATTGCTAAGTGACAATGTAAAGAAAATGTGGCAATTGATACTTTAAGTTAAAAAAACATGTGTGCAAATGTTTTAGCCCTTGTAAGAAGTAACTTTGAACAAACCATTAAGACCAAGTTACCTCTCATGATAATTATTTCTATGAACTTTATGAAGGTTTGAGTAATAAAACTCTCAATGTTCATCTAAATAATAGACTCATTTCATATTTGTAACCAACCATTTGTTGTAGCATGAAGGCACATTTTGTAGTCTAGATCTCTCGAACCTCAAACAACAAATCTTAAAGGATTTTCAAGATATACCTATTGCAGGCCATCCCGATTTTAGAAAACATACATATCCATTATAAAGAATTACTTGTGGTTGAAGAGGAAGCAAGACATAAATATGTTCAACAATGTTTGGCATGTCAAAAAGTGAAAACTAAGCAATGTAGTAAACCTGATAAGTTACAAACTCTTGCCATACCTGACTAAAAATGGGAACTAGTGAGCATGGATTTTACTACGGCCTTACCTCAAACTAGAAATGGCCACGATGATATTATGTTAGTACTTGATAAATTGACTAAAATGACTCATTTGCTACCAATCAAAATTAAAACCTCTTGCTTGAAACATAGCCCGCTTATTTTTTTAAGAAGTTTTTCACTTACATGGTCTTCCTAAAGATTTAGTAACAAATAAAGACCCAAGATTTATTTCTTCATTTTGGAAATCGTTATTTGGGGAATTAGGTACAAGTTTGAGTTTCAAGACCGCCTATCATTATGAAACGGATGGACAAACGGAGCGGAGTAAACCAAATTTTGGAAGATATGTTAAGAATGTACGCTCTTGAAAAATGAGAGAACTTGATGATTTTCTTACGTTTGATTGAGATCATACATAATCAAGGGTATCATTGTACCACCAAAATGTTTGCCTCTGAAGCAATGCATGGAAGAAGTTGTAATACACCTATTTCTTGGACCAGCCCTATCCAAAGATCGTGGTATGAGAAAGATAATTTTAATGAAATTGAGGAAACCATGAATATGGAAAAAGGACATGAAAATTTCTCAACACATAAAATTCAAGTAGATTTAAACAAATCCATTCATGAATTCGACGTAGGTGATCAAGTTTTCCATAGGGTAAAGCTTAAGCATAGTTCCTTAAAACTTGGGCGTATGCTAAGTTATCACCTTGTTTCTGTGGTCCCTTTGAAGGTTTAGAAAGAATTGAATAACTAGCATACATACTTGCTTTACCTCTTGAATTGTCTAGAATCCAGAATGGTTTTCAGGTTAGAATATTAAAGAAATATGTTTATAATGTCGCACACATTGTTGATTGGAAAAACATAACTGTAGAACCTGATTGTGAATTCAAAATACAACTAGAAGAAATCATAGATAAAAGAACTAGACATTTAAGAAATAGAGAAATTAAAGAAGTAAAAGTTAAATGGAATTTGTGTGACATAGATAGTGCTACACAAGAAAATGAAGATTATATTCATGAGCAATATCCATCTCTATTTTGACTAAGCATCTTGTATTTTCATATTTTGTTTCGAGAAACCTCGCTCTCGAGGACATAGCCGATTCAAGGAGCGGAGGAATGTTATGTGATAAAATCTCCGTTATAAATAGTTAATAGAGATAACAAATAAAAAGAGATATTTTATTATTGACCTTTGTTAATAAGGGTGTAAACAATTAATTGACCCTTATAAAGGGAATTATATGGAACAAATGTTGTTAAAAGGCGGTAAAAATATTAATAAGACCCACTAATGCGAGTGAAATAAGCAATTAGTTATGAACGCAGATTTGTTGTTTTTTCAAACTACCGAAGGAAAAGCCTATCAACGGTGAAGCAATAAATTTTGAAAAGGACCAGTATCATACTTTAATACATTTACAAACATCTTCCCTATGTAAAGGTGAAGGCATGTGATGGGATTTTGGAGGGTGTCTTTTTGTCCTAACCGGGGGCACAGTAGTACAACCTCAAATAGTTCTAGCCGGGGAAAGGTATGATTTTGCGATATTTTCTTCCATACATAAGTGGTCATAGCTCAAGGTGTTGGATCCCTTACACACATAAGAGAAATGGCGTTTGATTGATTCCGAATAAAATATGTGTTTCATTGTTATAAACTTAATGCTCTATATATTAATATAATTACATATTTGATTAACTAGATTTCGAGTGTATTTTGATCTTTGTATCTTTGGATTATTCTTTGTATCAATATAATTCCATGTTCAAATTATTAAAATAATTTTTTATTCGTATTTTAAACTTTGACTTGTGAATTTGATATGCACATATATAAAAAAGATCAATGAAAGAACTATATTCACGTATATTCTTTGTTAAAATTTGCTTTCTCAATGAACAACTATGATTTAATATGTTCAACGTTATTAGCATTGTCTTTGTATACTCTATGAGGTTTAAAAACATCATGTACAACCATTTTCGATTGGTACATTTGTCGATCCACAAAACGGCCTTTTATACTCTAGTATCTTCTTCCTTGTATTTAATAAAACACAAGTGAATTCCTATTGTCAACTCGTCACTAAGTGAAATGTGTTTTAGCTTGTGAGCAATGAAAACAAAGTTCACCCGGGTTTTAAGGATTAAGCCATGTGGCGGCATCTCGATTGTTCACACATTGACACCATAAGTCTTAACCTCTCAATCTCCCGACATCATAAAACCCATAACCGCTGCCATTTGTGGCACCTTACTCCCCATAGAACACATCGAAGTTGGCGGAATGCTAACATGTGTCAATATTTTGAGTTATCTACTCTTGAAAGACGCTACCAACCCAATCTCCCACAATGGATCACTCGAGCCCCAATCAATCGAATTTGGGACACGTGTCCACCTTCGAGTTGACTCCTAGTCACACTAAGAATGAGACCTTGTACTCCCCATAACCCAAAAGCCCATTATTAACCCAAACTCTACAAACATGTTATCGAGCCACGTGTTTTTGCCTTACTCTTGAAATTAGATCCATGTGTCCACACATTAGAGCCCGACCTATACCTCGTGATATCATGCCACATATTGTCCTCATGATTTGAAGCCAACAACCTAAATTCAGAGATTCTGCCAAGTGCCACAATCATATGCAAGCTACTAAAGTTCCCCAACTTAAAAGGATATACGTTCACATAATCTAGTCAATATGGGACTAAACATCTATAAACATTTTAACCCTTAGCTACTGACCACGTCTCATTTGCTTCTTGACTCATAAACTCACAAACCATTCTAAACTATTTGCTTATCTCATTGGTGATTCATCATATACCTACTAAAGACACACAATGTGATTATACATGATTCAAACATAGATCATAACTAATTATAATTGATTAAAATGTTGATCCCAAAATTTTGGGGAAAAACAACATTACATCAATTGACTACATCATATACTCCATAGCGAGAATGGTGTTGCGAAAAACAGAACCACACTATCATGGAAATGGTGCATTGTATGATTGACGATTCAGGTTTGGAAAAAACATACTTTGACAAAGCAATAAAAATAGTAGTTTACTCATTGAATAGGGTACCCAATACAAATCTTGATGGAGTAACTCAAAAGAAGCATGGTTGGGGCACAAACCTTCCATGGCTTATCTTTGTGTTTTTGAAGTAAGGCTCACATGATTAAAGATGCACATCATATAATCTAGTCAAAGTGGGACAAAACACCTATAAACATTTTAACCCTTAGCTACTGACCACGTCTCCTTTGCTTCTTCGCCTCATAAACTCATAAACCATTACGAACTATTTGTTTATCTCATTGATGATTCGCATCATATACCCAACTAAAGACCCCCAATGTGATTATACATGATTCAAGCATTGATCATAACTAATTATAATTGATTCAAATGTTGATCCCAAAATTTTGGGAAAAAGCGACATTACATCAACTGACTACAATCTATAATCCATAGCGAGAATGGTGTTGCAAAAAGACAAAACCACACTATCATGAAAATGGTGCATAGTATGATGGAAGATTCAAGTTTGGAAAAAACATACTGGGCAAAAGTAATAAAAACAGTAGTTTACTTGTTGAATAGGGTCGGCCACCCCAAATAGATAAGATAGTTCAGGGGGCCGCCCGCGAGATCTATAGAGATGGGGTTGGGGGTTTGGGGACTCTTTCTAGTCCAGTCTTCACAGCTCAGGGCGCAGTGCGGCCCCGCCAACCACAGTTTGTCCATATCTGGCCCGCCCGGCTATCTGGACCGATCCAATAGCTATCTGGACCAATCGCGTGCAATCTGACACAGATCTTGATGGAGTAACACCAAAAGAAGCATGGTCGGAGCATAAATCTTCCATGACGTAGTTTTGTGTTTTTGGAGGTAAGGCTCACATGATTAAAGATTCGGGTTTCAAAAATGATACTAGGCAAAAGTAATAAAATTAGTAGTTTACTTATTGAGCAAGGTACCCAATGCAAATCTTGATGAACTCCAAAAGAAGCATGGTCAAGGCACAAACCTTTCATGGCTCATCTTTGCGTTTTTGGAAGTAAGGCTCGCATGCACATACCTAAGAAAAAGAGAACAAAATCAAATAACGAGTCCACATCACACATTTTTAAAGTAGGTGAAAATCCATTGCGTTGTGTTGCAGTAAAACTAAAGGATCAAAAACTATATATATATATATATATATATATAGAGAGAGAGAGAGAGAGAGAGAGTTTGATGAGAAGGATGAGACCAATCAAACCTCCACACATGCACCTAATGCACGATTAGTCATGTTGATAATCACGAAGGTGCTCACAACTTTGTAAGTGACAGGTGATGATGGGAATGATCAATCAAGGCCTCAAACTCCACAACCCACGTAAAACTATTAACCATAAGCCTAAATGGTATACAAATGTGATACGAGATGCAAAATTGGATGGTGTCCCAAACACATCCACCACTTTGGACCACGAAGTCGTAGTATGGTTTGAGAAGAGATCAATTTCACCATAATGAGCATAGTTGTAGAATTTGTTGAGACGTGTACAATTCAAGAATCCCTTGGAAAGATGCCATGAATGCAAAATATCAATCATTGATGAAAAATAACACATGATAGCTTGTAAATCTTCCACCGGGAAGAAACCTATAGGTTGCAGATGGATTTTCAAGACAAAATACAAAGTCGATGGCAGTATTGGCAAGTACAAGGCAAGGTTCATAGTAAAAGGGTATGCTAAAAAGAATGCATTTACTATGAGGAGACACTCCCATGACCAAGATCAACACTATTAGAATGATATTTACTCTGGTTGTACAATTTAATCAAAAGTACATGCCTAGGAAAGAAGAAAAAGTGTGTAGGCTCATAAAATCATGTTATGGTCTCAAATAGGCTCCTTGAGCTTGGTATATTAAGATTGATGACCATTTCGTTTAACAAGGATTCCAAAGAAGTATTTATGATCCAAATCTCTACTTGAGTAACGAGAGGGGGAGATTCTAGTTGTGCTTGCATATGTTGACAATCTAGTCATCACTAGTAGTTTGGTAAAGACGATCAATGAAATTAAGAACAAATTTAAGCGATCATTTGACATGACGGATCTCAAGCTACTACACTATTGTCTTTGGCTATAAATATAGAAAAAGGAGCACCACATCTTCGTGTCCCAAATGAAATATGCCATGAAAATGCTCAAGAAGTTTCGAGATGATGAAAAATAAACCTTTTGCAATACCCATGGAGACAAATCTTCGGTTGTGCAGTGCGAGACCCTCACCGCAAGTAAATGCAAATCTCTATCGGTAGTTGATTGGGAGTCTCATTTCCTTGACATATACTAGGCCGGACATTAGTTATCTTTGTCACTTATCTCTCACAGTTCACACAAAAGCTGAAAATATGCCACTAAAAAGCAAAAAAGTGGATATTGCAATACATATGAGGAACTATGGACTTTGACCTAGAATACGAAAAGAATGATCAATTCTTCTTGATAGGATATTCGAGACTCAAATCATCATGGAAATATTGATGACAGGAAATCCACTTTTGGATATGTGTTCTCTTTGGGATCTAGTCCAATATCATGGGGGAGCAAGAAACAAAATTTTGTTTCTCAATCTTCCACTAAAGCAGAATATCATTCTACATGAGGAGTTGTCTGCAAAGCAATATGGTTATGTCACATACTTGAAGAATTAGGAGTACCACATAAGCAACCAACCATCTTGTATGTTGACAATGAAGGTGTCATCAAACTTATTCGCAATCCAGTGTTTCGTGAACACACGAAGCACATTGAAGTCTAGGTAAATTTCATATGCGAGCATGTTCTACAACACAACATCCAACACCATTTTTGTCGACATTAAAACATGCAAATGTCTTCACAAAGTTACTTGCATGGGACAAATTTGAGGCATTCAGAGAATCTTTTTTTTGTTCACTAGAGACCATGATGAATTGAGTGGGGGAATGTTAGGAATAAATTCATTATAATAAATAAACCTTGTGAGTTATACACTCATATAGATTATTTCAAGTTATTAAGGGGAATATAACTTATTGCGATTAATTTTTTATTCCAATCTATTTCATTTTATGAGTGCATCTTCTATTTTTTAGTAAATTATTCTTAATATCTAGGAAGTTGGTTTGGTTGTGCAATGCCTATAAACATCGCAGCCCTTCCATATGAATGTAATGCTTATTTTCATATTAAGAACATATTTAAGTATTTTCTTGATCTTAATAATGTATGTGCAATTAATGTCCCAACATTAATAAATGGCACCTCAAAGTCGGCCATTTACATATGCCTAATAAGTGGTGATAAAGAAAAGAATGTATGTGTCCCCTTATCTCTTTGTATATGTATGTATTGTGTGATGCACATTTGTGATATACATTATCCTTTATTCTATTCATAGTGTTTCAACTTGATGAGAGCCATAACTTTGAAATCTATGATCATGTGGGTTTCAACTATTCTTACATTGTATAAAATCCATGGATTTCCTAGATTGAGTTGTGGATTTCTAATTTTCAATCAAATCTAAATTTCACATTGTTGCCCCGTGCCTACAACATTTTTGTCCCAACCCACATTCTAGGTATTCTCTAGGTATTTTTACTTGGGTCAAACACCAAATTTAAGGCTTTTTCGGACATTTTTCCATTTTTGAAAAAAAAATTGGGATCCACTATTTTTATTGAATAATGCTTTAAATAAATCAAAAAAATTGGAGCTTTTAGTGAACCTTTATTATTTTTGAAGTTTCAAAGCAATTAAATGAAAATCAAGGAGCAATAGATGGTAGCTAACATTTTTGTATTTTTGCAAAAATGAGGATCGTGGCATAGCTCAACGCGTTTGTATCATTAAGAGTTTACATCAAGTATACAATTGCCCAAATATGAGCATTGAGGCCCCCTGTAACATGCAATTAAAGTTTAGGGTTTCCTTTTGGATCATTTGTTAGGGCATCTGTCACTATTGAGGTGGTGTCGCCCCGGATCTAGTGTCGTTGCAACTTCTAGCTACTTACACCACACAAAGCACTACCCGCGGCACTAGAACCCCCTCCGATTGGCTCTAGTCCTTCAACAATGTGCCCATGTGACTTACCACTTCTCGAGCATCACAATCTTGTTGACTTAGTTGTCAGTCCTATCGGAATACAGAGACGCAAGCTATTATTGCAACCAACTTGTCTCCACTATGCCACATAGTACCCTTAAGAGACGCCACATGGCACTTTGCACATCCACCACATGATTACAACTCTTGTAAACGCCCCTTTATATTTAGCACAATGTCACATGCAACATGGTGCAACCCCAAACACTCAACCAGTGCGACAACCAACACTTGACCATCGGTGATCTCCTCTCGAATCGCCAAGCCTTCTCTATAAATCTTAGACATGCATGTGACCCCCACCAACAAACTTCTAGCCCCCAAGGGCCTAACCCTACTTACATGCATTTTCTTTTGGAGCATTATACTTTAAGAGGTTGTACATTTCAAATCGTAAGTGCTACTGAGGTAATTGTTCATTCATTCCCTCTATTGTTTTGAGCTTCTTGCATTGGCAAAATTAGATTTTCTCTATTTACTGCAACCATATTTCACAAAATTTATAACTTAAACATGAGTCTACATACAATTCTCATTTTTATCAAACTTCTTACTATAACTTTTGATTTGTTCATTGGATTGAGGTGTTGTTTTTTGAAATTGTGTTTTTTCGTGCTCTACGCTATTGCCACATCAAATCGCACTCATTATTTAAAAACTAAGATTTTCTCGGTTTTTGCAAATATTGTATTATATATCAATTTGTAACACATTAGATATAAAATGCCACCTAATTTTTATTGGAGGTTCTTCTTTTAGTATTACATATATTTTGGGAGGGCCTCTTTGATCTTTGTCTTTGGGTCAAAATAACATTTGGGATAAAATCATTATAAAATTGCAACATTTTAAGTAATTAAGGGATATTTGTTGGTGTGGGTTTCATTAGGACAACTTCTCAACAATTTTGTTGCCTTGATACTTTATAAGGCTTTAATTCACACTAACATACAATTAGAAAACACTATGCTCTTTTTTGGTTTTTGCACTTCGAAAAACATGATTTATTATGTAAAAGAAAATAACAAAAATTAAAAGCAAAACACCCTATTACTCTCTCTAATTCCATGCAAGGATGCCCTCCTACACTCATTACGGGACATCATTGCATAGCTCCAAACATCGAGAAACATCTGGACACATTCTCGTGAGCTTAGTCCACTTACTATCACTAACTCTACACCTATAAACTTTCATTCACTGGTATCTAAGTTACCTATTGCATCACCCATTACAAGCCTTGTATCATATCCATCTACAATTGTGTTTGGCTCTGTTGAGAACCGCACAACCGGTTTTGGTTCTGCATACTCCATTATATGGGGCGCCTTGATGGATGTATTGTTACGTAATCATAGAGCATTGTTTCCCTATCCAACATGTTTATTGGATCGCTTGACATGGCATTGCATGAAAAGGCAAGCACTTTGCCATTTAATATCCCCAATTTTTGTGCATTGTACTCTTGAAGAGGACATTGAGCGAGATATGAGTTCATATGCACATTCACTCGGACTTGAAAAATATGAGACTTCAATTGTGAGGCAAGATACACTTGACACATCATTGGATGATTCCTTGCATGTAACCATATCACATCCAAGCACCTACTTCCACAATCCAAGATCACTTAGGATGGATTTTAGATCAGATTGTGGTGACATTATCAACACTCTTTGTATCGACACTTTGCAAGTGTGGTTGTTCTATTCGGTTACATGTCTACCCACTTATCATATAGTATAAGAGTGCTTCTTTGTTGAAGCAATTCTCACATTTAATGCATGGCCTCTTTGGTTTTTGATTTGTATATTGGACTCGCACTAATTTATAAATTATTATGGAGGATTTGTTATTTTCGCTTTGTCTACCTTCTTCTATGTGTGTATCTTGTTGTACACCCTTTTGTCATTTGTTGGTTCCTTTTTCTCTCCCATCTCCTTTAGTGTCATCTTATATTTTTACCTATTTGTAAAATATTCTATGTATTTTTGACACTTATTTTGTGCATTGACGACGATTTCCTTAGAGTTATATTGGTATCTCTAGCATTTGACTTTTTGTGTTCAAGTAGTGGATTCACTCAACTCATACAGATTTCTTTAATATCTTGGACACCGCTTTAACAAACTGATAGTTTCCTTGGAGTCAGTATTAGTAATCCTATCATATATGATTTTTTTGATTGAATAGTGGATTTGATCCACTCATTGATGTTTTTCCATCCACTTCACTCATTCAACATTATGGGATGTTATGTGGTGTTTTACTACTTTCATTTGGCGAGTGTTTTGTGTTCCTTTCTCACCCTTGGCTCGTTTTAGCATCTATTATAAGCAATTTCTTTAGTTTATGGTCGTCATTTAGTGATATGTTTTGCACTTTCAATGGGAGTGATGGTTATATCCAATGCATTCTACAGAGTGTCATCTTTTACACTTTCAATGGTGGTGATGGTCTCCAACCCATCATGTGCACTCTAAAGAGTGCTCTCATTTGCACCTTGAGAGATGGTGATGTTTTCCAACCCATCTTGTGCATTCTTTACTAAATTCTACACCTTTTTTAGTCATTTACTTGCACCTCCGGTGGTGGTCATGATCTCCAATCCATTCGTTGCACATTTCTTAAGCATTATTATTCTACTTGTGTGTTGCATTGTTTCTTAAAACACCTTGTAGCATATCTTAACAACTCTAAACACTATTTGTGATCTTCTCGATTTTTCGAGAAACTTTTTCGTGACTAAGTTTTTTGCAGCTTTATATTTCATTGTACATTGGTGCCTCATCGGGTTTATAGTTGTCGTAACCCATTTTCTAAGATTTTTACTTTATTGTTATATATAGTCCTCCATAAGTTGCGATTAAGGGGGTTATTAGTGCATTATCTATATACATTAATATTAAATTGCCTTAGGTTAGCTTAACTATATATAGAATGTCTTGTGTGCATCTCTAGGCTTAGAATAGGATAGGTGTGCAATTAGTGGCACAATCATTAATTGCCACCAATATTAAAAAATGTCACCGGTTGATGTATTTAAATAATTATACACATTTGTATTATTATTAAGATGTGTTTTCTAAAGTATAAATATTCAATTATTTACATGTCTCTAAATATAGGCTCTTACATGTTCTCCAACAATCTAACATGGTATCAAAGCTAGAGAGGCACTTCTTCATCTCGCATGCGGTGATTTTATCTTTCGAGGTTCATATCGTAGGCAATCATTTTTCGGAAGTTTTTTCAAAAAAATATTATAATCAAACATCGAATAACATATTTTGCGCTTTAAAAATCCATTAAGTTTTATTCAAGAAAAGATTATTTTTGGATATTCTTACGATCAATGTTGTCTCATAGACCAATTTTTCGGTTCAAATCAAGTGTTGTAATATCTTGTAAGGGTTTCTTCTTTTTCTTAAGTAAAGTTCGGTTATTTTTCGCATGTTTTTCTTTCAGACAGAAACCCTAATAAAAAAACAAAACAAACTTGTTTTTTTATTTCTGGTTAACTCTCAAAATAAAAATAAAAATTGTTTTGAGCTTTGTTTTTTATCTTTGAACTTTTAGAAAATTTCATACTAACCTCTAAAAGATCATCAAAAATTGCCCATGAAACTCGGTTTTCTCGGTCTCTTAAACCCTAGTACAACAAAGTCTCAATTTTTTAAACCTCAAAAAAAAAATCTATTTTTTCAATTTTTTTGCCTCCATAAAAATATGATATCCACCATTTTTGGGCCAATTTTAACACCTTCATCTAAGCATAGTTGAACCAATCTCCCAAATGATTCCTCTTTCTTTCACCCTCGAAACCTTCCAAGGTATCTCTTAGGCGACACCTTGTGAATCTATTCACAAAAAACTTACAAGATGTCTCCTAGGCAACACCTTGGCCTTGTCGTCTTCAAAATTTCACCCAAACTTGCAGAGAGGCCACAACTTCCTCATATGCACTCTTGTTTTGAGTGAATATTTATTGAAAGTGCATTTTTGCAAGCTACGCAGTGGTAGAATCCATTTAATATCATGAGATGTCGATTAGCCAATACCCATGAATGATTCCAACACCTATCGCCCGAGCAACATCGTTTTCAATTCCATTTTTAATTTTGGGTAAAAGAAAAACTTTTTAAGAAAATTTCTTCCATACTATTTCATCGTTATTTTTGTACCATCACCTATAAACATGCCAAAATCTCAAGTAACTCTCCTAACTCCACAAAATTTCTACATGAAAGTAGTTCATCATAAAACAATTCTTTGACTATAAGGAAAGAAATAACTATAAGAAAAGAGATACAAGCATCATAAGATGTTGATAAGTTAAAATTCTTAATCATCATGATTAAGCTCTTTGACTTATAAGCATCTCATGTTTTCTAAATATCAAGTTTCACATTCGTGACATATAGACTCCTGACGAAACTTGGAAAAAATGAAAATAATTGTTCGAGAAGATAGATCTCATTAGAGGACTCATGTTGGAAAATTCTCTCATTACCTTGAATCCCCAAGACTTTACCAAAATTGAGGAATTCATATCTCAATTCAAGTTGATCTAACTTTGATTGAGCGTTGCAAAATTGAGAAAAAAAAAATGAACTCGCGTCACGGCGCTTCTTTCTAAGTTGGGAACCATATTCAATATTTATCTCCACATTTTATTGCAATATGGACTCTTCAGGTGACAAGCTCGTGATGCCCAATTTTGAGTACTTTTGCGAACAATTGTTACACAAGCACGAAAAATTCATACATATGGGCACACAATCTCCTCATGCAGTTCCACAAATCAGCACTTATAAAGCACAATAACAAAATTCAAAGTAGTACAAAAAATCATTTAATGATTCATAATCATCCAAAGGTGCTCCAAATGTTGTTTAGCCAAATTCAAGTTCCTCAAATCAATCAAAGAAAAAGGATCTCTAGACACGCACATATTGCATTAAAAGGGTCACATATTATTTGCATGCTTCAAAAGGAAAATGGACAAAACGGTCGTTACATTGTGAAAGCATAGCATCCAATGGGATGAAAACTATACACCATTATAGTCTCCATAAGGCGACAAAAGTCCAGTAACATTTTGATTTTGCTTTATTGTCTACGACTATAGTTCTAACCTCACATGATTGAATTAATGACTCAGGTGCCAAGCATCATCTAACCAAGTCAAAGTTCTCTTTTTCTACTCTCAACCATTGTACCACTTGGTGGTAATTTTATCTTGGATGTTTTAGGGATTGGAAATATTGAAATAGACAAGGGAGAATTCAAGAAGGTACTCTATGCTCTTCATATTTCACAAAACCTTTTGTCCATTTATCATATTACACAACAGACAATGGAAAAATTGTTGAACTCTCGCCACATGGTGTAGTCATCAAAGATTTGAAATACCATTCAATCATTACCTCTAGAAAAGTGTGTTTTGTCTCACTTGTACAAGTTTGACATCTTTGGGTCTTCGCTATCTTTGGTCAAGATTGATCGGGCATGTGTGTTGCTTTCTTTCATTAGATTTCAATACGACACATCAAATGATGAGTTTGTAACGGAACCCCTTGTTATTCCTCCACGATTCAAGCCAACAACTCCATTACCTCCAACTACTCACTAAAAATAATCTTGTGGAGTTGCATTCATTGTTCGTGTTGTTTAGAATCTACCATCTTGGACAATCCGTAATCCATCATAGCGGAATTTATGAAAACATTTTCATTAGCACCACATCCTCAAGTTGTTGACCAACGACAAAAATAGTTGTTTAACACAAATGGGATCATACACCAAAAATTATGTCTATGTGGCACTTTAGTGATTATTCTTCCTATCTTTGCTACAAGTGCTTTTTTTATGCCCTTCAGTGATGTCAAGTTTCTACATTTCAAATCTTTATTCAGTTCAAGGAAACAAATCTCAAAGGGGTATGTTCCAATAATTCCTCCTTCCTTCCTCTTCCCAAAGTTCATGTTAAGGGGTATGTTAATTTATTAAAATAATTATACACCTTTACATTATTATTAAGGTTTGTAAAGCATGAATATCCATATATTTGCATGAATCTAAATATAGGCTCTTGCATCATATTTTCAGCGATTTAGAGTCCTTTTATTGTTTCTCAACCCTATTTTTCCTCTTGCCTTCTCTATAAATGCACGAGATTCTTTCAATTAAAGAGAACATTTTTACTTGTAGTGGCACACTACCAAGATTCGTATCAATATATTTTTAAAATACCAAAAAGAGGTAACTCTAATACCCACTCTAAATAATGTGTTTTTATTTATGCATGTATGATTGTGAGTGTTATGCCTAGTTCATAGTGATCTTGGTTTATCATTCTCCAAGAATCTAACTCCACTTCTTAGTAGGTCATTTATACGTGCCTAATAAGTGTCCAATTTGGAAAGGGGGCTTGCTCTTAACGAGTTATTTGTACCCTTTATCTCTTTGTACATTTATGAACTATGTGATGCACCATTGTGGTATACATTATCCTTTCATCTATTCATAGTATTCCAACTAGGTGTGAGCCATAACTATGATATCTATTATATATGAGCTTTAACCATTGTTATATCTTGTGCAAAACAAAAGTGTAGCTTTGTGATATTTTAATACCACGGCACAAGGTTTCTAACCTACAAGAAAATAACTAGTATATGAAAAAAATGGCTGGCCTCAAGAGAGGATCCTTAGTGTCACAACTTCAAAACCACTCTCTAATCACCAAGGTCTTGCTTAGGAAGAGGACAGAACATATGGTGGACAGCTCCAGAGAACCTTAAACTAATATTGTTGTGGATTGTGGCCCTAGAAAGAGCTCTAATACCAAATGAGATGAACCTTCTTGCATACCGATTAAGCTAATACTTGAAATGTAGAGAAATTTTGCTACAAAAATGGAAAAAAAAAAACCTTGATTCAATTAAAGAGCTCATAATTAATTACGATATTTAGGTTTCTTCAAGGTGGAAAGCTCGATACAATATAATTTGTGGATGCTTTTACCCTCGCCTATGCGCCACATTTATACTAATTCTACTCTAGCCAAATACTACTTCTTGTACATGTGGATTATTCTAAATAGCTCAAGAGACAAATTATAAAGCATATGCATCTATAATTTTTATTAATAACAAAGATGGTAAAGAAAGGAGTTAGGATGAAGGGGTCCTAACAAATCTACAATTGCTTCCAATGTTACAAGAACAAATAAAATTCGTATGAATAACCTAAGTTGTAAGGAAAAGTTGTCCTTGGTAGGTGGCCTAAAATAAAATTGAAATCAAACAAGGCTGATATTTCTAAATCTAGAGACAAATTGAGTGTAAAGTGGCATCCCCATGGGGTTGGATTATGAAAATTAATTTTAAATTGTGCATCTCATAATAACTCATGCCTAGTTGGATCCAGTTGTTTGATTAGGGATGAATGAGACAACTTCTTATGGGGAGATCTTTTTAATCATTGGAGTAACTAACAACGAAGTTGAAGCAATTTTGTGAAGGGAGATTCCCAAAGTATCATTAAAATGCTATGATTAAAGGAAAAACTTGAAATTGGAAGTTAGAAGGTATTTCAAGCAAAGCAAGATTTTGAAAACCTCTTTCTCCTTTGTTTCCATTAAGCATTATTACAATGAGTGCAACGAGGGAACAAATTTGTTAGTGGATGCACGAATGAATCAATCCCCATTAATGCTTTTAACCAACTCGTTTTTTTAATGTGTGATTAGGTTTAGAGGTGATTTTGACTTTGGAATATCGCCAAAATAAATGATGTTGATGTGAAATCTTGGCTTGGCAAATGTTTCTTGGTCAGCGAGCAAAAGGTTTTTAATTGCATGAAAGATTATTTTTCTATTAATTCCATTTGCAAATGTTGGAACAGCTTTTCTTTCTTTACGATACCGAAATTTTGGTGTCTTGTTGCATAGTGGTGATGATGGCGTATTTTAGGAAACCTATTATGGCACAAATGATTTGAAACTCTTGTTGTGGATGACAGTTGGTCTTGTTCGGAGTTGCGATTGACTATGAGAGACTAACGTGGATATTGTGGAAGATTGTTCTGATGATCTAAAGGACATTTGGGGTGTGTATGGTTTTTCGGGTCCTTTCAAAATGTTAAGTGTGTCGCTTTTTACTTCTTGGGACGCTTATATGCCTTGGTTGTAGAAGGGGTGCTTCGAGGTTTCTTTTCTTTCCTTGTGGATCTTGGTATGGTTACCTTGTGGGTGATCCTACTAAGGAAGCAAGTTTTGGACACTTTCTAGAATTGTCGTTGTGAAAGATGGTTTTTATCTTTGTATTACTTCTTATACCCCAAGTTATGCATTAAGCTTGGATTTTCCTTTCGACCTTTTAGAGGCATATACTTACATATTAATTTTTCTTGATTAATATAAGAAGTGAGGGACCTTTCAACCCTTTCTTTACTAATATAAAAATAAGTAGACTAGGTCCAATTTATTGGTCATAATTCTTGTAAATTTTGAGAAATTCTAATGTGATGTAATGTTTACTTCACTTCCCTTAGCACCTTGGCTAGTGCACACTTTAGTTTAAGTTCACCTATATTGAATAATTCGATATATAGTATGTTTCATCATCAACATCAGAACTCTACCCATATTATTAATTAATAGAATAGTTTCCAAACCTAACAAGGAGTTTTGTGAATTGGATTAGTGGTCTTTTCTTATTGTGTGGCATGTTAAAAGACTAAAATCCATAATATCACATCAATGCCAAAATAAGATCCCGAAGGAGAGAAATGTGGCTTGAGGATAATGGTGGAAACAATCCTAATTCCCTACCATATAAAGGACAAGAAGCTTAGTGGTAGAGCACCCCAGTAGTGAATGGGAGGGCTTAAGTTAAAGTCTTAGCCAGTCGATAGAATTTAACATGCTTTCAAATCCATACTAAATCCATTTCATCCTCGTGTCTAAAGCAATTTCAAACCTCGCCAACGGATCCATGAAACCATAACATATTGCTTCACTTAAGTTGACCATTGCTTCCTATTTTCAACTCCTCGGGCTTTAGATCTAGGTCATCACCTCCTTATTGTCGAGCTCTTTTGTTATGACTTCCTTTTCACACGAACCCGTAATGATTCTATTTAGACACCTCCTAAACAAGGCAATACAATCCAAGAAGAACACTTTTTGGCCAACTATGCCCACTCCAAGACAAATTTATTCCACTTGAATACCTTTGACCATCGTTTTGTCTTCTCGACATCTCTTCTACTAGGTAACCCTTTTATCTACAACAACTCGCCTACACTTGTCTTGAACTCCTCTTGTATATGAAACCTCCACATTTCTCTCAACCTCTTTCTATACATGATCCCTTATTAACAACTCACTCAACTACACAATATTTCATAACCATATAATTGCTCAAAACATGTGAGCATTATCTATCTTTCTAACATTCCCCCTTATTGCGAACATGGTAGAAAAATAATTACACTTCTTCAATCGCAACGTGTTGCCTCTGTCTTCTCATGATCTCAATCCACGTGCGATATCACACAACTCTCCAAAGTTGTATTCTCGCATGCGGTTTTCATGGATGGATACAACCACCCAAGTATGAACCGGGACCCACACATACATTCACCCTCCACACCTATACAAAGATAGTTTTACATCGGATTGACCAACAACTTGAACACCCAAAAGGTTTTGCAAGACAACCAACAACCTAAACATCAAGATGGTTTTATCAGACAACCAACAACTTAAAAGGATGGTTTTAAGGACAACCAACAACTTCAAAGATGGTTTTACATGACAACCAACAACCTAAACAAGTATCACGATGTTGTAGTACATTGTGCTTTCTGTTCTCCACTACCTTTTTCCATCAAGGAATTACATCATAATTATGCTCACTTATTACATTACACAAAATACTAAAAACAATTTGAACATGCTGAAAATGCCATCAAAGCATTGTGTGGCTCCGTCGCTAGTGGCTAGCGAGAGGTCATTATTTAACATTCATCCTCGGTTGCCTCCATCCTCCAATTGACATGTTTCTTACTCAACGGATTGGAACTTGAAACTCACTAGTTTCCGCATTTTCTTATTCTTATCTCCCCCATAATGTGAAACACTTTATTTTATAAGACGTCGGGTTACACCAAAAAGTGTCTGTGAGACATTTTTATCTTTCGACTCTTTTACAATGACGATAAACCTAAATGCAAAATCTAATTGACCATTAGATTTGATAACACATTATCACCAATTTATTGACTTCAAATTTTTCTAACAAGATTTGTATTCTAAAGACACAAAACTATAATCTTTTTCTATTATAACTAAATTATTATTATTACAAAAATATCGATTAGACACTTTATGACTTACAATTGACTTCTATTTGATTACAATAGTCGCAAAAATGACTTAGTGACACACAATTTTTAGACTTTTAATACTTAATTACAACCTATATCTTTTGATAAAACATGTTTTACTATAGCTTAATCACTAAAGAAAAGGCAATAAATGACTATTATTTAGTGACAATACACGTGCTTGACAAACTCTGACTAATATCTATATAATAGACATTATGTAATTAAAATAATACATTTCGCTAAACTTATATTGTTGAATGCCACATTTTACTACGACTCTTGATTTTTCAATGCAGGTTTAACTCACAATATTCTATAACCCAGATGCCTTTATCATAGCATAACCACAATCAGTCTGTACGGAGGAGCCAATGTGACGTCTCATCCTTTTCTGATCAGTAATGAAACCCGCATGCTTTGTTAAACTATATTCAGGTGTACGCTCGAGAGAAAGAGACTTGAAACTAACTCGAAACCAAATGCCGAAAACAAGGAAGACGAGTTCCTATGCATTACATTACAAGTCGGTGAGGAGACCGATTGAATGCAACGCGTCCATGTTCAATCTATCTGCACAAAGTACAAAGAGCAGGCCTGGATATAAATACCGATCCACAGATCAGCAGATGTGGATTTGCAGGTGCACGAGTATGGCGATAAGTGAATTTGCACAAACTGATGATTAATTGTAACAACTGATTTCATTTGCTCCTTCTGAGATTCTGGGGGCTCGAATGGTATCTTTCGTGGTTCTTGAAGATTACTTGCTCATTTACTTCCGAAGAATAGAACAACAGAATCCTCGAACTCTTGTTAAAAGATAAATGACTGCATGCAGTACAACTGAATACGCCTTAGATGCAGGTGTATGAATAAAATCTTCACCAATGATAGAATGATCCACACGTGGTGGAGAGAGGACCATGGTTTTGATAGGCAATACGAATGCATTGATCAAAAATCACCAAGATAGATTGTAGATGGTTGAATGGTACGATCCAACATCCACGGACTGAATTTCATAAAGCTATCACACCTCTCTCTTCATAAATAAAAATTTAACTATGAAGCTAAACTCCTAGAATTCTTGTAGATTTTCATTCTCGTGAGTGGGGCGATCATAAAAACAATGAGTCTGCCCCTTAACACTTCATCAATGATCCATTACAGTAAACACCTACTCTGATACCAAATGAAAATAATTTGGTAGAGCTCAACAATTTAAGACTCAATAATAATAATAATAATCAGTTCAATACATTTGGGACTTGTATATATATATAAGTAAAGTTATTCCTATATTCAAGGAGAAGAATCTTCATATATCTCTCAACCTCTTTCTATATGTGAATTTTTATTAACAAATCACTAAACTACACAATTTTTGGTAACCATTTAATTGCTCAAAGCACTAACTATTTTCTCTAACACAGACTTGCAAGCACGTTTAAGCTCAACTCAAGCCCTTCTCAACTTGTCACCACAATCCACCAAATTTTGTTTCAACCTGCACCCCTTCCGATGGTGAGGTTTTTAGTGTGGACCCTACCTCATGACCTCTCACACCACACGTGCAACCAAAGATTGTTACATGACACCAATCAACTTCAACACTAAGTCCAATTTTTAACATGACATCACCATTGAGCATTGATTTTCCAACGTCAACTTTTAAAGGTGAAATGTTTACCATTTTCACACGAATTTGGGTTTTTGAATCACCTCATTTTTAATACTCTACATCTAGTGTAAGTTAATTTTTGGAATATTTTTCTCCGAATGTTGCAATCTTTTTTGTTTTTCAAAACTTAATTGTACCATTTTCGAGCTAGAAACTACTTTTCGCCATATCTTGGTCATGCAGGCATCTTTTTAGGCCCCATTTTATGAACTGCATTTCATTCTTGTAATGTACTATTGTAATGTCATATTTCCTTCATTCTTCATCATTGTACTTTCATTGTAATCACCAATAACAATCATATTGATGTAAAGTTAACTAATTCTAATTTTTGGTCATGGAAATTCCAAGATAAGATATCATAACGCATGACAATTGGTACACAAACTTGTGAATTCAAATCAAATTACTAGTGTTTCAGCCATAATGATGAGGTTAAGGGACTTAGGACCATGTGTATCTAAAGATTTAAACTTTCGTATTTAAGACACTTAACATTTATTAGGAGGCTTGGGAGAAAATGAAGACCTTGTTTTTGTTTTTGTTTTTGTTTTTTTATATTATAAACAAGTGATATGCAATATTGATCGTACAAAAGACGGGTGAAAAGAAACACACCCCAGAATGTCAATCACATCACACCAGCTAGGCCTCGATAAGGAGACCACTTACATCAAAAACACAATAAAAGTGCGGTCATCAATCAAAAATGAGCAAACAAAACAAGGAGCCAGAAAACTAGGCCACAGCAGCAAACATGGCAGCCGGAGGAGGAGGTGGAAGACTCTCAGATTTGTCACCCTAGCCAGAACTAGGATGAGCCAAGTTGGGGATGGGTTCCCACCCGCTTACATCTTGCTACTGTTGTTCAGAATTGACAGAGGACGGACAGAAAGGAGAAATGACAAGGGCCAACCGTGGGAATTTACCCTACTGAGGGGCATTCCAACCAGCACCACTAGAACCACCAATTTGACCAAAAACCCCACCATGGGCAAGGGAATGGGGCCGAGAGCGAGGCGACCACCGTTGGGAGGATGGGGGCTCCGTCAGCTCCGAGAGCATCGTCAGTGAAACCACCAACCCCGGGCGGAGGAGGAGAGAGGCACAGCCGAGGTGGCAAGCAATGGCGAGCCAGAGCATTATGAGGAACCCGGCCAACCGCACAAGGGGCAGCGGCCAAGTGGTCAAGCATGTGTTGGAGGTGCTCGACCTCCAGCCGAACCTTCTCACCTGGTTCTGGATCTAGAGCATCACAATGGAGAGAACAGCCACTTTAATAGTAACAGAGAAAATTCTATCCATATGAACATTATTAAAAATGGCAATATTTTTGTCTTTCCAAAGATGAAATAGAATATCAATTTTGAATATTTGCTAAAATTTGTTGTAATTTAAAGGAAGCAAGGCTGAGTCCCCGAAAAAAACCATCTTCCAGGTAAAGAAATCCGGAGAGAAGGGTTGAAAAAGGGAATGAATCCATTTCCAAGTTGACAGAGCACGAGGACGAAGCAAAAAAATATGCTTGATGGACTCGGGTGATGGAAAACTAGGCAAGTGGTGTTAAAACCCAAATGTTTGAGTCGATCCCCTACAGGAGTCCTCAGTGCAAAATACACCATAAGAAGTGATCTTTTTGGGCTCGAAAAGAATATTTCAAACTATCTCGGAACAAGCGTTGCCAAACAAGCACCGGAAGCAATATTCTAGCGGCAATTAAGCACGTCAACGGGTATCGACGAGGAGTGAGTAAAGAATATCCCAAGCCGGGTTTGTAATGGTGAAGCGGAGTAGCAGAAGGCCAATGCCAATCACGCCACCACATAACACCGGAAGAGACGCCAAATGTGCACATATTCATCAGGTATGCAAGCAATAATTTTCGTGATTGGTTCAACATCTTCATGTTGAAGGTTGAATTTAATAGCAAGGGCGCCCCATGAAAGCCAAGATCTGGAGTGTTTGCAAAATAAATCCCCGCTACTTTGATTCCCTTTCTAAAAAGCCGAATGGCTTTAGCCAACAAAACCAGAGTAAGTGGGGCATCATGAAAAGTAAGAATCAAGGACCACCAGAGAGCGTGAGAGTTAATAGACAGACCAAATTTGAATCCATCCCCTTCCAAATTAGGTGTGATTAGAGCAACTCCCAAGATTTCTAGATATTTTGGGCAATGAATGTACCCCTTGATTTTAACAAAAACAAAGCAAAGAAAAAAGGGAATGGAAGTTGAGACCTTTCCAAGCTTGTCTAACCAGAGTAACTGGAAGGCAAAGGGAATGCCAAGGAATTTGAATTAGGCACCCAACTATATCCACTCCATTGCAAACCTTCCAAATCGGGAGGAATAGGAGACTGGGACATCAATAGCACTTGGTTTTATCCCATTGAATGGAGGAGCCGGAAGCCAACCAAAGTATCAAGACACCCAAAGCAAATTTGAGCAATTTGTTCCTCATTGAAGAGAGTGTGAAAAGAGTCATCTACAAAATGGCCAATGATAAGTTGTTGATCTAAGGCAAGCAAAGAAATCCCCTTAATCAGACCCTGAGAAGCATTGTCAGCTAAAGCAGATAGCTAAAACCTTCAAGACCAACACATATAGCGAGGGGGCTAAAGGACACCCTTGACGGATGGATCTAAACAAACCAAACTTGGGTGATTGGGCCCCATTGATGGTAATGTAAGCTCCATCAATGTTAAAAAGCATCTGCACAGTGTGAACAAATCTTGGCCCAAAGCCAATAGCTCAAGCATAGCCTGAATGAAAGACCACTCAATTCACTCGTAAGCTTCAAAGATAATCAATTTTGATAAATAAAGCCTTCTGGTTGGAGAGACGGGCCCATTCCATTCCTTCCCAAACAACAATAATGTTGTCTAAGATGTACATGTGCTTAATAAACCCAGTCTACTTGCTTAACAATAAGAGGAAGGAGATTGGCAACCCTGTTAGACAAAGCCTTAGCAATAATTTTGTAAGACATATTGAGTAAGGTGATAGGTCTCTAGTTTGAAATTTGTTCAGGGTCTCCAGTTTGGGGATAAACTTGATGTTGCCTTGGTTGATCAACTCACCCAAAGAATTAGAATTTAAGGCTTCAAGGTACACATTATGCATATCAGCTCCCAGAGTATCCCACATGGTTTGATAGAATTCAGAAGGGAAGCCATCAATACACTGGAGCTTTGTCAGGAGCCATTTGAAAGGTTGCCTCCTTAAGGTCTGTGAGGGACAAAGGTCTATCACACGCAACTCGTTGAGATTGAGTGACTTTGCAGGGCACAACTTGTAGGCATTTTAAAAGAGCCTCTTCTCTAGCAAGGGTGGCAAGTTGGGAGGAAAAAACTCCATGATAATGGTGGACAAACGCTTGGAGGATGTTCGGTAAGGCAAAGTCCGAGCATTTCCTTGAAAAATAGCTTTGATTTGCGTAGCAGAATGTTTGGCACTGACTATAGCAAAAAAAAATTTAGAGGCTTTGTCCTCGATTTTGAGCCAATGTAAACGAGCAAATAATGCACCACCCCGGCTTTGTAAGCTTTCTCCACACAAGTTTGTGTCTCCAATGGGTACCTGGATTTGCAAATTTTGATTGAAAGGAGAGGCATTAAGCTCTTGTGAGATTCGTTGAAACTCATGATATGAAGCCTCATGCGCAACCTGTTGAAAGAGAGCAACTTGTTTGCCATAAATGTGAAGGAAGGTGTTGGTTCATTTAATGGCATCATTCCACCAAGAAATCCAGCCCTCCCGGCCAATAGGGTGAGGCACCAAGTTCCAAACACGTTGGATGTGTGACACAGTCCGAGCATGTTTCGGGTTTGCAGTATTTAGATAAAATTGAGAGTTAACTTTGCGTTTTTTTTGCAGGAGTAACCTAGGAAATATCAAAGAAAATGGGGAATGATCAAATAAGAGAGCATTGTCAGCAACAACAATAGGCCTTTCTAAATTGGGAGAAAGATAGAAGAAGTCTTAACTAGGCATCAAAACACGACCCAAACGCTAAATAATTCGATCTTGCCCCTGTCAAAAATTAGACCAGGTGAACCAGAAGAAAAGGAGCTCTCCTTAAAGGGGATATTGGGGTCAAACAATTTGAGATTGTGCCTCAAATAGAACCAGCCCTATCGCTCTCCCACACACCAGCGCATGGGAAAACAACCAACCTTGTCTTCTAGGTACTCAACCATATTAAAATCACCACATATAATCCAAAGAGCGTTAGGTAAGGAGTCGAAAACCATCTCCAAAATAGAGTTCGCTCAATAGCATCATTGGGCCACGCATAGATATTGGCTAGCCCGAGGATACATTCATCAAAAATTGAAAAGAGTCCAAACCACTCGATGAGTGGGGTTAGAGCCCCAAGAAATCACATGTTGCACAAGCTCAGGGGCAATCAAGGTCATGACCCCTCCACGTCCAGGTTCATGATTGGACGCGTGGCAAATAGCATTGGGCTAGATGGTGCAAGCAGCAAAACGAACTAAAAAGTCTACAAGATTAACTTCTTGTAGAAAAATAACACGCATATGATGAAAGTGGAGATAATTGTCCCTAACCAGATATCTCCTGTGGGTTTAGTAAGGCCATGTATATTCCAAGAGTACACAATCATTGGGCGGAATCGAGGTACATAGATCCCTCATCATCAAGATTGGAGAGGGCGGAAAACTGGTTGTGAGACGAAGTGACATGAGTAACATCTGCCACTGACCACGGTCTGTGTTTTTCTTGCAATTCACCGTCTTACGCGGGGGTAGGGTTACGGGTTCAACTAAGGCAAGCTTTTCGGGCAAAGGAAAGTTGGTTTTCTTCCATGAATGGGGCTTCTAAGTAATCTGGAGGGCAAGGATACCAAGGAAGCGTGAGATTTCGAGGGAACAACCGCTAAGGCAACTAACAGAGAGCGGGAGAGAGACGAAGCGGGCAGTAGGCAATTGCGGCACGACTTGTTTGATAGAGCAACAAAGGAGCGGGCATCATTAACATTAACTAGTCGATAAGAGGAGGCTAAGGGTTTTGCAAGACATCGAGCGGCACCCCTTTTGTTGGTTATTGTGGTCCACCCCGTAATGTCCCTCGTTCTCGAATAGTTTGATCGAAGACCTTTGGCCCTTTTTGTCTACCCGACGGCCAAGGGGTGATTTCAAGGGTGACTTCGGTTTATTAGTTTTATTATATCGTGCTTAAAATAAAATAAATTATCACTAAAAGCACATATAATGAATTAATAGACTTAATAAGTGACTTCGACTTAGGAAAGTACATGGAAATTAATTAATAAATTATTTAATGTGCTTTCCTAGGCAAAAAGTGCGACTTGCTTTGGGAAGTAATTAAATAAGCCAAAAAATGCGACTTGCTTTGGAGATGGGGAAAATTAATTAAAAATAAATTATACTCCTTTGGAAAAAGTGTGACTTGCATTTTGGAAGGGTTTTTTGGCTATAAGGGAAAAGTGTGACTTGTGTCGGCACTATGCAGATTATTATTATTTTTCTTCCCGACAGTTAGCTCTGAAGCTTTGCAGACAAAATCCAAGGACGGAAACCCTCTGGATTATTCCTCTTGTGGACGGAAACCCCAAGAGCAATGAGAGGAGTTCCTATTCAGGGAGCTTCATTGTATTCACAGGTTATTTATCATTTCAAAAGTTCAGAAAGAGAAATAAAATTGCAATAGTGGGCATTCAAATCATCTTGTAGAGTTTGGGTGACTTATTCTACGGTTGTTTTATGCACTTCCAATCATTTATATATCAAATCGATTTGGTTTGAATCATTTACGACTGGTTTTGGACATTCTTTTATTATCAATCCTTTCAGATTTATGATTGTTTTGTTGTGGATATTTGTCAACATAAATCATTATTAAATTCACTGCTGAATTATTTATGAAGAAATATGCCTGTTTAAACCCTAGGCGCCTTTCCTATATTCACCCGGTTTGCAGGGTTTGCATTCTTTAATTTGTTTATGCAGTATGAGAGTGTTGTTCCATGGTTTCGCTTGATATTATCAGTTCAATACCAAGCCTGAGCATTCTATAACCAAAAAAAAAAAAAATCAGGCAAAAGGGGTTTGGGATCTTTCACACCCATCTCGCAAATGAGGGTAGTTTGGGCTCCGTTTGTGACTTATTTTGCGACATGATGAGATTCAACCATGAAAGGACACTCGTAAATCATGTGGTCGACGCATGGCAGCGGAAACAACTATTAGGTAAGTTTATGTAAAGCAAGCGTTGAGAAAAAAAGGGCCTCTCCAACTTGTATTTCAATGGTGTCCTTTAGGTCTTTTGATAAATCCACCTCAACGCAAACACGCTTTTGAGGGCGAGCATTGAAAATTTTGGTTTGTTCTAGACAAATAAGTTGACCCAAGGGTTTGATCAAGTGTTCAACAAATCCCCACAAGGGTAGAGGCAGCCCAGAAACTCCACCCATACTGGGATTTTAAACTTGACATGTTCTCAAACACAAGCCCCTGGTCGGTTCAAAAAACACCACCGGTGTGTTTCAAATAAACCAGGGGCCATGGTTGACAATGGCTTTGCAATGCTCAAAGTGTTGTTGAAACAAAATAAGAAAACATCTTTGGTGAGGTTTTGCACTCCCTCAAATTTGACACCATGGTGTTGCCAATGGTTGTGAACCCATTGTTTCAACGAGCTTTCAAGGGGACTTGGCCAACAAAATACCCAACAAGGGTGAATGATTCAAGCCAATTACAAGCCTTATCAAATTCAAGTAAATTAAGCACAACATCAGCAAATGAGTCTCGATTCAAAATTATTACCACGTCGAAGACCTTTGGGATGAATTTCCTTGCCTTCTTTGGAGTCATGGGAGCCAAGTGTTCAGTCAACCAAACCTACATCAATAAATGGAGGCGGCGAGAGGGAAGCCACAAACATAGGCGTAACGTCGCCCAAAAGACGGAGTAAATAGCACATTCAACAAATTAAATGTGTAAAGAAAAATCTCAAGAAAACGACAATATGACAAAGAAACTAGTACAGTAATAAAGAAGCATAGGAGGACCTAAGACCTAAACTCTAAGCAGAGTGATGAGCCCAAAGAAATAGCCCATTTCATACAATATTTGACATTCGTTTTCCTTGCATAAAGTGGATCTAAATGTAATTTATGAACTTATGGTTTATTTAGGACAAAATAGAGAGTATATATCATGTTTATTTCTTTAGAATTCATTGTTATCTTTCTATTAGCTATTTCTAATGATTATTGGGAAAAATATGTCAATTTGTGCATATGCAATCCATACTTTGCTATAATTGTTGAATAATGGATTTTGAGCACTAAGCACCAGCTACAACCAGCCTTGGAGGATCTTCAAAATCTCTCATATCAGCTCCAAATATTGTTATTGCAACACTTCATTGGCTCCAGAGGTTCCTTCACTAGCTTCGAAATGTTCAACAATTCTATGAGTGGCTCCTTAAGCATATGTTTGGAAAAAGTGAAAAACAATCATCAAGAATATCTCCAAACCCAAATCTGATTGCATATTCATATTCCTCTCGAAAAATTATGCAATTTCAAAAAAATCATCTTGATTCGAGTTCATATGCAAAAGTTATAGCCGTTTTAGTATTGCTTCGAAGTCTTACTGATGCTTGGAGTTTCCCGGCGCTATGGAGTCTTGCTAACTTGAACCAAGAAAAATCAAATGGATATTTTGAGAGAGGTTTTTACTCATAACAATGATTTGAACAAAAACCTCCTTCCGTTTTTCTACAACTTTCACCATTTGGAATAAATTTGAATTTTACTATGTGGTAGTCCGAGAAAAAGTGTATCAGGACAACACCAAAAGTTGCATAATCAAAATAATGAAGGTCAAAGGGAAAATCTGAGAGAGATTTTTGGTCATAACAATGTGTTTAACAAAAACCTCCCGATTTTCTACAACTATCATCATTTGCGGAAAAAATGGGTTTTAGTATCGCTTGAAGTCCTCCCGAATCACTTCGAGTCTCCTCAATTTGCTTTAGAGTCTCCTCAATTTTCTTCGGAGTTGGATATTAGAACTCTAGGGATGAATACTAGAGTTACAGATGTGAGCATAACTCCAAGGGTGGCATTGTTATCTATTTTTGGAAGTCATTCTAAAAATAGATATTTCTAGAAGTGTTTTATTATTTGTAAAATAAAGAAGAATCAATATTAATTTTGATTCTCAACAAGAAAATAATAGAATTGGATTGTTAGTTAGAATTAGATAAGCTCTCTCCATATTTTGTGGAGATTGATGCTTTTTGGATAAATTGCAATCTTAGTTGATAAATATGTATGCTTTAAAAATAGTGGGTTGGAAGCATGCAATTATAAATGCAACCTCACACACCTTTGAATGTAATTTCCAATTTTCTTTGATCAATTCATTCTAAGATTTCATTGTCCATTTGTAAATACTATTGATTAAAATCCTCTTCCAGTGAATGAATCGACAACTCATTCTAAGGAAGATTGATCTCGTATATTTAAGTTTGTTTTTATTCGGAATTATTTTTGTTGTCTTTTTTTTTTTGCATAATGTAATTACTCTTTTGTTTTACAATGTGTTATAAACTTGCATGTGTTTTATGTGTTTTTTTCAATTAAGCAATTTTATTTCTTAAATGTGTGATTTTAATTTCTTGCAAAGTGTGTGTTTTAATTTCATGCAAGTGTGTTTTCCTTTCATGCAAGTGTGCTTTTTAACTCATGCAATGTGTGCTTGCTTTCATGCAAGTGTGATTTTTAATTCATGCATGTGTGTTTCCTTTCATGCAAGTGTATTTACTTTCATGCAAGTGAGCTTTTCAAATCCTACAAAGTGTATTTTTTTAATTTATGTAAGTGTGGATTTTGAGTAGTGGGAACCATTGCCAAATATCTCTCTTTTTGCATATAGCCTTCTGACACCAACCCTAGATTGATATTCTTTAATGTTGAAGATCGACGATCCTCATCACAGAGTCAAGTCGCATCAAAACCCTCATTATTTATTCATTAGAGACCTTGTTTGAAAAGGTCAACATAATTAAATCCCATCCTTTAGATAGTTCATTTTCCTTGAGGTAACCCTCATATAAAGGACCATGTCTCCAAGTTTCAAGCAGCTACCTACAAATCTAAAATTGTGGCATCAAGAAGGCAAATGACCAAATGATACTCACCATTCTTTCAAAGTTAAGGACTCTTTGCTGCAGCAAAAGATGCACTTGATACCAACAATGCAATGCCTTCTTTTGATACTTTTTGTGACGAGGATATATTGTTGTACATTGACAATCATGTCCATGAAAATATCCTTGATCACTAAACCAAACAAATATTCCAAGTCAAACTTGAAGAAAACTGGAGGGCATAACTAACAAAAAGCTACTAAGTTAGGTCATATTCTTCATCTTTAAAAAGTCCAATGTGACAAAGATATGAACCTTTTCTTATGGAGATGGACATCTTGAGTTTCAATGTTGGAAGAAAATGGACGCTTTGAAGAAAGAATGAAGAAACACAACATTTTAATTTCTTCTCTTTTACCTCCTTTCTATTTATTCATTTCAGTAAATTATTTCTCCATAATTGATAGGATGGTAGTCTTAAGATTCATCATACCGCCACTTTTAATCGTGATGTCACTCATAACTTATGATGCCCTCTTTTTAAGAGGATTTAATTTTGCACTTAGACACATAAGTGACACTAGTTTCCCTTAGGGAGTTTTCCCACAATAATTTATAATTGAAGCAATTCAAGAATTTTGGCCTTTTGGTGTCGACTCTGTACGCATCTTTTGTCACTTGTCTCGACACCTTTTGCATGGATTTTATTCTTTGCTTCATTTTTAGAGTACTCATCCGGATTTTCAACTCTGTTATCAAAAATGACTCATTTAGATGTGACACATTTTACTTGGCCCAACATCTTAGATAAATTCAACCTTGACATCAATCATGCCATGCTTCTTTATGCATTAATGTGGGAATCTCTTATGGTTCATCTAGTTTTGGAGTGAAGGAAGCAATTCTTACTAGGGATGATATGTATTTTCTCTTTCCTTCCACTATAACCAAAGCTAATCCTACATGGGGATGATGATGTTCGTAATTAAGTCAAGTTCGGACTAATTGTGTACGTAAAAATTGTAATAAATAAGTGTCATGGATATTATGTGTGTAGTATTATTTAATATATTTATTATTTTGTGGCATTTATATTTCTTTAACAATGTTTGGTAGTTCATGTGTGATGTGGGTGTCACTTGCGATATATTCAACAATTCACATTGGTTAAAAGGTCATACAAAGAACTCAATACTTAGGGAAAATAGTTGTTGTGGGGATGACTCGAGCATTAAAAAAATTCCCATTCAATGAAAAGGTCTAAAGGAGTAGATTTCTTGAAAACAAATTATTCCTTCCCCATATTAACAAATTTTGAGAAGTATTAGTGTGTGTTTTGTGTGGTCCCTTGTCTTTTGATTATTCACTCAACATACATGGGTTAAAACGCAAAGCGAAATGAACACTCATTGAAAATATTCATTTCTAGTTATCACTTTGAATATTAAAAATACTCCCACACAAAGTGGAACATTTCTACAACAAAAATATATCCCAAATACTTTTGTAAAATAATCATTAGCCACAATAATAAATTTAGTCTATGTCAGAAACAGGGGAAAGTGTACTCTTACTCGTGGCCATTTGATGAGTACAACCAAAAACAACAATCCAAATGTCATGGGAAACATGATCCGAAGAAGAGGCATCACAAGAGAAAGTAAAGGGGCAAAATCAATACCTCCATTATCACATCTATCATTACATTTACCTTTAGGCTTCCTCTATTTTCTAATTCTTTTGCATGCCACTTTTATACCCGAAACACATGTCATTGGTGTGGCCTTCTTCCCCATATATGAGAAAACGAGATTCTTCTTATTATTTTTCTAGTCAGATTCATTACCCTTGTTTCCTCGGTGTCTATGAATATTATATCCACAAAATAGAAATATGGCCCTTTAAGCCATGAGGATCATTTCAGTTCCACAATCAACATTTTCCTTTTCCACAGCTTGTTGGACCTCTCAACCCTAGCTCAAAGACCAAAATAATCTTTCATTGAAACTCCTCGTGTTATGATTGTATTAGCAATGCACAACTTTTAGTGTGGTGGTGTGAATTTGGAATCACATCAACACACAACGTACATGTAACACAAAAGATGATACAAAAACTTCAAATCATAAACAAAGTATACCTAATAATTATATTAACAAGTAATATTACAAACTCACCCAAAGGGTAAACCTAGCTTCAAATGAGTGTTACCAACTCCACATAGACTCTGCTCACTTCCCTTTCCAATAGTCTTTTTGTGAGAAACTTCCCGACACGCTTCTTGACAAACTTGAAGACACTCTTACTTAATGGTCTAGAATATCACCACTTACACCTCTCAAGTTTCTCCACCTTATTGCCCATGAGGGCATCCCCTTTTATAGACCTTCAAAGCTTATCCCTTTTATTTCCAAGATAGGGTAAGAAATATCCTCTAACCTATTAGAATGCATATTACAACTCTCATCCTTATATGTAGGATTATCTCGTAGGATACAATGATAGACTTCACATGTAATCCATATTTTCTAGACTTTATCTTAATAATAAATAAAATATTATAAAAATATATGACATTACTCTTTTGAATCTGTTATAAATATTAAATATATTATTTATGACCACTTAGACCATAGTTACCTACTTACCATGACAATGATATTTTGACACTACCAATGACCACTTACAACAAATAGTTACCTTTTACCATTGATTATCACTTTCACAATATTCTCATAATGTACTTTGACCATTACCACAAAATAGTCACTAATTAGTTTAATACATTCTATGATGTACATGTTAGGAAATCATTTATTTAGTGCTCCACGGTTGATAATATATCAGTAATATTATAATGTAATTTGGTGACATTATTGTTATGTAACAATAATGTATATTAGGAGTTTGTTGTGTATGTGAGTTTACAGATATTTATGGAGGAGTGGTTGTAGCCACCTCCTTGATTATAGGAGAAGTTCTCCTATATAATTGTATTGTTCATATGATATAATATATCATGAAGATTATATTTCGTGTTTAATCATGTATTGTTGACATTTGGTATCGGAGCATGGTATTTGTTTGAGATGGAAAATGTGAGATTTTGATGGATGATTATGGGCACTTCCACCATTGTTGATTGCCCGATCCATGATTAAATTGTTCATTTGGTTATAGTTGCTATTGTTATATAGTATTCAGAGATTAATGTTCAACCATTTCCAGATTTGTTAGGAATTGTTTTATACCAGAACGTGTGTTGTATTGCAAATTTTTCAGATATATTTCAGGCTATTCTTTCCTCTTCCATGAGTGTCTCTGCAAGTTCATAGCAGTCGTGTTGCATTTGCAAAATCATATGCCTCTGTTTGGGATTCACGCTGTATACTGGATTCTCAAGGTGGATTAATCTCATTACTGACAGTTGATCACGGGCTAGAAGAAAATACTGAAGAGAGAACGTGTTATAGTAAGCCGAGGCGAAGTTGAAAGGCTAAGTCTTGCAAGGAGTGGTGAATAGAAATCACAAAGAATTAAGAAACGTGCAGACCGTGACCTTTTGCAGTTCAGGCATGAAGAACAGTTCCAAATTCAAGTAAAACTCAATCATGAACAGCTTTTTGTTCAGGTAATGAAATCAAATTTTGTTGGTACCATTGCAGAGATATTGAAAGCACCTTTCCAACGCATTTTTTGGTTTATAAAACGGAGCTCTGGTTGTCGAATTATCAACAAATCATTCTGTCACTCAATTTTTTGCAGCCATTTGTGATTGGCTAATTTTTTAATTTTTAGCAAAGACTATAGTTTGAAAATTTTAATTTTACTATAGTTTTTGTTTAATAATTGCATTTTAAGGGCAATTATTACGTTTTTAGCCAAATTAATATTTTTCCGACACCATTTTTCTGGGCCTTTCACATTTTTGGAATCCTCATTTCCTCCCAGTTCCAATGAGTGGTCACACGATAAATTTGCTCTCCATCCAGAGTAATTTTTTAATCGTTGATCCAATTTTAATTCAAATTGGGCCATTTTACGGGAAATTGTAACTTCAATAACTTTTGCACGGTAACTCGAAATCGAGCGCCGTTTTTTTCAAAAGTGCATATTTTTTTATTCCCGTCCTGTTGGTTCTAAGTTTGGGAGAAAATAATTTTTTTTGAAAATTACCCTCTATTTTGGTCATCTTGTGGACGCATTATCGGTGGAATCCGACGTCCTTAGATATGAATTTGAGTTCCATGACCAAATTCAAATGAGCTAACAACATGATGATGGAGGAAGGAGGCATCGGAGGAAGGAGGTCGAACAAAGAACCTTTCGTCACCACCAACGACGGGCCGCGCGAGCCGTGTGGTGGCATATGTATGGTGTGAGTATATGATTTTCAGTGTGGTTTCCATTTTCTCAGTGTGCTTCAGTTTGCAGTGTTCCTGTTTTGTGTGGTATTTGATGGATGTTGGAAAGAGAGTTGTGTTGGAGCGCAGATGACTGTCAGTGATCCTCTGATTGACTTGGTCCTCTGACTGTCGTACTTCTTTGGAAGATGGTCAGCTAGAAGAATACGTTCACTAGCATTAGTGACCATGTGCAGCAAGACCTAACTAGCAAGATCAATTCAGGAGTATGTTCTTCGATGCATTTTGCTTCTCAGTATCTATATGAGTGGAATTTCACATTGTGGGGGGGAATACATACCAATGTTCCATTCCCATTCTGCACCCAAAACGGCTTAGTCAAGGAAAGCTTCCAGTGGCAGTGGCAGTTTTCTATGTTGTTCGAGATTGAGTGGCAGCGATCAATGACAGAGACTACAATTAAGAACATTACGATTCTTATAGGAAGTAATGTGAAATATTTTCAGTATTTCTTCTATTATGTGGTTTTGTAATATGCAAGTTGTGTTTCCTACATAATTCCCTGATGTATAAGCATAGTGGTGAACAGTAGCACCAGAGTAAGTCAGTTCATGGATCTTGAAAGGGTTTGTGGGAGGATCCAGAAAACCACACGAGGTGGACAGTTGATGGGACCTATTCACGTCAAGGTTTGTGGTAAGCCTGTTTAAAACCATGGAAGGAGAGAGCCTTTCTTTTGGATCAAGGTCATGAGTCATAGAGTTGGACATGCCACAGGGGTGAGCATACTGCAGAGGAGCGTGTGGATGTTTTTCTACCATGTTCACACTAAGGGGGGGAATGTTAGGAAATATTTATTTAGTGCTCCACGGTTGATAATATATCAGTAATATTATAATGTAATTTGGTGACATTATTGTTATGTAACAATAATGTATATTAGGAGTTTGTTGTGTACATGAGTTTATAGATATTTATGGAGTGGTTGTAGCCACCTCCTGGATTATAGGAGAAGTTCTCCTATATAATTGTATTGTTCATATGATATAATATATCGTGAAGATTATATTTCGTGTTTAATCGTATTTGTTGACAAGACACAATTATTTATTGGTGAACACCAACTTGTAGTAGACATTACTACTAACTATTGACAACATGTAAATTAATGAAATGGAAATTTTGGAGGAAATTTTCGGTGTCAACATCTTCCCTCCTTAGTTTCTCCTATGTCCTTAGAGTGAACTATCACAAACAATCCAAAGTCGAGTGCTTGGAGAATCTTTACCCCGTCATGGTTGACCATTTTTCAATTGGATTGTCATTTAATTCCTCTAGTCAATATGTTCCATTATAATGTATAGTTGTTATCACATAGGGTCCCATCCATTTTGGAAGGAGCTTACTGTTTTTTTCTCTTATGGTGTTAAAAATCATACATTAGGGCCAAGTCATTCACCTAAAACAAGGACCATTTCATCTTCCTCGATCAAAATACACATTTTGTTTTATCATTTTTGTAACTTGTTTCTTTCGTTGTTTATTGCATTTCCTCTAATAAACAAAGATACACCAATCTATCACTTATTGGCTCAATCTTATCCATCCTCACATTACCCGCAACTCTTAGGGTTGGGATATGAAACCCATTGTGGAGAACTAGAACAATACCATAAACCAAATGAAAAGGAAAATATCATGTTGTTGACTTTGATATAGCTCTCACGTATGCCCACAATGTTGCATGAATCGGCTTATCCGATGCATGCACCAAGAAAGATGCATCTTTTACAAGAATATGACATAATACATGGTTTGTTCGCTCCACTTGCCCATTTATACTTTTTTTTTAGGTTGTTGCCTTGGTATGCTTGATGGAAAACCTATCCACCAAGGCTTTTACTACATTAATGAAGTGACTTCCCGATTTGTTACGATCTCTAGTGAATAGCCAAATCTAATAATGATGCATTCATACAAGAACCTCGTCACCTCATCCTCATAAGTTGTTTTCATAGGTTTTGCCTCAACCCACTTAGTCAAGTAGTTAATGGTAACCACAAGTACTTATTTATCCATGAAGTGGGTGAAAATGGACCACAATGTCTATTCCCACTTTTCAAAGGGACTCAATCCCACGATTCCCATGTCACTAACAAACAACACATGTATCACAATAATTAAAACAATCTTTGAAAAGTGTTAACCAATGATAGCTTGCATCAAGGATCATCCTTGTTAGTTCCTCAAAGAAGTGACCTCCACATGTACCGTCATGGAATTCTTCAATAACCTACTTCCCCGGTCTAGTCCAACAACCCTCTTATAGCTTCCATCACCTCCTATTTAAAACAATACTCTATGCACAATAAAATATGTGTGACTTCCTAAGGTAATCTTCCTTTTAATCTTTGCAGGTAGCACCATCAAGAAATTTAAAATCATTCAAATAATTTCACATATCTATGTACTCATTAGTGACTACATCAATGGTTAATAAGGTTGTATCTCAAATTTCATCATCGTCACGCGATGAACCCAAACCATCATAAGCTCAAAGAAGTGCATTTGCATTGAAATGCATCCTTCCTAAATTATCCACAATGTCAAACTCATATTCATGCAGCAAATATATCCATCTTGTTATCCTTCCTAATGGGTTAGGCTTATTTTCAATGTATTTTAGAACCTAGTGATTTGTCACAACTATAAACTTTTTTGCCTATCAAATAGTTTCTGAATTTTTTTAGTGTAAAATTTATAGCCAAGGCTTCCTTTTTAGTATATGTACAATCTATCTCAGCACTTCTCATTTACTTGCTCCCAAATTAGATTGGATGATCATTTCCATTATCATTCTTTTAGCTTAGTGGTTTCCTAGTGTTACATACGAAGCATCATTATATACATCAAATGTCTTACTCCAACTGGATTCCATAGAACAAGTGAAGTCACTAAGGTTTGTTTAAGCTGCTCAAAATCTTCATGTGCCTTCTCTCTTGCTCGTAAGAAATTTCATTAAGATCTAGGTCAAAGGTTGTGCAATTTTTGCAATGTTCTTGATGAGTCTCTTACAAGAACGCACATGACCCAAGAATGGTCTCACTTACTTTTATTCACAGAAATGACAATAGCTTGATTTTTGTAACCTTATATGCATCAAGTACCAATACCATCTATAAATACAACATGCCCCTGTAGGATACTTTTCGAGCATCCAAACACACACTTTGTGGGGTTTAATGAGGCATTTTCTTCATCCAATCTCTAAAAAGCCTTCTTCAATTAATATAGATGATCCACTTTGATTCCATATATGTAAGAGTCATCCAAGAATACCCTAATGAAGCTTTCGATATAGGGTTCATTAAGTGTTAGAAGGTTATAATAGCATTACACAAACCAAACGGCATGACTCTAGCAAACGTTCCCCGAGGAGTAGTTTTCAGCCATACAAGACTTGGATGCACCCACTATAGTCATTTGCAAAGCTATAACAATCATTACCTATTAAAGCTATGTTCACATTAGATACTATATAATTTCTTATCTAACTCGGTTTTCAATATGTTCACACTAGGTAAGCTCATTATAGGGAGTTCTCTTGTTTAACAAAGTTTGTTTCAATTTAACAACTTTGTTTTACGTTTTTCAATTATTTGTTACTTGGTTATAACAAATTTTTCATTCACGTTGTGTGAATAACAACTTGTAAAGCCGATTTAATAGGCACTATTATAGAATGTAGATGGAGATTACAGAGAATAATATTTTATTATATTGCTGGAGTGTTTTTCTGCATTCAACCGATAGTGGTGTTAAGATTGAAGGTTTGAAACCATTGTTGGTTTCCCATCCAAATCCTCTTGGCAATCTTCACATGGTGTTAGAGCTAAAGTGAAGCGTAAAAGCCCAATCTACTGACTCATGTCATTAACACTCTCCAAACAAGAGTATAGGGTTATTCTGATCTAGGCACGGCCCAGTTGCAGTCCTCCATGGTGCTGAAGTTCATTGTGTTTTTTTGCTAAAATCCTTTTCCCATGGCCTTAATTGTTACTTGGGCACTTCAAAGAGTTTTGCAATTTACAAACAACAAGTCACTACTGCAATTTGAGTTGGTATTTGCTTGGAACAGGCAACCCACGCCATAAGGAAGATGTACAAAATTTGTAATTTCTTTCCAAGCAAGCCCCTCACTGAGACCCTACAAGCATAAAGTACGGGCTAGAGACCAAACATTGAAGGCAACGGCAGCTTGAAGACACCTCATGGAAATACATCTCCCAAAGAGCACTTACATTAAACGCAAGTCCAAAAAAAAAAATCTCAACACGAACCCTAGAAAATAAAAGTAAAGCATTTGATTTTTAGGAAATCACAATTTCTTAAAGATTAAATTCACTTCACTAGCTTGAAACGGATTGTTAACCGATTGGTGGGAAGGGTGTGTGAAGTCCATTGCTCTTTATGTGGTTGGGTGTTCGAATCCCTCAAGCGATAATTTCTTTTATAAGGGAATTTATGTTTCTATAAGTCAAGTATAATATTGCTTATGGATATTAAAGAAACGTGACACGACGCAATAAGCACCTCATTTTGGAAGAACACTACCGTCCACAAAAAGGTCAAGAGCTCGCACCATTCCCTCAATTTTGTTTGATCATGTTTAAGAAATTTTTATCTATAACAAATCTTTTAGGGGTAGTGAAAATTTAAAAGGGAAATTTACTAAACGAGGGACTATTAAATTTGTGAACGTTTTTTAGGGAGTTTATTCTTAAGTGTGAATCTTTTCTTCAAAGAAATTTTTCTAGAATTTTTTTCCTAAGAGAGAAATTGTGAAGGGCATATTTTTTAACATTTGCCTTTTGAAGAGGAAGATGTTGTTTTCGAGGGGTGTTTTTTTCTTGTTAGCCAATAATGTCCATAACCTTCGTCTCTCCACGTCTTTTATTCCCTCCTTTGTGATGGATAACAAGTTGTTCAAACCAATGAGCTCATTTAACTATCATTTATGGAAACCAAAGATGCAACAGTTGCTCCAGTCTAGAGGCCTATGGAGAGTGTTTCAAGAGAACGTTCATGCATTCACCTTAGAGAAGGATAAGTACACCTACACATGCAAGTAGGTGAAGCCCTCATTGATTGCCTGAATGTGCCTAAGAACCTTGCAATTTCACATTGATAAATCCAAAACTCCAAAAGAGGTATGCATAATCTTTGAAAAGCTAAAATCAAGTTGTTTCAATTAGATACAAAGTTAAATGTTTGTTCCCCTTCTGATTTTTTGTCTATTAAAAAAAACCTGTTAAAATTCAAGTCACTTAAATCGCAACTAAACGCTGGTGGTAAGGAAAAAGGATGAAGAATGTATAGTATTGATTTTTTCAAAACTAAAAAGCCCTTACAGTGTGTTTGCATCCACCTTTTACTCCACAATGAATGCATTGGATGAAAATTTCAAAAGGCCCACTTTTGAGCTATTTATGAAAGGCTTACTCATGAACAAACCAAATTGTGAGCATTTGATGCCTTATCAAGAGCGAGTCATGCACTAGTGGCAAAATCCTATAAAGGAAAATAGAAATCAAAGCCAAAGTCAGGACCTCATTCATCAAAGTCAAACAAGCATTCTCCAACCACCATTGAGACCTCTAAACCTTATAATTCTGACAAGTCTAAAAAGTTTTTCAGAAATAAGAAGGTTTATGATCCTTGTCCATATTGTAGCAAAACTAATCATCCTAATTACAAATGCTATAAGAGAATAGAAGCATTGGAAGCAAAATTGAAGCAACATAAAATTGATGTTCCCTCCTCCATAAATACAAGGAAAGGCTCTTTTTTGTTAGGCTTGTTCTTCTGCGTCAAATAAATGGATTTTTTATTTTGGTGCTTCTCATCATCTAACTCACTCATGTGGTTTTTTGAGTTCTCTTTCTGATTGCAGCACTTCTCAGATAATCATGGGCAACTCTTCAAAAGTTGATGTTTTGGGTTCTGGTTCGGTGCAAATGTAGGATGGGTGCATCAATGATGTACTCTTGGTACCTGAAATTTCATCTAATTTGTTGTCAATTTATCAGATTTGTAATTTTGGTTCTTGAGAAATTTTGAAGTTCCTCCACTTTGTTATAATTATAGAATTATCTCGAGCCACAGGATGTTATGGCTACAAGTGTGGTGGACCATTGTTCACGTCTTTATGTATTTGATAAGTTTGATAACTCTACAGGTTGCTCAACACTTGTGACATTGTGGTCATTTGAATTATAAGTATTTGCCGCAACTACGCTCCCAAAAATGGTGAAAGGAATTTCAAAGGTCTCCAGTTGTGATGGTGTTTTCCCAGGATGCATGCTTGGAAAACAACACCAAGATCCCTTTTCGAAGGGACAAGCTTTGAAACCCATGGCCCACTTGAGTTAGTACATAGTGATTTGATGAATTTTCCCACTAGGTAATTTTCTGGGGTAAAATATGTACTAACTTTCATTGTTGATTTCACTCGAGAAATTGGGTGTATTTTCTCGCAGATATAAAAAAATGAAGTATTTGAGAACTTCAAGACTTTTGTTGAGAAATAATCAGATCTTTCACCGAAAAAGCTCGCACCGACAATGGGGGAATATATAAATAATTTTTTTCATGATTTTTGTATTGATCACGGTATTCTGCATCAATACATTGTAACATATACCCCCAATAGATTGGAGAAGCTAAACGCAAAATTTGAACGCTCAAGGAGATGGCAAATTGCATGATGTAATCCAAGGACTTGGCACCTGAGTTCTAGGCTTAAGCAATAAATTGTGCAAATTACATCCAGACCGAATTCCCCACAAGGCAACATAGACAAGACTCCTAAAGAAGCTTCGTCAGGTGAGAAATCTAACGTTTCTACATTTCATATCTTAAAAGTATGGCATTTGTGTTTGTTCATGATAATAAGCGCAAATCTATGGAGAAGAAGAGCCAAGAGCTCATATTTGTTGGTCATTGCGAGAATGTGAAGGCATATTGCCTCTTTGATCCTATCACACATGATGTCTTGTTTAGACGAGATGTTAGAATTGATGAGAATATCATTCCTTCGGAGCCAATTTTTAGCCTTATTCAACATTGTGTTCACCACCTCGCACTGATAGAACGTTATACTTCCCGATTTTGAAGACAACACATCTAATTATCTTGTTCCTCTCCTCCCCACAAAACTTACCCAAGTGCACAATCTACTTTGCAAGCAGCTGGTTCTTTGGTTGGTGATCCTTCTAATCCTCGTCACACTCAATCTAAGACTTTTAGTTTTTCTCTTATGAGCCAGGCAATTTCTACTTATCCAGTATTGTTCTCTAAGGCAACGAGAAAAACTAAGTTGAAGTCACCATGCAAGATGAGTATTCTTCACCCATGAAGAATAACACATGGAATTGGCCCTCTTCCCGAGGGAAGAAAACTTGTTTGTTGTAAATGGGTCTATAGACCAAATATACAACAGATGGTTTTGTACGTAAGCACAAAGCCGATCTTGTAGACTTAAAGGGTTCTCACAAGTCGAAGGTGGATTACTCGAGACTTTTGTTCTAGTTGTAAATGGATTCAATATACCTTGTTCTCTCCCTCGTTGCATCACATCAATGGCCAATCTATCAAATGAATGTGAAGAGTGTATTTTTTCATGGCGATCTCCAAGAGGAGATCTATATGGAACAGCCTCAAGAATTTGTGCAAGACACTTTCATGGTATGCATATTTCATCGTTCTCTTTATGGGTTCAAACAAGCTCCTGGAGCTTGGTATGAGAAGATGGATAGCTTTCTACTAAGTTTTGGCTTGTATTGTTGTGAATTTGATAACAATGTTTGCATCATAAAGGAAGGTGAAGATCTTTTGATATTGGTGTTGTATGTTGATGACTTCATCCTCACAGGTAGTTCAGACTCCTTGCTTCAAAACATAAAGCACAAGTTGATGGAAAGATTTGGCATGACAGACATGGAACTTTTGCACTGTTTTCTAGGCCTTCGAGCTCATCACTATCCTGAAGGTATTTTTATTGGACAACAAAAATATTCCACAGATCTTCTTCATCGTTTTGGCATGGGTGGTTCCAAGCCTTCTCCCACACCATATCAATCAAGGGTTGAATTGATCGCTGTTGAAAGCAAATCATGATTGGTTGATCTACTTTATACAAGCAGTTGGTTGGTAGTCTTTTATACTTCACACATACACTCACTAATATCACCTTTGTTGTCAACTTGGTATCTCAACTAGTTTTGTGGTCTTTACCATAAGATTCAAGTATTTCTTTTGTGCACTAAATTCTTGAACAAATTTTTAATAAGCAAATCCCATGAGCTTTTAATATTATCATTTAATGTCTTAGACCACCTTAGTGTTGAACCATCTAAAAATGTAGGGAAAAATTTAGCCCATTGTTCCCCATGATGAGCCTATTATAAAGGCGTAATCTTTTAAATTCTTAAATGAAAGAGAGCCATTCCCATTGAATTAAGTTAATAAAACAAAAATCTTACACATACTTCTTTATCTAATGAAATAACCATGATAAAGTACTAACCCACAAGTACAAAGTGATGTTTTCACGACAATAATTGGAAGAATTGTAGTACAAAGTGAGTTTACTATAAGAAATACTTCATGGTAAGGATAGGAATGACCACTATAAAAAGTAACTATATTATGGTAAACACTATTCTCGGTAAAAACTTAATTAACCACGGAAAAAGTGATTTTATTGTGGCAAATACTATTCACAATAAAATCAAAGTTACCATATAAGTAACAAGGAACACAACTCCAAAATAACCACCAAGGATTGATCCCAAAGCAACATAACCAAAATGTCAACCCTAGCCTGTCACCCAAATATCGATGGAAACTCATTGTGCAGATAATTGTATTAGCGAGTGCACAACTTTTAGTTTGGTGGTGTGAAGTTGCAAACAAATCAACACACACAGTACACACGTAACACAAAAGATGATACAAAGACTTTACAACAAAAATAGAGAATAACAAATAATTATATTATCACTAAAATAGTGTTACAATCTCACCCAAAAGGTAGACCTCGCTTCCACATAATGTTATGAACTCCACATGGACTCTACTCGCTTGTCTTTCCAACATCCTTTCTAGGAGAAACTTCCCGAACACACTCCTTAATAGCTTCAAAGACACTCTTACACAATGGTTTAAAATCTCACTACTTATATCTCCGAGGTCCCTCCACCATCTTATTGCCCAAATGAGGTAATGGGCATTCTCTTTTATAGGCCTTTAAGGCTTATCTCTCTTATCTCCAAAATAGGATAAGAAATCTCATCTAACCTTACATATAGGATAATCTTTTTGATAGGATAGACTTGCCATCTAATCGACAATTTTTAGACTTTATCCTAATAATAAATAAAATATTCCAATAGATATATCGCATCAATTTTTTCTATATATATAAGATTTATGACCACTGGACCCTAATTACCTTATCAGTAACTAATATTTTGACATTACAAACAAATATTTATTTTTTACCATTAACTATTATTGTCACAATACTCCCTTAATGTACTTAGATTGTTACCACAAAATGTTTATTAATTACTTTATCACATTCCATAGTGTGCATTGTTATTTATCGGTGAGCGTCACTAAATTGTAGTAGACCCTACTACTAACTATGCTTTACAACCAACTATACATAACATATACATATACGTTAATGAAATGGAAATTTTGAAGGAAAATTCTAGTGTCGATAGACACTGTCGTTGGAGTGACAAGCACCCTCCTTTCGAAAACATTTTTACTCCAAAAACTCTACTACAATGAAATCCTTCAACCTATCCTTTAGTGAGCCTCTAGTTGATGGGATTTGTTGATGAAAGAGATTGAATGGAGATCCAATATTAAGAAGCGAGAATGTTGACAATTTCATAATTTTCAAACTTGAACTTGTCTTCACAATTGTGAAGTTGTTCTTTGAGTCCAAAGACCTTTTCCAATCAATCTTCAACCTTGTCAAATTTAAGAGTAAGGGCATTCAACTCTTTTTGAATACATAGTTACAAAGTGCCACATCTTCCTTTATGTACTTCTTGAACAAATAATTCCAAATGGCACAAGCTAAAGTTTGGTAAATGATTTGGTACAATTTTTTTGGCTTCGTGACCACGAGAACTACAAGGGCTTGGTCAACCTTGAAGAAGAACTTTTAGTTTTTCTCATGGGATCAACCACATACCATGAATCCTCGAGGCAAAGCAAACACTCCACTTGAATGGCCAAGGGATGATAGTTTTTCCCCTTAAAGATGACGCAGAATCATATGTTTTCACTTGCAATATTGCATCACCAAAAATAGTTGAGAGTTAAGAGAATCACAGGTTGGGACACTTCGCATAGCTTTGTGTGGCTTTGTGCAATTGTACGCTTTGTGTTGTTTTTTATTAAGAGGAAAGAATGCATAAAGAGAATATGGTTCCATATAATCTTTCGAGGTTTTGTGCTGTTGGGTTTTAAAATGGTACTTTGATCAAAACCACAGTCAGGGGACAGCAAGTCCCTCCTCTTTATGGGAGAGGTTCCCTTATTGAAAGCAAGCAGCAAAGCTTATATACAAATGTACAACTTTCATCTTAAGGTTAGACCTCTGACATCTTGAAATGTTTTTATACCAACATAGATTATCAATACAAACAAATGGAAGAACTGAAGAAACGAAAGAGCAGAGAATAACAGTACTTTCAGGAAATATAGATATCATAGTATAACCCTATACATACTGAGCAAGAGTGATACATAACAGAATCATTCACATTCAAAGCATAGGATATCATTCCACAAACACAAAGTTCCCAAATCATATCACTAAGAGCACAAAGTTTCTTATTACGTAAGATGAATGATTCACGAATTTCGAGCAAGCATGAAGGGACAATGGAAGAAGATAGAGAAAAGGGGAAAATCTTTCTGTATTGATTTACTTTCGATTATAATTACACTTCAAAAGTATCAGAGTTCAACCCTTTGCAATGAGGCAAGCTCTTACATTTATAGATGAAGCGAAAAGAGGAGAAGAAAGAAGCAAGAAAATCTGATTTCGAAGCTCAACCACCAACCATCAATGCTCATGCAAATCGCTTTACGATCGTCAAATCTAGTTATGCATGTCTTTGGCGTCTTGAAGGAAGGATGGAAGATTAGATCAGATTTGATCTAGTTGAGCGCTTAGATAACATATTAATGGCCCGAAAGATGTTTTCCAGATTTTCACCCAAATCAAGATATCCAAATGGTTCTCCATGTCCTGTTTGGCGTGTTGGAAAAGGAAGGATGGAAGATCGATCAAATCTCGGTAGTCAAGTAATCAAATCACATATTAATGGCGTGAAAGACGTTTTCCAGCCATCAACTCCTCGCTAAAAACAATATTTCATGCTTCCATGGCGTAGAGGGACCAAGACATTTCTAACAAAAGATAAAATTTGTCAAATTTCGAGCAATCGGAGCGAAAGTTATGCCCATTTGAATATTTGAATCGAATCTATACAAAAATGGATCCGCGGGCCCGAAATTGAAATTGTGCCTTTAGCGCAAAAGATGCAAAAGTGCAAAAGTTCCCCACAGCCCCGCAAGCCCGCAACTTCACATTTTGCATTTGGCTCTGACACGTGGCATTACCCGAGTGGTAACGGAGTCGCGGCTCACTTTATCATTTTATGCCTTTTATGGGAACAAGGCTCAAAATCTCAAATTGCTCCGACAGCCCGCCTTCCCGCTTTGACTCTTCATGTGGGCTTAACTTTTGACTTTTTCCTAGGCATGAGCAAGGACGTGGGTCATCTTATCACTTTACTTCTTTTGGAAACAGGGCTCAAAATCTCAAATTGCTCCGACGGCCCGCCTCCCCGCTTTGACTCTTCATGCGGGCTTAACTTTTGACTTTTTCCTTCGTTTGGCGAAAGCTTTATGTCCGACCCAGGACACATGGAGGCTTCCCGCTCATTTGGAAACTCGCTTGGTATTTGCCTCTTGAAAGAGCGCCGAAGAGACACGTGGCTCCTTCCGCACGCCTCACCTTGTTTCGTTGTGTTTTGGCTAAGTCCCTTTTGTCTAGCGGGGCCATATGTCTGACCCTGGACACGTGGAGTCTCAGCACACATTTGGGACCTGCCTCCAGATTTTGCCTTTGAAGTTGCGCCGAGCTGACACGTGGAGGCTTCCGCAAACCCTTCTATACTTAGCCGATTCATCGGTTGGCTCTGCCCGCTTTCGCCCCGGGACACGTGGAAAGTTGGCATTCGTTGGGACCGCCTTTGGCTTCGACCCTCAAGGTGCGTCGTTGAGGCACGTGGTGGTCGTCCGTTGGCCTTAGACTTTTCAAAGGCCACTTTAACTTCTTGAAGCTCCGACCACGTGGAGGGTTGGCACTAGCCCAAGGTCCGTCCCTTGGGTCTCACTTCAAGGTGCGCCGATGAGGCACGTGGAGAGTCTCGCGCTCACTTAGGATCCTCGCTTTGAACTTGCTCTTTGGGGGTGCGTGTTGAGATGCGTGGCGGCTTTGTCGGCTCCTTATACTTGGCCGATTTATCGGCCGGCTTTATCTTTTCGGACTCTAAACACGTGGAGGGTCTCCGCACGTTTGGGGTCTCCGTTTTTGTGCGCCATACCAAAAGTGTGCCGCAGAGACACGTGGCACCTTCCGCATGGTCCCTCTATACTTAGCCGATTTGGGTCTCAATTGAACACCACCTTTCTTCATTCAAAACCAAGTTTCCAAAAGTGACTTAACGACCCGCCTTCCCGCATCCAATCAGAGATGTCCACGTACTCGTGGATGCTGGGGCCAAAAATTGACAGGGAAGATATGCCCGTCACTCACGACTGTGGAAAAATACAGAGAGGGAAAACTCTGCCATTTACACCTGAATAACACACTGCTCCTCGTGGAAAGGGGAACTGAAAACAACACCAGGCTCGACGTGATCCACGGTCATAGAGAAGGATTTGACAATTTCATTTGAATGGAGGAAACAATTTTCAAGCATCCAAACGAGCACCATGCGGACTGTAAGATTCTAAATTAACAGGCAAGTTTGCAAATGAGCACCCACTTGTTCAAAGCACAAATTTTCTTCTATCTCTCCAGACTTCTCAATCTGCTCAAACATCTCTCAAGGGCACCAACTCAAAATTTTCAAAAGCTTGACTTGAAAAAATAACGAGGGGGATTTTGAGGTTGATAACAGTGCCTATATATGTTTTTAATCTATACACCTTGAGTGTTCTTTGTGTGCATGTCGGTAGGTTATACACATTTGTGCCTTTATTAAGCCTTTGCTTCTTTGTGCATCTATCAACGTCAACACAGTTTGATCTAAACACATCAACACAGTTGGATTTGAACACATGAGCCCTGATCTATTTTCTTCGCCAATCAGATGACCAAGCAATCTTGTATATTTTGATTGAATGAAGACGACCCCATGAGTGATTACCCGCAAACCGAATGGATTGAGTCAACAGTGATCTGATGGAGTTAAGGAATCTTTGCAAATGTGTCTTTGCTTCTCCCTCTAAATTCTATAAGTAAGAGGGGGTGATGAGCAAGTAAGGCATCTTGGAAGAGGATCAAGTGACCTTGGTAGCGAGCAGAAGCTCAAGAAGGCTAATAATAGCCAAAAGCATTTGAAGTGAGCCGGAGAGTGAATGAAGAGTAAGCAAGTGACTATAGAAGTGAATGGTAAGTTACTTAGGCAATTGTAAAGTTCCCTTCTCCAAGCAGCCAAGTTTGGTTTTATAAAAGTTTTGTTAAGTTTGTAAGCTTAGATAGGATAGGTCCTAGGATATGAAATTCTGAGAGAATTTCTACAAAGTCTATCATACGATTGTGGCAAAGTGGGAATGTAATTGTTACTAAATCTATAGCATTTTCCTCATCAATTAATAGTAGAAGATTTTATTGTTTCTTGCAAGTTGTGTTGGGATCTTGCTTCAAAGTTAGATCTAACTCTAATAAGTATAGATTGCATAGTCTAAGGCATCCTTTAATTAGGACCCCTAAGCATGACATCAGCAATTTGGTATCAAAGAAAGACTTTTAATAATTGCGGTGGAATTATGATGAAAGAGCATCATTTCTTGTACAAAGCAACATTTTTGTAATTTTGGTTTGTATTAGGTGTAGGAGGTCCTCTTAGGTGTTTTGGGATGGATCCTAGTCCATATGGATCCCTTTTGGCTTGTAATAATGTGATTTTGGAGTTTCCCTCCAAAACCACCATTTCAAATATTTGAATTTCTATAGTTGTGTTTAGTGGTCTGGGTGATAGGGTAGGTTGAATAAATGATGTAAATGGTTCTTAAAAGTCTCACATGATGTAATCCTATGCTCTAGTAGGGTTCTTAAACATTGTCACTTCTTGTCATGGTTAGGTTAGTCTAACTAATGATAGAACTACCTCTTTTGATCATTTAGAGGAGGTATTTGAATGAGAGAGAGAAAGAGGGATTTAGGAGAGTAGAGAAGGTTGTTCACATGAGCCAAGAGCTCGAAGTCCTATAATATTTCATGAAAGTCATTTTAATAAAGGATTTTCTGAGTTATGTTTGTGTAGATATGATGAAAAATATGAATGAATGATGAATAATGATGGAGACTTGTTGTGTATGGTTTAATGTATGTTGTTACAAAGGTATGAAAGGATTGTATAGGTTCATGCTAAGCACGTGAAGGAAGTGCTTGAAGGAGATAGATTATCGGTGAAGCCAAATTTACATAAGAATATTGGCATTATTGGGATATGAGGTAAGAGGTTTGTATTGTGTCTTGCTATACGAATGAGGAGACTTTATTAGTATCTAGAATCAGTAACGAAACATGTTGGCAGAGTCAAGAGAGTTGTAGATTCATAACTAGGTGCATCTTATGTGGATATTTGAAAGGAGAGTCTAAGATTGGTGTAATACAGTGTTATACATCTTGTTGAGGATTGAATAATCAAAGGTCAGTAATAGTAAACAATATCACAAGGCCTATTTATCAGTGAATGGTGTTGGTAAACTTGATCAAGCATATGTAGATATGTTTTAGGCCATCAAGAAGCTTCAAAAATCCAAATAAATGGATATAAACCTAAATAGCACCCTCTCGATCAGAACTTGATTTTAGGGTTTAGCAAAACATGAAATTATCATAACTTGCATTCGAACCGATGAAATTGGATATGAATTGGTGAGAAGGTAGATTTCTATGCAAGGAAGGGTCTTGTTAAGTTTCAAGGTGAATGGACCATGTATGATAGGTCAAATGTGAAAAACTCGTACTATCAATATGCATGAAAACCCGCTTTGAGGGTTTAGACAAGAAATTTTGATTGCATGTTATAGTCACTCACTTCTTATTAAAACTCATATAGAGATGAATGAAGGTCTAGTGAAGGTGTGAGAATAGTTGACATAGAAAAATTTCAAGGTGTTCGAGGTGAAACTAAGAAACATAATCTATTCCTCTACCTATGTAATACTAAATTGATAAAGTATGTTTCTAGAAAACTAATCCATGAAAGAAAGAACACATAAGGAGGCATGACAAGTTGTTATGTATGAGATCAAGGCTTGGAGAAACAGGGGTATAATATAAAACTCATAAACAAAAAGTACCCTTAAAAAGTACCCTTAGTCTTGTGTACAGCTTAGAAGTAGCTTTATGTGCTAAATACAAATAATTACTACAAGAAGGCAAGAAGGTGAAATTGTGTGAGAAGAGGAGTATGCAATCGACATGTGACAGTAGTATCGATGATGGAATGAAAGGGTTGAGGGAGGATAGTGTGAGAAAGCATAAAGAAAGCTCAAAACAGCTTACAAATTGGTCCGAGAGCAAACAAGGTTCTAGAGAAGGAACATTGTGTTTGGGAGCGAGTGAAGCCCTTGAGGCCAACAAGGATTGGAGAGAAGTTGTTATAAGGTTTCTAAGGAGTTAATAAAGGTTTAAGCTAAGGTGAAAACATTAAACTTTGAAAACTCGGACAAATGGAAACCGAAATTTGGAATGAAGCAAGAACAAGATAAAGGGTATCTGAGAATGTGAATGGTTTCTCTTAATTCTTCAGAGTTGTTCTAAACTATAAGACTTGCAGCAAATATGGCTACAAAGAGTCCTAGTTGGAAAACGGTAGGAGGATTGAAGGGGTTATGCTTAGAGTTAAGAACTGTAACTTGGTGACGAGTTGAAGACCCATAAAGGGTACTTGAAAAGGTAAGCGAGTTTTCTAAGTCCTTGTGCGAGACTTCTAGACAATAAGCTTTGCATCAATGGAGGGCTAGTAGCATGTTAACAAGGTCAAACAGTTAATGACATGTATTGATGTCTTGACTCCTATCAAGGTTCTAAACATGTTTATTTGATGAATTTGAGCAGCAACAAGTCAAAGTAAGTCTTGAATCAGCATTGTTTTAAATTTGTACTTGTATGCTCTTGTGAAGTTCTTGAGCATGTGCATGTTTTGTGGATTTTGATCTTGCGACTAATGTTGTGGTGTGTGCTTAGAATTTGGTTTTCCTCCCCTATGCATCAAATTAGATGTTTCGTATCATTAGTTTGGTATCGGACCAAGATTTCAAAGTCTTACAGTGTGTGTGATTTTTAGTTTGTTGTTTTCCAAATGTGTATGTGTGGATAAAAGGTAGTTGTACGCATCTTCCAAGATTTGGGTTGTTTGGTAAAGTGTAGGTTGTAATATTTTGAACTATTGAGTGTTGTGAGAAAATTGTGATGGCACAAAGAGCATATTTCGTTGCCAAAGCAAGCTTAGAGAGCCAAAACGTGTAGATTGTAGAGATGATGAGAGGAGAACAAGCTCGCTTGGAGGCTATGAAGATTGTTCAATGAGAGAGGTGGCGGAATGATGATGCATGCGATGATGAAGTCTTTAAAGGAGCACCAAAGGACCAAGAGGTTGAGGCAAATCCTCGTTGATGCACACGAGGATCGATTCTTATGTGCATGTACAAAATTTGATAGCAAAGTGAAGGTGGATATTCCTAGTCATTGACGAGTTTAAATCTGGAGAGCTCGTCGAATGGATCATTGAGCCGTGTTGGGTTTTAAAATTGTACTTTAACAAACCACAATCAGGGGACAGCAAGTCCCTCCTCTTTATGGGAGAGGTTTCCTTATTGAAAGCAAGCAGCAAAGCTTATATACAAATGTACAACTTTCAAAGTGTGGATTCCTGATATTTTGAAACGTTTTATGCCCAAAGATCATCAATACGAAAGAATGGAAGAACTAAGGAGATGAGAGAGGAAGAACATAACAATACTTTCAGGAAATATAGATAGCAGAGTATAACCTTATACGTATTGAGCAAGGGAGATGCGAGAATAGAATCATTCACTTTCATAACAGATATAATTCCACACGTCACAAAGTCCCGTAAATCATATAAACAAAAACACGCTTTCTTATCATAAAAGATTAATGATCCGCAGATTCCGCATAAGGAAAGAAGGAATAGCAGATAGAATCAAGAGAAAATTCCTCTCAGTATTGATTAATTTCAAATCTATAACATTTCAAGAATGTCAAGATCCAACCCCTTTCCAAAAATGCCCCTACTTACAATATATAGGAAGAATTAGAGGAGATAGAAAAAATCTGAATTCTTGCTCCAACCACCCAAGAAATGCATTGAATTTGCCTGCAAAAAATGATGGGTTCCATGACAAAACCCATGCCTCCACGTATTGTTCCTTGTTGGGCAAGAAAGGAAGCCCATTCTTCATCATGGCGATAGGTGAGAGACTTGATAGCCTCAAAAATGGCGGACCGGATCATTAATGGTGGCGGGTGAGTAGCAGCACCGAGAGCTCTCCAAAAAGTCCTTTCCCGCTCAATTTTGAGCTCCTGGTTGAAAGACATGGCTATCTGAAGGTGCGGGGTTGGGCGTTTAACGCGGCTCACAATATGTGAAAGGGTTTGTCCATACAGGGGCCACATGGCGACCTCGCGCGTCTTAAGATTTCGCCCCCTCTTTTTACTCCTGAAGTTACGCCGAACTGACACATGGCATCGTCCGCAGGCCTACTCTGTTTCCTTTGTATCCTGCCTAAGTCCCTCCCGTTGGCGGAGACGTTCTACCTAACCCAAGACACGTGGAGGGCTAGCGCTAGTTCAGGGTCTCTCTTTGGGCCGCGCCTTTGAAGTTGCACCAATGAGGCACATGGAGAGTTTGCGCTCACTTAGGATCATGCTTTGACCTTGGCCTTTGGAGGTGCGTCGTTGGGACGCGTGGAGGCTTCCGTCGGCTCTTTATACTTAGCCGATTCAACAGTTGGTCGTCTTTTTCGGACTCTGACCACGTGGAGGGCCTACGCACGTTTGGGGTCTCCGCTTTTGTGCACCATACCAAAAGTGTGCCGAAGAGACACGTGGCACCTCCCGCGGTCCTTCTATACTTAGCCAATTCAGGCCTCGATTAAACACTGCCTTTCTCCATTTTTCTCTTGTTGAGCTCTACTCACTTCTGGACTCAATTTTTTTCGGGGGTGACTGTGAGTCCACACAACTGGGCCGACCCTTCCGTTCTTCCTGTGCAAGATCACGTTCGACCAATTTTGCCCTGGGAGAATTGGGATAACACTTCTCTAACGCCTCGGTCGTTTCCATGCCTAGCGGCAAAACCAGATGCATCATATCACGCTGCGTTCATCCTGCTTTCATGCAAACTTTGAATTTGAGTCGTCCACGTGGGAGAGATTTAGCTAAAGCGGGTCTGGGGAAAACTTTTATATTTTGTGCCTTTTAGAGAAATGGCACTTGAACATTTTGGCCCGCCCATCGCTTTTGATACGGGCTCTCCACGTGGCTTCTCTTGGGCATCGACGTGGTTACAGTCACTTTATAACTTTTATGCCTTTCCGCAACAAAACCAAAATTCCAAAAGTGACCCGACGATCCGCCTCCCGCTTTGACTTTTGATGCGGGCTCGATATTTGACTTTTTCCGTCATGGCTCATTTTACAACTTTAATCCCTTTTGGAAATAAAACCAAATTTCCAAAAGTGCTCCGATGACCCGCCTCCCCGCTTTGACTTTTGAAAACAACCACGTGTCCCTTTGTGGGGCCAAAGTAAGAATTTTTCTCCGCCACTTCATAATTTCGAAAAGCCAATCAGGATCCAACGAGAGACACGGGGTAATTCAACCTTTTTGCAAATGTAACAAAAGTCACAAGTTCACAAAAAGACCCGCCACACCGCATCCAATTAGAGGTGACCACGTATCCGCAGACACAGAAAAAAATTGACGGGAAGACAACCGTAGAAAAATGTAGAGAAGGGGAAAAACGCCACCATTCGCACCCGAATCAAATATTTTTCTTGCAGAAAGATAAATGCAAGGAATACAAGGCTCGACGCAGTCCACAGCCATAGAAAAAGATTGATAAATTCCACGCATCCATGAAAAGAGATAGAAAAATCTTCCAAAACGCACAGACTGAGGAATTTTAAATGGAACTGGCGGGATTAAAAACCGAGTACCAACACTTGGGACCTGCAAATTCGTCTTTCACAAGAGTGGAATTTTAGGGCGACAAAAAGCTGAAAAAATATCCCTGGTATGAACTTGTTAAAGATCCCACGAGGGTGATATTTTCTGTCTGAGTTGAAGGGTCATGCATCTTTGTGGTGGGAACATAGGTAGACTGACGAGCACGTGGAGGCAAAGATAAAATAAATAATTGGGATAGTTGGTTGAAAAATTGAAGGTTAAGTTCATGTTTGCCGATCGCGCTTAAATTTGTTCAAGAAGTTGCAAAATCTAAGACAGGAGTTGAGCATACAGATTACACTAAAAAGTTCTACAAACTCGCCATCAAAGTGGGTTATGTTGAAGATGACGCAAAAAATATTTCATGTTATGTTAATGGATTGTGTATTTCCATTCAAGATGAGTTTAGCATGAGTATACTAAGGTATCCTTAAGAAACATATTAGTTGTGCTCAAGGCAGAAGAGAAGTTGTCTCACAAATGTGGAGGATGGTATTGTGATACGAAAAAACATGTGCACAAAGGTGAATCAAATTCCTCGCATGATAAAAAAACATGCCAAAAAGGTACAGGTAGATCTTCTTTCAAAGCAAGAGGACGTGGAAGTGGTAGAGGATCCAATAGGAAATGTTTCTATTATGGAGTCGAGCATCAAGCATTTGAGTGTCTGCATGCACAACAAAATAGTGGTGTGAAGAGGAATGATGCTAGCAACCATGTTGTGCAACATGCAGATAAAGAGAGTATTGCATCCAACAACGCGAAAGACTTGAAGTGGTGAGAAGCTCTTATCATGAAGAGAGTGTTGTTAAAGCCAATAAAGGTGGAGAATGCACCTGCACAAAGTAAGAATCCATTCGAACCATTTCCAAGTATAGACATGTAAGTGTGTAAGGACATTATTGATAGTGGTAGCACTAATAATCTCATTTCTTATGAGATGGTTGGAAATTTTGGTCTAATGGGGATTGTGCATCCGGGCCCATATAAGTGCCATGGTTGTTGAACAAACAATAATGAGAAATGTAAGGTGCAAATCAAAATTGGTGCATATGAAGATGAAGTCATGGCAATATATTGCCCATCGATATATGCAATGTGTTACTTGGTCGACCTTGGCAATTTGATAGAGAGCGCAACATGATGCCATGCGAATACATACATCTTCGTGAAAGATGAACAACAATACAATTTGAATCCTTTGAAGATTGTAAGTATAGAAGTGGAGAAGAGTTTGAATGTATTATTGGTTTCGGGAAAATAATCCCTAAATGAAGTGAAGAAGAGGAATGAATGTTTTGCATTCATTTTGAGACTTGCATGATGAGGAGAAGCATGGTGCAGCGATGTAGAAAAGAGAAGTTTTGTGTGAAGTGGAGGAGATGTTAGGTGAGCAAATATCATATCGCGGGATATTCTAGATAGTTTACCGCCTTTGCACAAATAAGTAAAAGATTTGTCATCTAACATATTTGACTTGAGAATCTACTTGACCGAACAAGGCCACATATAGGTTAACACCTATGGAGAATGGGGAGATGAAGAAACAAGTTCATGAATCACATGGCAACACTTGTAGTACTAGCACCAAAGAAACGAGGTGAGTGAAAATGTGCACTCAATCCATAACCATCAAAAATATTACCATCGGGATAAGTTCCCATTACAACGCATGGATGATTTGATGAATTGTTTAAGTGGAGAAAAGTACTTCATGAAGATTGATTTGAAGAGTGGATAATCCCCATATCAAGATAAGAGAAGGTGATGATTGGAAAATTTCTTTCATGCTGCAATATGTATTGTATGAGTGGTTTGTCATGTAATTTGGGTTTAACCGACACACCAAGAACATTCATATGACTTACGAAGGAAGTGTTGAATCCTTTCTACGCAAGTATGTCATCGTACATCCGGATGACATCCTATTTCTAAGCAAAGTGCAAGAAGAACACTCGGTCCATTTGTTGAAGGTGTTAGAGCATTTGCGTGAAGAGACGTTGGAAATTTTGTAGTATTGTTTCATGAAGCGAAGTCGGTGTACTTGGGATTTGTGATATCTCAAGTAGGATTGAAGATACATTTTGAGAAGGTGCAAGCTATAATTGAGTGTTTTTGAAGCACGAAATTTCCATGGTAGAGCAATCTTTTGCATAAATTTTATAAGAGACTTCAGCGGGAATTACGCATTGATCACAAAGGTGATGTAAGGAGATAATAAAGAGTTTGCATGGACCACAAATGCAGAAAACGATTGTCCTGAAGTTGAAGAAATCCATGCAACATCTCGTAATGGCCTTCAACAAATATTTCAGGTTGATTGTGTTGCATGAGTGGAATAACCAATGGAGCAATGATAAATCAAGATGGTAGACCCATAGCCTATTTTAGAAATAAATTGAATGAGACAAGAAAGAAGTCTTTAGTTTATGATCATGAGTTTTATGCCATGGTACAAGCTCCGTGGAAGTGGAGGCACTACTTGTTTTCCAATGAGTCTTTGTTATACATAGAACATCAAGCATTGCAGTTCATAAATAGCCAAGGTTAGTTAAATCAACAACATATGAAATGGGTTGAATGTTTGCGAAGTTGTTCATTTTTCTTAAAGCACACTATCTAAATATCGGGCCATCCGGAGGGGAAGGAAGGGAGGGACCCTATCTGCATAGAACTTGGAAGTCAAATTGAGTTGCAAATGCATTGAGTAAAAGATGTTTCTTGTTAAATGAAATGTATGTGGAATTGGTAGGGTTCAATGTGATGAAGGAACTCCACACATTACTTGAAGATTTCAAAGAGACACAGAGAGCATATATAGACCAATGAGCACTGATCGCATGCCTTGGCTTGATTATTACTTACAGGAATGATGGTTTTTCACAGGAACACAATTGTTCATACCTAGAGGGTCAATGAGAAAGAATTTAATCAAAATGGTGCATTTTAGAGGACTAGCTAGTCACTTTGATATGAAAAAGACCTTAGCTCAACTAAGTGAGAGGTATTATTGGCCGGTGGATGGCTACATGTGTGCATGGATACAGAGATGCAAAATTTGTCAATAGAAAAAAAGGGAGAGTCATAATGAAGGGTTATACCAACCACTACTAGTACCTATGTAACCATAGAAGCAACTAAGTATGGATTTTATTTTGAGTTTACCTAGAAGGCAAAAGGGTCATGATTTTATCTGTTTTGTTGATGATAGATTCTCAAGGATGGCTCGGTTTATTGCATGGAAGTTTACTATTGATGTTACACGTACGACTAATTTGTTTTTAAGGAAATTGTGAGATTACATAGATTGTCGTGTTGTCCTACGAGAAATAAGTTTATGGGTCATTTTGGACGCACATTGTGGAAGAAAATGAATGTGTAGTTAGGGTTTAGTTCTGTATAATCCACATACGAGATGACCAAATGGATGTTGTTAATGAAACCTTGACAACTTGTTGAGATGTTTGGTCGAACACAAGGCATGGACATGGGATTTTAGTCCTTGCAGGTGGGAGTTGCATAAAACAACTTTGTGAATGGAGCATTGGGAAATCACCTTTCCAAATATTTGATGGGTTAAGTCCAAGAAGAGAGATGAAGAAAGCCCAAACAAATACTCTTGGAGAACTACAAGAGGGGCCTAGCATTAGCTGAACAACATAATTGTTGACGTTTGCATAAGCCAATAAACAACTATTGCGTGTACAAGTCACAATGATTTCTTAATGCATTATTATAGAAATTGTCATTTAGATTTGAGAGTTGCAGATGTTATTCACATTTTACTATTTGGTTTACCTCAAAGCTACCGAGGAAATCTACGAACAATAGCAATATTCAATGCTGAAGTCTATTTAGGCAATTCACATTGTTTCTCAAGATCGAGGGCTGAAATTAACCAAAGTCTCTTGCTCAACTTGTAACTTTAAAATCAGATTTGGTAGGTCGTTTTCCTTCTCATGCTAGGGCATACTATAGAAAAGGTATGGGTGGACTTCTTGTTTTATGTTGTAATCTAATGCATGTATGGAAATAGTTTTTGAGTTTCGTTTCCTTCTTTATGCAGTTACATGCCAAAATTAAAAGCATAACATTTCAATTTACATTGCATGATAGTCGACAATCCATCGTAACCTGAAAGAAATTTAATAGCAGAAAAGAGTTTTCCAACACAATAGTTGACAATTTGTCGTAACCCGAAATGTGCTAGAAGGCCTCCACTCTGGCCATGTGACACGTGGTAGTGCTTGCTCACTTGCAGTTTCGATGTCAACAGGCCACATCATCAGCTGGAATGCGAGGAACAATAATGAAGGTAATCTTTTGGGATCCATAACTTCAGCATTCACACTCTCATCTTCATTAATTAACCATGCAATCCTATGGTTTTTGTCCATTTCAAACACTAATGTGTTGTCTGCAGGAAAGTTGCACAATGGGTATGAACTAGCATTGTATATTATGTGTCAATAGGGACTAGGTAGTTTCTCGCTGTATCTTCCCAAAATGTGAACTATTGCATAAACATTGACTACTGGTCCCAATGAGTTGTCGGCTTGTGACATTCTTGGCACGTGTATATTCTTTAAAATATAATCCCAAAGTCAACTATGATAATGAAGTGACTAGGATTAACTTCTTGTAAGTTTAAAAGGATGCAAAGTATTCAAGATATAATTGAGGTGGAGTAGAACTCATCAGAGTGAGTGAACAATTATTCAAGCACTCGAGAACTCCTTATATCATGTGCATCTATTTTTTCTGATGTTTAATGTGTATGTTTTAATTCAATAACCATGTAATTTATTATGGTGTCAACAAGGGTTAGTCATGCCCTGTAAACAAGGTTCTGAATTTGAATAAAGAAAACAGATGTTGGGTAAGGTCATGGCAAGGTGGAGCCCTGCCAATTGATGGACCTTTTTCCATCACAAACTATGAAGGAGCATGGTCAATCGTGAATTGAATGTTAATGAAGCATAGAAAACCAGTTTGTTCACCCATATGGTTGCATGTTGTGTTGGAGGTTTGTATGTTAAGCATAGTGTGGGTGTGCATTAGTACTGCCAATCTCAGCTTCAGGTTATGATTTGAATCAAGGTGTTTAATGCTCTACAGGCTCTTGAAAACATTTCTGGTCCAAATCAATTTTGGGGGACAAGAATAAATAAGTGTCTATGACAATGTCAACATAGGGTCACCTGGTGGGGACCCATCACCTTCAAAGTCCCATCATGCCAATGCCAACAATAAAAACATGTGATGATCAGTAGTAGTACCTATCCAATTGTATTTCTTATCATTGTGTTTAATGGTTTTGCAGTTTTTAATCAAGTTAGAAGTTCGGAAAGTCAAGGAGTTGGAAGAGCATGATTAAAGGTTTGAATCCCTCCATTATACCAGCAAAAACTTTTAAAATTTATCTCTGTTATCTATATAAATTATTAGTAATATCCCTCACTACCTTGAAGTGAGGTATAGTGGAATTCATAAAAGGCTTGTGTGATATGTGGGAACTGAAAGGGAACAAATCTCTTCCTCGTTGCCATAACAAACATTTTGACGAATTTGCAAAAGCCCGCTCATCTTAAATATCTTATTTGGCATTCATATATGTTTGTTCAGTGCAGTTGGTAAAGAGTGTTGAATCATAGGTAGGAAGTTCAGCTGTCAAATGACCACCTCCATACTATTTTGCACTTTAAAAAGCACTTAAGAAGCCTTGTAGAGGTTAAAAGAGGGTACAAAGGGGTGTACTTTTAAGAGCTGAATCTTTAAACTTGTTGCCTAAATTGGGTCAACAGATCCCCTACCTTCAAACATTTGATTTCCCCATGTCTGGTGTTTGTTTTACCCCATTCATTTTTTATCAAGCTCGTTTTCATAGCCTGTATCTCATGATGGCCTTTGTGTTTGCAAATTGTGCCAATTTACTGCAGATTTTTTAGCCATCGTTCATGTTGTCTTTTCAACCCTCTAACTAAAATTATGTCACAAATACAACCTCTAAATAGAAAACAAATAGAGGAAGTATTGAATAATCATAGCTGAGGAGTTTTGTGATTTATCAAGGGTGGTGAGCACTGAGCTGGGACTTGTTCGTGCATGTGAGAAAGATGAACGGTCTAATAGGCAGATGAAATTCTTGGCCATATCATGGCTCTTATGAGATATTGTATCATCTCAAGAATTTGGAATCGTCCAAGGATGTATGGGGGCTTTCTAAGAAGCTCTACAATAAGCCGAAGAAAAGCTCAAGTCATAGGCAATGTGGGGGGTGTCCATGAGGACAATTGCAAGCCTTTGGACACAACTGGCAGAAAAGGATAGAGATATCCTAAATCTGAAACTCCTTAATCAGTCACTTATGAAGGAAATTATTGAGCTAGGGAAAGCTCATGTTCATATTAATAAATGCCTGATGAAAATATCAATTGCAATGCTGGTGTTTGTGAAAAAATATGATGAGCATGTTGATATTTTGGATCATAGAATTTATGTTATAAATAGAACTGTCAAAAATGCCTTTCAGAATTCCATGAATTAATACAGAAAGAAAGAAGATTGATTCAACAACTACATGAAGATATAGTCGGAGGATCCACTTTACCACCAAATGGCGTCAACTCTTAATGGAAATAACACGAGGATCTAATACTTTCAATGATGATGTTTCTTATGATGATTGCGCCTAGGTTACCGGAAACGCCTATAAAGGCAGCGGGAGCGGGAGGCGGCGGTGGGAGCGCTGTGGGGCTGCGGAAACACCCAGGCACGGCCTGCACCGTACTGGCATTTCCGCAGCCCCTGGCCGCTCCCACGTTGAAAAAAAAAGCGTTTTTAATTTTTTTAATTTTTTTTATGTTTTTAAAGCCACACAACAATAAAAAATTATAAATTCTTCTAATCTAAAACCTAAAAGCTACCTCTAAACAATAAAACAAAAGAACAACACACAAACAAAACATAAAGCAAACAAACTCACATTGTGGCTCTCCAAAATTGCATTGTGCTTGTCTAGGGTTTGAGGAGCTATTGCTAAGCTTGTAGGAGTGTGAGGAGCTATTGCTAAGCTTGTAGGAGTGTGAGGAGCTGCAAAGGAGGATTTGTGAAGGATTTGATTTGTGGTTTACTAAGTGAAGGTAAGTTTTTTTTTAATTTCTAGCCTTGTTCCTCTATTTTTTTTTTTATTATTTAATCTTTCACACATTACATTTTTTTGCTTATGTTCATTTTTATTTTGCTCTTTCCATTTAATTTTTTTAATTTTCATTGTTCAATCACAATGCAATTGCATGCCATTGTTTTCTTTGCTTAATTTTTTTTTAAACCTTGTAGGTATTTCTACAATGGCAACAAGTTCTGCTTCTTCTGGGCAATCTTTGGCCAAAGACTTTGACCCAAATTCACCGTTATGGAGGCACGTAACAATAGTTCGACAACTTGCAGGTGGTGGTTGTTTTGAATGGAAATGCAATGAGTGTGATGGACTATTCAAAGGCTCTTACAGTAGGGTGAAAAGCCACTTGTGTGCCATAACGGGTAATGGTATAAGAGTATGCAGGGGGAGGAATAATGCTGGGGTGCCAAAAGCAAATGTTTTGGCATATATCAAAGAGCAGGAGGATGCAGAGGCTAAAGTGGCTATGAGAGCGGGTCATCCATTGGCCAAAAGAGGAGGTTCATCTTGTTCAGCAAGGCCTCCAGTTGCTCCATCACCTAGTGGATCCCCAATTGTGGCCATGCCACATCCATTTGTGGCTCCTATCTCCACAAATGAGGATGTTTCCCTTGCACGAAAGAAAAGTAAGACAAAAGGGCCATTGGAAAAGGCCTTTCAGAATGAGAACAGGGAGATTGCAGATGAATGCATTGCAAGGTGTGTATATGCTAATGGGCTTTCTTTTAATGTTGTGAGATCACCTTATTGGCATGAGATGGTGAAAGCCATCAATGAGGCACCAAAAGGGTATAAACCACCAGGATATGAGAAGATCCGCACCACCCTTTTGGATAGACAAAAAAAATATGTGGAAACCTCCTTGCAACCAATTAGGGACTCATGGACCAAAACTGGTGTGTCCATTGTTTCTGATGGATGGAAAGATGCAAGAAACCGCCCTTTAATCAATGTGATTGCAGTATGCCCTAAGGGGGCAATGTTTTTGAAAGCGGTTGATTGTGAGGGGCAAGTGAAGGATGCCCAATTCATAGCCAACATTCTCTTTGAGTCCATTGAGGCAGTGGGGCCTGAAAATGTTGTCCAAGTGATAACGGACAACGCCAAAAATTGCAAAGCTGCGGGGATGCTAGTTGAGGCACGGTATGGGCATATTTTTTGGACACCTTGTGTTGTGCATTCATTGAATTTAATGCTAAAGAAAATGGCAAACAAAATAGAGTGGATCCAGCAAGTGTATGCAGAAGCTGAAGAAATCCAAATGTTTGTCACCAACCACCACATGTCACAGCCATTTTTAGATCATTCTCGCAATTGGAGCTACTGAAGGTAAGGAAAAGCTTTATTTCTTTCTTTCTTTTTAATTTAAAATTTAATATAAGTTTTTTAGTATTCTTTTAGCTTTCAATTTTATAATTTAAATTTTATTTTTAATTTTTGTTCCTCGTTCTTATTAGGTTGCTGAGACTCGGTTTGCATCACACACAATCGTCTTGAGATCTTGGGCGACTAGTGAAGGTGCGAGAGGCACTCATGAGGATGGTAACATCCATCTTTGGTCCGTATGGAGGCAATCAAACACTGAAGGGGCTCAAAAAGTGAAGAACCTGATCTTAGAGGACCCTTGGTGGGATAGAGTGGGTTATCTGTTGAGTTTTACGAAGCCCATTATGAGCATGATCCGGTTTATTGACACGGATCAACCATGTCTAGGAGAGATATATGACGGCATCGACTCAATGATTGAGAAGATAAAAGCCGTCATAAATGCAAAAGAACAAGATCCCGAGGAAATATTTTTCAAACAAGTGAAGTCAATCCTCATTGAGCGGTGGAACAAAATGACCACCCCATTACATCTACTAGCTTTTGCATTGACTCCTAGATTTTATAGCACAGAGATCCTTTCCTTGCCAGGGAGGGTAGCACCATACAGGGATGCGGAAGTCAGTGAGGGATATATGGCGGCATTGGCTAGGCTCTTCCCTGATCCTGAGGCCCAAGACCAGGTTATGGTAGAGTTTGGCAATTTCATAGCAGAAACGGGTCATAGCCTTCTCGCTCTTCGGAGCAAATACAAGATGGATGCACATATGTGGTGGTACCTCCATGGTACTTCATCGGCTTACTTGCAACCTCTTGCAATCAAGGTCTTGGCACAGGTAAGTTTTTAATTTTTTTATTCTCTTTTCTTTTAGTTTTTTAAAATTTAAGTTTGAGTGTTTAAATCTGAAGTTGAACTTTGCATTGACTTTGAAGTTTGGGTTGCCTTAATAGGTTGCAAGTTCATCTTCCTCTGAGCGCAACTGGAGTACGTATAATTTCATCCACTCACAGAAACGCAACAGATTGGGGGCTAAAAGGGCTGAAGATTTGGTATACATACATTCCAACTTGCGCCTTTTATCCCACAAGCAGCCAGAGTACAAGGAAGGGTCAACAAGACATTGGGACATTGATCCAGAGATAGTTGACTTGGATGCTTCCATTTCCCACCATGGAGCATATGATGATGAGAGGAGTTCTGTGGCACCACGAGACCTACATGCACAAGGGGGTGCAATCGGGCGGGCCCTAGTGCGAGTGGTTCGAGCCCATGTGGTTCTAATGAACCACATAATGATGATGATGTAGCTGGTTTTGATCCTCTTGATGAAGAGGAATATGATGAATATTGACAATGAAAGATAGTTTGAGCTTTGAATATTGATCTATGATTGAATTTAATATATCATGAGATTCATGACATTCACATTGTGTTTGATTTAAGTATTTTAAATTTTAATTTAACTTTTAAGCTTTTAAGTTTCTAAGTTTTATCGGTATCCTAACTTGTTTGTTTTGTCTTTCATATGCATAATATGTGGTTAATAATTAAATTCCTATTTAGAAGGCTGAAATTTATATATTTTTTAATTTTTATATAGTTTTTGTACTGCCGTATCCTACGCCGTATCCGGGGTCAAAAAAAAATTTGCCGTTTCCGCGTATCGGATACCCCGCTCCCGCTCCCGTATCCAAAACGTTTCGGTAACTTAGGTCATTGCGCTTCATCTAGTGGTTCTTATTACATCCTTTATAAAGACCCTCATCTCTTCCTCAATGTGGCGATCGAGATACTAAAATAGAAGAGCATTTGTGTGAGGATGTTTGTTATGGGATACAAATTCACCTTACGTTTAATATTATCTTAAGGTCCTACGAGTCCATGCTAGTTTAATGATTGAGATTGTAATATCTTTGCTATAGTATAGCCTTTATCAGCTTTAGATTAGTTCTATGTAGTTTAGATTAGTCCTACCATTAAAGATTGTGGGTCGAAGATTTAAAGTGCATCACACATTTCGGTATTTACCTTGTGCAATCGTATATTGCTATTTTGATTTAATAAATTACATGAACTCCGAACCATTTCTCGACATGATGAAGAAGAAGAAGAAGAAGATATTTTAACGTCCGCGAGAATACCAAAGCGAGAAGTGTTTCTTATTACATCCTTTATAAAGACCCTCATCTCTTCCTCAATGTGGTGATCGAGATACTAAAATAGAAGAGCATTTGTGTGAGGATGTTTGTTATGGGATACAAGTTCACCTTACATTTAATATTATCCTAAGGTCCTACAGTCCATGCTAGTTTAATGATTGAGATTGTAATACTGCTATAGTATAGCTTTTATCGCTTTAGATTAGTTCTGGTAGTTTAGATTAGTCCTACCATTAAAGATTGTGGGTCAGTATTTAAAGTGCATCACACATTTCAGAGGATTTACCTTGTGCACTGTCTATTGCTATTTTGATTTAATAAATTACATGAACTCCGAGCCATTTCTGTCCACATGATAGTCAACATGTGGAACCAGAGACCGAAGAGGGAAGGTGAGATAGCATTAAAACATGTGGTATTAAAACCACTTTATGCAGAAAGTAAATCCTTTTCAGCCAAGTGTCACATTAATTTATGCACGTACACTTTGTCCCTTGACATGAAATCTAAAAAATGATCTCTTATAAAGTAAAGCCTTTTATTTGTTTTTTTTGGAAAAATATAGATGTGGGATTTGAACCCGACATGTTGAACGTAAGCCTTCACCCCAACCTCTTAGGACAACACAACCACATCTGCTTATGAAATATAAATGTGTTTGTAGATTGAAAACAACAATATTTAGGGGCCATAGGAGGTTTCAATGTTCAAATTGAGCTGAAATGGTCTGTTATTTCAAGAGGATTCAAACATAGCCTGGAAAATGATAAAGAGACCTTAGTCGCAGTATTTCTAACAAAAAAATTTGTATTATCAGGGTTGAAATTGGTTACAAATATCATTTTATTTCAAGATGCTGTAATTGAAATCGGGTGTTTTTCATACAATTAATTAAATTTTGGGGAAAAGGTGTTAGGGAAATACGTTGACATATGTATGGAGAAATAAGATTATATCAATGTTTTAAAAATCGGAATCGGCCGAGGGTCGAGATAGGAACCGAACCGAACCAGACCAGTTTAAAACTTATGAACCGGTTTACTAAAAAATACATAAAATATTACAATTTTAATGAAAACAAGAAATTTTAAAGATTCCAAACCATGATTACAAACAATTAGAGACAAAATATGCAAAGTTTGCTCATGTATATACCATGTAAAGGTAAATATAGCAAAACGGCACCGAGTGCCCTCCATATCCGAAACAAAATACATAAACAATGAGGCTTTAAATGGCCTATAGAGTCCAAAAAACAATATGCTACAAGCTACTACATGTTTGATATCAATCATCAAACTCAACACCACTGCTAAGAATGGGATCCTCATCCTCATCAATGTCATCATGTTCCTTTGGCTTAGACACATCAAACTCCTCAGGGACATCTGCAGTAGTTGTAGTAGCACGGCTAGTGTTTGCCATGTTTGGTGCTACTAGTGGTTCATCATCCAAATCCATCCACCCCAAGTCATCGGGATCAAACTCGATAGGCAATTCTCCTCTACCCATTCTGAGGTTGGATCAATATCATCCAAGACAATGGGATCTGTATTAGGTATCATATTCAGTAATTGGTTGCGCCTTAGGCAAAGGTTGTATTGCACGAAGACGAGATCATTTAACTATTGTTCCAAACGGGGTCTATATAACATCATTTTAGGGTTAGGGTTGGAAAAAGGTAACTTAAAAACTAAAATTGGAAAAAAAAAATTAAGGCAAAACATGCCCCCCAACTAGTTCATACCGGTCTAGTACGGAACCGGCCAATTTGACCGGCTCAGTACCAAACCAAATGGTTCAATTGACCAGTTCCGTACGGAACCGATCATTGGTTCGATTTTTCTAACGGCTTGCAAAAAAATCTAATCAACCAGTTGAACTGAACCGAACGGTTTTTAAAACACTTTGGATTATACTATGTGCCAAAATTAGTTTTAAAATAAGGATGCTTTAGGAGTTATAAGGGTGTTGTAAAGTTATCACAAAACAAAGGAAAGTTGTCGACGTTTAAAAATTTCTCAATGTAAATTATATATAAAAAGGACTATCGTGAACCAAAGGAAAAGGCCACATGATACCTTCATTTTGTATCGTTTTTAACGAACATGGAGGCAAAGGCAAGGACATGGTTAGTGTGCGTCTTTGTGTGTCAAAATTTCGGTGCCTTGGTGTCAATTCTCTTTATCTTTGCTTTAGAGGATTCCTTCATTTTGACATATTTTCTAGTACTTGCAAATGCTTTACATTTCAATTCATGTACTTGTTCTTTTACTTGCACATGCTAAGAGTGAACGCAAATTCCTCTTATCCTTAGTAAACGGAGTACTCGATATCGACCTTTATGTATGTCATCCTTGGAGACTCTAACCTCTAGACATTAAAACTATGGTTATCTATAAGAGGTAATACTCGCCCATTTGTCATATATAGTTGTAACTCTATTTTCTTATATTGAGCACATTGTGATCTTAAAATCCTTCGATTCCTTTGTAATTCCTCTATGTTTAGTGTTGATTGCACGTTGTAAATATTTTGAGTCTACTAATTATGGAATATTTACGCTAAACACTAACATTATATTAAACCATGTGGTTTTTAAACATGTGCTTCTTTTACTCCTTGTAATTTCAATTTGCTTTGTGGAAGCATTTCAACAAATAGGAGTTTATTTGAGCCACATTTTTGCTAGGATTTGAATTTATTGAAGAAGAGATCAATTCAGCATACAGCCATTCAAAGGACTAGTTCATGGTAGATCTACAAAATCTTGTGTTGTTCAAAAGGGTTGCTTAGGGAAGCTTTTTGGAAAGAAAACTTTTTTGCTCATCTAGCACAAGGATTTTTCCATATAGGAGAATTAGGGTTTCTAAGTGACCCCATGTGGCACCTTCATACAAGTGTTTCGACCAATCTACACAACCGACAAGATTGGTGATGTGGCAGCCTCTAGTGGTGCCACATGGCAATCTATACAATTCAACTTGGTGACATAACAAAGCATACAACAAAGCATGGAAAATTTCCCATATGGGTTGGGAGGCCGATACATGTTTTAAGTGTCATTTCGACTCTCGTTTTTTATGTTTATAGAAAATCTGCATTGTCAAATTCAAACAAATCAAAAATTACCAAGTGGCTAGAAAGAGCAAAGCATAAGAAGACACTTGGCACATAGAGGTATTTTCTTGTCAAAATTCAAATTTTGAAATATTTTGTAATTTGTGAGGTTTATTTTTTTGCATTTTAAGCACACTTATAGGTCAAATTCAAATGGCCAGCTATTGGTCGTACAAACTTCATTTTCGATGAGTTGGAAAGTTAGTTTCAAGACCGAAGGTTTAAGCATTGTTTTTTGGGGTGTCGGTTGCATCAAGTTTGCATCTAAACCCAAGCGCACCACTATCGAGATAGGCATAAGGCCTATCCCATCCAATCAAGGTGTTACCCTTGAGAGTTAATTGTTGTTATTGGGGCATAAAGGCATATAGCTTGAATGGATTGAGACTTATAAAAAGGGATACTCTTTAAATTTGAGAGATGGATAGTGTATCCAAACCTATGCTTTGTGGCAATGACTATTAGTAATGGGCCAAATCCATGGAAAATCTCTTCATAGCGAAGGGACATGTCAAATCATCAATAGAAATGACAGTCCCCCAAATAAAGTTACAACCCTAATATTGTATCTTCATGTGTGTTGAGGTTATGAAATAGAGCGTGTAGGCTTTCTATTTCATCTATTAGTTCTTAAAGTTTCTTTAAGCCAGCCTAATTAGGATGAATGTGTGTGGCCAACCTAATTAGATCTATAAATAGTGAGGCTCTCCCAAAAACATCACAAGGTATAATTGAATTCATTTCCTTTATTGTTCTAATTTATGGACGTTTCCCGCTCGATGTGATATTTGAGTCTTTCAGCAATTATCATAAAGAAATATCTTAACAAGTGGTATCAAAGCATTTTTGGCAAAAAAATATTTTCACCGTGTCTCATAAATCATTGTAAATTTTGCAAAAGATTGTTTTAGGGAAACTACGAGACATGACAAGGAAACTTCAATTTCAATTTCAGCTTTCTATGATTTGTTTTGCCCGATTTATTACATTTTTGGTTTTTCAAAAAATCAATTCCTAGGCTACATGTGTAAGAGTTCGTTGGTATATTTATTTATTTAGAAGGCTCGTAAAAATTAAGGTAGGGTTTGTTCTTTATAGTTTCAAAATTGATGTAGTCTACATTCCAAAATTCATTGGTCAAATGTGGAGCATCCGATTAAGATATAGCACATGTTTTAAATTTTTATGGTTACCATCGAGGACCCCTATATAGATATAGGGAACTCGCGCGCCCACTCTAAATATATAGGCAAAGATGGAGGGACTCAATTGAGAAATCATGGGTCCCTATCTCCCTATATTTGTATGGAGGTCGGAAGGGGGCACTCCCCAACCCCGTATACATAAGCGAGAGGGGAGGGCCTATAACTATAATCGACAACAAGCATCACATTATTCAGCAAGCCTACAGTTATATATTCGACCCATACCCATACGTATCTAGGGGAAACCCATTCAAAGGTGTCAAGCAGTCAAAAGGGGGCAGGCATTATCCATCACATCATGTTACCCACATCACACCCATTCCATTATCCATCATGATAGAGATGAGATCGGTACGGTATATTCATTATGCATCACACACATCATTCATGCCACGTCAAACATTGTACACTACACATTAGGTCATTTCGGCCATTCATGTTACATATGCAATAACATTAATCATTGATAAACTCAATAGACTGAACGCCAAGCCGATAGCATTGATAGCCATATAGCACTATAGGGGGCTTTACTCGCTCAAAATACTTTCCTCGCCAGATTGAGCACTAATTTAGAGCTAGAAACACAACCAGATCAGCAGCAATACCTTTTGTACCCAACTCCTTTTCCTCAATCATTGATCCCACTAACTCTCTTTATTGTCCACCTTCTAAAATTAAGGGTAACATTCTCGTGGGATATGACACTAATAACTTTTATCAAGGATAATTGGACTTCCCATTTGCAGCATCCTTGAATGAGGGTTTAGATAGGTTTAAACATGATGTAGTGTCTGAACTTGAGTCCCATATTAATCAACCTCGGGAATTCAGTCAATATCAACCACTCATACATAGCCAAACCAACCTAGAGGGCACAACAAACCAAAGCAAGTGATAGGGCAAGTGTTCCAAGGGCCAAAATGAAACCTACCAAAGATGGACATCCACAAGTTTGCTGGTATGGATGTAACTTCATGGATAAGTCTCATGGAACAGTATTTTAAACTTCACAATATCCTAAAGAATCCAATGGTTGACATATTAAGAATCTGAACCTTATCGGTGGCACTACTAGATAAGTGACAAGCAAGGTTAAGGCCTTAGTTCAAATGAATTTACTAATGACTTAGCGGCTCATTCTAAGCAACCATAGAAGGGAAGCTATTTCACCCAATAGACAAATTTGAAACAAATGAGATCCATAGTCGAATATGATGCTGGGCAATATAATATTGTCAATCTGAATTCCAAAAGTGACACCTTATTAGAGACTGCAATTTAACACCAATGGACTAAATGGCCAAATTAAGCACAATGTTCATTCGTTGGTACTATGTACAGTTAGGAAAGTTATGCAGCAAGAACTGCACTTTGAGAAATAAATCTCTGCTACCAAGATATTCATGCAAGTAAACTACAAGATGGAGAGATAGAAATGTGGTCAACTCTTTTAACCCAAGGAAAATTACTAAGCTCTCTTCCCAACAAGTTGCAGAGAAAAGAGAAAAAGGCCTATGTTGGCATTGTAACAATAAATTGTCTAGAGGTCAGTAGTGTGCCCATGGTGAGAAAAGACTTCATGATTTATTGAGAATGAGGTTTTGGATGAGGACGAAGAAGCTAGGAGGAACTAGCAATAGAACATGTGCATGCAAATTCTCATAAGAAAGCCCTAATATCTCGTTATATGCATTAAATGGGATAAGCACACCACAAACACTCAAAAGCGGTTGGTTATATTAAGAAGGTGACAACTTTGCTCAATACAGGTAGTATCAAAAACTTCATTGAGAGGAAATCAGATAATGAGCTCAATTACTTTGTGTATCCAATCTCTAATTTTCAAGTCATGATAGCCGATGGGAAGCAACTCTCTTGTGTTCGTAGATGTTATCATATCAAACTCTCAATAGGGGATTATCAACTAGATTCAAAATGTTTGTCATCTGAATTGGGGGAGCCATTGTAGTGTTGGGAGTATAATGGCTTAAACAATTGGGGCAGTGCCTTTCAATTTTAGGACTTATCAATGGTTTTATATACAAAAGGAAAAAAGTACAAACTTGTCAGGATGCAATCACCAATCAAGCCAACTCATAAGATAGAAAATTACTCAAGAAAGGATCTTACGAAATAGTGGCACAACTACATTCCTTAGAAACATGTAACGTGGAAAATCAAGAGCTACCAAAGCATTAAGAGATCATTCGGCACCATGATCCAAGTCTTTCTAGAACAAAAGGGCCTACCACCAATCGAGATCATGATCATGCCATTGAAACAATTTCAGGAAGTATTCCTCCTAACATTAGACCTTATCACTATCCTTATAACCAAAAGTCATAAATCAAAAAATTGATAGAGGAAATGGCGGACTTGGGGGCATTCTTTGTCCCAACAAAATTGTTTATGAATCTCTAGTGGTTATGGTTTTAAAAAGGATGGATCATGGAGAATGTGTCGTACTACGGGGAACTCAATAAGATCACTCTCAAAGATAAGTTTCCTATTCTTGTCATTGATGAATTATTAGATGAATTGAATGGTGTTGTTTTCTTACTAAGTTAGATTTGTGTTCATGGTATATCAAAATAGAGTACAAGAAAGGGATATACATAAGTATGCATTGAGGACACGAGGGTTATTATGAATTCTTAGTTATGCCATTTGGTCTCGCCGATACTCTATCTACTTTAAAGAGCCTCGTGAATTCATTTTTTTGCCCATTTCTTCAAAACTTTGCCTTGGTGTCCTTTCATGGCATCTTAATCTACAAAGAAATCATGGGAAGAACATATGCGGGATGTAGAGAAGATATTATACGTATTGAAAAATAATCAACTTTATGCAAAAAAACCACGTGCCTTTGGGGTGAGGAGGAATACGTAGGACGTGGTGTCACATGAAGGTATTAATGTGGACCCTAAAAAGATTGTAGGTATCAAAAAGTGGCCTATGCTTAAAAACATCAAAGGTTTGAGAGGATTCTTGAGCTTGATAGGCTGCTACAGCAGATTTGGTTACAACTATGCTCATATAGCAGCACTAATAACAAATTTGTTGGACTATTTTTCAAGGTCAAAGAAAGCTGCCCAAGCATTCCAAAAACTGAAAGAAGCTCTTACTTCCACCCTTGTGCTAGCTACCCCAAACTTCTCTAAGACATTTGTGGTAGAATGTGATGTTTCCAGACATGGCATTAGGGCGGTACTGATGCAAGAAGGGCATCCCTTAGCATTTGAGAGTAGACAACTCAAAGGAAAGAACTTGGTAAGGCCCACATATGAGAAAGAACTGTTGGCATTTCAAAGTCAAAGAAAAGTGCATATACGACATGGGAAGGCATTTCAAAGTCAAGACAGATCATTAGAGTCTAAAGTATTTTTTGGAGCAACGATTGTCTTCAGAGGTGCAACATAAATGGGTCACCAAGATGCTAGGGTAAGAATTTGAATTAATTTACAAAAAGGAAAAGAAAAATATTGCATTCAAAGCTCTTTCTCAAAAGGGAGAAAAGGAAGCAACAATTTGTGTCAGTTCTTTATCGAAAACTGAATGGGTAGAAGTAGCATGAGTAGAATGGCAACAAAACACTCCAACAAGGAAGCTCATTCAACAGCTTCGGCAGGACCCATTTTCTTTAGATAAGTATGTTTGGAGAGGAGACTCTTTGTGGTACAAAGACAGTTTTTGTGCAAAAATTCAACATTGAAAGCTAGCATCTTGTCTCAAACGCACAACTCACCAATAGGACATTCTGGATTCTTAAAGACACGTCACCGTAGAAAGAAGAACTTGTGGGGGAGGGGAGGGGGACGGGGCCTTAAGGGTGATGAACAGAAATTTGTGGCAAAACATTTGGTATGTAAACATAATAAAGGATAACCAATTAAGACTCCAAGGTTCTTGCATCCATTAACCAGTAGAGCAGAGCTTTGGGAGGAAAGATCGATGGACTTCATTATGGGACTGCCTAGGTCAGACAACTTGGAAGTGATATTGGTTGTGGTGTATAGACTCACTAAGTATGCACATTTTTATAGACTTTCTCGTCAATTTTAAGCTCGTACAATAGCAGAAGTATTCATGAAAAAGGTACAGAAACTCCATGGCATTCCCAAAATCATTCTGATTGATCATGACCCATATTCACTAGCATATTTTGGACTGAACTATTTGCACATATAAAAACTAGCCCATAGTTCATCTTATCATCCATGACTTAGATGACCAGACAAAAATTGTCAATAAACGTCTAGAAAGATATCTACATTTCGTTTCCTCGGAAAAACAATCACTATGGTCTAAATTGCTTTCACAAACAGAAACGAGGTATTACACATTGTTTCACACAGCCAAAAAGATGAATCTATTTGAGGCGCTTTATGGATACTCCTCACCTTCTGCTACGTATTTACAGGATCAATCCAAAGCTCGTGCAATAGAGGATCATATTCCACGCCAGCAGGAAATGCTTCCAGTCCTTAGGGAGAATTTGCTCGTGGTTCTGAATAGGATGAAACAAGCAGCAGATCAGCACCGAAGGGAGAGGCATTTTGCAGAAGGAGATTCCGTAATTCTTCAATTGCAACCCCACAAAGAAAGGTCACTAACACAACATAAGAACATCAAGCTAGGACCAAAATTTTATATGCCCTATAAGGTTCTCCATCAGATTGATAGCGTAGCATATAAGTTGGAGCTTCCACCTTCCAAACTTCATCCTATATTTCACGTTAAACAGTGCCAAGCTTCCAGTCTAGTCAGAATTTCTTTAGATGAGGAAGGGAAGCTATATTGGAACCCGGGGTAATCACTGATGCGAAATAGATAGATTGGCTAATCTAAATGAGCATCAGTTACATTAAACTCATAGAAAAATGGAGATACAAACAAAATTGCAGAGGACAATATAATATTGCAGAAGATAAACACAACAATGATATTGATTAATAATATCTGGAGCAAATTACATGGAGTGAGAGTTTACAATATATAGGAGAATGAACTCCTTAAAACAAGGATTCAACTCCAATCTTCAATCCCACAAATCTCTCTTATCCCTAAGATATCTCCAACATCCCAAATATCCCTCAAGACTAAATAGCTACGTGAGTTGTTATTACAACTCACCCACACACTCACACTAACTATATTATTAATATGAGTTATATTAACTCATTATTAATAATATACACAATATTAATATACTAACCCATAATAATGTGAGCACTAACATATAGTATTCCTAACAATCACTGAGAAACAAGTGAAGAAATTGTGAAACCGAACCAATTCTGAATTTCTCATCAAATGGAAGAATCTTCCCACGGAAGATGCAACATGGGAAGATGAACAGTGCATATGAAAGCATCATGAGTTGCTAAGCGTTGAGGGAAACATTTTCTGAAAGGGGAAGAGTATGTTACACCTCTAATATTATATCTTCTTATGTGTATTAAAGTTATGGAAAGGAATGGAGTGCATAACCTTTATTTTTCATTAATTAGTTCTTAATGTTTCTTTTAGCCGACCTAATCAGAATGAACGGGTTTAACCCTACTTAATTATGTCTATAAATAAGGATGAGCAAGGCTCTTCCAAATCAGAAGTTATATTATTGAATTTGTTTCCTTTATTGATCTCATTTCTGAATGTTTCCCCATCAAAGCAGATTATGTTTGAATGTTTCCGCAATTATCATATATAAATATATTAACAGGTGGAATCAGGGCATCGATTTTGACAAAGCATTTTTGTATTCGCTGCATTACCTCAGAAAACCGTTACAAATTTGCAGAGTTTTTTTGTTAGAAAATACAAACAAAAAAATAATGAAGAGAAACCGAAATGCACATATTATTCATTGTGTGTCTGTCATTTTATTATGTAAGAGATGGTCACAAATTGGTTGAAGTGGTTACAACTGTTTATTAGTTAATACTTAACTAATATTGTCTTAATGCTAAATTATAAGCCTTATATTCTAATACCCCCTCTTAAGGCTTACACTATAGAAAGAAAACACAAACATACTGACAGAAGATTAAAGTAACAAAACCACATAGGACCAAAAAAATTTCAAAAAAATTCCTTTGAAAACAATTCTTTGACTAGGTAGAGCTCCATCAAACTACCTCATAACCTTCGTAAAGGTGTGGCTCCCAAGCTAAATTCTTGGGTTCCCGGATTCTACCTCCCAAACTCATGAATCAAAACTTCCCGAACTATTAGACAACCATCCATATTGAACTAAATCCACAATGCTCCATCAAATTGCCTCATGACCCTCATAAGGGTATAATTCCCAAGATCCCTTCCTGTCTTCAAAGTGTGGGGCTTCTTTAAAATATGTATTCTCCATCAGTAGATTCTTCACCACTTTCAACATTTGGTGGATCTTCAACAATGGCTATATTAACTTCATTTGATTTGTCTTTCATCTAGATTTTTACTTTCCATATGTAAAAGTTAAGGCCATAATATTTATCTAATGGAATTTTCATTCGCATGCAAAATACCCCAGAAAATAACCTTTTCCCAAAAAATAGAATGACCCGCGAATTAATGCAGCAAGATTTTATAAACTGTTTTTTATTTTTTTATTTTTTAAGGAAACAAAGGAAATTGCAGGCAAGTTTGTGCCCTACACAACTGGTTGTAATTGAAAATCACCAAACTGTTTGCCACAGAAACGAATGACCCTCGACAAATTGCAAATCCAAAAAATGTGTCACTATATTTTCTTTGTTTTGTCTAAGATGCCTTCCAAAATCACGTTTTTTCCTATTCCTCATGATTATGAACTGTGTTTTCTACAAAAAAGTGTGCCCTAAATCATGTTTTTCTTTGCTGCATTGTGCACGACACATTTTGTCCTGAAATGTCTTATTTCCGTGCCCTAACTACATGAGCAACCCTAAAAAATCAAAGAATGGAAAATTCTTATTTTCATGCCCTAGCACTTCAAAATGCCCTAAAATTTGTCTGAAAACACAGCAAATATTGTGCCCTCGAATGGCATTTTTTTTTTTGCACACTTACAATGGCGTCAATTGTATTTTGTCCTTGAAGCCTCACACAACCATGTCCTCTTCAACATTTGTTCATCCTCAATTTGTGCCCTAGGCTTTTATACCGATATTAGATGTGAATAAAGAAATAATTAAGAGAAACCGAAATGCACACATTATCCATTGTGAGTTTGTCATTTTATTATGTAAGAGATAGTTACAAAATTGTTGAAGTGGTTTCAACCGTTTATTAGTTAATAGTTAACTAAAATTGACTTAATGCAAAATTACAAGCCTTAGATTCTAATATTTTTTAGGAAAGTTGGGAATCGTGACAAGGAAGCTTCAGTTTCAATTTCAGCTTTCTATGATTTGTTATGCCCAATTTATTGAAAATTTAATGTATTTCTCAAAATCAATCTCATCGGTTTTTTTAATATTTTCAAAAGGCTTGAAAAAATTCAAGCATGGTTTATTCTTTATAGCTTCATATTCGAGGAAATTTACATCTTGAATTTTTTTGGTCAAAGGTGGAGCATCTAATTGAGATATGGCACATGTTTTAATTTTTATAGTTACCACTCACTTCGGACACTTTCATCCCTAGATTATGTACAAATTTAGAGCTATAAACACAACCAAATCAATTGAAGTGCCTTTTGGACCAGATGCCTCTTCCCCAACCACTCATCTCACTCTCTTTATTGTTGTCAATCAAAAATCGCAGTAACATTCCTATGGGATGTGAAACTACAGTAACTTTTATCAAGAATAATTTGTTCACCCCATTTTCAACGTCCTTGAATGAGGACTTAGATAGGCTTAACGGGACCTAGAACTTTAATAGGTAACAGAATGGTGTGGCCATGAGAACCCGACCTAAACGGCAAGTTGCATGCTACAAGCCAAAGGTATGAAGAAAATGTTTTGGGTTGAAGCAATGATTTGTACCACTAACATTTTATATCAAGTTCCTACTAGTGTTGTCCAAATTGTCGCTCCATTTGAGAAATGAGAAGGAAACTTGTTGTTATACACATCAAGGCCTTCGGAAGTGTGGCATGAACTAATATCCCATATAAGAAAAAAACTTGATCCGAGTCATAAGTGCATTATGGTAGGGATACTTTGAGGAATCAAAACCACAGTAGACCTTGGGATCCAATAAATAAAGAGCTTCTCATTCAAAGATATGGGATTTTTTTATTAGTTGTCCAAATTGTTGCTCCATTTGAGAAATGAGAAGGAAACTTGTCGTTAAACACTTGAAGGCCTTTGGAGGCGTGGCATGGGCTCAAATCTCATATGAGGGGAAAAAAATGATCCAAAGAGTCATAACTACATTATGGTAGGGCTCTATGGGAGTCAAAGCCCTATGGACCTTGGGATCCAATAAATATGGAGCTTCTCATTCAAAGAGAAATCATTTTTATTTAACAAAAACATGTGAAAAAGCACAAAAAATCACATGTTGTCTAGATGACTTCTTTCCTGCAAATTTCATATGATTCTAGCTCTCCTTGTGATGAGGATGAAGCGCCCAACATCAATGAATAGGCTTTGTTCAAGGTCACTATGTAAGAGAGTAAATAGTTTCGAAGACGAAGGTCGATTGCTTTCAACAAAGGATGCATCAAAACCCACAACAAATCCAAACACGAGTGTGTATAAGAGCTGAGGATGTTTCGACACCTAGAGATGGTTTGAAGCCAATCATATTCCACAAAAGGCCAATCCAACAGAAACTATTCCTCGAGATCACTTTTGCTTCAATAGAGAGGCTAGCCTTCCTAGATGGGCGCTAAAACACTTGAGGAAACGAAAGATGATATGCGGGATGAGACTAACTCTTTGGAAGAGTAGAAGCAAAAACATAAAGAAGATTATGTACTTACTGCAAAAGGAATTAATACATTTGTTCCTCGGTCCTATAAGCAAGCTAAAGGAAAAGAAAAATGGATTATAACTCATTGATGACACATAACACCTAAAAGCTTGTGCTTAACCTCCTGAAAAGATATTGTCAAATGTAAATGGATCTACATGAAAAAATCCACCTCTAATAGATCCATAGAAAGATATAAGGCATGTATAATAGCCAAAGGATTCTCACAAAAGGAAGGAATTGACTATTTGGAGACCTATACATCATTGGGAGACTTATGCATCATTAGGAGTCTCTGCAGTGTGTTGCCAAGATAAAGCTAGTTCGGATTGTTCTTTCCTAGCCACCGAATTTGGATAAGAGATACATCTAATGGATGTCAAATGGGCCTTCCTTAAATAGGCTCAAAAGAAGAAATCTATATGAAACAACCAAAAGCGATTGTGATGCGGAGCATCTAGGTTCACATGCGATCCTTTATCAACCAAAAATAAATAAATTGACCTATTTGAGTCGGTTATTTGCATTTTGTTTTGCATTTGTTTTGTTGGCGGCCCGCATTGTGGAGGAAGTGTGTTGTTGGCGGGCCAGGAGTACTAGCATTGCATTTTTGTGTTGCTGGAATTTTATGCAAGCCTATTATGCAATGTAAGTGTTGTGTGTTATCCTTTTGCACAATATCCAATCTATTGCATAGTCTGCGCAAATTTGTGGAGTCTTTGCGCAAGCCGAGGAAGTTGTTGGAGGTCTTACAAGCATTGGCAGATGCCGCAAAACACCAAGGGAGCCGCACAATACTGCAAGCTTGAATTTGAAGCCACAAAGTACTAACTAAAGCCACAAAAGACTACAAATTTGTTTAAAAGCCACAAAGCATGGTGGGATGATCATTTGAAATCGTGAAAGGACAACTGAGTCTATAATGGGTCCTTTGGACCATAACTTCATATTAGTTTTAGGAGTTAAGTTTGTGGCATTGGTTGGCTATATAAACAAAGCCCAATTACCTTAGAGAGTCAATCTCAAGAGGTTGAGTAGCTCATAGTTAACTTGCAAATAAGAGCAGAGTGTGGATGTGAGCTTAAGGCTCGAAGCAAGGAGCTCACTCAGCAAAGGCAGGGTTATTCAAAAGTTGGAAGTTGCTCCCACACATAGACTTGTGCACAAGTCTAGATTCATTGTGAGCAATATTGTGGTGTTGAAAAATGTTATCCTGCGGCATTGGTTTGAGTTGTAAGACTCTATCGTTGGTGACCGGTCTCTATTATTGTGTAATCTGTTTGTTGAATATACTTTATGAATTTCTGTTGTTAGTGTGATTTCTCTGCGTAATTCTGCAGCAGGCTCAGTTTGATGGTTCCCTGTAGGAGCATCATATCTGCTTCTATAGTAGATTGTGTGGCATTATGGAGAGACTAAAGTAAAATGAGTCTTTATATGGTTTGAAGCAGGCACCCCATGCATAGTATGAAAAGCTTGACAAATTCTCTCTCTACAAGCTTAAAGAAAAATGAAATCAAATCATGATGTGTTATGTATGTTGATGGTCATAAAGTCATTGAGGTACTCTATGTGGACGACTTCATCATCACGGGAGATTGTATCTCCTTCATACATGATCTTAACGATCAATAGAGAAATACATTTGAAATGACATATTTGGGATCGCTGCACTGCTTCTTGGTTCTACTGCCAGATAAGGGAATTTTTCTTTCTCAACCAGAATATGCAGTGGACTTACTGAATAATTTCAACATGGATCGGTGCAATTCGTGTCCTACCCCATGTCAGTTTAAGTTAAGCCAACAACACAATGTACCTCGCCAACAGTGAATGCTACGTTATATAGACAATGTGTTGGGCGCCTTTCTTCCTTGACTCGTACTAGACCGTATTTATCCTTTTTAGTTGGAATGGTATGCAAATTTATGCGAAATCCTAAGGAAAGCCACTAGGAAGCTGCTAAGAGGATGTTAAACATATAGTAAGCACAGCACTCGTATAGGGATCATGTAGCCACAATGAGTTGAGGGTTGTCTAGTTGGATATACATATGCAGATTGCACAGGAGATGTGGATCAATGACAATTTCATTTGGGATCAAGGCCCATCACTTAAGCATGCAAGAAGTAGAAGGCGCTTTCCATATTCCCCGCCAAGGCAAAATATAGAGCAATGAATGCAGCACGAAAGATTTTATGCTTCCAAGAATTTTTGATGGAGCTCAAATTTCAACAAGACTTACCAGCTATTATATACATCACTAGTCAAGAGTCCACTATCACTCAGAATCCAGCAGAGAGACAAGAAACAAGGCAAACTGAAGTCCACAATCACCTCATCAGTCTCTAGTTTCAAGATGGACTCATGCAGTTGAGATTTGTCCGGAGTGAACTTCAAGTTGCAGACATCTTCACAAAGAAAATGGTAGAGACAAACTTCAATCAGTTGACCAACGTGCCTAGGCATTCGAAAGTTGTCATTAGAATGGATAGGGAGTGACTTCCTCCCCTTTGGAAGGAAGTTTTGGCCAAATTGAAAGCCATCTTTCGCAGGTCCTCTAAGTAGTGATTTAGAAGGGAAGTTAAGAGTGGATGTAATCCCTCTTATCTAGCCCTTTGTATAATCCTTAATTGACGAAGTACATTGGAATGTATGTCAGCCTTGGAGGCTGACATATCTAGAATGTTAATATGATGTGTATTTATAAGTTGTTATGTCCACCCATGTGTCATATACAATTGTAATTCTGTTTTCTTATATTGAGTGTCATCTCAGAATCCTCTCAATTCCTCTATGGTGTGTTCTTCATTGCATGTTGTAAATATTCATTGTTTTCTAATTATGTAATATTACATTCAACACTATCAATGCAAACATGTTTAATCACTAACTTCATAATTCTAAAAAACTCACAAGTAAATATTATCCTGATTGGAAAAGATTGATGTAGGGAACATTACTTTCAATGAATTATAAAGAATTATCAATGTAACGCCTACTATACCAACAAATGTTGCATAAAAGGCAAAGTTTGATGTCAAAAATCAAAACGCTTTGGCACTTATGAATTGGTCGTGTACATTAGATACTTATATCCGTATTGAAACAAAAACAAATAGTTTGAAAGAATGGGAAACATTCAACGATCGAATTGACAAACAACCAAACACTAAGAAGACAATAGCAAATCAAGCTTTTGAGTCAAACTTTGGGAGATGATCGGAATGTAATTAAATATCTCTCGATTGAAAAATATTGAGGCTCAGATTGAGAAAGCATGTTTCACAAAACCAGATCATGATACTATGATCACAGTGACTATTAAGGGTTTGTCAACTTCCTAAGAAAAAAATTTATCGAGCCATTCCAGATTATTGATAAGCTTGAAGGGACTTTTGATGTTTCTATTCAATTTTTATCTCAACATGAAAATATGCTTCCCAAGAAAGAGAGAAAGCCCAGTTTCCAGTTTGCCTTGTGTCAGGCACAAGCAGAGACAACAACAGAGGCAAAGGAAGAAGGTATGGCATTTATGGAAACCAAGCTCCTTCACAATAGGGTGCAAATTTTCTTATCAACCATAGGAAGAGGTTGTCAAAATAGCTAGGCTGAAGAACATACACATCATCATGGTAAAGGTAGAGGTAGATCTTCAGATTCATATCATTCAGGCAGCGGTTGACACAAAAATCAAGGCAAGCAAGAGGTGAATAGCCATTAGATGTGGCAAATGTGGAAATTGTGCAGCAGTGCATGACTCCTTATGAGTATTGCCATAGGCAAGAAAAACAACAAAATTGACATGATCAGCAGGGATCAGGCTTGCATGCTAAAGAGAATTTTGATAGTGGATGCTATGCAGATTCAGCTTTTACAGTCTCCACCAAATGATGATTGGTACGAATCAATCTTTACAACTACCCACAAAATTGCAACCCTAGCGAGTGGTATTGATGATTAAAGAAACTCAGTTACCAAGATAATCAATTCACATGCATCTCAATATATGAGTTATAGGAGAGAGTTCTTTCGCAAATACAAAAGAGCTAAGTTGAACCCAATAGTAAGAGTTGGAATTCGACTTGCATATGTTTCTAAGAGATTGATTCACAATGTTTGGCATGTTCCCATCTTGAGAAGGCTTTTACTTTCTCTAAATTCCATTTGAAAGATTGATTTTGATTTTGAGCAAGTGACGCTTAGGGACATCGTTTGCACTCTTTGAGTTCGAGCCTTGACCATTCAAGAAGTTATCCTTACATGTGCTACCGCTTCAGTCACATCTAGCCTAAATGTGATCCCATTGTCCAGGATTCCACTAACACATGAATAAGCACAAGGAGCATCCACCACATGTGCATAGTAACACCCATAATTACCATCACCTTTGCACACCCATCAAAAGGGTTTGCCCAACCCATTGAGTGTTGGCTCATTCGTGGTTAGGTAACCTCTAGGCCCTTGTCCGCTTAGGGCCGGTTACAACACGCCACCCTCCCATCTGCTAATCCCAAAGGTCTTTTCAATACAAAGGAAGCACCAAAATCAAGAAATTCACCATACATGAAGCATGCAATTCCCTCCTATGCAAACAATTGCCTAACTAATATGATAGATGTCGTCACACTCCCCAAACGAGGAGTAATGCGAGCAAACCTTTCTCATCTATGTCCACATGGGCAACGAACCACAATTCCAACATTACATTTTGAAAACCAGCTTGCATCTAGACATTACATAGGCTAGGACATCACACAAGAAAGATAGGTTATCCAATAGCCTTGAAGGATGGAGTACTGAAAACAAATACACCTAAGAAAAATTAGGTGACGATATATACAAGTCTTGAGGATGAGAAGGATGCACTCCACATAATTCGTCAAGGATTTGAGCAGGCGGCCATAATCGATAACATGGACTCGGAGATAACAGAAATTATGGCATTTGATATCTGTGCATTTGAGATCCCGAGTCTTTCCACCTTGAAAGACGGAATATGGTGAAAGGACTTCAATTACGAAAAGGGAAAAAGTACATTGTAAGGCTTGTTTACTTCATAAACAAAGTAGATGTACATTTCCAACTAATGGAGCTTGGAGAGAAAACATGAAATTGCAACTTGTTGATAGCAATATTTGTGACAAGAGGCAAATTCCTTATAGGATGCATATGTTTACATTCGTTCGGTGATGGCTTTTCAAAAATTACATCAGGTTTTCACAAAATTAGTGAGTTTCGAAAATTGGCCAAAATAGGAACAAGTTTGTTTCTAGTTTTCCTAGATTTCTGAACTGGAAGAGCTTCTTCTTCAGGGACAGCCAGGCAAGCGCAATCTTTGGGAATCACACCTCGACTCCAATTTCAAGTCTGATAGTACGACCACTAGTGGGACTTGGTCTCCGAAGCTCCTCCCCCGAAAGATACGAGCAACATCAACCGATGATGATCTAGCAATCTTGACCCCACCATTTAAGGTTAGAGTCTTTAGGGAATACTCTTGGTGAAAGCCATAGTTCTCCACTCAGCCATATGGAGGCCTCACGACAAGCTCCCCTGTTCCTGAGAACGGGGCCAAGTGGAGGAGAAACTCTTCCAATAAAGACGCCTAACGAAAAGGCCTTGTCGTACATGACTGTGCATTGGCTCAATAGTGGTTAGGTATCCTTGATGCCCCAAAGGGACTAACCGCGACACTTCCCCCATTGTCCAAGCCTCTGAGGCTTTTTGACAAAGAGGTAATGCCACAACCAAGAAGTTCGCCACAAGCGCAAAGCTTGCAATTCCCTCTAATGCAAGCGATCGCCTAACCAATACGATAGACGATGTCTACCACACTCCCCACCAAGGAGTATCGATAAGAATCCTTTCTCACCAAAGACTGACGGGCAAGGCAACAAAGCTCTGAAAGACGTTTTGAAAACCAACCTACAATCTTGCCTCTCGCAACCTGACATGTTGGCACTTAACAAAGAGGTCTAAGAGAGAGTCCCCTCCGAAATCCCCACACAACAGGCACACACCTCCTAAGGTTGGCTCCAACAACTCACTTCTAGCGGACGACCACTAAGGACAAACCCACCTACCCTAGTGTAATGTCCCTTTTTCCCACTTGAGAGCTAATATTTGGTCTTCTTGCCATTCCTTCTCCATGGGAAAGAAGTGAAGAAGATGGAGGAGAACCTTGAGCTTCTACTTGGATTATTTTCCTAATATTTTATATTTTTATTTAGTGTTTTCTTTCCTATACAAGTTGGTTGGGTTTTAATCATTTAATGGAAGCTAATGAAGGAAAAGAACATCTTTATGAGGTCATTCTTGCTATTCCAAGCCTTGGTGCCAAAAGGAGGATATAAAAGAAGATTAGACAATCCATTTGAGATCTATACTTGGCGCATTTTATTCTACTTGGGCATTGTGAGCTTGTTGCTCCATGTTCTTGCACTTGGGGACGAAAACCCTCATGTGTATTTGCCTAGAAGGATGAAAACCCTTCTAGAGGTTGAGTGAAGGACGAAAACCCTTCATCTTGACTTGGGATCGAAGTATAAGGCTGATTTGGAGAGATATCTTTCATTTTTATATTTTATTTGGCTTCCTACATGTGGAGCGACCTACCTTGAGTAGGGTTTATGTGGTTTGGTGAACATATTTTTGCATTTTCATATCATAATATCATTTGGCATATTTTATAAGGCCAGAATCTGCATTTTCATGATTTTTGGAGAAGTTTAGCTATTTTTTCTAGCCCTCGGTTTGGCTAGTCTGCTGCTGATCTTAAATAATTAATTCCAGCTGTGTAAATTGATATTTCATCCATCTTTTGATGTATTTGTGATTCATAAATATTGTCATGGATAGAATAATTATTTTGTGGCATTATTTGTTGATTTGCATGGTGAAAGGTGGACTTGAATTCCATAAACAGTTCGCTGCCCTGGTAGTTTGCAGATTTCAGATTTATTTCAGTTGTTGATTATAAAAATCAGATTTGGAGATCTTTGGTTTTGAGCTAATTTCCTATTTCTTTGGTCTAAACCCTTGAAAGGGTCATTACACCTAGCATTGAAGAGCCAACAGACAGCTTCAATCGACGCATTCTCGAACCTTTGTGCCCTCTTGATGAAGCTCTGAGTCTCGCCAAGATTGGACTCCTTATATAATCTGAGGGAACCCTGGACTCTAAAATTATTCTCCCAAGCCACCCAAGCTTCTTCACGCACCAGCTAACTATTGCTAGCCCTAGGCACATTCTTCTTGAGCCACTTAGTTGTCCAATGGATCCAGTCTAGATTTCCCCCACTCCGCATGGCAGATTATGATTTACGAGGTCCGCGTTGATAGTCTTAAGACCACCAAACTTCTCAAGGGCACGGGCCCTCGGCCCGTGATTGAAGACAGGAACAGGACAAATGTTGAGCTCGCAATGCATAACTACTTGCCCAACAAGGTTTGAAGTGGAAGACTTCCCAAACATCCACTTCATCCCCTCCACAACCACCCTTTGCAAGGCATTCTACTTGGCCACATCAAACATACCTATCACCTCTACACCAAAAGTGAGCACCGGAAAGACCAACGCCTTGAAGGTAAGAATTTTGGACCAAGTGGGGACTCTTCGAGAGGCCAAGAAGTGGTGAACACCATGGAGGGTTCTACTTCCCGACACAACTCGCTCCTTAATGATACTTTCAATAGACAATCAAGGGTCAGTCGGGTTTGATTCCAAGATACTTGTAGCTAACACACACCCCAATCTACATCGCTCCCTAGTCCGAAACTCGTGTTGCTTGAGATCCTCTTGATCTCCAAAGATTTTCATAACCTTGCACTTATCAATGTCGGATTCCATACCCCACTTATCGCTCCAAACTTGAATCTTATGCAGCATTTCTTGGATACCCTCTGACGACTCTCGCCATCGCCATCTAATCATCTGCAAAACATCAGCCCGGAATCACTTCAACAAGGCCAGGAACCACCACAACGATTCCTTCAAGATCATTCATGATATCATTTATGAAGATGTTAAACAGAGTGGTGAGGTTGGGCATCCCTACCTTACATCTCTTTTAACTGGGATGGGAGACGAAAAAAGCCCTTCATACCTGACCCGAACACAAGAAGCACTTTGTCAACTGACTCTTGAAAGACGCGAGGGCCTTCCCCCCACTCCTGTTGCCTGAAGCTTCCTAAATAAAGCTTCGTGCGGGACCATATCGTATGCCTTCTTGAAATCGATGAATGCCACATACGTAGGCTTCGTCATACGCCTTAAAGCAATCTCATGGAGCGCTGCAACCTAACCCACACACTCTTCATCCCTCCTAAACCCGACTTGGCTTTTTGAGAACTTTTCCTCAAGTTCCTTCTCGATTCTCTTAATGATTACAGTTGTGAGGATTTTAAGCAACACATTTATAAGGGATATACCCCTATAGTTATCATGAAGCGTCAAGTCTCCCTTTTTAGGAATGAAGACCAGAATTGTTGCATTAAAATCTTTGGGAATCACCCCATACTCCCAAATGCAATTCATGACCTTTAAGCAAGCCAACACCAGAGGACTCAAAACGCCTTATACTTCAATCACTTCCCATGCCAACCACACTTCTTTTGCCCAAGAACTGCTTTGAACCACTCATGGGGCAACCCATCTTCTCCTGCTGCCTTATGGTATTCCAGACCTTTCACAACCGCTCGGAATTCTTTCCACTCTATGGGGCCATTAATAGAGGTCAAGGGGGGTGTTCCACCAAGGGAATACCATCCCAATGATCCCTATCTTTAGCTTCGGGGTCGCGGAGAAGTTTAGTGTAGTGATCTTTCCAACTCTCTAAGACCTCTGAGGGGTTTGTGATGAGATCACCATCACTATTCCTCATTGGTTGGGCATTACACTTCCCATTGTCCCCTTTACCCATAAGAGCTTTCAACCAATTCCATAATTCCTTTTGTTTGTTCTCCACCATAAGCTTCTTCCCTTTCTCTAGGTTTTTCTGAAAAGCCACCCATTCTCCTCCATTACACGCCTTTCTAACCGCCTCTCCGGCCTCCCTCCAAACCCGCACAACTTCTAGTGAAGTTGTGAGTCAACCGTCGCCTCCAACATCTTATAACACTTTCTTCGCCTCTTAATAAGCTCTTTGATTTTGGGCTTTATCCAAAAGCCACGGCGCGGCTTAAGGGCCCTTGTAGTCCCCAGCGCTCCCACATCCTTTGTCATTTGCCGCAAAGTATTTTTGAAGTTGTTGACACTACCCTCCACCAAATTCTCTACACCTACTTCTGGTTCCAAATCTTCCAAAGCTACTCATCTATTAGACAACCTTATTTTTTCCCTTTCAATGGAAACTCTATCCTTAAGCAACTTCTTTTCGTCGGCGCCATTCTACTCTAACCCCCCTATAGTCGTCCATTTGACGCACCTTGACAATGGGTCACAAGTTCACAAGCCCTCCGAGTTCACGATAACATGATCTGGTGCACCGATTCCACGACCTAAGTGTGAGTGGATGGTTTGACGGTCACCGGCTACCTAAGAACTTGCGAAACCAAGTTTACGGGTCCATTTTTCCAATTTATCAAGGGTTGTTCCAATCCCCCAAAATGACCATGGGGGACCGACTGTAAAACCTCTCAAAACTGCACACCGCTTCCTCCTTGATCTTCCCAAAGACTTGCCTCCTGCAATTACCATGTCCACACTAAGGGGCATAGACGTTACTAAAGACCCAGGCCACATTCCCCAACTTTTCATACAAGAACCGAGCCCACACTTGAAACGGATCCACTACCGCAACCCAAAGAAAGTAATGAAACTACCACGCTGACGGCCCAACGCTACCCCACGCTGGCCAATCTCTCTAGCTACCCCCTAAACCTAAAAGACAACCATGCCAGGAATCAAGATTGGCCACCTATCCCCCCAGACTCTAGACTCCTAGATCCCAAGGATTCCCCACCCCTCCGACTCGATGCATTGAAAGATCTCATGTTTCTTAGACATGAACCGATTCACGTTCCAAGTGGCAAAGCACAATCCCTCTGCCGCAACCACGATCCCTTTGTTTCTCGTCCCTGACAAGGGAATGCTTGGCAAGGAGACACGCAGGTCCTTATTCTTCGCCTGCTCGAACAAAGACCTATGCAACTAGACGACCCAAGACAGTACCATCTCTTAAGTCGATAGACGATACATTACGCCGAGCTCAAGGAGACCATTACATCAAAGCAAACATACCCGCCACACTACCCATCCTTGACCCTGGACCACTTAAAGACAGACGGGGAAAAAGGCCCTATGCAGACCTTGTGCATCTAGACAATTACCTTGCACCCCACACGACGATTGTCAATTAATCAATACCATACCGCATTATCGGTCTTAGGACCTCGAGAGGTAATTAAAGAGGGTCCACATCGAAACGGTGTGGGGGAGCAGAGTATAACCTCTCCCCCTAAAGCCCAATGGTAGCCTGAGAACCCGAGGACTGACCATTGTTACCGGAACCCATTCTTCACACCCACTGCTCTAGGTTCCCTCAAGGTGCTCCAAACAGATTTTTGATGCGTCTCGGGCGACGCAAACGCCCCACACTCTCTCTTTTACCATGACAGGTCCCGATCGCGGGGCGAGGACCTTACATTACCAATTGGGGTATTTGATGAGTTTGGGCTGGGAGGGGTTAAAATGTTCCCCATTGAAATGTTCCCCGAGCGCCTACTACTCTCCCCCTCACCCTTATGGAGGCATAAGATCCTCACGAGGTCATCAAGTTGGGCATAAACAGCTGCCCATAAGAGCAGTCGACCCAATCCTTGGGGTAACTCGGGCTCATTTTCCCCTAGTGGGACTTGACCTCTGAAGCTCCCCTAGTTCAAAGGATCCAACGACGGACCTAGTCTCCTCTGTATATCTCGCGGTAGAACCCCATGACGAGGGCGAGTCCTCCAATCGCAACTACACTTTGGTTGTTAGTCGTTTCCTTATGCGAATTCATGCTTTCTTTAACGTTTTTGTTTTTGTTTCATAAGGCAATGCAACATTTGTCCATTTATTAAAGTAGTCAAACTTTTCTACCGTTAGCAATAATCCTGAATCCAGGACTTGGATTAGTCTTATTGCCAGTGTATCAGATTTGGATCATCTAATACAGTAAGAAACCGCACCATCAAAGCCTTGACAACAATGTGCTTGCCCTTTCATATCGAATTATGCAAGTATCATTGCCCACCAATCTTTCCAATGTTACACCCGCCTCAACTCCATCACCCTCGAGCTTCTCCAAACGCGTCGAAGGGGCCCCTTCGTAGGCACACGTCAAGGCTCCCACGTTCATCAAAGCCCTCAAGGGTGATTTGACTGCGTGCATGCATTTTATAGGGCAGCCCCCATTATGTATTGAATCCCTTTTCTTACCCTGCGTGCTTTGAGGAGGGAAGGTCTCATAAAATAGGTCAGCCACGGGACACACCATGGGGATCACCCCGAAATCCCATCTCGGACAAAGCGAGGCAAGTCAAGTAGGACTTGGTCTTAGCAATTCTTCCCCACTAATGATACCAAACAACACAGATTGAGTATTCACTAGGACTTGTTTCGAGGCTCCTCCCCACTAGAGATATCGATCGTCACAGTCCACTAGTGATGGCTCCATAACTATTTAATTCGCCCCTTAAAGTTGCCCCCTTAATTAAACCGAGATGATGCTTAGTCCCTACCATTCCTCCACACTAGAGATACCGGCCAGTGTGAAGACCAACTCACCCCCAATACAACACCAAGGCGCACCGAGGGACCGCCCCAAGACGTCGATTTCGGTGTAGGAGCAAGCACTAGTGTGATCTTAAGAGCTCTTCTCCGCTAGAGATATTGAGCCACATAGGACGACTAATGCTAGCTCCAATGAGGCCAAAACCATCACATGAGGCTACCCCCGAATTCGGCTGATAGAGCGCCCACTAATATGACTTGGTCCCCTGAAGCTCCTCCCCACTAGAGATACCGAGCAACATGGCCCCATTAATGATTTTCTTAGAGCAACTAGACTCACCCCTTAGGATCTTCCCCATTCTTTTGGACTTGGTGGCCTAATTATGACCTCGATATTAATTGATCCTCCCCACTAGACATACCAACCAACCAACACCAACTCCTAATATTCCCACCAGACCTAACTTCCTCAACAACGTACGAAGCTTTACGATATAATCCTCCTTTTTCTTAGAATTTATACAAGCACGTGTATGCCCATCATTGAGGGCCAATTCCAATCCTCCCGAAGTAAACTCCAAAGAGCGTTGGGCATGGCTTATTACATGATACGCTTGTTACTAAGTGTGTACAAGGGTTTCAATTCTCCTTACTCTAACCCTAGGATAGAGCTCAAAGAAACTCGCAAGACTAACACTCTTCGCAAGCCTTTTGAAAGATTGCATGTTTGAGGTTAGAGAATTATGGTGAATTCCTTTTGAAAGATTTCAACCGCTTTTAGGTAAGTTTGGTATTCACGTGCAATTTACCAATGCCTACACACCGAAATGAAGTTGTAAAAAGGATAAACATAACCTTGGAAGAAACGGCAAGAGCTGTGTTGGGAAGAAAGCAATTGAACAAAAGGTACTAGAAAGAAGTTGTGAAAGCAGCAATCTACTTACAAAATAGGTCTCCCACATTAACTTAGGAAGAAGTAGGGTTCTACGAGCACTAAGTGTGTGATTGTTTGCTATTCTAATGAGAAAATAGGGTGTATAGTCATTCAATAGGACAAATAAACTAACCAAGAACCATCAATTTGAATGTTTCTGATGAAACAAAGACAATGAACACTTTGGAGACTGATCGACAACTTGCCCAAGTTGAAAAGAATCTTCGAAAGAAAAGGAAAACAATGAAAAGTATGAGATTCATGATCATGTCATTTGTATGTTTTTATAAAAATCTAGGTAATCTACTACATATTGAAACAGGTGCAAGTGCTTCAGTTGAGAATACATGTACTCAACATCCTACATTGGAAAAAACATATTTCTGATGGAAAATACAACCACGAAAGTTTCTCAAAATATTTCCTAGTAATGAGCATACTTCAAGTAGAAATGACTTGAATGTTGAGGAATCTCCTGGTCTGGATGCACAGGTTGGATAGTCATCACAAGCCCAATTAAAGGTTAGTAAATCCTCGAGTTGAAAGACATGTCCAAGTGGACTAGGAAACAGCTTAAGATGTAAGCTCCAATGAGATCAAGATAGGTCCTAGGAGCACTCAGAAATAGGTAAACCATGCCTTAGTAGCTACTGACATTGTTCAGCTTTCAAAATTTTCATAGGTGTTTGACCAGGAAGTTTGGAAACAGACAATACATGTTGAATACAATGCGAACATGCAAAATCACACATGGATATTGGTTCATTGCCCTTCCAGAGCTAAACAAATTGAAAGAAAATAGTTTTACATAGTAATGTAAAAAGCAGATGGAACAATAGATATATATATATATATAAAAACACGGTTGGTTCCAAAGTGTCCTGCTCAGCAAAAGGAATTGACTACAAGGAAACACTCACCCTTCCAACTAAGTGGAACACTATTTGAATGGTGCTTGCCCTTTCAAAAATGTAAGGTCTGATGAGATCAAGATAGGTCCTTGCGTACTTGGACAATGGAAACAGGTAAACTATGCCTTTGTGGATACTGATATTGCTGAGCTTTCCAATTTTGCATAGGCATATGACCAAGGGGTTTGGAAATAGACAACATAGGTTGAATACAAAGCAAACATGAAAAATCACATGGGTATTGGTCGATTGTCCTTCCAAAGTTAAACCCATTGAGAGAGATTGGATTTACAAAGGAAAGTACAAAGCAGATGGAACAATAGATTAGTATAAAACATGGTTGGTTGTAAAGTGTTGTGCTCAACAAAAGGGAATATACTGTGAGGAACCACTCACCCTTACAACTAAGCGGAACACTATTTGAATGGTGCTTGCCCTAGTTTCTCAACATGGTTGGAAATCGTATCAGATGAATGTTAAAACAACCTTAATGAATGATGATTTGGGGGAATGTGTGTACATGATTCAACTAGACTGCTTCTAGGTAAAACAAAAATAAGAAAATGTATGCAAATTGATAGCAACATTGTATGGTTTGAAGTAGGTACCGAGCATCATATGCTAAATTAAGTAGCTACCTTAACAAAATTGGCTTCAAACAAAGTGAGATTCATCAAACTTTATATTTTCACTTGCAGGGAAACAGGTGGTTATACTAGTATTGTATATAGGTGGTGTTCTTACAGGTAATGGTGAAAAGCATAATAAAGAAGTGAAAAAGGAACTTCAGCAAGGGTTTTGAAATGACAAATTTAGGGTTACTTCATGACTACTTTAGAATAGCAAAAGCAAGGTAGCATTTTCATTTCTCAAACTATGTTGCTGAATTAATGAAGATATTTGAGAGGGAAGAGGGTGAAGGTTTGTCTAAACCTATGGTACAGGAGCTCAAACTTTCTAAGGATGGTGACGATGAGTTTTCCAATGAGATTAGGTATCGATAACTAGTGGGAAGCTTGATCTGCCTATTGGCTGTCATGCCAGATTTTATTTTTCAGTGAGCACACTCTTACAGTTCAAACCGAATGAAAGTTATTGGATTGCAGCTAAGATAATACTCAGGTACTAAGAACTAGAGAATATGGTATTGAATATTGCACAAATAAGGATTTCAAACTTGTTTGATGTTCTGAAGCTGACTGTGCAAGAGATGTTGGTGACAAGATTACATTGACATGTTTTTATGCACTTCAGATCAGCTGCAGTCTCTTGATGCCACAAGAAACATGACAGTTAGAACATCTTCCACCGATGCCGAATACTCTTTTTGCGATGCTGCCAAGGAGATAGTTTGTATTCATAGGGTTCTTTCCAATATCACAGCTGAAAGCAACCTACACTATGTCTGCAATCCAAGTTCTATAAAGATAAAGAACCTAATGTGTGGGGTGAAGACAAAGCACATTGACACCAGCTATCACTACATCAGTTCTCTGGTTGCAAATGAAGTTGTGAAACCAACCTATTATTCTAAAGGGAACTAGAAAACAGGTATATATTTCCACCAGATCTTTTGGCAAGACCAAATTTTACAATGTTTAGGGATTCATTTGATTTTGTAAAGGAGGATAATGTTAGGCATAACCATCCTCCATCCTACTTTTGGATGGATATGATAACAATATTTTGTTATGTGATTGAAATCCCCTTAGGTTTATTACTATCCTAAGGTCTTATAGTAATAGAGCATTAGCCTTAATTAGTTAAGATTAGTTGTGGGTAGTTGAGACCTATATTCGAGAACTAGGACCATTCTAAAAAGCATAGACTGCTATTTAAAGAGTGTTGCACGTTACATGAGGTTTACCCCATGCATTGTATATTCCTATTTTGATTCCTTTAATAAAATTAAATGGCCTCCAATACATTTCTGTCCATGTGATATTCAAAATATTGCTTGCTTGGAATTTATTCGAATTTGTACTTATTCTCATGACAATTTGAAATGCACAAGACAAACATGTCAAGGCTGTGACATGAGAATACAAGCTCCCATAGGATGGATAAGGTTGTCAATCAAATCAGATTCAAAGACAGTGAGTTTCAAAGCTATGGCCCTTGACTCCCAACTAGCAGACATCCTTCTCAGACAACTTTGGACTCGTAGAATGAGATCAAGAGCATCTTCCTGTTTCAAAATGGTTCAGTTATTGCATGATAAACCCATCCCTGTTTTCTATGGTGACAGACATCTATAGAGTGTTGCTTCTAGGAAGTTAATTGATAACAAGGTTCCAACAATAGATTCAATGCTATTCATCGTATTAAGAGAGTATTCATTTAAAGCATCAAGGGCACAAATCTGTAACAAGCATTTCAAGCTTACCGGAAAGTTGCCTCCTATGTGTATGGAATCAGATGATGATGAACCAGATGAGTTACACGCAAAGTGGCTTATACGTGACTTGCCCACAGAAATTGAGTACAGATTGTCGCCTATTTCAAGCCAACATCACATCCTACATTCACAAAATATGAAGACGATGACATCCTTAATTCCAAAAAATAAACACGAACCTACAAAACTGATTCAAGAGTCATTTACAAACACATAGACCAAAGGATCCACATATCACAAGCCATGAATGGGTGTATCCAAATCAAAGAAAACAAAAACTCAAAAAACAAGATCTGCTGCCAAAACTAATGAAATGAGACAACCCTTTTTATTGTGATAATAATGGTATTGCTAACAAGTTTAGTGAACATGCTCTACTGGCTCCAAGATCATATAGACAACGAGATGTCTAAACAATAAGCAACTAAGGCAGCGAAGAAATACTTGATGGTAGAACAATACAATAACAACAAACCAGAATATGAAAACAACGTGCATCTAAATGGGCTATGTGCAAACGGAAATGTAAAACCCAGAAATAGAAGACGAAATTGTACAAAGCCTATCAACAACAAACATTCCCTAGTTAGGTCAATCTGGTTCAGGACTCAAATAAGCCTCAGGAACAATCGCAAGGAAACTATACAGTTAGGATATGTTAAAAGACATTAAAATTTATAAGTACCACGTTAGTCACATTAATGTTGGAAACTCCTAGAAACACTTTAATCAATCAAAACAGCTATCAGCCAAGGCTAGCCAGAAAAATTAGACATGCAAGGGAATTCGGATGGTTTTAAATTTGTCACATTAGATGTTGGGTGATCTCAATACCCTGTATGAATTTTCCAATCATCTCAGCAAATTTGGAGTCCAGTCAGCCAACCCACAGGAGCACCCATAATCTCATGAGTATCCGAGTCAAAATCAAAGCCCACAGGTGCATCCACAAAATACCATCACATCAGGACAAGACCTACACTTGTACAAATTTACCAAAAAGCCAAGTCCAAACACTTGTAGAGCCATCACGAGTAGATCAGGAGCTCCACCTATAAATCAGGCCCACGCCCATGCAAATTCTGCCAAGGCATGCTCACAACGTCAGTCTAGAAAAGCTAGGCTAGTCAAGTGCTACCACGTAAGGGATCTATGATCCCAACAAGATCAATGTTCCTAAAAGACAATATATGGTGTAGTGGCATAGCGCATGTATCATCAAGGAAGTCTTTATATCAGACACATATAGGCATCAAATACTCGAGGACTTCAATGAATCAGTAAACTCCATGTTAAAAAGTTCTGCACTTGAGTGATTTTCTTTCACTTTTTGTTAGATTTTCATGCAGCTCCCTATCTGCATTTTTATATCACGTAATTACATTGATTTCAATTCATTACATTCTTTTGCAGACAATTGCATCAATCAGTGATAGTTTGTATTACATTCAAAACTCGCATTACCTTACAATCAGCCAAACTTACATTTCGCATTCTAATAATAGCTCACAACAAAATGCTTAATGGTTTCTAAAACACTGTCAGCAAGAACGTTTTAAGTAAATGTCAAATGCATCACATTTACCCTACATTCAAAAACATGTTCACAACCAAGATCTAAGTTGCATTTCCAATCTGCTAAAACATACAAGAAGGGTTGAATAAAACATATTTGACACATTCTATTTTCGTCTAAATATTGTCAAAAAAATAAAAATGAAGTCTAACGCATCTCTGAAGTCTTCTTGACCATTATGAAGATTAGACAGCTAGGGATGGGGCGAAAAAAGCTTCAGATTTACTCTGTTATGCTTCAGTTACCTCAAATAAAAATCAAAGGTAAAGTATACTGTATTTCTAAAGTCTTCTTGATTATTATGAAGCTAAAACAGCTAGGGATGGAGTGACAAAAGCTTCAGACTCACTCTATCATGCTCCACTTACCTCCTTGGTCAACAAATATCAAGTTTATCGTTGCTTCAACAACTTTACTTCACCTTTTATGTGATGTCCCTTTCGGGCTCACATTTGAGGAATTTGGATTTTCCCCAAAACCCTAATAGAACATTGCTAGAATTTATGACAGCCACTTGTATAAACCTGAAAGTTTATGACAGTAATCAGGTTTTATGCAAAAATTACGGCAGTGACCTGTTTTAGGTCCCCAAAACCCTAAGTGACCTAGGTAAAATTCAGATTTTAGTATTTCTCACACACAAATCTTCATAAATATATCAAATTGAAATCCTTAATGAAATAATGCAAAATAAATGCTTGAACAACAAAATATAGACTTTTGGAATTAATTATTGTCCAAAAACAACTGAAAATTCATATCTTCATAAATACTTGGTGATGCAATGTAAATGATAGCTCAAAATGACCACAAAAATGGCAGCTATCAAACAAAATTAAGTTCAAATTTTTCCAACCACAGAAACCCACTGAAAAGTGATCCTAAAATTTCCAAATGGGTCGCCCAATCTGGAAAACAGTGTGGAAGCCCCAAAAGGCATGCCCTAGCTGAAATTTGTGCCCTAGCACCGTAGCACGTATGGAAACCCGTGTTATTCTGAAATTCTAAATACAAAGCTCACTTGTGACTCCCGGATGAAGCCACCAATGCAACAATGAGGGTTTTTGTCCCCAAGTGTTGCGACTATTGAGGGTTTTCATCCTTAATAGGATCCAATGAGGGTTTTCGTCCTCAAAGGCTGAAAATTGAGCTCAATGCTCCAATTTCCAAAATGAAGTATTCAATTCACCTGATGATCCTTATAATGAGCCCCAACATTTACCTTTATAGACTTTTTCTTTCTTTTCCTTGTGGAGCGCTCCATGTGGGACACTTTATTTCCTTTTTAACATTTACTTTTTCTCCTTTTTCCCTTCATTTGGGTCGCTCCAATGTGGCATTAATTTAAAATAAATTAAATGTCTCTTTTCCCCTTTTAATTCTCCTTTTGGGTCGCTCCACTTGGGCATTTAAAAATAATTAATTAAATGCATTTTTCCCTCTTTTTAATAATTTAATTAAAGTGTCAATAATTAAAATTACTTTAGCACTTAAAATTAAATTATTAATTTACTTCCTTTTCCCCCTTTTAGCCGACTAAAAATAATGAAAATAGGCTAAGGGTCTTCTTTCTGCTTTAGTATTTAAAAATACATTTTATTTTAATAATAATATTATTAAGTTGCCCATAAATAGAGAGTTATTTGGGCTCAACTTAAAAATATTATTAAGTATTTCTAATTTAGAAAAGGGGACATTACAGTCCTCCCTCCCCAAATTTGTTTTCCCTCAAGCAAATGCAAGCTCTCATGCCCAAGTACCATCATGCCAAAGTGAAGAAATATGTTGTAATGCTCCAATAATCTAGATCCTATACATGTCAAATGAAAGAGCTCTTGTCAAAACAAGCTCATATATATGGTGTCCCTCAGCTTATTGATGTACTTTGGCAGCCCGTGCAGTTTAACAACTTCCTCAAAAAAGAAATCAGTTGCTATCTCAATTTTGCCCTCTTCACTTTCACCATCAATAATAGTATTAGCAACTTTTCTCTTTGCATACTTGGTTGTACAAAAAACCTTCCAATTCGTTGCAATCTTAGTCATAGAACAAAAATTGAGGACTAATCAGCAGCTTGAGAAGCTAAAACACATTCCAATGTGGCATCTTCACTTTCTGTTTCAACCTTGTCAACTATGGTGGAAGAGCATCCTCTAACCATACACATGAATGCAACTGAAATAATGTGGGGGCTGCTAAAAATGATGACAGCAGCATTAATGGTGGCAATTTGATGCATGGCTGTCTTGGAAGTATTTCTAACATTTGGTGGTAGCAACACATCATCTTGCATCCCCTCCATGCTTTGTTGGAGATCTTTTGCAATCACAAACTTGTTATCCTTCATTATGTCATCTTCATCTTCAGCTGCAACTTCATATGCTCCATCATTTGTTTGAGGGAAAGAAAACTCAGCTACTCTTTCTTTTTTATACATGTACCTACACATGGAACAAACTCATTAAAGAAAACAAGAGTTTCCCTCATCATTGCTTCTTCATGCCTCATGGATATGATGGTCAACTCTCTCCCGTTGCTTGCAATCATCTCGTATTCTCCACTCAAGTGATGGATGTTCAAAAATTCAACCATGTTGTCCCAAACACAGTTGTAACCATGCGTTTTCTCCCCCAAAATCAGAAGGATAGTGGTTGGGATCCTTCTTATGACAACTGAAAACACATCAACGATGATAGTAGACTGGAAACCCTTCAACCGCATGGCTGGATACTCATCTTCGGCTATCAAAAAAATGGATAGGGAGCTGGAACTGTTGCAGACAGCAAATGAACAAAGGGTACAACAGCTGTCAAACTGAAAACTCCTCGTGGAATATCGCAATGTCAATGATATGGGGTTGGAAACAACCCAAAAATGATTGACAATGCTTCAATAGACTGAAAATTATCCCATTTCATGACTGTTTTCTTTCGTGTGGCAGCAAGCAAGGTATTTGGCAAACGGGAAATGTTGATAACAGCAACACAAACATTTATGACAGCATCCTTCAAGAAACATGGGTTATAGTTCTCATTACCCATCTTCATCCCCACCATGCCATTTTGGTTCATAGCATCTTGCAAGGTAATATTTGTTTTGCTTACCCTTAGTGAATTCTTCTTCCAATAACAAGCACCTTGTTGTCCTGACAATTTCGACTAACTCCTTATCCTTGTCTCCAAGTACAACACTTGGCTCCCAAGAGTGTCTTATGAAGTGTGAGCATTGACCCTCCACACTTTTGTTAGAGTGCACCACATGCCCTAAATGACTCTTTTCTAGTGCATACTTAACAATTAGGGGCTGAATATTCTTATGGCATGCGTGTTGTACTGAAAACAAAAATGTAGAGCTTACCAACCAATGTGTTGCCCATGAAATCTGCCCTCTATTTGTTGCATTTCTTGCTATCATCACTGGCTCCATTTGTTCCAATGCCTCTGCTGAAAGCACATCAATAGTATGATGACCTCTCTCAATACTTTTAATAGTTGTCCATGCAAATTTGATCATGGGATGCCTTGAATACAAAGGCTTTCTCATTTTCCCAATCCAATATGTGTCCTCTAGCTGAAGCAATCTCAGCTGTTGTATCTTTATGGTGTAAGGAATGATGACGCCCCTTTGTAGTAACTCATCCTTCACCATGTTAGAATGCACAACAAGCTTTATATGCATCCTCCTAAATTTCCTTACATTCCAAGTGCAAGAGATGGGGAATTTAACAGAGACATTTACCTTGATCCTCAAAAGATCATCCGAAATCCCCATGCCAAAACAATCTTGGATTTGATTGGAAGAAGTTGTGTTCTTGATCTTGACACCCTTCATAGAATGCTTTCCATGATGACAAAATTGTTGAAAGGACCTAGTGTGAAGTAGAACTATACCATTACTCGTCTCTTTCATATCTTGAGTTGCACTCATAGGATACTTACATTTTTATCCTTGATGGACTTAGGTAGGCTAACCTTTTTCGATTCTTGGTGGATAAAAGATCAATCATTCCAACTTGCAAGACCAAGTTTGTTTGTTGTAGCATCTCCTTTTGAGGTTCCCATGCATGATGTAGAACTATATCTTGTTGCTGACCTAACCCTAACTCTTCATCATGAATCTCTTCCTCTTGTATGGTGGATCTCTCTATGGGCTGCTCCTTCTCACTTTCTTGCAGCTCTGATTGTTCTTCCTTAACATTATTAATGCAAACCTCATGTTTATCACAAGTCATACCTTTCTTTGGTTCTTCTTCTAGCAACACTTCTTCATGACCTTTGCCTAGGCCACTGTAGCTTGGCTCCCAAGGTTCTTCACAGTTTTTCTTCAACCTTTGTTGAATATCCTTCTGGGGCTGGTCATTATGAAATCTTCTTCCACCCTTATGACCATTCTTTGACTTCAAAGTGCAATAATCAATGAAAGATAGTTCTTGGCATATGGTTGGCCTCAAAGCTTGGTACTCCACATAGAATCGACCCATATCATCATCTCCAATTTGCTGCCCCTCTTCCACTTGTTCCTTTTCTTCCCTTTGCAAAAATTTAGCACGGAAGGTTCTTGTGGGAGGATTAATGGAAGTCCTTTCATTGTCAAACGAGCTACCATCACCTTGGTTCTTTTTGAATTCTAGAGCACCTTGGATTGCTTGAATCAACTCCAACATTAAAGCCCTCATGGTCCTTTGGAAGCTTTGCTCCATGTCTCTTTAATTCCTCAACAACTCTTGCATGTAGCTCATTTTATCGAAAGGCATGTCTCTTTGATTCCTCAACAACTCTTGCATGTAGCTCATTTTATTTTAAGGCGCTCTTTGATCCTTATCCCCTATGTTCTTTGTCGATTCTTGTGATAAACTTTAAACCTTCCTCACCGGTATTCATGCAAATCTGAATTTACCCTCACACAGAATGGGAGGAACGATGCTCTGATACCACTGTAATGTCCCTTTCGGGCTCAAATTTGAGGAATTTGGATTTTCCCAAAACCCTAATGGAACATTGTTGGAATTTATGACAACCACATGTATAAACCTGAAAGTTTATGACAACAATCTGATTTTATTCAAAAATTAGGGCAGCGACCTATTTTAGGTCTCCAAAACCCTAAGCAACCTAGGTAAAATTCAGATTTTAGTATTTCTCACACACAAATCTTCGAAATATATCAACAACTTGAAACCCTTGATGAAATAATGCAAAATAAATGCTTCAACAACAAAAAAGACTGTTGGAATTAATTATTGTCCAAAAAACAACTTAAACTTCAAAAATTCATGTCTTCAGAAATATTTGGTGATACAATGCAAATGATAGCTCAAAATGACCACAAAAATGGCAGTTATCAAACAAAATTAAGTTTAGAGTTTTCCAACCACAAAAACCCACTGAAAAGTGATCCCGAAATCTCCAAATGGGTCGCCCAAGCTGGAAAAGAGTGTGGCAGCCGCAAAAGTGTGCCAGCTGGAATTTGTGCCCCAACACGGATGGAAACCCTTATTATTCTAAAATTTTGAACATGAAACTCACTTGTGACACCCGAATGAAGCCACCAATGCAACAAATGAGGGTTTTCGTCCCCAAATGTTACGACTATAGAGGGTTTTCATCCTCGATAGGATCCAATCCATTTAGAGCTCAATGCCCCAATTTCCAAAAGAGAAGTATCCAATTCACTTGATGATCCTTACAATGAACCCCAACATTTACCTTTATAGCCTTTTTCTTTCTTTTCCTTGTGGAGCACTCATGTGGGACACTTTATTTCCTTTTTAACATTTACTTTTCCTTCATTTTTCCCTTCCATTTGGGTCGCTCCAATGTGGCATTAATTTAAAATAAATTAAATGCCTCTTTTCCCTTTTTAGTTCTCCTTTTGGGTCGCTCCACTTGGGCATTTAAAAATAATTAATTAAATGCACTTTTCCCTCTTTTTAATAATTTAATTAAAGTGCCAATAATTAAAATTACTTTAACACTTAAAATTAAATTATTAATTTACTTCCTTCCTCCCCCTCATTTAGCCAACTGAAAATAATGAAAATAGGCTAAGGGTCTTCTTTTCTACTTTAGTATTTAAAAATACATTTTATTTTAATAATAATATTAAGTTGCCCATAAATAGAGAGTTATTTGGGCTCAACTTAAAAATATTATTAAGTATTTCTAATTTAGAAAAGGGGACATTACACTTTACATCTTATTTTCATTTTTGGCGTGTCAATGGTCGGAATCTAATGGCAATAAAAGCAATAATAGCATTTTGGCACAACTCCATTCATTAGCCATGACCAAATGGCCAACCTACAAACATGAAAGGCTTGAGAGAATTCTTAACAAGATACTACTAAAGATTTGTTTGAAACTATGTCTCAGTATCGCTTTTCACCTCAAACAAATTTACTTAAGAAAAACTCATTTACATAGTCATAAAGAAACCACTCAAGCATTTTGGCAACTCGAACAAGCTCTTACTTCGACGCCATCCTAGCTACTCCATATATCTCTCAAACATTTTTAATGCAAGAAGCGCACCCCTTGGCCTTTGCAAATGGACAACTCTTAAGCAAGTGTCATGTCCCTTTTTCAAGCCAATTCCAATTGAAGACCTTGGCCCATTTTCCTTCCTCATGGGTCTAAGCAAACAAGCTAGAGGAAGCCAGCAATGTCATCTTGTGCTTCATTTCATGTTTATTTCTTTAATTGGCATTGTAATTGTTGGTGAGCCTAGCGCCCAACAATAAATTAGAAATAAAAACTATTGGTGAGCATGTAGGCTCTAAAAATACCAATTAGAAATTAAAAAGTACTTTTCTTAAGAGGTCGGCCATCATTTACATTATAAGCACCCCTTATGGTTATAAAAGGAGGTCACTTGGCCATTAGAGGATTATGTTATGTGGATTTCTCATTTTTGGTAAAGGATTGCTTGTTAAGCATCTTTTTCCTCTCTCTCAAGGACGAAAACCCTTGATTGAGGCACTCCCAAGGACGAAAACCCTTGTGGAGAAGTGGTGTGGACAAAACCCCACACTACCCTTTGGTGGATTTCTCTCTATTGCTGGTTATAACAGATTTCTGCCCTAAGCGACTTGCTTGGAGGTGTGTTTTCAAGATATTGTTGGTTTTTATGTGATCTCTTTGCATGGTTGGACTCCCTATGATTTATAAAGGTGAAATCTTCCATTTTATCAATTGTTTGGGTGCAAAATATATTTAATTTCAAGTGGAGCGACCTATATGGATATGGTAAATTGGTATGTGTGGTGACTTATTGGTAAATCTGAAATTATCCTCTTGTTCTCTATATTTTATAAAGCCAAGATTCCAAGTTTGGTGAATTTTGGTGTTCTACTATTTTTAGCAAGCTCGGGAAGGTTCGCTGGTTAGGGTTCCATAATTAATTAATTTCACATGCAAATCTGATTTCTAACAGCTGCAATTAATTGATAATGGTTTTCTATTAATTTTGGCACAAGTTTGGAAGGTTTAACCCCATTTTGAAGGGCTGTTATCACCTAGGAAGTCGCTGCCCTGGGAAGGGTTTGAAGTTCAGTTTTGCAAGGTCATAACAGCAGTGCCTTGAATCTGATTTTTGGGAGCTTTTTGCCATTTCCTGAGTTCCCCCAAAAAGGGACATTACAGCAAGAATTTGGTAAAACCCACATATGAGAAAGATATACTACCTATCATTCATGTAGTCAAACAATTGTGCCATATTTTCATGTGAAGGCACTTCAAGGTGAATAACTGATCGTGAAAATTTCAAGTATCTTTGGAGCAGTGATTATACTCAGCAGAACAACAATAATGCGTAACCAAAATGATGGGGCATGATTTTGAAATTATCTATAAGAAAGGAAACAACAATGTGACGACGGTTGATCTTTCTAGAAACAAGATAGAGGAGGCAGCAATTTGTAGTATTTTCTTGCTTCAGTTAGAATGGGTGGAAAAGGCACAATTAGAATGGCAACAAGGTCCTCGCAAACAATAAATTCAACAAGATTTGGCATCTCCAAAAGAGTTTGCATGGAGAGAAGATTCTCTATGGCATAAGGATAGGTTATTCTTCTGCAAAAATATTGGTCAGGAAATAGGATTCTATCTGAAAGGCATGCATCATCAATAGGAGGATATTCAGGATTCCTTAGAACCTATCATCGCACAAAGAACGAGTTATTTTGGGAAGGAGTAATTATAGATGTTCAACAATTTGTGGCTGAATGTTTAATATGTGATCAGCAAAAAAGTGAAACAATCTTGGTCTTTTACAATCAGCTATTCCAATATAATGCCAGGGGGATCTCAATGGATTCCATTACAGGGTTGCCAAAATCAGGAAACTTGCATACGCTTTTGGTGGAAGTAAATCGATTGATTAAGCATGCACATTTTTGTGGACCATCTCACTCATCTAAAGGCAGTACAGTTCTTGAAGTATTCGTGGATAAGGTGCAGAAACTCCATGGTACTCCCAAAATCAGTGAGTGAAGATCCCATTTTCATCAGCAATTTCTAAAAGGGCATGTTTGTTGCATGGGGAACAAAATTGGACCATAACTCTTATCATCTGCCGTCAGATGAGCAGACTGAGATTGTGAAAGAATATTTGGAGGGCTACCTCCATTGCTTTGATTTTGATAAGCAATCATGGGGCCATCCTAAAGCTTGGGATATCGAGGAGCTTATTCAACACCAACAAAATACCATTCAGATCCTCAAATAAAATTTAGCAATGGCTCAAAATAGAATGAAACAGAAAGAAATACATTGCAAAGTGAGAGGACCTTTGAAAAAGGTGATTAGGTTTTCCTTCTACTATAACCCTACAAACAGTTGCCATTGAAGCAACAAAGACTGACAAGTTCACGCAAAACATTAATGGCCCTACAAAATTCTCCACAGAATTGGGAGTGTGGCCTACAAATAGGAATTTCCAATTTCTTCCGAATTCAGCCTATTTACCATGTCTCTTGTTTGAAGAGCTTATTGGGATCGAAATTCCAGTCCAATCCAAATTGTCAGTGCTCGATGAAGAAGGGAAATTTATCATGTTACCATAAAGGATGTTGAAGAAACAAAAGTAACTAGCATAGATATCTTACATACAGCTATTTAAATTATGCCGAGGGATATATCACTCTCGAGGCGCCTATCTAACCCATGTGACAAATCCAATATAGGTGCCTCGAGATTGCTATCTCTTGGCATATTTTAGATAGCGGTATTTAAGGATATCTAATATAATATAGTATAAGTATACCAAAAGTAAAAATAAAAAACAGATATAATAAATATATCTATCTGAAATACACCAATAGATATCAATTTCAAGTTCTTATCTTGGATTTTTCACATACCACACTGATTAGCAACTTCATTACATTCTCTGCCAATTTTCCACCGATTTGTGGCAAATGACATCAAATTAGTCGCACCATTGTGTCCATCTCGAAAAAATCTATTCAAAAACGAAAACAAGTCATACGACCAAGATAATACTATTTTTTGATTGACTTCTCCGAGACAAAAAAAACATTTTAGTGGCAATCAAATGGACGTCAAATTTAATGTCAAGAATAAAAGTGAACAACTCATGCCATTACAGTACCTAGCTGCTTTATTGTAGGAACGCCTCTTAGCATAACTACACAATCGTGGCATTTCCAAGTTCCTATTTAAACTTAAGAACTTAATTTCAATTTCGAACTTCTTATCTTAGATTTTTCACATACCACATTGATTAGTAACTTCATTACATTCTCTGCCAATTTCCCACTGATTTGTGGCAAATGACATCAATTTAGTTGCACCATTGTGTCCATCTCGAAAAAACCTATTCAAGAAAGAAAACAAGTCATATGACCAAGATAATACTATTTTTCGATTGACTTCTCCAAGACAAAAAAAAACATTTAAGTGGCGATCAAATGGACATCAAATTTAAGGATGAATTGTCATGTGACAATCAAATGGACGTCAAATTTGATGTCAAGAATAAAAGTGAACAACTCATGCCATTAAAGTACCTAGCTGCTAATGCCCTCAGCGTAACTACGAAATCATGCCATTTCCAAGTTCCTATTTAAATTTAAGAACTTGTTAATGGAAGTTATGGCATGGAAGGAAGAAGGGCAGATTCTGCATAAACATCCAAAGTTATTGAGTGTTGCGAAGGAACATTTTTCAAAGGGGGCTCTATCTTTGTATGTGTACTAGGTTATTGAATGGTCGACTTGTGGCAGACATAACCTTTGTCTATCATTTTAATAGTTTCTTGAATTCGTTTAAGTCAAATACTTAGGTCCTATGGAGTTGCTCCCACCTAATTTGTCTATAAAGAGGGGGTAAATATTCTCGTTTAAGGAATCAAGTGTGGAATTTTCTGTTCTATTCTAAAGTATTTTGTTTCAGAGGTTGCCTCCTCAAAGTGGCTACAACAAACATATTTCAAAGACTTTCACCATTTCTATTCTTTTGTATCTTTTTGGGCTTTCACCCAACAAAAAAATTGGATCTACTTTGTACTACTGCTTTTGTGATCATTGGAGTCAAATTATAACTATTATTGTTGCTATTTTTATTCTACATTCGAGTAATATCATTAAGAAATCAAAAAACCAAAAGTTGCATGAGCAAAAATGAATGCATCATTCCAAAGTAAGCAAAATAAACACACTCAAAAAAACACAGAAAAAAAGTGCTTGTATGACCAAGATGTACCCCTAACAAGTTTGTAAATAGGAACAAATTAAGTACTAGCATGAGAATCTGAAAATATCGGTACTAGAAGATATGCTATGAAGTATGGTGGCTAATATGAGTACATCAATTAAAAAGATTTATGCTTTTTATTGTCATAGACACATTGATAATCGACATAACCAGGGTGGACTTGGCAAAGAGTTTGAATGTGTCTTGTGGGTCCTTAACCCTTGGGCCAACTACTCTGGGTTATTTCATCCACCCAACACTCTTATTTTCATTCATTAGGGATCCCTTTTATGCAAGCTAGGAACATACCTAACATTCTTTACTAATAGTTTTTAGCATTACTTAACACAAAGAGCCGACGCACGCTTGTGTAGGGCAATGCCTTCTCGTCAAGCACGCTGCTGGAAGAGTTTCTCTTTCACTTGGCCCCCGTTCTTCGAACATGGGAGATTGTCGTGAGGCCTCCTTAAGGCTGGGTGGAAGGACAAACGGTTTTCACCAGGAGCATTCCCTGGAGATTCCCACCCTCATGGTGGGGTCGGTATCGCTAGTTGTAGACAACAGACGATATATGTTACTTGGTTTCTTGCGCAAGGGGAGTAGCATAGATCAAGTTCCACTGTTGTGTACACGATCAGATGTGTAGAATCTGAAGTCGAGGGGTGATTCCCGAAGACTGCGCTTGCCCCTGACCGGCCTGAGCAAGGAACTCTTCTAGTTCAGGAAACTAGGAAAAACTCTAGTACAAGTGACTCTCCATCAACAAATACAATCAAATCGAATAATTTGTTCAAATAGGAAAATGCTACATACCAATCCCTTCGACATGATAAATGTTCAGATGCACCAGAGTGAATGATCCAACTAGTAACACTGCCGTTCAAACATGATGCCATAAGAGCATAAAGAGAATGCTCTTCTTCATAAACCCCTTTCTATGCAACTATTGCCTTATTTACCTTATCCCATAGCTTTTGTTGTGTTGGAAAAGGTCATATTGTCACTTCCAAAGAATCCTTTTGAGTTGTCGAACCTTATGACAATAATAGCATTTTACATGGTATCGGGAAGATTCACCAAAGTGTCATTTCCACTTCCCCTTTGATTGAGTAGTCAATGCACTCTTTGATTGTCCAAAACTAGACTCAATCGTTTGTGTCTATCTATGTTCCTTCTATAGCAAATAGGAAACTTACCTGATCAAATGTTAGGATGTGGCTTTCAGCCATCAAATGTAGAGCCTCCACAAATGACTCATATGTGGACGAAAATTGTTCGTAACCATCGTTACCAACTCATCGTCATCCACCTTTTTATTAATGGAGGCGAGCTGGTCTCGGAGATCTTTCATCCAAAGTATGTGTTCTAACAAGGACACATTTTCTTGCATTTTTGCTGAAAACAACAAATTATTCAGGTATACCACCCAAGTCTTCTCTAAAGTCATGTATTTGCTCTTTAAAATAGCCCATAGCACACTAACCTCAGTGGCATTCCAAACCTTGAGTATCCGATCATCTTATACCGACAACTTCAACAACGAAAGAAGGCCTCCTTATGACGCTTGTCACAATCCACAAAGATAGCAACAGCCTCCCTTCCTCGCCAAGTATTATTTTATTATAGTCTCGAGATTCGCGAATTGCAGGAATCTTGTAAACATTATAGTTCAAACCCATCAATTTTTGCACTTCCAGCAAAACAAGATTTGGATGTTTGTCATTTTACACACAAAAGAAAATTACAGTCTATATTTTGAGGTTCTAATTCTAACACAGAAATCAATGCCACAATACAAGTCTTTTATGGAAATAAATGCAACAAAGAAGTATAAAATCTAAAATCCAAGTATTTGTACTTTTTCTCGCAAATTGATGCAATTTACAAAATACGATATCAATATAGGCAAAATCTAAAATCGGTCAAAGAATGTGAATGTACTTACAATCCCGCATCATTATAGTTCACGAGACTAAAAATTGCCCAATACCACCTCATGTTTTATAAAAATGACTATTTTTATGGCTTAGACTGTGATTTTCTTCAAAAACATGCCCTCAAACTCGTAATGATTGGTCTTTCTTCCTTCGAAGATTGGCCCTATCGGCCCACTTTGAAAACACTCGGACCTATTGGCCATAATCGTAACCGTATTCAAAAATACACTCCAAAATGTCTCAAAACACGTTTATATTTTCTTCTTGCAAATCAAACACATTTTTATGAGGCTTCTAACTCTTTTCATCCAATCATTACCTCTTAGAGATCTGAAAAATGTATTTTGGTGAGACTCAAGTTTGTGTAATTGTGCCCTTCGAATATGGTTTGAAGTCAATAATGGCTAATGGCTAATGGCGTTTTCCACACAAACCGTGATGTTGTTATTCTCCTTCGTGATCCTCCTCCTTTGCCCTAAACATCATTACTTCATGATTTTTGGCCTCATGATTTTCAAGTGCATCAATGGCGATCATCAACCGCAACTATAAGTGCATGAACCCTCGATTAAGCATGGTGATCACAAAAAACAACCTCACGACCTCCTCAAGTTCTCCCCGTAGTTCATACCCGATGCTTGGGCTTCCTCGAATGTAAATTTCCCGAGCGCCAATGGCTCTAATACCAATGTTAGAAGATGTGAACAGAAACGAATGAAGAGACGCGTTGGAATGCACACTTAGGAGTTTGTGTGTCCGTCATTTTAGTATGCTAGTAGTGGTTACAAAATAGTTGAGGAGGTTACAATCGAAACTTAGTAGATTAGTTCCTTAAGTATTGACTAATATGCATAATAAATTTTAACACCCCGGGCCTCACAAAAATCTCCCCATTTCTCATTCGCCTTTTGCTTCCCTTCGATCCCTTGAGACATTTTTTTCCCTACGTCAAAAAAATAAATTTAGTATTTAGCCATGCCAAGTTCATCCCTCTAAAGCATAGAAAGCCTTTAGGATCCAACCTCGGCGTGATTCACGTGTAGGCTGCACCACCTCGTAGTCTTACCTTGAATCCCCGATCACTTGTGCATCACCTCACATCCCCTCGCATCATGTGCCTCCTATGTCGCACCAAGGAACATGCCACACAACATTCGCACTTTGAGCATTTATGCATAGCCCCTTGCATCATGTGCTTGTTGCACGAACTGAGGAACATACCGCACGACATCGGGATGCGGGGATTTGCATGCGCCTTGCATCATGTGCCTTCCGTGCAACACAAGGACACATGTTGCAAGACTCAAAGACCACATCACACACTTCACCGATGATAGGCATTATGTGTGTAAGTGTCGAGGACTTAGCCCTTGCGAGGTTGAGGGCAAGCCTCCCTCTTGCATGGGAATGCCCCACACCAAATTCTTAACATTCAATCTAAATGTCGTTTGGTGCAAATCCACATTTTGGGCAGCACCACATTAGCATATGAATTTGCACGCATGCGAAATGACATGCAACAGATGTGGGAACGAAGTCCCTCTTCATGAAGGTGAGGCTGCCTTTATTGAAAACCAAAATTGTATTTACACTGTACATTCAAAATTGTATGTGTGGGGGTGTTTGGAACATTAATGGAAAGAAAAGTGAATGATGGAGATGGAATGGAATGAAAGAAAGAAATGGAAAGGAATGAATAGAAGGAACATGCAAGAGTTAGGTAAAATAGAGCCTAATATTGCACGAAGAAGAATGACGAATAACTAACACAAATAAAACGGAGTTTGAGTTTAGCTAAACAAGAATGAGTAAAGGGAACACACATGAGCAAGTAAATAAGCAGAGCTTGATCACTGTGAACAAGAACAACAGATTAATAGCGTTGACAATAAGATCCAAGACAACATTCGCATGCAAGATTTAAAACACTAACATCTAATGAACATAAGAACATCAAATGCTAAAAGAGATAATGAATGGGACACAAAGTTCATATTTCATTAACTCCAAAATGTCTTCTCAAAAGAACACAAAGTTTCTTTCTTTGAAATAAAGCTTGCATACAAAAGTATTTTCTTCTCCTCTCTCAAAGTCACCCTTACAAATGAGCCCTCACTTCTTTTTATAACCCAAAAGTTGGTTACAAAGTAGTTAGGGTTTTACATGAACATTAAATAAGGCACTTAAGTGACCTTTGACTTTTTCTAACCAACTTTATTAAAAACAACTAAAAATAGAAATCACTTAAGTTATTCACAAATTTCCCAAAAGCAAATAACAACATCCTTTTCTTCAAAATCCACTTTTTAAAATATAAAAATAATAACCAAAGGCCTGCCTTATCCATTGAAATGGGGTCCGCTTTATCTCAAACGTCGAGAAATGGACTCTCCCACTTCGTTAGATACCAAGAAAACTATTTCCCTGAACCGTCGGTGAAATTAGGATTTGTCGCTTTTGCAAGTTGAAAGGATCTAAACCTTCCCAAAGTTTCAAACATCTTTTCTTCTTCTGGAGGTTCATTTGGTCGAAGAATAGCCTCACAAAATACTTGCAATTCAAGAATCCTACTTGGCATATCATTTAAATTAACCATCTTTGATTGAGCGTTCTCAAATAAGTTCTTTAATTTGATGCACCGCTCCATTGAAACTGATGAGAAATTATTGGCGGGAATGTACATGTCCTTAAACAATTGTGAAAATTGCTCTTCTGTTTGTTCCGATGAACAGCTTTGATTATGTTCATTTACGAGGATGCAAGGGATCTCAGCTATGAATTATTGAATCAAGGTGAGTGAAGTGAAGGCTTCATCGCATATGCTCTCATAATGGATCATAGAATCCTCGAGGAGCGTCTTCCTTGATTTTAGATGCAAACACCAAAAAAAACGTGTCCCTCGATGTTCAAATTCAAGAATTCCTTCAATGGCTAAAACTGAGGATTCCATACTTGTCATCTCCTGCAGACTGGGCAATATCTCATCCAAATTTGATATATTAGAAACAAAAGTTTCCTTGAAAGAAAGAATTGGATCAAGATACACACTGACATCTTCATGGAGCTTAACCATTGTTTTGATCGTCCCTTGGCCTAAAACCGAATCTCTGAAAGCCAAGTTTTAGTGACATGGCCCAATATGTTTATTTCTTTTGATAAATTGAGAGTTTCTTCATCGGGGCAGCCACCGCATCGCAGTCTTGGGGAAAGTGGATGATATGGGATTTATCAGATGTTGAACATATTCCACCAATTGATTCTTTTCAGCCTTGAGCTGAGAGTTCTGAGACTTATATTTCTCAAGTCTCTTTAGCACGATATCAATTGAATCTCGAGCCATTGCCATGTCACTTTCCAATGTGGACCTCCCTAGTCCAAGTTTGGAAACTTCATAATCAGCAGGTGTCATGGCATCACGCTCCTTATCAACTTGTGGGATGGCAAGATCTGCAAATTTGTTTCCGTCATTATCCACCATTATTCGAGAAAGCACCTTAGGCTTCTTGGGAATGACGTCATTCGAAAGTTTGAAAAGGGCATCAAAATCAATGTCAATTGCCTTGACAACCCTCTTCCTTTTCTTAACCTCGAAATCAACCCAGGAAGGAGTATCATTCACTATTTCTGCATACAAAATCCTAGAGCTCGAAGCAATATTCTCATTGTTCTCGACATCATGAGATCTTGCAAGAATCCTTTCCATGACCTCAATTTGAGGAGAAATAACCTCAATATCCACCTCCTGATCATTCGGGAGATTTTGGGAAATCTCTTCATGAACTGTAGGTTCCGAAGTGTTCGATATTTGGACTACCTGCACCTGAGTGGATGCTTGTGCAAGGCGTGGCTGAGGATCGTTTGTCACGAGCTTTTGAGAACTATTAACAATGTGAGTAGAAGAATCTCTACTTGAAGTAGAAAATCCTGATACACGCTCTCTTCCTTCACTGGGGCTAGGGCCTTTAGATTTTTCTCCTTGTGGCACATTATTCGGCGAAGTGGATTTTGGCAACCACTCCTTTCTTGCTTGTTGTGTATGATTGGATGGTACGAGGTTGATCGAAGGGGCTTTGGTTGAATGAAGACCTCGAGTTGGTAATTTTTGTGATCCTAAAGTATGATCTTGAATTGATTGTCACTTGGCAAGTTCTCTTTTGTACCACGATATGCTTCTTTCAAGGACCGGTTAATTCTTGATATCAAGAGAAAATTCATCTCTCTTGGTCTAGTCAATTCGAGGCAACGGGGTAAAAGCAACTACATCATATGAAGGATCAATAACATCTTCATCATCATTTACGACCGAATCGGAAGGGTTCTTGATGCGAAAGGCCTTGATCTGAGCAAGTGTTAGGCGAGAAAACTCTCGTCTTCTTACTTCATGTTCGTCCGAACAGGCAGCCCAAAAATCTTCCATGGTAGGGTTATGTTGATACTTTGCTCCAAGAATCTTCTGCATATATCCATTGATATCAAATTGGACTCTCTTCACATATGGATGGATTGTGATGAGGGCAAACTCTTTTTCCATGAGTTGTGCACTGAAGAGATTTGGGCATTGGTATTCCCCGATTTGGATTGGGAAATGAATTCCTGAGCGATGCTTGTCACTGAGAAGACAGTGAACTTGGAATAGTTGTCGCGCAAGATCAATTAATGCCCATATGTCACCGACGTACTTAGAAAGCTTCCATGGAGTGCCAGCAAAGCCACTCACGCGAATGTAGGAAAGGATGAAAATTGAATAAACCAGGTTCCCCATTGGGAAATGACATTCATGGCTTCTTTAGAAAATCTTTCCTCTGTATTCCGATTCAGGTTCTGAATCATGCGGAAGGTGAATGCATCGTTGACTCTTCTAAAATGGTGAGAGCTATTTTTGAAACTTAGTTGCGGATAGTAATGGAAGACACTATTTGATGGACCCATGACTCCTCTTGTTTCAAGTCCGAAAATAGCTTTCTTCTTGCTACTGCATAAGTCAGATACGATGTCATGTAGAAGCATCCAGTCATCTTAACTTCTATCAATTGTTTGTGAAGGGTATTACTGATAATGGTGGCCCAATCCACAAACTCTTTTCGCAAGGATGATACGAGATAACCGACACATCCATGGGTGGAAAATCCTAGGAGAGGGTAAACCGAAAACTCGACTTAGGAGAGTAATCATGTCCTCGATTTCTTCCACGAACTCAACGTGGTATAGTTCTTTGGGAAGCCAGTCAATTCGAGGCCTCTTGGTCACTAACCAATTGTTATTAACCATCTTGCTCCACCTAAGGGGTTCTTCATCCCAAAATTCTTATGTTGATGGTGAGTGATATCTCGCATTCTCAGGAAAGTCAGGTATGCCGAGCAATTCCTCAATGTGCTCCGGTGTGATTAAGAGGAAAGGCTCGTGATTATCTTTAAAAATTCCTCGTCTCTCGATTATAATGCTCCGCATGAAGTGATAACCAACTCGGACACCGCACCGAGACAGGGAATGTTGTTGCTTGGGGTAGACCACTATGGTAAAGCCTATTCGAGAATATGGTTTTGCCTTCAGCTTTCACCCGTTCGCAGAATTGTTGCACATTGATGTGACCCAGATTTGTATCAATGATATTGTCGATGCTTTGATTTAATGGAACCGGGAGGGATGATTCCTTGGAATTCATACTTGAACGCAGATTTGTTTGATTTCTCCACTGGCTTCCTCGATCTTCCTACAGATTTGTTAGATTTTTCGGCCATTATGAATTTCACAGAAAAATGACTCAAGCACGCAAAACAACGCAAGCGGGTCGGGTCTCAGCCTCTCGAAACCCCGCGGTGCAAGAACAAATATGACTTGTTTGATTATTACTATTATTATTATTATTTAAATAATAATAATAATAACCAGTCCCGGTTACAAAAAAAAATTTAATACATCACACCGAGACTAGGTTTGAATTCCAACTCGGGTGACAACGTTTTTTTATTTTAAATAAACGAAATCACCCGATTTCTAATATCCCGATTTTTTTATTTAATTTGCCGAGCAAATTCTCCTTGGTATGTGTGAAAATGGCCTGATTTTAATGACCTCGGACTTTGGGCTTTCCTTTGACTACGTGAAATCTTGTTGTTTCTTCCTTCCTGGGCATTGAAACTGGTATGTTCTCTTCGCTTAGACTAGTCTAGTCCCATTCAATGCGTGGAAAACTTGCATATGCATGCATTGGCATTGGAATTCCGGAAAATGCGTGGATTCCTCTGTGTCTTCTTGTGATCGCTTCTTGCCGCTCCCTTGTGGCAGCGTGGAAAATCTTCTCGGGTGTTTGGATTAATACCTCCTGGTGCATGGATTTTCTAGCTTTTGGACCGCTCTTCTCCTCTCCCACGTGGCCTTTTAGTTTTTGCATTGGAAAACTCCTATTTTTGTTTTATGCGTGGGCTCTTTGTTCTTGTTGTCTCCTTTGTTGGTGAATGTGTGGCCTTTGCTGTAGAAACAATTGTGTGTGGACTGGTTTCTCTAATCATTTGCCTTCTCCCTGCGTGGCCTTTGTTTGGACTATCTTATGCTTTGCGTGGAGATTTGTTTGGATTGTCCTCCTTATACAAATGCGTGGGCTTCTAAAACCAATCACTTTTCCCCCTTGCGTGAGCAAATTTGTTTTGTGTATGGACAATGCTTACTTGATTGTTTGTGCTCAACTTGAAAAATGCATGGAAAGTGTTGTTATTGCTTGTGGACTATATTTCCCTCTTCCTCTTTTACAATGGCCTTCAGTGTATTGCTTGAGGGATGTGATAAAATATTACTCTGTTCCTTCAGAAGAAATAAGAAGCAATTTGGAAAGCTTCGCACGACTTTTTCCAATGAGTTTGATGGATGAGGATTTAGGAAGCTTCCTCATAACCGTTTCTTATTCGTCCCATTAAAACAACTTCCCTCTTTCCCGGGTAGTGGAATTAATTGTCAGGGGGAAATGGGAAATAAACAACCAATTGCCAACGGAAATCGCAAGGCGGGCTGGCAATCCCATTTTATTTCCCCATGTGGGAAATCGGGAGATTTTTGCCCATTTGCTAATTCATTAATTTGGCAATCGGGGGAAGAAATCCCACAAGTGGGGATTTAAAACAAATTTTCCAGAAAGGGAAATCCAAGCCCGGGAAGCCAATTTGGCATCCCTGGCAATGGGAAGCAGCTTATTTTTCCCCGGACAATTAAAATAAAACTTGTCGAACGAAATTTTAATTAATATTTATTTAATTAAAAACCCCAAAGTTATTAAAAATTAATTTTATCAAACAAAGAGTAATTAATTAATTAATATTTAACGCAGTTTAAGACTTGGCGGGAGGAGTTCTCGGCCAAAATGGATGGAACGAAGACCGAACAATCTCAAAAATGAGACAATCACAATGAAAGCGACAAATCACGCAAAGTAACACTTATGACAAATTTCAAAATTTCCAAAAAAATTTATCAATTTTGCGAAGTCAAAATTGGCTGATAACACACCCATGAAACATGTCGCACAATACAATTATTGCACATAACATCCAAATTACGCATTGGCCACGTGGACACTCTGTGTCACATTACGCCATGCAAATTGGCACTTTTGGAGCTTGCTTTATGCCACAGCATCTAACAACATACCGCACACCTGGCAGCCAATCCAAATAAAGTTCGAAGGTGGAGTCATACATGGAAGCCCAAGCAGTTCAACTTCCATAACAGTTCTTTATGCCATTGTGGCTTTGTACTACATGTACACACATCTGTAGCATTCAATAGCAAGCAAATAGGATAAGATAGATAACCATACATCTCCCTCAAGAGTATGCCATGTACAAAATGCACAAATTAATATGATTTTTTTCCAAATCTGTTATGTTCTCTATCCTATTTCTTTGAATATAATTGCTTCCGCATGCACATATAACACATCTAGGTCCTCATCTAGAGCTTTGTCTATCAGACCTCCTAGAATCCAGATCAGATGACTTCCTTAGCCCTTTCAGGTTTTAATGTGTTTTAGTAGTTGACATTTTAGAACAATGCCAAAATCATACTATATGTACACACATCTGTAGCAATAGATAGCAAGCAAATAGCAGAAGATGGACAACCATACATCTCCCTCAAGACTATGCCATGTACAAAATGCACAAATTAATACAATTTTTGTTCCAGATCTATTATTTTCTCCATCATGTTTCTCTGAATATAATTGCTTCCACATACACTTACAACACATCTAGGTCCTCATCTAGATTGTTGTCCATCGGACCTCTTAGGATCTAGATCAGGATGACCACTTTAGCCCTTTCATGTCGTAATGCGTTTTAGCAGCTGACATTTTAGACAGATGCCAAAATCATTAACTTTATTTGGATGGTATATATAAACCCTGAAAGCAGAGTTTTAGTCTCGCCTACACTTGGGAATAATAGACTGATTGCATTCCTCATCCATTTTTTTAAGACAGTGAAGTTTTTTTGTCAAGGACGGGATAAAACACAGTAGCAATATGCAGGTTACTGGAATAGGATTACTCCAGTAAGATGATAATGATAAGTTGTCTACTTGTTCGCTACATGTTGCCCTCTCCTTTGCCATAACCTTTAATCACCCCACACGAGGCATGGTTGATTCTCACCCCAAGTGGAAAATCAATGCATCAAATCAAATTATGCAGATGATTACTTTACTTGGTTGTATCCAAACCTGTTTTAGTTTATGCACTTACATTTAATGCAGGTTTACAACATCAAAGTCTTATTCATTAACCTTCTTTTGTATATGGAGCCATTCATAAGGTTGGGATCTTGGTATATCTAGATTTGCTACTCTTTTCAAAAGGTTTGGGTGTCTTCTTTAAAAGATTCCATTCTAGTGTATACACGGATCAATTGAAGTGAAGGGTGTTTGTAAGATATAAGTAAGACCTCCAAAAGACACTAATCATCAACTCAAGATACCGTGGCACATGTCCATGTATGGAAAGAAGCTGAGACAAACTAATCAAGAATCCCAAAATCTACATCAGCATAGTTGAAGCACCTTGACCGAATGTACCTAGGGTACCAAAGAAGCATCAAGATCATGAGGGAGTTCATCTTGTTTAAAAATAGAGTTGATGTGCAAGTAGATGATTAGAATCATAGACTGATGTTACAGCTAGCATTATTCTTCCACAGTTTATATAGAAAGAATACTTCTTCATCATGTGATGGCATTCACTCATCCAATGGAAATAGCCCAGGAGGATCTCATTCTCTCGATAACTATGTTTCTTTTGTTCCTTTCAATGATGGTGCTTCCTTCAGAATCTACCCATGATGGTGCTTCGATCATCACTAATGAGGAGTCTTCTCATGACATTGATAAATTTGAGAAGCATGTGTAAGGCATTAGTTCAAAATTGCTCCAGTACTCCTATCCAGCCATAGATGAGATTGGACAAAGCAAGTCCTGACTAACTTAAGATCATATTGGCAAATGATGGTTGACATATTCTTCTCCCACCAATCAGCAGAAGATATATCTCAAACCATCAATTGATTCTTCCCATCAAAATAGATTGGATAATGAACCATCAATGGATTCTTCTTATGATCTGCAGAAATGAAAACGTGTTATATCCACAACTAAGCATATTGGCATCCTAATTTTGAAGATAATAGAAAATCTTGTTCTTGGCCCATGAATCAGCATTCCTGTCACCAATTATTTTGGAATTGCAGCTGCTATGCTCACTATTTGGATGTGAAGAAGCATTGATGGCAAAAACATGGAGCGGTACCCACCATCAAGACTGACTATAGAAGGATTAATAATCGGTCATGACGACTACCAAGCTCATGTTTGAGGTCATCATGTCACTTAGTTTTTTCAACAATGCCTGTGCTTGTTTCCCATGGCAAATGATTCATCATTGGAGTGCGTGGATTGTATAGGAGTGTTACATAACAGGTTATTTTCACTCTCAACCAATGCATCAACATTCCTATCGCCAAAGATATTGCAGTGGCAGCCACTACGCTCATCATTTGGATTTAAAGAAGCATAGATAGCAAAATCTTCAAACAGTGAAAAAATTCCACCACACTTCTAGAGTCTCTTTCCTAAAAATTTTGGGGTCAACACCAGTAGCTTAGAAATTATTTTATTAGAATTAATTTCAGTAGCATGTCACCCTCTTGAGGAATAATATGGTAGACCTTACAAGACTCCTTTGGCTTGGGATAGATAAGATAAGATAAGATAATGTTATTAATGTCCAACACATGACCACAAAAGTAGGTCAATGGGACTGAAGAGTACAAAGCAAAACAAACCCAGCAAGTGGACCCAAACGGGTCACCCGAAATACAATGAGAGAAGGAGAAGAGGAGAAGGAAACAACAGAAGCCGAGAGACCAGAAATGAAGAAGAGAGAGATGACAGTGTGGGGAGGGAGCGGAAGAAGGAGCAACATCCCCAACATCACCTAACACTCGAGGCCGGATGGGAGTAACTCGCAGTGCGCCGACGACAAGAAGCAGAGACTGTGGAATGCCGGAGGCTGACGTCAGGAGGAAGGCGGTGCCTCAAAGTAGGCCCGGTGGATCGCTGTCCATGTGGAGGTGCCATGGGACATGCCTGAGATAAGGAGCCACGGGTGGAAGGAACGGAGTCACGGGACCGGACGGACCTAGGCTAAGGGTCCAAACACGTGACCAAATGCTGCTTAGCACCCCTCACCGGAGAGAGCAACGGGAAGAAGGAAGTGATCAGCCTAGTAGCCATCCATCGGGGGAGGATGGAGGAGCCTGTCCCGGAGCCTGATGGCCTCCTGAAGGTAGAGGGCAAGACATCTCTGATCATAGTATCTGAAGAAAGTTGTGAAGGAAGGAAGCTCGCGGAACAGGCAATGGAATCGCCCACGAATCTCATAGTAAACAGGACAAGAGAAAAGGACAAAATGGTGATTGGACCTAACTTGATTAGAGAGATAGACAAGGTTATGCTGATCAGAAAGTCCTTCAAACAAACCCAAAAGCGATGGAAGAGTTAGGTTGACACCTATAGAATTGACATGAAATACTTAGTGGACGACAATATCATTATTTACGGTTAGAATGCAGAGTACCCTATCAAGCTTGGTAAGGGTTCTAAGTTGGCGGTTTGCTCGCGACTCTCTTAGTACAATTGAGACCACTGCAACACTGTTTCAACCACTGGGAGGGTTCCAAGTTGATCAAACTGATTCAAACATAATCATCCTCACCTCTTTTAGGAAAACTTCTGGAACAATCCATTGCCTTCTCTAACACTCTAGGCGGTCTCTACAGAGTTTATAATTTGCCAAATTTCTTGATTACCATACATTATGCCAATGATGGCTTGCATTCACCAACGCATGGTGTCCACATTCTTTTGTGGCCTGCGACCAGAAGTTTGTTATGCTCATATTCTTCAAGAAACTATTTTCTTGAAAAAGTAATACCTAAAAACAGTTGAAAATGGAAATGAAACAAGAAATGCAGGTTGTGAATAGAACTTACATCACAGACATATACCTCCATGGAACAGTTGCCACGAAGTCAACGGAAACAGTTCACTTCAGCAATAGCAATTTGAATCATGTTAGCAGAGAACGTCGTCATATGTCAATTAAACTCCGAGTTCATAATCATTTTCCAACAAAACAGTGTACCAACAGATCTGAGAGGTCCGATGTGAGAAAATTCCAATCCTCTTCACTGATTTGTGCTATATAACCACCAACCAATAGGCCAGAAAATTAGGTTGCAAAAGCTGAACATCAATTTATCTGAGAGTAAGGAATTTTTCTAATACAGAATCCCAAAATGCCTGAGAATCACTGACTACTGAACCTTACTTCAAAAATGTCATCAACCTCCCGTTTATTATTTCCTGCCACCACTCCAAAAATACAAAATTGAAGTTGGTATCATAGGTGCTGTGAGTAATTTCTCAATAATTCACGAATTTTAAAGGCTGTTGCACCTTGTACCAAGCAAAACTTCAAATATGACTTTTCACAATTGCAGAACACGGCAATCTAAGCACGCCTGCGGCCACTTCTTGCACGCTTGACGGATACCACAAGAGAATCTCCAAGTTCACCCAGACCTCTTCTTCCAACTAGCTTTACTCCCAATTTCTTACACATATAATGCAATCTAGTTGCATCTCCTCCACTTACCTCTCTCAATTCCAATGCCTGCTTTTTTGCCAACAATGCATACAGCTTAAGTTCATTCAACTGTGCCCGAGATTGCTGAGAAGCAATCTTGTTTGAGGTATGGTCTTCAGATTTTGTATTACCAATGGCTCCTCCTCTAGGTCTCTCAACAACCACCCTCAAAAGTGCCATTGATTGAGGGCCAGCGGATCGGGATCAAAGAGAAAGGAGAATTTCCCGATTCTAAATCAGGATCCTTAAATAAATCATCAACAAGAGCAGCAAAAATATCATTGTCCTTTAATAATCCTCTTTCCATATATGTTGTCATTGACCTAATATTAGCATGTTTGGCAATGCTTGCTGCTTCCCGCAGTCCACTTAAAAATGCACCATGCATAGTTGCTGGGTATCTACGACTGGTGGCCTCCCAGCAAAGAAAAGGCGACCATCTCCTACACTTTCTCCTAAACTATCATAGTCGCTGCCTGATGCCCCAACTGCTACATGTGAATATGAACCAAAACACAGAGGATCACTTCCCCATCTTGTACAGACTGTTTGAATGGGATCAGGCACATTAACTCCTCTTGGACCATAAATACCTGTGAATGAATGAAAATCAAGGGGCATAGAAAAACACTAAATGTCTAATACAGAATTATAATTGAAAACTCGCTTAAAGTTGACATAATCAGTATATGATAAGCCTCTGTAACTTAGTATTACCTCTCAGAATTTGAAGAACCCGATGAAGAGCATCTGTCGCAGGCATGCTCTCGAAGGTGATTGCTGCTTCTCCAGCTACAAGAGCAATCAGGAGTGGCCCTCCAGATACAGAAGCATAGCTATAGAACAAAAAAATTCACCCCGCTGGCTGGTTTCATAGTTCAAATGGCCAAAAGTATCAAGATCCGCTTCCCAGAATACATGGGGAAATAGCATAGCAACCTTGTCTAGCAATCCAAACCCTAATCTCTTAATAGCATCCACTTTGCTCTTAGGCAACTCCGAACGAATTTTATTGAACCACTTTTTAACACCCCAAGTGGCACTGTACAGAGAGCCGTGTCTGCTTCAAACACTTGACCGGCAGCTAGTATTTGAACGCCATCACTACCATATCTAATCTCATGCACAACCCTTTCAAAAAAATTGGAACGTCCTCTGCCATGGCCTGGATCAGCCTGTAATTACCTCCAGCAAGGAAACAATGATCACCACCCATCTCGTAGGGATCATCCTGATCCCAAAAGGCTAGGGACAACTTAGAAAGCAATCCAGCATTAGCGTACTCGAGGTTAGCTAAATGCCAATTCAAAAGTTGCCTTTCCTCTGACTTCCCAGCCACACCATACACCTGCCTGAATGTCTCCAAAGATGCACCCAAAGAAATATCCACTGCTAAGCCCCCATCAACTGTCTCAACTGACCTGCCTTATCTAACAATTTATTAAACAAATCTTCTACCTTAGAATCTATCATTGGATCCACAGGCCTGCCATCAGGCTGATACAGAGGACATCGGTCCCTTACCTTGTGGAGTGGAAGACACAACTGTCTGGCCAAAACACAAAGAGGATTTCCATGGACCCCTGTAATAACACTCCCCCAAGGTCTGTTTCTGCCACCGTACCCCCTCCTTCCAATTTCCTTGTATACACTCTCCCACCTGGCCTATTCCTGCCTTCAACAACAGCCACCTTGAACCCAAAAGCCATAAGCTGGCGTGCTGCAGCCAAACCAGCCAACCCTGCTCCTATGATCACCACATTAGCCTTAGTAACCTCTTCTGGAATCCCTGCCCTGATAGCAGGGGCAACCCCAAAATTGATATATCCATGCATCAAAAGGAAATTGTATGCAGAATCTACTACACTTTTATGCTCCTCTTAATGGACTCCATGACATGTTGTTTGCCTAACCATGCGTTTACATTTTCTCTCCACCTAGCAAGAATATGATTCCTTACCACAACATAGGTCGCTTGCTCAGCTCTTCCCAATTTTGACAGTGCGCCAACTTCAATCTCTTCTTCTGTCAGCGAATCAGTGGGAAATCCCACAGAATATGCAATCATGGCTTCAACGTCAGACTCCTTCTCAATGTCAATGCCCTTCCTTTTCCTGCCACTTTCTCCGCCCAGGTGCTTGTTAATGAGTTCATCCATCAAACTCTCATTGTAGCATGCGGCCCTGGGCTGTTGCCTCAGTGTTCTTGAAGACTTTGTGGCCGCCATTACTTCCCAAAATGAATGAGACCCACCCGCTTTAATAAGGCTTTGGCAAGTCACATTATGCCCGTGCCCACTCTAATAGGCCATAGGGCATAGGGAAACTTGTCAGATATACAGAGGTGAGACTATTGGGCTTATATTGTTTGACAACGCAACCCAATGTAGTAGGGCATTGGGCATAGGGCATGGTCAAATTCTCTTTCCAGGTACAGATGTGAGACTATTGGATTTTTTATGATCGACGCCACAGCCCAATCTAATACAGTAAAGGGCACGGGATGAGACTATTGGGATTTTACCGTTTGCAGGGCTTGGGTGATTCCTCTTCGAAGATCACCCGGCCTTTTTTTCGATAATTGGCATATATTCTCGCTGGAGAATTTATCTGCAACTGAGCTTTGGCTTTACCATAAGTGTAGGTCGACCTCAGAGCCAAGTAGCACTTAGGGAAGTCCTCTTCCAAGGTACACAGAAGTTAGACTGCTGGGTTTTCACCCATTGTTTCTATAGCCTTCCTTCAGTAACTAGTATTTATCCCTACAGAATTTCTCCACAGCCCGACTTCGAACTTGGCCCTTTAAATAAGTGTAGCTTAACCTTTAGGTCTATGCACAACCTTATAGGGAATAACCAATCATTGGAATTTTAATTTCTAGAGAATAGCCGACCACTGAAACTTAGTGCTTAGGTTTATGCGTACCTTGCAAAGAATTGCCCAGCATTACAACGTTGAACTTCGGAAGTGTGGGTTAGCATTTGAACTCTCTGCTAACAGCTCAAAATCAAATCAATTGAGGCATACTTCAAAAGAGTATTTTTAGTATCCTCAAACCATAAACTGAATGAGACCCACTTGAATAATGCCTTCACTTTCCAAAATTATGCCATTCTCGAATATCTGCAGGCCCGTTTTCACAAAATTTATGGCGTTCCCTAATATCTGTAGACCCGGTTATCTAACACATCGGATCATGCCCATCGGAGAATTTTTCAGAATTTTTCAAACGCCCAGTGCAATCGGAACTCCTTTGCTCCCTAATACCACTGATTTTGTTTCCAATGGCTTGATTGCTGCGTTGCACTCGATGCTTCCGAGTGATAACGCGGGAACAGATTCACTAGCGTCTTCTAGTGAATTTAATGCCACCCAGAGTGTCCAATTAATGATCTCGATCTATATCGGTTAACGAGCAGAGCATACGAATACGTAAAACAAAGGTTTATGATATAGATAAAACTAGCAATCCCAAGCTAGTGGTGGAATGGAGATGTTCAAGAAGTTAAACTTGACTTTCTACTAGGAGGAGGGTAAATTAAGAAGGGGATTGAAATGAAATGAAAGATTTTACTATCGTCTCTACGAAATTGAGTGATCTATGGGACCAAGAGCAGCAGTTAGAATATTTCGTGCCCACACAACCATCTAACACAAGTAGTTACCTTATTATTCTAGTCCCTTCTTGATGTTAAGTCTTATGTTATGGATCTTGATTAGGAAACTTGTTTTGTTTAACCTTGCTGCTCAAACAATTCGGTCGGTTGTCAATCTACAGGTTGTCTTTATACTTGATAGGAATGTCATTGTACGTTACACACTCTATGATGTGATGTCATTGTGTCTCCACTACTCCCTCATCACAAAATGAACATGTTCTTGTTTCCCATGCTTCTTTAGGCATTGTCCACTTGTCGATTTCACATCTAAGATGGTGTGAGCTGGTCCTTAATCTGTGTTATCAACATCCTCGCTTTCCAATCAATTTCTGCCCCAATTTGAGGAATGAGAAGTCTAGGGTTGGGAAAACATTGGGGAGAATGAATGCGTAGCTCTTCTTTCTTATGACAAGACACATATGAACCACGTCCCATTTTTGTCAATCGTTAGAAGGAGAAAGGGGGTGTGGTACACAAATCGTTAAGGCAACGTACTTTGGAGATATCTCAAAAAGCATGGGTTTGTCGATCAATACTCTCAATGTCAATAGTTACTTTTTGCAATATCAACCCTTGTGTTTTGTGGGGAGGTAGAACACAAATTTTAGGGGAATTGGTTTACGCGTCATAGGACTCTTTAGAGATAGGGACATGTGGAGGGGACTCGCCATCCCATCTCGAAACAATGTAATCATGGAATTTGACAACCAAAAATAGGGTTGATATGGTGGTTTTGCGCCATCTTTATAAACCATTATCTTAGGCCATTTTTCATGCTCACCCGAACAACAAATATCGACTTGAAGAGTTTTCTTTGTGGGTTTGTGGTTAACTTGCCTCCTCAACATTCCAAGTTCTTAACACTCATTAAATTTGAAGCATTGTCATGTGTATAATTTTATGCTTGTTATTTTGAATTTTTGGCACTAAGGGCTTTCAAGTCTGAAGGAGTCAAAAAAAAGATGAGAGAGGACCAAGTGTATGGGTGTTCTCATAAATTTTGTAAGGAATTTATTGAAAGCAAATGCACTAAATGTTATTTTCTAATATTATATATTTTTTCTATATTATGTAAGGTTTTTTCGAATGTCACGCTTTCGTCGACTTCATCGCTACTACCAATGTTGTCATCAAGGTTTGATCACACAACCAAACATTATTATTATTTTCTTAGTTTTTAGTCAAAGACATGGCTTTTTGCCTTGACTCGCCCATTTTTTTGTGAACATAAACAACCATTATAGGATGGTTTGTTGTGCAAGATGTAAGGATAAAAGGATTTAGAAGAAAATGTTACAGGATTATTTGATTCCACGTTGCTTTCTTTCGAGGCAATTATTATACGGCTCTGATGAGGGGTCACTTACACAAAGAAATGACAAATGTAAAATGTGTCAAAACCATGTGGAGCTATTTTCGATAAGGGACTTGAAATTATATGGAGTTGACGCTTTGATGTTAGACCTCAAATCGTGTAACGAGGTTTTTCAAACAAGTATTTTCTACCTAGAATTTTGATAGCAAAAATGTTTGGTCATCTTCTTATGTTGGGTGAGAACACAATAAGCTTTGGGAGCCATATTTGTTCCTTTGATTAGAAATCTTGTCTTCCTAATGGATTTGTAACTTTTTGGGATTGTCGTCATTACATTATTTTGTGTTTTAATAACATAAGCATTGAACTAATACAACCAAACAAATCTTACATGATCATGTGTTTTAATAGCAAAAGCATTGAAAATATAAAATTCTTCAAAACTAAAACAAGACATGGTTTATCTTGAAAAATACATTTTGACGCATATTATAAGGGCCACAACAAATTTGAATACTTTAAATAATATTAGTAAAATATAGGCCTCATACATCGGGCACGTAAGGGACATTAACTCTCAACACATAACTAATAAAAATGCTCTATTTGTTTAAAAAGTAAAAATGTTGGAGCAATATCTACATACTTTTTCAAATCCTCAACATTGCTCAAAGATTAAGAAGGAAAACCATACATGCATATTATTCATCACCCCAAGAGCTTGCATAAGAGCTTGTAAACTCTCATGCATGACCAATCCAAGTGTCGCGTATCCACGACGATGACATTTTAAGTCGACCATCCCTCAACTTGACATTGGATTTCATTCTTATGATGTCTCTTTTAAATTGTGCATGATATTTTATCAATCCACTCCCACGGTCCCAATTATCGTCGCCCAACCGACCGCCTTAATTGAGAAAATTGACTTGATTGATCAATATTGGCGTGATTGCATAATACCGCACAAGACAACACATGATCATTGTCAAGTGTTATTTCAGACTTGTTTGTTTCCACTTGTTTATTTCACAACCAATAACACATCCATTCTTCTTGGTTTAGTTTGTCTCTAGTATCTATTATCACCAATTTTGACTTCGTAAAATTTAATAAAAATGGAAATTTTGAAAATTTTCAAAAGTGTTACTTTGCGTGATTTATCGCCCTCATCACGATCGTCTCATTTTTGTGATCGTTTTGGTCTTCGTTTCGTCCATTTCGAGCTAGAACTCCTCCGTCGGAGTAATAAATTGCGTTAAATATTAATTAATTAATATTTAATTAATTAATTACTCTTTGTTTGATAAAATCAATTTTTAATAACTTTGGGGTTTTTAATTAAATAAATATTAATTAAAATTCATTCGACAAGATTTATTTTAATTGCCGGGGAAAAATAAGCTTCCGCTTCCCATTGTTGGGGATGCCAAATTGGCTTCCCATACCCGGATTTCCCCTTTCCTGGCAAATTTATTTTAATCCTCCACTTGTGGGATTTCTTCCACTCGATTGCCAAATCAATGAATTGGCAAACAAGCAAAAAATCTCAATTTCCCACATGGGGAAATAAAATGGGGATTGCACTCGCCTTGCCATTTCCACTGGCAAATGGTTATTTATTCCCCACTTTCCCCTAGCAATTAATGCCACTATCTGAAGGAAGAGGAGTCGATTATTTCAACCGTAAAGCTTCTTTAATTCTCGTAACCATTTCCCAGTGAGAGTAATTGAATTGTCGGTGAAAGGATAATTCTCACGCTTAGACAAAGCTAAAGTGATCATCACACTTTCATCAAGAAAGGAGGCCAAAAAGCAATAAAATTAAAAAAATACATCAGTCCATAAATCCTTCCATGCAAGAGCTACTCACAGCCAGAGAGGAGAGGAAGAATATAATTTTATCCACGCACCTACACAAGACAAACAAATAAAAGAAGGTGAGCCCATGTATTTGGTTGTGATGGCCACGTTGAAAAAGAACAACAAATAACAACCAAAGAACAAATGTAAGATCTCCACGCCTAGGAGGGAAAGCAGTCACAAGAAAAACAAGGAAAGAATCCACGTGGGGAGAAAAGAATAACAATTTTGAGCAGTCAAAGGAGATTTTAATTATTAAAAATAACCCAGGCAAGGAGGATATCCATGCATTGAGGGAAGAAAGGAGGCCACGCATTCACCAAAGGAAGGCCAAAACAAGTTTCCACGTAGCGAGGGTAAAGGAAGACCACGTGGGAGGAAGGAAGGAGAACCAAAAAAGGGACATTTTGTTTTGTTTTGATGAGCATCTCCACGCAGGAGCAGGAAAGAGTAACCACGCATGAGGTAGAAGTGTCCACACATTCCACCAAAGTCTCCAAATTCGCAGCAGGGGTGTGAGATACAACAATTTTAACCATCATTGACAATCCGAAAACACCATGCGAGGTAAAAGAAGACACTCATTGTTTTATTCATAAAAAACAAAATAACCAATAAGTTTCCACACACTTTTTAGAACAGTCCAAAGGAAAACGTTTTTGGACTCCCACGCATTGGGACAACATAAAGTTTAAAGAACAAAAGTTAAAAGCCAAGGAAGGGCCACACATTTTTTAGGAGAATAGTCCAACAACAGAACAAAGAACATCACCACGCACTCCACACGAGTGTCCACGCAGGGAAAGGAAGGAATCTCCATGCAGGGGTAGAAGGAAGTTTCCACACAGTCTAAAAACTGCAACCAACAGCAAACAAGAAGCCACGTTGGAAAATAACAGTCCCAAACAGCAAACCAAAGTTTCAGTCATTTCCACATAGAGTTAAAGAGAAGCCATACGCAGGCAAAAGTTTCAGGCATCAACAATAGTTCCACGCATTTGCAGAAGAATTAAGCAAACATAGTCATGTATCGATCAAAGATCGTAAGGAAGAAGTAAATCTCTAAATACGTGGTCATTAAAATCGTGCAATTTTCAACAAGGAGAATTTGTTCCAAAAAATTAAATTAAAAAAAAAAGCGAGATATTAAAATCAGGTGATTTTGTTTATTTTAAATAAATAAATTATTGTCAATGAGAATAAAAATTGTAATTTCAAGTTATTATTATTATTATTCTTCTTAATATTAATATTTAAAATAATAATAATAATATTAAAACAAGTCATATTTTTTTGCATCGATGAGAGTTTCGGAGACCGAGACTCGGCCATGTTTGCATTGTTTTGCGTGCTTGAGTCATTTTTCGTAAAATTCATAATGACCAAAAAATCTAATAAATCTGCAGAAGATTGAGGAAGCTAGTTGAGAAATCGAACAAATCATGCTCAAGTCCGAATTCTAAGGAAGCATCCTCCCGGGCCATCAATTCGGCATATGACAATATCACGACACGAATCTAGGTCACATTAATGTGCAACAATTCTACGATCGGGTGAAAGCTGAAGGTAAAACCATATTCTCGAATAGGCTTTACCATAGTGGTTTATGCCAAGCAGCAACATTTCATGTCTCGATGCGAAGTCTCGAGTGGTTATCGCCATGCGCAGAGTATTATGATCCGGAGAGACGAGGAATTTTTAAAGATAATCGTGAGCCTTTCCTCTTAATCATGCCAAAGCACATTGAGGAATTGCTCAACATACCCGACTTCCCTGAGAATGCGGATATCACTCGATAATCAGAAAAAGAATTTTGGGATGAAAAACCCCTCAGGTGGAGCAAGATGGTTAATAACAACTGGTTAGTGACCAAGAGGCCTTGAATTGACCGGCTTCCTAAAGAATTGTATCGCGTTGAGTTCGTGGAAGAAAACGGGACATGATTACTCTCCTGAGTCGAGTTTTCGGTTTATCCTTTGCCATGATTTTCCACCCATGGATGTATCGGTTTATCTCGTATCATCCTTGCTAAGAGAGAGATTGTGGATTGGGCCACCACCATCAATGATACCCTTCACAAACAATTGATTGAAGTAAAGATGATTGGATGCTTCTACATGAAATCGTATTTGACTTACACAGTGGTAAGAAGAAAGCTATTTTTAGGACTCAAACAAGAAGAATCATGGGTCCATCAAATAATGTCTTCCATTACTATCCGTAACTAAGTTTCAAAAATAGCTCTCACCATTTCGAAGACTCAACGATGCATTTGCTTGCTTACGTGTGATTCGAACTCGAATCGAATACATAGGAAATATTTCCTAAAGAAGCCATGGATGTCATTTGCCAATGGGAACCCGGTTTTTCAATTCTCATCCTTTTCCTAAATTCACATAAGTGGCTTTGCATGGGTACTCCACGGAAACTTCCTAAGTACGTTAGTGACAAATAGGCATTGATGGAGCTTGCGAGAACTATTCCAAGTTCACTATCTTCTCAGTGACAAGCATCGCTCAGGAATTCATTTCCCAATCCAAATCGGGAATACCAATGTCCAAATATCTTCAGTGCACAACTCATGGAAAAAGAGTTTTCCCTCATCACAATTCATCCATATGTGAAGAGAGCCCAATTTGATATCAATGGATATATGTAGAAGATTCTTGGAGAAAAGTATCAACATAACCCTACCATGGAAGATTTTGGGCTGCCTGTTCAGACGAGCATGAAGTGAGAAGACGAGAGTTTTCTCACCTAACCCTTGCTCAAATCAAGGCCTTTCACATCAAGAACCCTCCATATTCATTCGTAAATGATGATGAAGATGTTATTGATCCTTCATATGATGTAGTTGCTTTTACCCCGTTGCCCCGAATTGATTGGACCAAAAGAGATGAATTTTCTCTTGATAGTAAGAATCAACCGATCCTTGAAAGAAGCATATCTTGGTACGAAAGAGAACTTGCCAAGTTATAATCAATTCAAGATCATACTTCAAGATCACAAAAATTGCCAACTCAAGGAGGTCTCCATTCAACCAAAGCCCCTTCTCAATCGACCTCTGTGCCATCCAATCATACACAACAAGCAAGAAAGGAGTGGTTGCCAAAATCCACTTCGTCGAATAATGTGTCACGAGGAGAAAAATCTAAGGGTCCTAGCCCCAGTGAAGGAAGAGAGCATGTATCGGGATTTTCTACTTCAAGTAGAGATTCTTCTACTCACATTGTTAATAGTTCTCAGAAGCTAGTGACAAACGATCCTCAACCATGCCTTGCACAAGTGTCCACTCAGGTGCAGGTAGTCCAAATATCGAACACTTCAAACCTAAATTCACGAAGATATTTCCCAAAATCTCCCAAATGATCAGGAGGTGGATATCGAGGTTATTTCTCCTAAAATCGAGGTCATGGAAAGGATTCTTGCAGAATCTCATGATGTCAAGAACAATGAGAATGTTGTTTCAAGCTCTAGGCTTTTGTATGTAAAAATAGTGAATGATACTCCTTTCTGGGTTGATTGCGAAGTCAAGAAAAGGAAGAGGGTTGTCAAGGCAATTGACATTGATTTTGATGCCCTTTTCAAACTTTCAAATGACGTCATTCCCAAGAAGCCTAAAGTGCTTTCTCAAATAATGGTGGATAGTGACGGAAACAAATTTGCAGATCTTGCCATCCCACAAGTTGACAAGGAGTGTGATGCCATGACATCTGCTGATTATGAAGTTTCCAGACTTGGACTTAGGAGGTCCACATTGGAAAGTGAGATGGCGATGGCTCGACATTCAATTGATATCGTGCTAAAGAGCCTTGAGAAATATAAGTCTCAAAACTCTCAACTCAAGGCTGAAAAGAATCAATTGGTGGAATATGTTCAACATCTGATAAATCCCATATTATCCACTTCCCAAGATTACGTACAATGTCTACCCCGATGAAGAAAATCTCAATTTATCAAAAGAAATAAACACGTTGGGCCATGTCACTAAAACTTGGCTTTCATGGATTCTCGTTTTAGGCCAAGAGATGATCAAAACAATGGTTAAGCTACATGAAGATGTCAATGCGTACTTGTTAGCATATGGATTTGCACACATGCAAATGACATGCAACAAAGATGTGGGAACGAAGTCCCTCCCTAATGAAGGTGAGGTTGCCTTTATTGAAAACCAAAACTGTATTTACACCTGTACATTCAAAATTGTATGTGGGGGTGTTTTGGAACATTAATGGAAAGAAAAGTGAATGATGGAGATGGAATGGAATGAAGGAAAGGAATGGAAAGGAATGAATGGAAGGAACATGCAAGAGTTAGGTAAAAAGAGCCTAATATTGCATGGAGAAGAACAAACAATAACTAACACAAATAAAACAGAGTTTGCATCAGCTAAACGAGAATGAGTAAAAGGGAACACACATGAGCAAGTAAATAACAGAGCTTGATCACATGAACAAGAACAACAACTTAATAATGTTGACAATAAGATCAAATGCATGCAAGATTCAAACATCTAACATCTAATGAACATAAGAACATCAAATGTTACAAGAGACAATGAATGAGACACAAAGTTCGTATTTCATTAACTCCAAAATGTTTTCACAAAAGAACACAAAGTTTCTTCTTGAAACAAAGCTTGCACACAAAAATATTTTCTTCTCCTCTCTCAAATTCACCCTTACAAATGAGTCCCTGACCTCCTTTTATAACCCAAAAGTTGGTTACAAAGTAGTTAGAGTTTTAAACGCACATTAAATAGGGCACTTAAGTGACTTTGAATTTTTCAACCAACTTTTAAAAAGCAACTAAAAATAGAAACCACTTAAGTTAAAAAGTCATAAAAGAAATGGGCACATGTGGACCCCACTTAAATGACTTGGACGCACACATAGACATCCTAGTCAACAATGTGCCACCTAAATCAAAACACCTATGGTCAGTGCCTTATCCATTGGGCCAAGTGTCCGCCTATCCCTTGGTCGTGCGGCGGAATGAACTCATGATCGTGCTTTACATAATCCTCCAGATGACAAGAGAGATGAGCTTGAAACTTGAGCAATTCATCCACCTCTCCATTTGAGCAACATCCTGGTGTGAGAAATTTTGTCTTCATTCGTATTCGCATTCAAAATTACATACAATTCTCCACATGCTCTAAATACCTTTCCATGGTGAATTCTTCATTTTTCACGAGATCGAAGTCGTTACGCCACCTTGGCTTGTCAAAATCCAGCTCTTGATCTTTCGCCATCGAGAAGATCTTCCAAGAGCCAAAATTACAATTCACTTCCTGGAGTTATGTCTTTTGTCTTTGTCACCATCCTGAAGTGTTGCCATTCTGATCCGCTCACGATCGTCCAATTCAAGAACGCTCCAACTTTAAGACTGATCGATGAAATATTGTGCTGTTACATTAACTGAGAGCTGACAGGACACACTTGAATGATGTGGCCTTGCTTGATGATCCGTACAACGATCAAGTGAAAACAATTGTTGTAGACAAGATTCTCCCATTATCGATCTTTGTTGATAACAATGGCTTTTGACTCCGAAGAGACCTATACCAATAACTACGACTTATACCGCATAATGAGGAAGTCAGAGGTTGCTTCACTTTGAGCCGTTGGATTCGAATCGTCACATTATGTAGGTTTCATGGTGCATCCATGCAAGTGATGACCAATTCAGAACAAGCGTTAGGAAAATTGTGACTCACCTTCGGTTGATATGCGATCGCAGAATCAACCTATGTCGATGTGTCCCAAGTTGGTATCGACAATGTTCTCATACTCTGAATGGAGCGTCGAGGTGAGTAGAATGCCCTGGAACCTTTACCGCAACATCATTTTTTGGAGATGACATGATTGTGATGAAACGTGATTTCAGGCTATTACTTCCATCTTACAAAACTGCACAAATCGCCTGTAAAACTACCCTGGGAAAAATAGCAAATCTTGTCTTGAGAAGTTCTCACTACATGAGGAAGTATATTAAGGTACCACAAGTTTGCGTGTCAGAAGGTTTTTCCCAATCAAATTCTTCAGTCAAATATTAAAGGTCAAAGTTGACTCTTCTGAAACTGCTAGGAAAATGCAAGTGTAAAACTGTGAAAATCCTGTTTGGTTTTAGCCTAGAAAAATACCAAACATCACCCTGGGAATCTACAACTTGGCAAGGAAGCATATGAAGATGGGAAGAACTGAAAAAATAATTATTTTCTCTTGATAATCATTTGAGTTCAAAATATCAACTCTCAAGAAGTGAGTCACCTTGACAGGCTGAAAACTGTGCGCACGCAACAAAATCATGCAAACTGCATTTTATTTGACTCCGTGAAAAATATCAAATGAAGTGTTGTAAATTTTAATTTTTGCAAATAATTACATGAATGTGGGAATAATTCAACGAACTAAACCGTTTCTCTTGACGATCATCTAGGCTCAAGATATGGATTCTCAAAGTAGGCCTTCCGCCAAGCTAAATTGTGTTTTTCTTGAGTTCGTGAAAAATATCAAACAAAGTGTTGTACACTTGAAATTTGGCAAACGAGTATACGAAGAGGGGGAGAATTCAACGAACCAAACATTTCTTTCCGACGATCATCCGACTCCGAGATATCGAGCTCCAAAGTTGATTACTTCATCAGATACAAACCGCGGCAAAAATAATAACTCTTTTTTAAAATACGACTCTTTCTATTATTATATTTTTTTAATAAAAAGAGATTTAGCGAATTCCGAATTCAAAATGACCATACAACAATATTGAGGCGAAGCTCAAATCACCATCGAAAAATAATACAATTTTAGATCATTTTAACACTTCTAGCGACACGTCGAATTCACTCTATGCGTAAATATCTCCATCCACCTTGACATGAGAAAGCTATCGTCTCCTCAACATGCGTAGCTCCATGAGTATCTTCCTTTTAAAATAAAATAAATCTGCACTAAACTTCAATCCATTGTGCATGCGTGGATTTCTAATTTTTGGTTATATTTTTAATCTTATTCATCACTCCAAAGTATGTGTGGAAAGCTTGTCTTCCATAAACTGCTGCGTGGATTTTCATTTTAACTGTTGTTTTGTTTCTTTTTGCAGGCTGCTTTTCAGGTTGTGCACAAATAAAAACAAATTCCATTCTTCCCTTCCAAGCATGGCGTGGAAATTGCTCATGGCTGATAGCATGAATTTCTTTCCTTCAAATTCCACTGATTTTATTCTCCTGGGCAGCGTATCATCTCCCTGAAATGGATTGGTTGTGCATGGAAAACTTGTCTTCTTCCTGCACAAATCAATAACAAACAAAAACAAATGTGGAATTTCACCTTTTCCTCTGCTGCATACGGGATTTATTTGGGATTCCAGATCAATCCTTGCACGTGCCTGAGATTGCCTTCACCTTTGCAAGCGTGGATCTCAGAAACTTCTTGCTATCGCTTCCCTCCAATGAAGACAACTACCTAAAACTCTCAAGGTCGCCTAGCTCTAGCTAATGCCCGTGCAAGTTTTCGTGTGAAAGTTGGATAGCACACCTGTAGAATAAGATTCCTTCTTCTGGCTCTGGATACCTGCAATATTTCTTTATTTCTCCTTCTTCCCAATTTCCTCTACTTCTGCAACCTCTTGTAACCATCTCCTCATCAATTCCCAGATGATAGAAGCAAAATCAAAATTGTCTACGACAATTGGAAGTGGAAGAAAAATTACCCCTAGCACTTGCTCACGGCAGTTACGGAAATTAATAAAAAGAAGAAAAGTTCTCCCAAGTTTGTCGAACAACTTCCATCCAATATTAAAATTAATATTTATTAATTAAAAACCCTAAAATTTAATAAATATTAATTTTATTAAATAACAGGGTAAATATTAATTAAATAATTAAAATACGGTTTGTGGTGTAGCGGGAGAAGGGCTTATTCAAAATGGATGAAACGAAAGCCAAAATGACCATGAGAATAAGATGATTGCGATGGAGGAGAACAATCATGCAAGATAACACTTTTGAAAAATAAAATAAAATAAAATTCACGTTTACTAATTTTGTGAAGTCAAAATTAGTGATAACAAGACTTGATCCAATTCTTTCTTTCAAGGAAAATTTTGTTTCTAACATATCAAATTTGGATGAGATATTGCCCAGTCTACAAGAGATGACGAGTATGGAATCCTCAGTTTTAGCCATTGAAGGAATTCTCAAGTTTGAACATCGAGGGACACGTTTTCTTTGGTGTTTGCATCTTAAATCAAGGAAGACACTTCTCGAGGATTTTATGATCCATCATGAGAGCATATGCAATAAGCCTTCACTTCACTCACCTTGATTCAAGAATTCATAGTGAGATCCTTGCAATCTCGTAAAAATGAGCATAATCAAAGGTGTTCATCGAAACATGTGGAAGAGCAATTTTCACAATTATTTAAGGATATGTATACTCCGTCAATAACTTCTCTTCAACTAATGGAGCCTTGCATCAAATTAAAGAACTTGTTTGAGAATGCTCAATCAAAGATGGTTAACCTAAATGATATGTCGGGTAAGATTTTGGAATCGCAGCTATTTTGTGAGGCGAATCTTCACCAAATGAACCTCCAGAAGAAGAAAAGATGTTCAAAACATTGGGAATGTTCAGATCCATTCAATTGGCGAAAATGATAGATCCTTATTTCACCGATGGTTCAAGGAGATAGTTTTCTTGGTATCTAACGAAGTGGGAGAGTCCATTTCTCATACGTTTGAGATAGGCGGACCCCATTTCAATGGATAAGGCACTTTGGTTATTATTGTATGTTTTAAAAGTGGAATTTTAAGAAAAGGATGTTGTTATTGAGTTTGCTTTCAAAAACTGTGGATGACTTAAGTGATTTCTATTTTTAGTTGTTTTTAATAAAGTTGGTTGAAAAAGTCAAAGGTCACTTAAGTGCCCTATTTAATGTTCATGTAAAACCCTAACTACTTTGTAACCAACTTTTGGGTTATAAAAGGAAGTGAGGGGCTCATTTGTAAAGGGTGACTTTGAGAGAGGAGAAGAAAATACTTTTGTGTGCAAGCTTTGTTTCAAGAAGAAACTTTGTGTTCTTTTGTGAAGACATTTTGGAGTTAATGAAATACGAACTTTGTGTCTCATTCATTGTCTCTTGTAACATTTGATGTTCTTATGTTCATTAGATGTTAGATGTTTAAATCTTGCATGCAAATATTGTCTTTGATCTTATTGTCAACGTTATTAAGTTGTTCTTGTTCACAATGATCAAGCTCTGTTATTTACTTGCTCATGTGTGTTCCTTTTACTCATTCTCGTTTAGCTGATGCAAACTCTATTTTATTTGTGTTAGTTATTGTTTGTTCTTCTCCATGCAATATTAGGCTATGCTTTTATCTAACTCTTGCATGTTCCTTCCATTCATTCCTTTCCATTCCTTTCCTTCATTCCATTCCATCTCCATCATTCACTTTTCTTTCCATTAATGTTCCAAAACACCCCCACATACAATTTTGAATGTACAGGTGTAAATACAGTTTTGGTTTTCAATAACGGCAGCCTCACCTTCATTGAGGAGGTACTTTGTTCCCACACTGTTGCATGTCATTTGCATGCATGCAAATCCATATGCTAACAATGTCCTACTTTGCATCTTTACCATGACCATTCCAAATGCAAACCTCTTGTAGAAGACTACAATTTGAACCTATAGTAGCCCAACCCCATCTTGAGCCTTATCAAGGTGATGTTGATATTGAGTTATGTTACTTGGTCTTTGAATCCACCCTTGTTGTCCCAATCATTGTCACACAATTAAATGTCCTCAACGAGCACCTGACGCCACTCATAATTATTGGGTTTCCCATAAACAACCTAGATGACAATCGTGAATTATGATAGCCATTCTATGTATATAACATTTTGATGCACATTTTTGTTTCTTTTACATTAGTTATGGTTAACCTTTTTATTACTAATTCATCTTGGTGTTATAGGTCTTTTATTTTCTCTAACTTACATTTTTGTAGTTTGCCCTATGATCTGAAAATAATCAAGTTTTTATCTACCTGATCTCGGACCCTTGTAGGCTTTAAATATTTGCCGACAATTTGCTCCTTTTAAGTAATCAATTTAAAATTAATGCAAGACAATAAAGACAATTGCACAATGATTGATTACGAGAGTTCGGCAATTGCCTATGTCTCCGAGTTCTTTCGAACCGTTCCACTAGTCAAAACTTGTAAGTTACAATAGTACTTTCACAAGAAAACCTAATGGAAACTATTTAGAACTTGCTTAGAAGAATAACCAGACCTTCAGATGACAAGGGTGAAAAATAGCACCCGACTTCCCCTTTCCTGGCATATTCGGCAAGCTCGATGGCACTAGCTCCACTGTTTGGAATCCTCCGGTTCTCGATCGGCCTTCCAAACACTTCGTAACACCCTGTGGCACTTCGGTTGATATTCTAGGCTTCACAATAATTTAGTGTGGCGCTATGGGCCGACTAGGTAGTATTAATAAATCCTAGTCACAATAATTTTAATTTATTATTGCCTAAAAAAATAATAGGTCAATAATAATTAAAATAATAATGCCTGAATAAATTAGGACTTTACACAACTATGTCGTTGACATAGTATCTAACTCTCCTCTTAGCTCGATCTCCGCCTTTCCAAGCTCTAGGAATGAGCTTCCAAGTTGTGTGTTGTGTGTCCATTTCAAAGAAATGCGTTCCCTATTTATACAAAAATAGGGCCCTTATAATAATGTACTAAAAATTATCTTTAAGGCTAATATTAGCCTCCCCGTAACATGTAAAGTGGGATAATATCCCATAGTGGGTGGATTGCACTTAGGAAGGGATAAAATCCCATGTTGGCGGTTTGCATGCTTAAGTGGGTATTATCCCACATTTGGCGGCCTTAGATTTTGGTAAGGTTTTAAAAACCTTACCCACCCCATTATTCACATGGATCTCCATGCACGGGCCTTTCCCCACCACCTGCTTCACCACCTATCCACCACGTGGATTTAACATAGCATGTTTAGCGGTTATGTGGGTAAGTGGAGGTTGCTAAGTTTAATGTGCCCATTGTGTGGGCCAAGCGGTTTAGCAAGTTGGGATGTAAGTGGACTCACCAAGATAATAGAAATTTGACCCATACATTGTGGTATAGAAAATAATTAACTCGGTTAATAGCATATAGTCCACTTGTCATCTCTCTATAGGCTAATCGAGTGAATTTGATTTGTGGTGGCAAGCCACGTGGTGGCTTGTGGACCCACCACGTCGGCGATAATACCATAGTCCACATGACTGCTAGGCTCCCCTCTGTTAAAAACATTAAGCCTCTTGTCGCGACCACAAAATTTTACGCCTGTCAAAGACCGGAGATCAAAAACCAACAAGCGACTCCCTTTGTCTCATTGTCATGTGTCACAGTGCCATTGGTCCAATATTGACCATTGACTAAACTTTGATTGGACATAACTAGAGCTCCCGATGTCCATTTTTGCGTTCTCATAGTCGATGCAACGATCTTCTGCACTGACATAGTTTAGGGATGTTTAGGGAAATTTTGATATCAAAAATGATCCCTTGATCACACCTCCCCACTGAGAAAGGCTTTTTGTCCCAAAAAGCTTATATTGGAACATTTTTCGATCTCGTCCTGAATCTAGAAACTCTACTTTGCCACCTCATAAGTTTTGTTGTAGTAGACCCTTGGGTCTCTTCTCCTACAACCTTCTCACTTCAACAACTTTGCTCCGATCTTGGACCTGTGGGCTATGGGCCCATGATGCTTCTGCCGTGCCACTCTGATATCCAAAGAAGACCTCCACGCCTCCGTTGTATGGTGCTAAGTTTGAATGAAACCTCAACGCTCCTACTGTGTGGTGCTAAGCTTCCAGATATCTAACAACAAGGATCTTCTTTGACTCTATAACACAGCTCCTGGCTCCGAGTTGATTCCGCATAATCCAAACTGGTTCGAAGGAACTCCATGCTACTTAGAGCTATGATTGATCTGATGTCGATGATGGACAATGACTTGTCCCTTTTCAGACCTCAACGCCTCCGCTGTAGTGCTAAGTCTCTTGCAGACCTCAACGCCTCTGCTACACGATGCTAAGTTTGATGATCAGCTACCATTCAAATGTGCGGTTGCAATGCCTTGACACCGAATGACGTTAGCTAATCTTTTGAGAGCTCCTTTTGTTGACAAACTATATTAGGTACCATTTTGCTAGTTTCCCATGATGGCCTCTTCATAAAATGAAGTTCCGATTCGACGTCAATGCCAATGGTGAATGGTGATTGATTCAATACCATTCTATTGCAGGTCCACAATGCCTCTACACAGAATGAAGTTCCGAGTGACTCCTGTGAACTCTAATATCTGCACAAATGGCAGATCAATCTCCAAGCTTTATATGAGTCAAATCCTGTATCCAAGTTGTAATAGGTACTCACAAGTTGATTAGGAGATATGTTTGGAGTATTAATCAAATTTTCTAAGTAAGAAAATCCACTTGAGTATGGTAAACCTTTCTCTCAGCATTTTCTCACAAAATATGATCTCCAAACAAATATTGCATATTATTCATCAATTTGAATTATGCAATATATAATTGAAAAATTGTTGACTTAGCCATTTTAAAGGACTTTCATTTTCGGTATTACACGTCCTGGTTGAATTGTTAGTGGTGGTGGATTAGGAACCTCTTTTGCCTTTCGATAGGCTTCCATTCCATCTTTGATTTGCCATTACTTTGATATCGAGATGGATGCGATTTCCAACAATTGTCCACCCAAAGGCCCATTCCTCTGGCAATGAGCACAAAAATTCCTCTTAATCTCCTTTTTTCTGGGATGAGGAACTCTTTTTGCCATTTCTCGACTCTACATGACGAGATTGGTCTTTCTGATTTTCCGTGTTCCTGACGAATGACATCAACTTCTTCATCAGTGTCCTTCTCTTCCAGCATCTGGCCACATAATGATTATGCAATCCACAAAAATTACATGGAAAGGAATTCCACATCTTCTGAAAATCATAACCATACTTCTTAAGCTAAAAAAGTGGATCAAAAGTTTTACTGTGCTTATGATTATGGTAAGAAAATGGAGGTGGAATCTCATTACCTCTTCGCTGATTTCTCTTACCACATCCTACTTGTGATGACGAAGCACAACTTTCCTACTCAAAATATTCTTGTAGGACTAGTGGGGTATTCACTTTGCTTTTGGGAGCTTGTCTCCCATCAACGTTCTTAGAGCATTCTCCAATTTCCATTCCCGCACTAGGATAACCTAAACCTGCAAAACGAGGATGATCCTCGACCTGTATTAGGTTAGATATGCCTTGGCCATTTTTACCAAGGCCTCTTCCATCAAATCCCATTTTATCTAATAATTTGGATCCAATGCCTCTAGTATGCTTTTCAAATAAACCAAAGACTTTATTACCTGAATCCAAAAGCTCGAATGGGAGGAAGAAGAAGATTTTAGTGGTGAAAAACTTACAGGTGCAAGCATCATCTGCCATGGTCTATACATCTGAAGTTGAAGGTATTTCCTTTATCTGATCACCACATTGCAACTTTGCCAGAGAGCTCATCCTTGGTTTGCAGTTCGATTTTGAACGAGCATTCTCCTCTTCCATGGTGTAATACATTGATCACATGAGAGAATTCTCTTCCGGATCTGGTGATTATAAGCTTCAATTTCCTCGAGCTTTGCCTATTTAGACATCTTGCCCATAATGCACTTGTTCCCTGTTCACACAAACTAAATGAACTACACCAACTTGAAGCAATCACTCTGTAATCATTTATCAAGCAAAAATGGAGCTAAACCAGCTTTGATACCAAACTTGATCCGAAAATAATCAAGTTTTTATCTACTTGATCTTAGACCCTTGTAGGCTTTAAATATTTGCCGACAATTTGCTCCTTTTAAGTAATCAATTTAAAATTAATGCAAGATAATAAAGACAATTGCACAATGATTGATTACGGAGTTTGGCAATTACCTACGTCTCTGGGTTCTTTCAAACCATTCCACTAGTCAAAACTTGTAAGTTACAATAGTACTTTCATAAGAAAACCTAATGGAAACTATTTAGAACTTGCTTAGAAGAATAACCAGACCTTCGGATGACAAGGGTGAAAAATAGCACCCGACTTCCCTTTCCCGGCGTATTCGGCAAGCTCGATGGCACCAACTTCACTGTTTGGAATCCTCTAGTCCTCGATCGGCCTTCCAGACGCTTCGTAATGCCCTATGGCACTCGGTCAATATTCCAGGCTTCACAATAATTTGGTGTGGCGTTATGGGCTGACTAGGTAGTATTAATAAATCCTAATCATAATAATTTTAATTTTTTATTGCCTAAAAAAATAATAGGTCAATAATAATTAAAATAATAATGCCTAAATAAATTAGGACTTCACACAACTATGTCATTGACCATCTAACTCTCCTCTTAGCTCGATCTCCGCCTTTCCGAGCTCTAGGAATGAGCTTCCAAGTTGTGTGTCATGTGTCCATTACAAAGAAATGGGTTCCCTATTTATACAAAAATAGGGCCCTTAAAATAATGTATTAAAAATTATCTTAAGGCTAATATTAGCCTCCCCAGTAGCATGTAAAGTGGGATAATATCCCATAGTGGGCGGATTGCACTTAGGAAGGGATAAAATCCCATGTTGGCGGTTTGCATGCTTAAGTGGGTATTATCCCACATTTGGCGGCCTTAGATTTTGGTAAGGTTTTAATAAACCTTACCCACCCCATTCTTCACGTGGATCTCCACGCACATGCCTTTGCCCCACCACCGCTTCACCACCTATCCACCACGTGGATTTAGCATAACATGTTTGGCGGTTATGTGGGTAGTTGGAGGTTGCTAAGTTTAATGCGCCTTGTGTGGGCTGAAGCGGTTTAGCAAGTTGGGATGTAAGTAGAATCACCAAGATAATAGAAATTCGACCCATACATTATGGTATAGAAAATAATTAACTCGATCAATAGCATATAGTCCAATTGTCGTCTCTAGATGGGATAATCAAGCGAATTCGATTCATGGTGGCAAGCCACGTGGTGGCTTGTGGACCCACCACGTCGGCGATAATACAATAGTCCACACGACGGCCGGGCTCCCCTCTGTTAAAAAAGTTGAGCCTGTTGTCGCGACCACCAATTTTTATGCCTTTCGAATACCAGAGGTTGAAAACCAACAAGCGACTCCCTTTGTCTTTTTGCCACATGTCACAGTGTCATTGGTCCAATATTGACCAATTGACTAGAGTTGACTTTCCCGTTGATTGAACTTTGATCGGACATATCTAGAGCTCCCAATGTCTGTTTTTCACGTTCTCATAGTCGATGGAAAGATCTTACAATGATCTTCTATACTGACAAATTTTAGGGATGTTTAGGGAAATTTTGATATCAAAATTGATCCCCTGATCACCATAACTTCTATTTTAAGCCACAATTTGGTGCTTTGATTTTTGTGTCCAAGATTCCTAAAATAAAACCAAAAACAAAGTAAAAACACACAAACATGCTTTGTAAGCTTCATGTATAAGTTGTTTATTTTAGGCATTGTGGTTTCTTACATTTTGATCATAATTATATTTCCAATGTCGCATCGTATTTTCCTTATTGTGCACAATCACGAAGCGTAAGCTTCTTTGCGGTGTTCGGTATACGTGATGCCTTTGGGCCATACTTGCAGGTAAAGTCATTGTGATTGACCTCATCGCATCCGATTCCTAACACAACCATAATAATGATGTTAGGGTGAAATCCCTATAAAATTTTGAGGAGTATAAGGACACACATACACTTCCATTCCTTCCATTACCCTTCCACCTTAATCGTTGATCGGGTGAGTCCTTTCACATAATGTGTACATTCCACATATCATGCTACTCTCGTGTACATCAACAATTATCTCACATATGAGTGTGTATATCGAGAGGGCAAGTTTCTTCCACGTATTGACCAAATAATGAAAGGTCACATATATAGAGAGGTCTGGTATATCGGTCTAGTAGTATATTAAAAGGCACATCTTTTGGAGTGATAAAATCCCTCTTATCCACCTCCACAACATGTTACATTGAATTATAATGTAAATACTTAATTAATTTTATAACTATGTGTATTGATTTTTGTTCTAGTTTTATTAAAACTCCCAAAAACACAAAAAAAAAAGAAAACACAACAAAAGTCAAAGCAAAACCAAAAATCGTGACACCCAAGACTAGGCTTCACTCAAAACAAGTTAACGAAGGGGAAACCCTTTTGATAATCCATTTGGTCACCTTCTTGAATTATCATAAACCCATAATGATGATGATAACCTAGTTGATCAAAGTGACTACAAAACCCCAAAATGCTCACAAGTTTAGATCATGCACGTGTAGATCACTTTATCTACCAAAATCGCAATGAGATCCTTCATAAACTTGTAGAATGAGGGGAAAAAAATTCCTCCGGATTTCAACCCCAAAACTACACAACATCATTGACCATGACATACCACTTGCCTTCCATAACTCAACCACCTCTTGAATCAACTAGTGAAAATCCACACATCCCCGAGACTTATAACACGATTGAACCCTACACAATTATAATCATGCATTACATAACCAAATTTGATAGTTTAATGCATATTAGCTACTCTTACTTCACAAGTTGGCCTTAAAACATCTAAACCCTAACCCAATGATCCATCAACATATGAATGAGTCCCTAAGCTCACAAGACTTGACTTTTATCCACACACTCAAATCTTCAATCCATGGTATCCCTTCTACCCAAGAATGACAAGCCATGAAGGACACCCTTCAAGGACTAAAAATGAAACATGTAGCTATCAAAAACACTACAAATTCTAAAATTTATGCATATACCCCCTTGACCTTGACATATTGTGAGTCCCCTTCCCACCATAATTTTAATTACCCAAGTTTGAAAAGTATAAGGGAAAGGGTGACTTGTGTGAACACATCAAAGAGTTTTATATGGCCTGTCAATAAGTCTCTTACAATGACAACTACTTGATTTGACTCTTTCCATGTAGTTTAGGTGGGAAAGCTTTGGAATGGTTCCTACACCTACCCAAAGGATATATCACAAACTACCTAGACTTGTGTGAAAATTTTGTGCTATATTTCTCCTTTAACATTGACTCTAAAGTCACTATGATGTATTGGTATGTATGGCTTGCCTCTTCATCTCTCAAGGTCTTGTCCACCTCACATGGTTAGTCATCTCACTTAAGTGAGATCATAGGTCATCATGTGTAATTAGGGTTTCATGTGTCATGCATAGGAGTTACACAACACTCCTATATATGTACCCTTTCTATTTGATTTAGTAGAATGAGTAGACCTATTCTTTTCATGCATGATTTTCTTTTGTGTTTTATTTCTTGTTGATTGCACGGAGTGTTCACGCCATCGTTGGAGTGCAACCTCTTTGATGTGTGTGGGGTTTTGTATTGATCCTTGTAGAATAATCTCACATGGTATCGAGTGATTGTTCGGTAAATGTGCACTCATTTATTCTGGTTGTTAATTACTTCCGGTTTCAGTTTTATTGCTTCTTGTGTAAGTTCTTCAATTGTTTTTTGTAATCTTGTTAATGGTTTAACAATCTGTGCTTTTTGGAGTTTGTGCATTTTCTAGGTTTGTGCATGTGCATGTTTCAATACTTTATCTGCTAGATCTAGGTAGTTACAACTAACTTTAGAGGGAAAGCTATTTGGAGGTAGGTTTTGTTTTTTTGTTTTATCACATTTTTTTATCAAGAATTTCATTTTTTTTGTTAAAAACATCCTTCTAGTTTCTCCCGCCTCCCGCTATGCTCTACACTTCCAACTTTGTTTGCACCTTCTATGTACACCGCCAACTCAGGTCAAACTCTCTCTAGCTTGGCAAACTCTGTCCTTGGCTCGTTTAGCTAGCTCGGTGAGTTGTCTTGGATAGGTGAGTTGTCTTTGCTACGCTCCGAGTTGGGTTATTTGTTTTTGCTGGTGGGTTAGATTCATCCCTATGAGTTGGGTTGGGATTTGGCTCTATCGAGCCACATTTTTTTGGCTTAGCATGACCATTTTACCTCGCGCATTGGTTTTTTGTTGGTAGTTGGTTGTGTTTACTTGGCATAACTTACACTACTTCTTATCGTCTCTTCCCCTCTCTTGTCCACGAGTTGCTGCCCCAACTCTTTCCTTGGCTTGTGCATTGCTTCCTACGTATTCCACCTCGACTCTTACTTATAACCCGCTCTGTTGTGTGGCCCGACGACCCTCTTGTTTGCCTGTTTTGGTTGTGTAATGACTCATTTACTCTGCAAACCCATGATTGTTTCCCTTGGTGGTCATCTCACACCTCCCACTTGTACTCAATTGCTTGCCCGTATCCTCACGTCCTCCTCGTTGACCAAGCCCTATCCACCTCGGGTCTTCCACCTCACCCTTACCTAGAGCCCTTCAATGGCTCACTCCACGTGGAGCACCCAACCCACTTCACTCAACTAACCCGCCCCATCGAGTTGGCCACCTCCACCACCCTTTCCGCTTACACCTTAATACATATAATTTTTAACCTAAGTTTTTTTAACTTAGTTTGATTTTATTTTTAAATGTGTTTTAAGGGTAGGGGTGGTGTTTTTAGTGTGTTTATGGGGTTGATTAATTAGGTGGTTAATTTAATTAGGAGGTGAGGTTAATTTAGGGAGGTAATTTAAGAGCCTTTACTTATTAATAGTGGCTTATTTAGCATTATTTTTTTGCATTTTTAACCCTTTAATTATTAAAATTAATTTAATCGAAAAATTAAAATTGCAAAACTAGTGTTATTAGACATTTTTGTTGCTATTTTTTTGTTGGAGCCCTACCTAGCATGTTTCGCCTTCGGGAGCTTTTCATGCATTTTGGAGGTTGTTTAGGCTCATTTTGAGCATCTTTTTGCATTGTATCATCCCGCTTATTGCTTACAAACTTATGAGCGCGTCGCCATAGTCTTGCGGCAAGGGGGTTTCTGCCGCGACGCGAGACATTTTTTTCACACAAGACTGTGTTTTTCTCCCCTTCTATTGCTTTTATCTCGTTTTGTGCTTGCTTACGGTGAGAAATTGTTGCGATCGCTAGAACTTGATTGTGGTCTCCACACTTACGCATTATTACGCTAATTACAAGGTGAGTGACTAACTATTTCACGATGCACATTCACACTTGATTGTAATAAACATACTAAACTATAAAGTGTCACAAACAGGGGGTGATAATATTGTTCTAGGGTGGTTGTGTTTCTTTTTTCTTTCTACATTCCTTCTTTATCTCTCTTCGCGATGGATGCTCTTTCAATTCCTTTGCTCACGTCGTTCAAATTTTTCAAATGGAGATCGAAAATGGTAATGAAACTAAGGGGTAAAGGGTTATTTTGCATCACCATGGGAGCTGATACTAAAATTGATGACAAGCCCAAAAAATCAAAGTGGTTGAACCGATGTGACGAAGCCTTATGTCTTCTCTTTATGTTTATTTCTTCGACTTGCTCTTCCACATTGAGTTTTTGAAGCACCTGATGAAGCATGGAAAACGTTAAACACTTGTGTTCAGACAACAAGATTACATGAGAGCATATGAGATGGAAAATGAACTACTATGATTAAATCCTAGTGGCTTTGAAAACTTATAGGCTTTATTCTCAAAGTATGTCCACGTTAGATTACTTTTAAAGGAATGTAAAGTGGAAAAGAAATATTCCTAGTTGATCTTGTTGATTCTTTCTAAGTTAGGTCCCGAATACTCCATCTTCATTTCAACTTTCCATGCCATGAAAGCCGCTCTGGGTAGTACTTGGAAAATGCCCTCATTTGACATTTTTTTGTCCCAACTCATTTGAGAACAGGAAAAACTCATTCAAATGGGGACTCTCAAATCCAAGTCACATGCCCTTGTAGCAAGTAATGGTAAGGGAAATAAAACTAAAAATAAGAAAGAGAAAAAGGACCAATTGAAGAAGGAAACCAAGACCAACCAAGCCCAAACCAAACCTAACACGAACGCTTCTACTTTTGAGCCTAAAGTAAAGAAGGAAAAGTGTAAGTGTTCCTATTGCAAGAAGACTGACCATGAAGAGCATCAATGTATGAGAAAACAAATCAATCACCTAACTCATTTACTTGAGAAGAATAAAATAATTTTCCCGAGTCTATCAAACAAAATGCTCTGAAAGCTAAGTCTTCCAAAGTAAAGGAATCTAAATATGAGAAGAAGAAAGGAAAGGCCCTTGTAGCTAGAGTAGCTCCTTCATCGCGTGGATTATCGATTATGGTGCCTCACACCACATGAACTCTTTGCATGTTGAGTTCTCCAACATCAAACCATGTGGCATGTCCTAAATCACATTGGGTGATGATACTACAATATCAATTTCTGGTAGTGGATCGGTAGAGATGGATGGTGGATCATTTAACCAAGTGTTGAGTGTTCCGATCTCTCTACCAATCTCCTATCGGTTTACCAAATCACTCACCTTGGTAAAGGAATGTGAGTGGAATTTGGTCCTAACTCATTGATTATTCGTGAGCTTCACGGCTGACGTGTTATGGTGAGGAAAAGGTAGATCACTATTTACGGTTGTATACCTTTTCCCACTTTACTTATGATTCAATGCCCACTAACTTGCCCACTCATAAAGATGAGGTTAGTAAGCTATGGCATGAATTTTTGGTCATCTTAACTATCGTTAACTTGAATAAGAGATCCAAAACGAAATGGTCAATGGGTTACCGTCGTCAAATCTTCAAAGGGTCTTTGTGATGGTTTATCCGTCACGAAGCACCCCAAAAAATTTTGGCAAAATAAAAGCTCGAGAGAGCTACTTGTATTTTTGATCTTGTCCATAGTGGCATTTCTAGCCCATTTCCATCTCCTTCATTTACTAGAGCTCTCTTCATTCTTACCTTCATTGATGAATTTTCATTTTACACTTGGGTGTATTTTCTTAAGCAAATGTTTGAAGTTTTCAATCACTTTCGAGACTTTAAGCCATTTGTTGAGAAACAAGATGAAAGGTCTATCAAGGTTCTTTAAACCGAAAATGGAAGTGAGTATGTGAGCAATAGGTTCAAAGATTTCCGTACCTTCGAAGGGATTTCTTTGCAAAGATACAAGAGCTTACATCCCTTTGAAAAATGGAATTATAGAAAGAAATAACCAAACGCTTAAGGAGATGACCACTTATATGGTTCACTTGAAATCCATTTCTCTATAGTATTGGGCCAAAACAGTGAATTGTGCTTGTTACATTCAAAACTGTGTTCCACACAAGGTTGTCGAGGATAACACCCTTTGAAGCCTATTTGGATGTAAACATGATGTCAAGCACTTTCACATAATTTGGATATGATGTTATGACCCAAATTCCCCAAAATAAATACAAGGCCTTGGAACCATAGTCCAGACCTTATATTTTTATAGGGTATCCTAATTTCGTGAAGGGGCGTAGATTGTTGAACCCTACTACTTATCATATTTATATCGAGAGAAGTGTGAAATTTGATGAGTCATCTTCAACTTCTACTTCTCCACCCTTTTAGGTCCTTATGCTATCTGATTCTGATTTTGACTCTTTAGATGATGAAGTTGTTGAATATGTTCCTCCTTCGCTTCATCTTCTTGATCCTCCTATGCCTCTTGACCCTCATATTTCATATTCTTATGATTCTCGACAATAGTGATGATGAGGACTTTGTCCCATCTCACTCGAGTGAATATTCTTTAGACTTTGAGCCTAATCCTCATCTTATTCCTCGTTGGGTTAGGCAAACCTTTCAAAGTGCTTTGGAGAATGGATGAAAGATCCTTCAGACAAGAGATAGACTCTCTCGAGTTTGTTATACCTCTCTCCTTCTTCACCTCCGCTTATGACCCTTAGTCTTTCCAGGAGGCTTCAAGGATTCCTGAGTGGGATTCTACCATGAATGAGGAGTATTCCTCGCTCATGAATAATGATACTTGGGATCTCACCCCTCTTCTGAAAGGAAGAAAAATCATTTGATATAAGTGGGTTTACCAAACAAAGTATGGTGTCGATGAAGACGTCAATAAATATAAAGCGTGACTTGTAGCTAAGGGTCTCTCTCGGGTAGTTTGGAATGATTACTCGGAAACCTTTACTCCGGTTACGAAGATGAATTCCAATCGATCGACCCTCGTCATCACTATCATGAATAAATGGGAAGTCCACCAAATAGACGTTAATATTACCTTCCTCTGTGGGGACCTAGAGCAAGAGATCTATATGAACAACCTCCGGAGTTATTTCCATGAGCCCTCCCTCATTTGCAAGTTAAATAACTCTCTCTACGGCCTTAAACAATCCCCTCGGGCTTGGTATGCCAAGACGGACTCTTTTACTTGCATTAGGGTTCACTTGGTGTCACTCGACCCTAATATTACATTATGTGTCGAGATGACTTTGTGCTCATCCTCATTCTATATGTTGATGACTTCTCAATCACAAGAAGCTCTTCCTCTATCATTGATTATGTGAAGATTGCATTGGCCAAGAAGTTCTCCATGTCGACTTGGGTTTTCTTCATCGCTTTCTTGGGATTCATATTTCAATATCTAACTTGGGAATTATTATGTCGCAGCCTAAGTACTCCCTTGATTTACTAGCTCGGTTTCACATGTCCGATTGTAAGACTTATCCTACTCCTTTCTTTTCTAGTGTTAAGTTGGTTTTTTATTGCTCTACTCCTGTGATTCATGGTACCCTTTATCAACAATTAGTGGGGAAATTAATTTATTTGACTCACACTTAGGCTGGATCTTTTGTATGTTGTTGGAATCATGTCTAGATTTATGCAGGAGCCCCATGAGTTGCATTACAAAGCAACGAAAAGGATCCTTCGCTATGTTCGTGACACTCACATTGATGTCATTCATTATCTAGGATGGACATAAATTAAATTGGTTTGATTTATAGACTCTAACTAGGATAGTGATCTCGAATCATCGAAAATATACCCCGGAGCTACAATTTCTCTCTTGGTTTGGGTCCTATCGGTTGGTCTAGAAAGAAGCAAAATGTAACCACCGTATCATCTACAGAGGCAAAGTATAGAGGAACAATTAACACTACCACGGAAGTTTTTAGTTAAAGGGAATGTTGACAGAGTTCAATATTCAGGTTTTGACGGCCTACTATTATCTACTACGGCAACATGAGCGCCATCCCGATTTTCCAAAATTCAGTTTAACATCAGTGGGTGAAGCACATTGAGATCCATATTCACTTCATTCGGGAATTGGTTCACGACAACAACATCGACTTACATGTATCGTCGACTTTTGATCAGGTTGTAAATTATTTCACCGAGCCCTATGATGAGGTGAATTTTCTTCACTTGGGGTCTCTTTTTGGGGCGAGGTCCTCTACAACCACCCATCTTCTCTAGGATTTCTAGTTCTCTTATTATTTTCTAGAGAGATGTTGTTTGTACATAGGTACCTTATCAGGCCTTTAGTTTTTGGGACCAGTATGACACATCTTTCTTAGTTGTATAAGGGATTTATCTTTCTGTCTCGACTGCGGGACCTCTACCTCATCTTTGATGAAGAGGGGTGTTGGTGTGTATGACTTTCTTCGTTATCTCTTGGGGTCTTTCCCGCCTCACATGGTTATTCATCTCACTTAAGTGAGATCATAGGTCATTAGGTGTAATTAGGGTTTCATGTGTCATGCACGAGAGTTACACAACACTCCTATATATGTACCCTTTCTATTTGATCTATGAGAATGAGTGGACCTATTCCTTTTATGCATGATTTTACTTTGTGTTCGATTTATTGTTGATTACTTAGAGCATTCACGTCACCGTTGGAGTGCAACCTCTTCAATGTCCACGGGTTCCATATTGATCCTTGCAAAACAATCTCACATGATGAATCTTTGTAAACCAAACAAAAAACAATGAAATTTTTATGCATTTCTCCAAAGATGGCACGGACTTACAAGTCGTTTCCTTGCGCCCTCCCTAAAAAATAACTTGTTATCATTTTTGTCACTAACTTAAATGTAGAAATTTCATTTCATCTATAAATGCATTGTGTCACCTCCTTTGAGGACATCATTGAAAAATGCACACATATCAAGAAATCCCCTATTGTTGAAGACACAATCAAGTTGTACCCTCGTGATCATCACCAATAGTATAAACCATTTGAGTAGCCAAAATTTCTCAACAAAAAAAAGAATGTTGTTAGGGATGGTCTTACCGATTATAAATGTGTTCAAGCCATCCAACCACCTCCCCAAATTAAATTACCAGTTGGACCACCCAAACGAGATTTCTGGCAACAACAATACATGCCTCTAGGGGAATCTCTATTGTTTATCTTCCATCACTTGGAACAAGCGGGTATGATCATATTTCCCATCATGAAATTGGTTGAAGAAACTCGAGACCAAACCTACTTACTATCTAGAAAATGAATATGGTGGTTTCCATCTTTTCAAGGGTCACTCAACAGATAGATGTTTTAGATTGAAAAACTATATCCAATATTTAATTGATCATAGAGATATCGAGATCAAGGGAAATAGTCCTCCTAAATCCCTAAACATAAAACTTGGGATCTATCGTAACCATTTTTTCAAATATGATCAAGTTAATTCACTCCTTGACACGGGTCAAAGATCTCAATAAGACACTACCGAACCTATAGATTTCTCTAATCTCATTGGATGTATTTTTCCTACTAATAAACATGTCACCGCAATAAAAATCAAAACCACCGATTGTGATGTCACAATTCAATGAAACTTGATTAGTGTCATACCCGCTCCACCACCTACCATAGAAGCCCAATATGATCTCATCAAAAAATTAAGAAAACTCCTGCACAAATATCCATGTTAGACCTTTTTAAAAACCTTTATAATATATAAATACATTATTCACCGGGTCCTACAAGACTTGCGAGTCCCAAATAATATTAATCTTGTTTAATTCCAAGTCATGATAGGACACTTATATTCAAATCTACACATTTTCTTTAGCCCCACTAACTTTCTACCTTCCCATTCCTCTAAAAATTCCCCATTATATATTTGAGTAGTAGTCGTCGCTAACTCAAAAATTAAACAGTGCTCGTAGACAATGGTTGTTAGTTGTTGTATGTTTTTCTTGGTGAGAAAGATTGTGTAGCTGAGTGAGGGAAGAGCATTGAACTTCCATAGAGGTGTTGGAAGACAGTAGATCTTCAGTGTATTTCCTCTATAATGCACTGAATAATAATATTGGTCGTTTCTTGGTGTACGTAGCCCATCTGGGTGAACCACGTTAAATCTGGTGTAATCTTTCTCTTGTTTATTTCAGCTTCTGGTTATTTCCGCATTGATTGCTTGTATGCTTTATCTAATTATAGATCTGATGCAACATTGTTATATGGTTTAACCCCAACAACTGGTATTAGATATTTTTTTGGAGGTTTTGTGTGTTGACAAGATTTACTCACAGAGGGTTTTTGATTGAGTGGGAGCGAGCAATGGCAGAAGATAGTAAATACCGAGTAGAGAAATTTGATGGTCGTAATTATCAACTATGGAAAATGCAAGTGGAGGATTATTTATATCAGAAAGATCTATACTTACCGTTGGATGAGCAAGGAAATCCAAGTTCGATGATAGATGAAGAATGGAAGGTTCTTGACAGAAAGGCTCTGGGATCTATAAGATTGAGCCTACAACATCGGTGGCTTCAATTTTACAGATGTAAAAACCATGGTAGAGTTGATGAAATCTTTAGCAAATTTGTATGAAACTCCTAGTGCTTTGAATAAGGTATATTTGATGAAAAAATGTTTAATTCTAAGATGCAAGAAGGTGGATCTGTGTCTAATCATTTGAATGATTTCCAGTCTATTGTTAATCAATTAAAATCGGTAGAAATTTTGTTTGATGATGAAGTGAAAGCACTTTTATTCTTATGCTCTTTTCCAGATAGTTGGGATAATTTGGTAATGGCTATTAGTAATACAACAACTACTTCTAAAGGTTTGAAATTTGATGATGTGGTTAGTGTAATCCTTAATGAGGAAATATGCAGGAAAATTTTAGGAGAATCATCATCTGGAAACACTTTAACTGTAGAAAATAGGGGAATATCTAAGGAGAGATCATCTAAGAGCAAGAAGAATGGGAGATCAAAGTCAAGACAAGGCAGATCTAGATCCAGGTACATAGATTTACTTTCTGGAATTGTGGAAAGAGTGGACACGTAAAGAAGGAATGTTGGTCCAAGGAAAACAAAGAGAATGTATCAGACAAAGAAAAAGGTAAAGAGGCAAATGTTGCAAGTTAGGTAAAGCAAGATGCCCTTATTCTCTCCTTGGATAATAGATTAGAATCTTGGGTGTTAGATTCTGGAGCTTCTTTCCATGTTACCCCTAATAAGGGTTATTTCATAAATTATGTTCAGGGTGATTTTGGACATGTTTATTTAGGTGATGATGAGCCATGCAATATTACTAGTAAAGGTGATGTTTATCTAAAGTTACAGAATAGAAACCCATGGGTATTGAAAGATGTGAGGCATGTGCCAAGCCTTAAAAGAAATCTAATATCTGTAGGGCAACTTGGTGAATCTGGATGCGTGGTTACATTTACAGACCGATTCTTGGAAGGTTACTAAGGGATCTCTTATTGTAGCAAGAGGAAAGAAGGTAGGAACTTTATATTTGTCTACCTGTATTATTGATTCCTTTTACTCGTGTTATCTATTACATTCGAGATCTGATGCAAACATGTGGCATAATCGGCTAGGCCATATGAGTGAAAAAGGAATGCATATCTTAAAGGCAAAGGGTAAGTTATCATATTTGAAATAATTAGATCTTGAATTTTGTGAGCATTGCATTTTTAGAAAGCGAAGGGAGTGAGATTTCTCAAGGTTGTGTAAATAAAGAAGGAGCAGAAAATTGGAGCTTGTACACTCATATGTGTGGGGACCAGCCCAGGTAGCTTCTATTGGAGGATCCCAATATTATGTGACTTTCATTGATGATGCCACAAGGAAGGTATGGATCTATTGTATTAAGCGTAAATCTGATGTTTTTGAAACTTTTAAAATATGGAAAGCCCTTGTAGAAAATGAAACAAACTTAAAATTGAAGTGCCTTAGATCTGACAATGGTGGTGAGTACTGCAACAAGGATTTTGATGATTATTGTTCAGAGAATGGAATACGAAGAGAAAGAATGGTTCCTAGAACTCCACAGGAGAATGGAGTTATAGAAAGAATGAATAGAACAATCATGGAATGTGCTAGAAGCATGAGGATACATGTCGGCTTGCCTTTGAAGTTTTGGTAGAAGCAGTGGATACAATGGTATACTTGATAAACCATGGGCCTTCAATAGCACTGGATGGTGGAATACCAGAAGAAGCTTGGTCTGGAAAGGAGGTAAATTATTCTTTTCTTAGAGTTTTTGGCTCAGAAGCTTTTGTGCATGTTGATAGAGAAAATAGAAAGAAGTTGGATGCTAAGTCTAAGAGATGTACTTTCATTGGTTATGGCTCTGGTGATTTCGGATATCGATTTTGGGATTTAGAAGATTCTAAGATTGTTAGGAGTCATGATGTTGATTGGAATGAAAAGAGAATGTACAAGGATCAGGTTTTGGTGCCTAAACATGAACAGGTTGAGGAGATTTTGAAGGAAAATCAACTTTCGGACCTAAAGAGACTTACACAGACACCGACATCGGTCCTATAGAGATTGCCACCGGTCAAAGCTAACTGACATCGATTGGTAGAACTAGAAACAAAGAAAATAGTGACAGAAACCGGTGTCGGTAGTCTTAGAACCAATGTTGGTCAGAAGGCCAAGGAACCGCGGTCGGTTATAGGTGACCGACATCGGTCACTGACAAAAATTGACACGAATGTGCAACAAGCACAAAATGAGCCTCAAACACCTCAGATTTCAATGAGAAGGTCACAAAGGGTAAGTAGACCTCCAGAGAGATTTTCACCTTCACTTTCTTATTTATTACTGACTGATAGTGGTGAACCAGAAAGCTTTGAAGAAGCAATGCAGGAAGATACCCACGAGCAGTGGGAGCATGGCATGGATGAGGAGATGGACTCCTTGGAACAAAATCAGACATGAGATTTGGTCAAGTTTCCAGTAGGTAAGAAACACTGCCAGAAACAAATAGGTTTACGAGATTAAAGAAGAAGAAGGTGGACTCAAGAGGTACAAGGCAAGGCTCGTGGTAAAGGGATTTGCACGAGAAAGCAAGTATGACTTTGATGAGATTTTTTTCTCCTGTAGTTAAGATGACTTCTATTCGTATCTTATTCTAAGCTTGGTTGCAAAAAAGATTTACATTTAGAACATCTTGATGTTAAGATGGCTTTTCTTCATGGTGATTTGAAGGAAGAAATTTATATGTAGTAACCACTTGGTTATGAAGTCAAGGGTAAGGAGAAACTTGTGTGCAGATTGAAAAAGATCCTATATGGGCTCAAGCAAGCCCCAAGGCAATGGTATTTGAGATTTGACATATTTATGCATGAGCATGGTTTTATGAGATGTGAATCTGACCATTGTGTTTATTTTAAAAGGCTTGAAAATGGGAGCTATGTTATTTTGTTACTATATGTGGATGATATGTTGATTACATGATCTAGTATGTAGGACATTGGTAAGCTTAAAGAAAGGTTAGCTCACACATTTGCAATGAAGGATTTGGGAGCTATAAAGAAAATCCTTGGCATGCAAATTCACAGAGACAGGAAAAATAGGAAGTTGTATTTGTCTCAGGAGGCTTATATCAATAAGGTGTTGGAAAGGTTTAACATGCAAAAATAAAAACTGTTAGTACACCTATGGCTGGACACTTCAAATTGAGCAAAGATCAGTGTCCTTCATCACACGAGGAGGTTGAGTACATGGCACATGTTCCCTATGCTTCAACAATAGGAAGTCTTATGTATGCCATGGTTTGTACTAGACTAGACATTGCACAGGCAGTGGGAGTTGTGAGCAGGTTTATGGCTAATCCAGGTAAAGAACATTGGAAAGCATTCCAATGGATTCTCAAGTATTTGAGAGGGACATCTAGCATGGATTTATGCTTATGAGGGTCAGATACTTATTTACGTGGCTATGTTGATTCAGATATGGCTGGATATTTGGATGGCAGGAGGAGCACTAATGGATATGTTTTCACAGTAGGTGGTATGGTAGTTAGCTGGATTTCAAGATTGTAGAAGGTTGTGGCTTTGTCTACTACAGAGGTAGAGTATGTTGCAGCTACAAAAGCTAGCAAGGAGATGATATGGATGAGCAGGTTCATGAAAGAGTTGGGTAAGGAGCAAGAGGATTGCAGATTATACAGTGATAGTCGAGTGTGATTCATCTGGCAAAGAACTTAGCATTTCATTCAAGAACAAAACACATTCAATTGAGGTATCACTTCATACGGCAGGTGTTGGAGGATGGACAACTAGAAGTTAGAGAAAATACATACGAGATGATAACCCTACAGACATGCTAATGAAGCCATTGGTAAGGGAGAATTTGGAGCTTCACTCCACTTTTGTTGGTCTTCGAGTTTAAAGACTTGGAGAGGAAGAAACGGGCCAAGGAAAAGGAACCAAGGATGGTGATGCACAACACAGTGCAACAATTGATCTCCAAGTGGGAGATTGTTGAGTGTGGAGCTAAATTTCTTCACTAAGAACTTGCTTTTGTAGTGTTACTAGTTTGACAATAACCGGTGTCGGTTAAGGTGTAACATGTCGGTCGATTGGGTAGATTAGGTCGGGGCGTAACCGGTGCCGGTCAGGGTGTAACCGCCGCCATTACATGTAACGGCACTTTTATTTTTGGTCGAGAAAAATAGAATAAATCAATTATTTTAAAGATGATTTATTGTTTGTAAAAGCAAAGATAAGTTGCCTAAAATAGACTCACATGCATGTATGCATTGTTTGGAGTGTAAGGAAAGTAAAGAAAGTTTGAGAGAAGAAGATAGTAGTTAGTTTTTGTATGTTTTCCTTGGTGAGAAAGATTGTGTAGCTGAGTGAGGGAAGAGCATTGAACATCCATAGAGGTGTTGGAAGACAATAGATCTTCATTGTATTTCCTTTGTAAAGCACTGAATAATAATATTGGTTATTTCTTGGTGGATGTAGCCCACATTGGGTGAACCACGTTAAATCAGGTGTAATCTTTCTCTTGTTTATTTCATCTTTCTGGTTATTTCCGCCTTGTTTGCTTATATGCTTTATTTGATTATAGATATGTGCAACACTATTATATGGTTTAACCCCTAATAGTTACATGCCCCATATCCACAAACACGCTCATGTCCCCTCTCTGAACATGCCCAAGCCTTTCCATCTACATCCTTTTCCCACATTCACCCCGATGACCTTCCTTCCACCTCTAATCACCCATCAAATACTCATGTTAAGATCCTTATCTTGGAATAGGGAATATGAAATTTAAAAATCCTTCCATATAAAAAAACTTCCACCCTCACCTCATAGCTATGAAAAGCCTAACATTTGCAAGAAAACGGATATAGTTCCATATAGACTTGGAGATTCCACTTTCCTCCATTATGGAGTGCTAGAAAATGAAGATGTTTGTGGTTCTCAAGGATCTTGGTTGTATAACGACAATTTATATTCTTGTTATAACTCGAGAGGAATACCCCATGGCTCTCAAAATGATGATAGTTATGGGATATAAAGGAAAAGGATTATGCCCCACCGAACAAGGCTTGCTTGAACCCATCTCCATTTCTAAGAACCCTTCATGTTATGGTCTAGGATACAAACCGTGCAGTTGTCATACGCCCATTTCTATCAATGATGTTACTTCGACAACGAGGACTATTCTTCTAACAATGAACCAAGAACTCCTTGTAGCCTATACATGGATCTTGTCATCAATAACATATTCCACAAAACCATTATCATCACTATCACCTTAGACTTGCAACGTCCCAAACTCGTTGAATGGGATCAATAAGACCGCATATCTTTAGATGTGTTTTAGAATGACAAGGCCATCAATGAATTATTGGAAGCTCGACATGGTGTCCCACCAGGGGATCACAAGAAAGGATTTGAGATTACGTTAGACTCTACAACCTTCTTTAGAGAAGAGGTTGCGGTAATTAGTGATAAAGATAAAAAATAATAATAATTAAAATTTACCATCTCCTAGTGAAAATGAGGTGCTTTAGGAGACACAAAAAAATTAAAAAGACAAGAAAATGATGTGTCTATTGGTGATAACCTCTTCGAGGTGCCAATGGATGAGGACTTAAACCTCCCTCATACTCCTCATATACAAGATGAATCCAAGCTACTAGTAGAAGAAACTACTGATGTCAATATGGGTTCAAAAGATAGTCGTAAAATTATTCAACTTGGGGCTACTCTTAGTGTTCGGGAACAAAAGACCTTTGTCACACTTCTCTATGAATTTTTAGATATATTTATTTGGAATTATAATGACATTCCTAGGTTGGACCCATCATTAGTAGTGCATCACTTGGTTGTACATAAATATGCCATGTAAGTTAATAAAGAAATTAGAAAAATGCATCATAAAGTGGCCCTACTACTCAAAAAAGTGTAGAAACTCTTGGATGTTGGCTTCATCCATCCAATTGACTACCTAGAGTGGATTTCCAACATCGTCTAGGTTCAAAAAAAGTCATTAGGTATCGGGATTTGTACAAAATTCAAAGATCTCAACAAGGCTTATCCCAAAGATGACTTCCCTTTGCCCAATATTGACATGATAGTCAATTCCACTGCATGACATGAAATGTTATCTCTTATGGATGGATTTTTAGGGTATAATCAAATTAAAATTACACACAAAGACCAACATAAAATTACCTTCACTACACCTTGAGGCACCTTTTTCTATCAAGACATGCCCTTCAGCCTCAAGAATGTTGTCACTACATATCAACATGTGATGATTGTTATCTTCCATGATATTCTCCATTACATAGTCGAAAATTACATGGATGGAATATCGGGCAAGTCACACACTTAGAAAGTTCATACCTCTATTCTATGTAAATTTTTTGAATGCCTATAAGAATACCAATTCAAGGTAAATCCAAAAAGTGTGTATTTGTTATCACATTTCGTAAGCTCCTAGTTTCATCGTATCTCAACGAGGCATTAGGGTTTACCCTTCTAAGGTCACTACTATCACAAACATTCCTCCTCCTAAAAATATCTTTCAAATCCATAGTCTCCTAGCAAAGATACAAGTTATACACAAGTTCATATCACAATTGGTTGATAAATGTCATCCATTTACACATTTTCTCAAGAAGAGCACAACATTCCAATGGACTGTAAAATATCAAAGCATGCCTTTGAAAGTCTCAAAAAATATCTATAAATTCCACCAATGTTGGTCCCTCCTACTTTGGGAGAGCCCATTTTATTATATATCTCAGCCACACAAGCTGTCATAAGAGCACTCCTCATTCAACATAACTATCAAGGAAAGGAAATAGTTGTTTACTATCTCGAGTCATACCCTTATCCTATGAAATCAATTACACTCAAATTGAAAAGGCATGTTTAGCCATGGCCTCCACCTTTAAAAATATTAGGCATTATCTCGCTTAATCATACAACTAAGTTCATAGCCAAAGTGGATCCCCCAAATATGAAAAGATCATTGAAGAATTAATTCATTAAACAATATTACGACAATAATAAGGACTCTTTTTTTTTTTTATGATTGGATCCTGCATAGATGGCGTATCTATTTGGACCAGCCCCTCACCCTCCTCCCGACTCCACCGACATCTCTTCCGGCTCCTTGAAGGACGTTGCTGTTGGCTCTTTGAAATCTACGAACCTTGGAAAACTCCACCCTTAGAGCATTGATGGGACTTTGTCTCTAAAAATCCTGCCTCGATCATTGAAGCCACTCAAGTATCTAGGAACTATCACTAATCGAAAAATTTATGGGTTACGGACTCGCCACCGGAAGAGATTCGTAAATGGGTACGTATTAAATGGGCTCCCTGGTCAGTAGATATTGCTACTCTTTCCAATGGGTTCATGTTGTTTACTTTCTCTCATAAAGAAGATTTTTCTCGGGCTCTTCTGGGTGGACCTTGGTTTTTCGGAAGGAGAGGCTTCTATATCCATCATTGGACTCCTAGATTCAACATTAAAACTAAAACAATGTCTCGGGCTCCGATCTGGGTTCGTCTTCCCGACCTCCCCTTAGAGTTTTGGCACTCTATTGTCATTGAAGGCATCACCCGCTCCATTGGTTCTCTAATAGTTGTTGATCAAGCTACCAAGGTAGGCTCCAGATTCATTCACGCTAGATTCTATGTCAATGCTGACATAAGTTCACCTCTGCCATCCTCCATTGATCTTCACTCTTATCCAAGTAACTTGGGTTCAATCCATTGAATATGAATATATTCCTCAAGCTTGCTCCATCTGCAAGAGGTTGGGACATCAAGCTATGGATTTCCCGACAAGCCAACCCAATCTACTAAAGAGAGGGCTCGGTCATCGTTGAACAAAGGAAAGTTCATTCCTAAAACTTCAAACGTTGTGAGTACCTCTAATCCTTTTGATGTTATTTCGAGAGGTGAGTGTTCTCCCTTCTGTTTCTGCTTCGCTTCCCCCTCCTTCCTCGTCCCCTTTGGTGGCTCCGTTTGTCTCCGCTCCGCCCCCTCCTGCTTCCTCCTCCCCGCCGGTGGTTCCCTCTTTCCCATTTGTTGTCTCTATTTCGCGTCCCTCTGCCTCCACCTCCCCTTCTTGGTCCATTGCTTCTCCCCCTCTTCTTATTTTACTTCTCCTCGACTCTGTCTCCATCCTCCTCCCCCTCTTTGGATTTTCCTCTTACCTTCCCTCTTTTTGGCTCTTCCCCTTTTGCCTCCTCTCCTCCCAACTCCTATTCTCTTTACGTTTTTGAGTAGTATGTCCTTTATCATGTTCCCTTTGTTTCATCTCGCTAACACGGCTTTTGTTCCCCTCTTCGAGAGAATGCCTTCATTCATCTCTCCTGCTACTTTCACTTTCTGTGATAGCAGTCCTACAAAGAATACTCGTAATAACACTAAGGCAAAAATTGATGTGGGCACTAAGAAAACCAAAGGGAGACACACAAATCAAGCAAAGCTTTAGGAGGAAGCATTTCTCAATATAGCTCAAGGAACACATGGATTCCTTGCCATCCCAAGTGGAGGTAAGACAAAATCAAAGAAATGAATATTTTCTCTTGGAATGTTCGGGGATTAAATGCTCCCCGGAAAAAAAGAATCCTCAAGGATTTTAGACTCAAACATTTTTAATATCTTGATGCTTCAAGAAAATAAATTGAAAAAGGAGAACATGCTTAATAAGATCTAGCCCAATGCCTTTGTTGCTTCACATGAGTCTGTTGGTAATGTTGGAGGTTTGTGCACTTTTTGGAACTTGAAGATTCTCTTTGGGAATGTATCATTAAAACCCCCATTTTTGGGAATGTTCTTCCAAGAGATTGGGTCTAATTTGGGTTGGATTGTTGTTAATATCTATGCTCCTAACACTTTGAAACTTAGAGAGAAAAATTTGGAAAGATTTGTTTGATTTTTGATATACTTGTAAGCACCTTTCATGGCTTATAGATGGAGATTTCAATACTCCTTTATATCTATTTGAGAAACAAGGTGGAACTAGCGTCAGCACTAATAGCTCTGAAGCCCTTGCTGACTTTATCAGAATGGGGAATTTTTTGATATTGATCTACATGGAGCCAACTATACTTGGTCTAACAGAAGTTTGGGAAACAATCACATTCAAATTAAATTAGATAGATTCCTTGTTTCTATGGATTGGATGGCTCACTATAATGACTTCTATCTGTAGGCTCTTCCTAAGATAGCCTTTGATCATTTCCCTTTGCTCCTCACTACCTCACAAGCTCAATGTTTGAAACATCCTCCCTTTCATTTTGAGCTGGCTTGGTTGCAAAATCATCAATTAGAAAATCTTATCAAGGACTGGTGGTAGATTGATATCCGGGCTTGGCTATGTACAAGTTTTCTAAGAAGCTTAGTTTTGTCAAGAATAAGCTTAAGAATTGGAAAACTCGGTTTTTGGGGACATCTGCAGAAGAAAGGATTTGCTAACTCTAAATCTAGCTTCTATATTGGAGGAGATTGACTCGAAAGGAAGATCCCCTCAGCTTCATCATCAAGCTTTCCCTGCTCAGTGACTATCACAACACTTTGGCTGAGGAAGAAATCTATTAGCGTCAAATATTTTGAGCCATCCGACTTCAACAGGGAGATCAAAATATGAAATTCTTCCATATGACTACTACGAAACACAAGAGCAGGGATAAAATCAAAGAGTTAGTCACGATGGATGGCACCTACATTAATAAAGATGAGGAAATTACTTCCAAATTAATTAATTACTATGCTAACCTTTTACATGAGGGCCCTCCCCCAAATGAAGAGGATTGTCAGGAAATGCTCAGACATATTCCTAATTTAATCAATGATGATATGAACGTTAGACTCACCCAACCCTTCTCTATTGATGAAATAAGGAAAGTTTGTCTTTGATATGAAGGGTGATAAATCACCTAGCCCTGATGGATTCCCTATAGATTTTTTTCAATCTTTCGACACACATCATAAAATCAACTACATGCCGTTATTTTAGAGTTTTAATAAAAAGACCTTCTGTTAAAGGAATGGAATAATACCTTTGTTTTCCTTGCACCTAAGTTTATGGGATCCAAATTGATCACTAATTATAGGCCCATTAGCCTATGTAACACCTCCTACAAGATTATTACAAAAATTCTTACCTCCAGGCTCAAACCAGTTATGGCGAGTTTAATTTTGGAACAACAAAATGGGTTCATTGGAGGAAGGTTGATCCAAGGAGGCATCATTATTGTTCATGAGGCGATGCACTCGGCTTCACTCAAAAAATTGGCTAGTATGATCCTTAAACTCGATATGAAAAAGGCGTTTGATAGAGTTAGTTGGCCCTTTTTACTTCGAGTCCTTAAGAAATTTGGTTTTGGGAAAAAATGGAGATCCTAGATTTATAATTGTATCTCAATGCCTAAATTCTCCATACTCATTAATGGTATCCCTCAAGGCTATTTTAACTCAAGTCGGAGTAATCAGAAAGGGGATATTTTATCACCTTTTTATTTATTCTCATGGTGACACTCTCGGCGTGAGCTTTGAAAGTAGTTAAAAGCGAAGGCAACATCAAAGGTATCACTACTACCTCTAGGACTCCAACAACTTCACATAGCTAATTCACTGATGACACTCTTCTGCTGGGTTTAGCTTTAGTCTAGGAGGCTAAAGTTTTGAAACGTATATTGGATTTCTATTAATTGAATTCAGTCAAAAGATAAATTTTGGGAAGAGTAGCATTGATTTTATTAATACCCCTACAAGCAGATAGAGAAAGATTGTTGACATCTTTGGTTGCAGGATTATGGATCTCCCCTCTTCTTATCTTGGTCTTCCACTTTTTTTGGGAAGACAAACTAAGTGCCTCTGGAATTCGGTTATTGATAGATTCAAAAAGAAACTTGCTGGCTGGAAAGGCTCCTCCTCAGTCAGTTGGGAAGATACAACTAGTTAAGGCCACATTGCAAAATTTGTCGATCTACTTTATGTCCTTACTGAAAATGTTTGCCTCTGTGGCTGCCGCTATTGAAAAAATCCAAAAAAATTCCTTTGGTCGGGATCTGAAGAAAGAAAGAGAATTCACTTAGTTTCTTGGAAAGTGGTTTGTAAACCTACTGCTTTAGGGGGATTGGGTTTGCGTAAAATTGCTGATATGAATGTTGCCATGCTCACCAAATTAGGTTGGGAAATTGCTAACAATGGAAGAGCCTCTTGGACACAAATGATGATCTCTAAATACCTTTCTTCGGTTGAGGACTTCTATGATGAAAACACCCCAAATGGCTTGGCTATTTGGAATTCCATTAAGAGCACCAGAAACTTGATTCAGGCAGGCACTAGATGGAAAATTGGCAATGGGAATAAGGTTTCCTTCTGGACTAAAAATTGTTCAGCGATAAGGTGTTATTTGATGACCCTTTATGGGATCCTATAAGATTGAGGCTAATTAGAACTTGCGAGTCCTTATGTTTCAAATTATATTGATTGATCCTCGTTGTACCCAAGCTGGTGCATATCCGCTTGGGAAGGAGTGAGTAGTATTTAGTTGTAATTATTAGAAAATCTAAGGCTTTTATTGGCACACCACTTCTTACCCGATTCTTCTATGGAGGATGTTTGAATCTGGCCTCTTTTTGTTTTGGGCTCCTTTTCTATCAAGGTTGTCTACCTCTCCCTTCCCCACAACATGGAGGGCCCTGCATTACATCAAGTCTGGTTGCCTCAGGTGATTCCTAAACTGGGATTTTTCACTTGGATTGCTTCCAGAGATGTCTTTCTCTCTGGAGAGAACCTAAAACGAAGGGGATACTCACTACCTACTAGGCGTATGATATGTATTAACGCTCTCGAATCTTCAGCCCATTTACTCTTTCATTGTAATTATTCCTCCATTGTTTGGAGTCTTTTGCTTAATATTTTTGGAGTGTCTTGGGTCTTTCCTAAGTCCATCTCAAAAGTTATCGGTTAATGGATTCCCCTCTTTTGACATCAAATTGTCAATCTTTCTTGGAAATTGCTTCTTCCATGCACTATGGAACATATGGAAAGAACGAAACAAGAGAATCTTTAAGGATCAACACAAGTACCCCAATAGGTTTTCACTTTGGTTTCAGTAGGTCTTCAAGAAAATATGAATTGTTGCATTTGGAAACAACACAAATGTAAAATTGTTCTCAGCATGGAAAGACAATGGTTACAACAACTCTGTTACCCCTTCACCTCATAATTCTCACATTTGCATTAAAGGCTACTACTACTCGAACCCCTCCCCTAGTTGGATGGCTTAAAGTCAACACAAATGGGGCTGAAAAAGGTAATCTGGGCCTCTCTAGTGGGGTGTTGTTATTAGGGATGATTTGGGACAACCGATGGTAGCTTCTTCCTTTTTGACTTGGGCACTAACCATAGAGTTGAAGCTTTGGCTATTTTAAAGGGTCTTGAACTGGCCACTAATTTTGGCAAGATCAACATAATTGTGGAAAGTGACTCCTAAACTTGATTAATCTTCTTAATAATAAGGGTGTCGCTCAATTGGACTATCAACAATATCATATGAGATATTTGACTCCTCTAATCTCAATTTATCAACATGTTTTCAGGGAAGGAAACAAAGTGGAAGATTTGCTTGCTAATCTTGGAGTCTTTCAACAGAAAAAACAAATATGGATCAAGAATCTTTGTGAATTAATTCTAAAGTTGTTAAGGATGACTACTCTAAAAAGTGCTAATTTTTGCTTGTATAAGGCGTGCACTATTTCTTATGATTACTTAGGAGTTAGATTTTTTTGACCATATGTTTCCCACACTGCTATTTAAACGACGATCCCATTTATGATGATTGGAAATATTATTTTCTTGATTATCTTTGTCACACGTGGGAAGCCTGAGCAAGTGAAATTTGAATTATTATTGAATATTTTAAAGTATAGTCATAAGAAATATTTCTTCTTGTGGGCAAGTGTCAAAAGGGGTTTGGGTTTATTTATTTATACCCATGTTAATACTTCATTTCAAGTCACTATTTCTCTTTGTTGTATTTTTTTCTTGATTACTATAAAAATGGGGGATTCCTTGTTTGATTAGAACCTACAAACTACGATGATCTCAAAAAGGATGAAGCATTCTGGAAAATCCTTGTGGAGAAGGGGGTTGCAACTTTCATTGAAAGACTCTCAGGGCACTCCGTAGTGGTTTCTAGCAGTGTTTTGTCCTCCTGGAAGCAGAGCAATGTTTGTGTGGGAAAAACTAAGTTTTTAATATACGAGAAATCATTTTCAAAGTGACAGGGCTCCCTGACGATGGGGATATCTATTTTAAGAGGTCATTAAAGGCGAAATTGCCTTTTTTGGCTAAAAGGATAGAGAAAGTTTACATCTACAAGTCGGGATATGAAAGGACTTCTCTTAAGGAGCCACTGGGACCGCATTGTAGAACAAATAATGAGGTACATTACTTTGGAGGGAAGATACAAGCTGGTTTCTGAGACCTTAACTTTTCATTCTGGCTCACTTCCGTAACGGGCTTAAGGTTAACCTTGCCAACTTTCTTTTTCATTCTTTGATTTTATCCATCCAAAAGGCATGAGTAGGTGAAGGTAATTTACTTCACCAATGTCTTATTTATCTTCTCTTTAAGCATGTTGCGGATGCTTGTGCCTTGAATCGCTTTCCCGATTCATTGGTTTGGCTCACCGTCGCCCCCTTCTTCACTTTCTCCCCGCCCGCCACTCGCCACCTCCGTTGCCACCTCGAATCCCCTCCTCCCTTCAACCCGGATGTTGAAATTACTAGTCACCAGGATGTTGTCTCTTCTCCCCTTGCTTGCTCTCCACCTCCGCTCTTGGTTTCCTTTACCCCGACAGTTGCTCTCGTATGACAAAAAAGTGACATACGAGGATGATAATCAGAAAGTGACCTTCCCCATACCCGACCTCCCGGAGGTCGTGCGGAGACATCGATGGTTTGAAATGCGGGTGACTTGGATGAAGTCACGAGTGGGATTATGGTCGGTTTTCTACGAGAAAAAGCTACGAGCAAGGATGAGAATCGGCAAAGCAACTTTCCTAAAGTTAACTATGGGAGGATCGGTGAGTAAGATCTGAAATGTGATCTCCTAAGAATCTGGAATGACAAAGGGAGATTTAGAGGCTATGGATGGGTAGCGTAAATTCCTATGGTTTATCTTTCTAATTAGGATCTAAGTATTAATCTAAAATGAACTCTCTTAAACCGAAAAATAACAATTTATACTACTCACTGAAAGGGAAACTAATATAAACAAAATGCATGATTAAAACATTATAATTACAAACAACTATTTAAAATGCGTTTATACTAAAACTAAACAAGCAAGATAACCCGATGTGGTTATTCACTGTGTGAATGTGTGAATATAGATAAAAGAAAACTAATTAACTTAATTGAAAACCTTGATCTTACCTCGAAGCGAGGAACAAATCATAGCTTCTCAAAACTATCATTCCCCACAACTTCCTGGCAATATTGGAGCGAACTTAAGCGAGATAAAATGATTCACTACTCTATTTGATAATAAATTTGACGATTTAAACACGGAGTTTAATTGAGCGAGAGGAAAATCTAGTTGTGTTGTAGCTTGTCCCCTCAGTGTGATCTTTTCGTTCTTGCATGTTCACGTGAATCCAGAAAGAGTAGGAGTATAACAGCATCGGCAAGAGAAGGCACTGGGACGATAGTTGCTTTGAAGTAAAAATGGCACGAAGCACAAGTAGGAGAGGGATGACGCAAGTGAACTGGCTTGGCCTATGTGATTCCTAGTAGGGTCATTGTAGCAATGATGAAACAAAATGATAAACAACATGTACTCAAACAATGAGCAATAGCAGCTTCAGAGAAAGACAACAAAGTACAAGTAGGAGAGGGATGGCGCAAGAGAATAGAGTTTGACCTATGTGATTCCTAGCAAGATCGTTGTCGGTGTACAGTGAAGCATAACTAAATATTCAAAATTCTAGTCCATGCTAAAGATAAAATGATTCATAAACAAAATCTAGGACTAAGTATTGAAGACTGAAGCTCAAGAATGAAGACTCCAGACCAAAGAACCAAGACCATTTACTTGTAAACAAGTTGCATATTTATAGCATTTGTAATCACTAGAAGGCAAGTTCAAATTGAACTCTCTCACCATTAAATAAAGAGAAATTACTATTTACTAGGCGGCTAAAACATAAATGCAAGCCAAAGTGGTTGAGAAATGCGGATGCAAATTGAATTTTTACGTTTGACGAAATCGTCGGAACGTTATGGAAAACGCGCATAGGACCGCCGCCTTGTCTGGCGCGATGGTTACAGAGACCACGGCCACTGGCGAAGGCAATAGTTCAGGACCATCACCCCGGGGGAGGTGGTCCTATAACTAACGACAAAAAAACAAGGAAAAAGAGAGAAAAGGTTAGGACAAAACATGTAGAGGCTGGACAAGGTGTTTTGGGATGCAAATGTATACTCAGTGAGATTTCTAGATTCCGAACACCTTATGAAGAGATCTTAATCATCATTGTGCTTTTCCGTAACCTCTTTCTGACAATACAATACATACAATTTTGGGTATGTACATATTGTCCCCTCGGAGAAGTGTTTTAGCCATGAAGAGGCATAAAACGGTGGGTCCGTATGGCGGTCCTGAAATGGGGAGTTAGAAGCTATACATGACACGCCCATGTGTCGCAATGTTGCCATCCAAATTCCTGCTATCTGTGCAAAATAAAAAGGGGACTCAAGTGTAGATAGATAAAATAAATAAAAAATAAATACTAAATTAAAATGAAATGAGGACTCACCATTTGTGCGAGGGATAAGAACTTACCTCTATCGGTGCTCCAACTCTGCGTAAAAACACTCAAAACAAGATTAGAATACTAGATATATATATATATATATAACGAGCTCATTTTACTATTCATTTGTGCATATTGATTTGGTAATTTTTGAGCTTTGGGTCCACGGTGATCACTCTTTTCGTTTTTGAGTATGATTGAATTGGAATGAGCTTGGGAATGGTATTTTGTGTTAGGCTTAGCTTTTTCTGTTTTTGAATGCTTTTGAGAAGAACTCCTAAGAAATTCGTAACTAGAGTGGTCACAATGTGACTTGAAAGGGTGGATAGGTAGAGTTCCTTTATTGCTTAGTCTCCATTTTGTGAGGCAAGTATGATGTTTTGGTATTTTGTGCTTATTGCAAGCGTTTTGACCGCACCTAGTGTGTGATGACATCGTACAAAACTATGACACACCATGATATGTACATATATCTCTTTTTGGTTCAGTTATTCATTGTATAGAGTTGGCTTATATTGATGATTTGATTCATGTGTGTACTCTTTTAGAATTTTTTATTTTCATATGCTTTTCAGAATGTATGCACTTGATGACAAATGATAGCAAGTACTAAACAGAATGCCTTTCTTTTATTTGCTTTTGTAATGCTGACATGTAATGATGTAAAGTATTGTAGTACTGAACTTTTGGCTTCTTTGGGCAATGTTCGTTGTTTCTTCTTATTTTGGCAAAATGTGATGAGTATATAGTGATAAAGAGATGAACTGTCCCACTCCTAACTCCATGCAACTAGTAAGATGCGAGGGCTCATCACCAAGAGTTGGGAAGGGCACAAATTATATGAGTTTGACTGAATGGAATGAAGAGAGAAAGACAAACCAATGACAGAAACCAAACTTAGACCTACACACTTACCCTACTCAAAACTACCACACAGCTCAGAAGGTAACTTACTTTCCAGTTTATCTAGACTTAGATCTATAAATGGCAACTTGGTTGACAAAATTTGGTTTTGAGGATTTGATCTCTTTGGAATTTGGACACTTAAGCTTACTTAATACACTTTGCTTTGTGTTTTAGAATACCAAGATTTGTTAATTTGTGTGAATGGACCCCCTACATCCTGCCTCATGCTACTAGTAAGAAGCATGGGCTTGTCACCGAAGGTAGGATATAGGTGAGTAAGGGCACTTCTTTCCTTTTCCAACCTTGCACCACCAGTAAGAGATGCGGGCTTATCACCGAAGGTTGGTTGGAAAAAGAAGTGTGTAAAGTAAAATATTATGTTTACTTGGTATTTTAATTCTATTTGATTTTGATAATTCTAATTTGTAATTTTGGAATATCATTGTTTTAAAGAGATGTAAGAGGGGTAGATGTGACTCGAAAGCTTCTGAAGCAGGCCGTAGGTAAGAACAACTTCACCTAGTAGAAGGAAAGAGAAAAACTAAGTATGCAGACCTTAGTATGGTTTTTGTCAATGATTGTCATGTCGAATTTGACAAAAATATTTTGAAACTAACTGATGATGTTATGAAAGTTGAAGAGATGTGATTTGAATGCTTTTGCCAATGTTTTCAGAAACTTGTAATAAATTGCTTAAGAGTAAGTTCTTTGACTACAATTTTTATGGAACAAGTGAACAAAATGAAACAACTAAATTACTAATGCAATGCAACTGCAACCATGTACATATGAAAATGCAGGTGGAACTATATCTCATGACATCTAGGGCGAAGAAAGTTGACGAATATCGAATTCTTCACCCCTAGACGTACACAATGAGAACCATTATCCTCAAAGTTTTCGTTCTCTTGACGAGGGCCTACCATTATGGGTTTGAACTTATGACCCTTACCCAGAGGTGTATATGTCCCATTATTAAAAACATTTTTCTGAAAGAGGCATTCGTGTGCCTCTTTGTCATGTTTTTGAGAGATGGCATGTGGGTGAGCATGACTATGTTGCTCGACCTTCTCTCCCATATGGAGCTTTGTGTTTATTTGTAAATTTTGTTGAATGATGAGGTCTTGCCCCATGGATAGGGAAAACTTAGCTTCAGACGTGCATGGGTCGAAACTAGGCTTTAGAATAGGGCAATGCCTAGAGATGGTTTTGATAGGCATCGTTTCAATTTTAAATTGCCCTTCTTCGTTTGTTAATTCTATCATGTTCATATCTAGATCTAGGTCATTAGAGGGAAGAGATGCTATACCGAGAAGACTACCCATTCCCTGAGGTTCAAATGGGAGAAAGATTGGCTCGTCATTCTCCAAGAGTTTCATAATTCCTCTGTGGTTTTAGTGGAGACTGTTTCCACAGAAATTGACTTACCTTTATCTGTTTTTACCACCTCAAATGTTTTTGGTTTAACAACTTCAACCTCTGGAATGTTCGGGGTGATTGGGACTAACTCTTTTGTTGGAGGTGGTTTGTTTAATTGATTTGTGGGAAGCTCATACTCTGTATGGACTCCTTTCTTTTTCTTGAGGTTTTCTAAGTGTATATCGAAGGGTTTAGGATCCCCTTGAGCGATGAAGACTTTTCCTAGGTGTAAAAACCTTACTTCTTGGAATAACGTGGAAGGGATTGCCTTCATGCGATGTATCCATGGACGACCGAGAATCATATTATAGTTGGTTTCCCGATCTATAATATAAAATTCAGTGAGGATTGTTTTGGGCCCTAGAGTGACTGGTAGCACTATAGTCCCAATTGAAGTTGCCTTGAGACTATCATAACCCCTTAGCATGTTTCGTGTTGAAGAACAGTTCATTTCTCCATATCCTATCTTTTGAAGAAAAGTAAAGGGGACTATGTTAACCTCTGCCCCATCATCGATCATTGCACGCTTAACGTAGTTGTTATAAATCCAAACTTGTAAATGCAAGGGTGGATCACCCCTACGTGTAATTTTAGCATTGGTTGACATTTTACTTATGTCGAATACAAACTCGGTGTCCTTATCTGGTTGCCTGGGAGGGTAGACATCAAAGTCTACATGGTTTATTTGAGCACTAGGAGGTGGCGTAACATGGATTAGATGACCAAGACCTAATTCATTGAGCAACGTAAAGTGATGCGCGGGTGAATTTTTCAGCAAATCTAGGAATGAAATATGAGAAAAGGTCTTGTTCAAATCCGATATCAAATCATAGGATCCTACCAGGTTTAGCAATTGTAGGAACTTCATCTCGTGTGGAGAAAATATCGGGTAGGGGTTGTGAAACATATTCCTTTGTCTGAGTTGTTGCATTAATTTCACGCTCAACCTCCAACTCAACTAATCCTAAGATTTTTGTATTATTGTTTGAACCTAGGTTAGGAGCAATCTGAGAGTTGTCAGGAGTTGAGGCATCTTGATCGTTATTTCCTATTATGACACCTTTGTTTGTCCCATTTGGATCTAACCTGTTATTGTTAGAATGATTTGGGAGAGGATCGTTGAAAATCTTGAGAGGTGCGTTTTGAGGGGAAACTGATCCCATATAGGTGTTTGGCGTAGGTAGTGTAGGACTTGCCAAAAACATGTCTATAAAGAGTTGTTTTTATTATGTCAGTAAATGTTGTAAGAATTTGTTGTAGTCATGATAGGTCCTAGTATCATGACCTTGGATTTTGTGAAAGCCACAGTATAAATTGGGATTATAGTCCCGTGGTCGTTGGTTTGAACCTTGTTGTGGCCCAAAATTTCGGTTAGGCTGCTGATTTTTATAGTTGTAATTTTGAGGTTGTGGCCTTTGGCTTTGGTTTTGATATCCATTTGGGCCTTGAGCAAGGCCTTGTGACTAGATTTTCTGTTGTTGTTGTGGAGGATGATTAAAATCAACCATATTGATCGCTAGAGTGAAGTTATTATTACGTTGATTCTTAGCAGGTGCCAGGGTGTTCACAACATTTGGTCCTTTGACTTTATCGGTGACTCCATCTATTGTAACCCCGTGGTTTTGTTAAGGATCTTGGGTCCTTGATTGGTATTCCCGAGGATTAGGATAGGTCGTAGTGTTTTGATCGGGAGTGATTAATCTCCCATTCGTTCCCATAAGTCTTACAACCACATGCATCACCGCTTGATCGATTCGGAGGGCACTCTCGAGTACTTCATCATAAGTTCTTAACGGGAACTTATGGACTTCTTCCTTTATCTCTTTGTTGAGAGAATGAAGGAATAAGTCACACAGCCCATCCGATCCATGTTTGGAGCACTTGTTGATGAGTAGAGGACTATACGCCATCTTTGAATAAAATGAGCAGCAGATTCATTGTGTTCTTGGTAGGAATTCCTTGATTCCTGTTCTTAACAATTTGTTCATATCAAAAGCCTTGATAAACTTCGACACAAGTTGTTTGAACAAGTGTATCGAGGCTTTAGGTATTCTATAATACCAATCCAGGGCGATGCCTTCTAAGGTTTTTGGGAATATCTTAGTTATAACCGCATCCCAGGAGTAACTCCCGTATGGCCGTGGCATAGGCCTTAATGTGTGCATTTGGATCTCCTTCCCCTTTGTATTTGGGTAGATCGGAAGAGGTCTTGGAAGCATAACACTTCATATGGTAAAGTCTAGGGGCTCTTTTAAATATTTTAAATAGGTTCCTACTGCATAGGTTTTGACCATCGATGGTACCTGTTGAGGAGGTGGAGGTGGAACGGGTTGTTGGTATGACATAGCATACGTATTTGCAGGGACATAAGGAAACCCCTGTGATTGGGTGAACATCCCAAGAGAGGAGAACATGTCTCCCTGTGGTGATTTTGAATAAATGTTTAGATAGGGAGGAACATTGTTCTGGTATGGATTGCTTGGTGCTAAAGCGGGAGGTATCATACCTTCAACTGGAGCGGCGTTTGAAAACATGATTCTAGTTGGTGTTTGTTGTGGGTAGTTATACGAATGTTGAGGAGGCATGCCTAACGTGCCTATTCCTGTGAGGAGGTCAACTTGGTTGGGATGATGCGGAGGGTTGGGAATTCCTGCTTGCCCGAAATGTGAGTTTTGATTTGCTTGGGCGAGTTCTAATCCTCTAACCTTCTCAACCAAAGTCGAGATGACCTCGATTGGTGATGGCACCATGTTTTTCCTTAATGGTGGTTGTTGCAAACCTTGAGCTTGTAGAGGGGTATGGTACCCTGCTATGAATTGATCATTACCCTGCCAAGCTTCACCAAGAGTATTTCCCGTAGGTGGAGGAATGGGGGTATTTTCTTGGAGCAGGGTATACGGTTGTATTGGAAAACTTCCTATAGGTGGGTACATGTTCTGAAAGCGTTGTTCACTTCTAGCGTAGTGCGCTAAATACTCCTCATCCAAGAATGGGAGCGGATCCGACTGTCTGCTGATTTTTGGTCTGAACAAAACCCGAGGAGATGAAATGGTTTCTCCAAAACATCATATTGTTAGAGCACGAGGGCTCTGGTTGTTGTGTTTGTGTGAGCTGATCCACCCCTCAATTCGGAATGGAGAACTAGAACCAATTCTTTGGGAGGAGTCTGTGATGACAAGTGGTTACTTGAGTAGTTATCACCCCATACAAAGTGATGGTGACTGTTGCCTACTACTTGTCTCGATCAGAAATGTGGTTCGAGACCTGAAATAGGTCATCAGTATGCGTCGTATCTTGACATATTTGGGGGGTATATAAATACCCGTAGAATAATGGGAAAGAACGAAGGTGGATGAAAGAAAGGAAAATAAAAGGGAAACCTGTTGTTAGTTCATGTCGAGTTCACCAATTTTGGTGGTGAAGGCGATGTGAAGGGTAATAAGGTGGAAAAGATGAAAAGTATATTAATTGGAAGAACAAGTAGAAATCGACTTTGAATCAAAAGATTGTGTATTTGTTCATGTCACGTTTCACTAATTTTGTTGGTGAAGTTGATGTGAATGCTAATGAGGTGGAAAAGATGAAAAGCGTATTAATTGGAAGAACAAGTAGAAATATGACTCTGAATCAGAAGATTGTGTATTTGTTCACATCGGGTTCACCAATTTTGTACGGCGTAAAAGTGACATACGAGGATGATAATCGAAAAGTGACCTTCCTGTGCCCGACCTCCCGAGGTCGTGCCGAGACAAACCGGTGGTTTGAAATGCGGGTGACTTAGATGAAGTCACGGTGGGATTATGGTCGATTTTCTATGAGAGAAAAGCTACAAAGCGAGGATGAGAATCGACAAACAACTTTTGGTGTCACCCAGATTTCATCTTCAAATCATGTGACTACCCTATCCGAATTTTTGTACTTTTAAAATAATGGATCATTTTGTGTTTTTATTGCACGAAAGTTCTTGTATTGCGTTAAGATATTCCCAAAGAGCCATATTATCCTTTTTTGCCAAATACCCAGATGCCCAAAATTGTTATATTGTGTCGTCGGGATTTGTCTGCGGGAAATTTGTATTTAATTATTTTGAGCCCCGTACGAGGCTATTTGCACTCCGCTTTGAACTCTGTTATGAGCAAACATGTCATTATTCCTACGTGCACTGTAAGGGTTTTAACTTGGAATAAGTTTTGGGCTTTATTTGTGACTTTTGGCAATTTTTCGTGTTTCGTGTTGTCCGTTCGTTTTCTCGTGAAATTTCTCTAGAACAATTCCTTTTCACGGTAAGCCCAATTTTGGCCCTGAGCAACTGGAAAACATATACGCAAATTATGCCCAGAGGAAGTCACCATCGAGAGGTCTAGATCACTGGGAAAAAGCAAAGTCGTGACGGAAAAGCCCCTGCGGGGTTAGGCGCATTTTTGGAAAACAAAGGATTCAAGCTGCAATGGGAAAAATAGAAGCAACATACAAGGTGGGAATTTTATACCTGCCTAGTAGGATGCTTTTTCCCATGTTATAAAATTCACTTAAACTGCAGTGGGAAAGTTAGACGCTGCAGGCATGCATGAATTTATCATACTGCGCTTGCAGGTAAAAATTCCCATGATAAAATAAAAGGAAAGTGACTTAAGTGAAATCATGGGATTTTATTGCCTGCCTTGCAGGGTAAATAATCCCATTGTCAAAGTCAAATCACTTAAGTGAATCATGGGATTTCCGGGGCTGCCTTGTAGGGTAAAGAATCCCATTGTGGAAAATTCTTAAAAATAGAATTCTATTGTGCAAAAAAGTGTGCCCCCTTTGGTGAGATGTTGGCAGCCTTTAAGTGATTATTTTAATTAATTTATCCTTCTAAAAAGTGTGCCCAAGCTTGGAAGAAGTCAACAAGTCAAAAGGGGAATAAAAGAAATAGATTTAAATGAATTAAATTGATTAAATTTAATTTATTTAAAGGTTGCCCCCTTCATGTCAAAAAGTGCGCCCCATTTGGGACATATTTAATGATTTTTAAGGCATTAAATCATTAAATTAAATTCTATTTTCAATGGCTATGGTCAAGGCACACTATGAAGCTTAAGTGAAGTGAAGTGTGAAGGATTAAATTAGATTAATTTAATTTATTGGATGGTTGTCCTTAAACATGCTATTTTTAAAGAGAAAAACATGATTTTTAATTAATTAATTGCCTTTAATTGTTAGGGCAATTATTAATTATAGAATTGTGAGGGTTATATAAGCATGGGCTGCCATATGGGTGAATTATTTAATTCACAGGTAAAGAATTGCAGCCAAGAGGAAAAGTGCGCCCCCATTTGAAGAAAGATTTTGCTCAGGCAAGGTGGAAACAAGGATAATAGCTTCCAGTTTGGCGCATGCTTTGAAAGAGGTTGATCTTTGTCTGCATAATTAATTGCACAGTGTTACAGGGTGCTCGGTGTGTTGTTGAAAGGATTCATGCTTTCTTTATGTGTAAATTAAACACCAATTTTTGGGCAGCGAGGCTTGAAAAGTGTAGATTTTTACAATTAAAATTCACTATTCATGCTTCTGGCCATTTTTTGTCGAATTAATTACGGGAATTCATTACAGGTGCTTTGCAAAAGAAAAGGAGCTTTTATCAATGTCCAATACATTGCATATATCCTTCAAATCTAAAGAATTGTCCAGATCTACATCGAGTTTTGAAGAAATCCGGCCAAGTAAGAAGAAAAAGAATTATTCAAACAAAGATAGACAAAGCCATGGCGAAGAGAGATGAAAAGAAAGCATGATGGAGTCATGCATTGCTTCCAAACTTGCAGACATATGAGACATAGATCTCGGCCCAGAACCTCTTTCCGAAATGATTGATAGATCCAGAGCGGGAAAGACTTCACTCATGCGTGCGGTTAAAAGCAGTGGAATTATCCGAGCTACTGACTTTCCCATGCATACGGCCCAATTGCGAGTTCGTGATGAAGTGTGCTAGATCTTATCATCCTTCATCCGAGATCGGTGCGTGATGCTTCGAGAAAGACAATAATTCGTTTGGATGCGAGTTCATCAATTATTGTTTGAAGATTCCAAGACTGAAAAGGTGGTGACTTCCATTAGCATTCAGGATGCCGGCAGCAGATGGGAGAAGCATAGAGCTGATTGTGTGAGCATAATGAATAACCGATACATGAAGAAGCCTAGATCTCCTTCAAAGTTCCCGAGAACTCTTCGTGGTTTAATTTGGTGCGGGAGGTAGATGATGTTTGTCAAATTGTTGTGCGGGATGAATGGTGAGGTGAATGCTTACACTTTCCGTACATGGATGTATGCTTTCATCGGACCATTGAAGTCAGCAAGATTGATTCCATAATCAATTGGTTGGAAATTATTAGCAACAACATTGGTGAGCAACTTTGGAACGTGAAGCGTACTTTCAGCTTCAAAATGACTTCCTACTTGGTGTATGCTGCAACTTCACAAGGCGTATTTTTCAAGTTGGATAGATGTGTTCTTTCTAAGGACCCCATTTTCGAGTGCTACCCACAACTTATTGTACTGTGTGCGAGAAAGATTTCAAAGTTGTCAATGATGAATTCTTATATGATTTCATTTGCAGGCTAGATAAAGACTTGAAGGCTAATAGGGTAAGCAAGGAAGCGTGGGAAGTCAGTGTGTCAAGATTGATCTATTCATTCAATTTGTAGATTTCACATACCTTAGGGTTACGGGCTTTTCTGGAGAACCAATAAAAATGCCCAAGTATCCGAATGATAGATTGATCGCCATGGAGCTGAGCAGGCAACTTGTGGAGTTACACGACCTTTAGCTAAAGTGGCACAAGTCTACGGGATTCTTCCCAATCACCATGGGACATTACAACCGCATTAGCAATCATAGAGCTCGGGGATGGAGATGCAAATGTTATCCGAGTATGAGCAAGAGTTCTTCCTGCACACGGCTAAAATTCGATCCATTTGGAGTAGCGGAAGACGATCTCTAGAGTACACACATGTGCCTTCAATAGAAGATTTTTAGATGAAGTGCAAAAGTGAGTATGAGATTAGAAAGAGAGATTTTAGCAGGCTATCAAAGAAAGTAAGTGTTTGACTTTGGACTAGTATGGATACCTACGGATGTTAAAGATGATGGGAATTTGGTACTTGACACTTACCATCAAATGGGAGGAGATAAAGCCGCATCTTTGCGGATAACATAGGAGGTGCCATTCAATCAAGAAAGATTTGGAGCTGTTTTGGTGAATACTTCAAACCGGTTTCTTTGAAGGGATATTACCTTGATGAATCAAGTCATGGGCAATTTCGGCATAGGAGATTCCCTCAAGTGAAAGCACGAAGGAGAAAGGAGCAGAAGGTACGAGAAGTTGAAAGTACACAGAATATCTCAATCAAAGGAGAAGATCACTTCTACGACCATGGCTTTAGCTCTGAATTCTCAAACACCCAGTACTTCACCGACTATTGCACCGTAGCAGCAGGATACTTCCATGCCTCCAGTGAATCCGGTGACATTCATCTTCTCTCCTCAGCCACTCCATTCAGCACCTGTTCCAGAGGAGATGTTGAAGCTGCATATGGTAGAGTTCGAAAGAGCTTTGTCCTTGGATGATTCAGAGGATGGCAGCCATAACACTGTGGCACTTTCTGATGGAGAGGATGCAGAGAGGAGATGGTAGTGCACTCAGTGACTTCTCATTCTCCGAGAAGTAACTTCTCGGAATGGTTGGCTTCGCAGTTGGTTCCAGAAGCGAGAGTGGAGATGAACTTAGAGGAGCACGACTTGTAGCTACTCTAGAATTTAGGTGGAAGAGATAGAAGGCCTAAAGTTGCTAAAGCAACTTCTAGGTTGATCATCAAGGATTCGGGAGAGAAGTTTGCTGAGATAGCAATTCCGTAGAAGGAAAGAAGGAGGAGGAGCTCACGGCAAAAGATGTTACAGTAACTAGAGTACCCCTCGGTCAAGCCACCACAGAAGGATTGAAGCAAGACACGCAGACATTGATAGATGCTCTATTCCTTAGGCTTGACAGTGAAAAGGCGGAGAAAGAAGAGCTACAGAAGTAAGTATCTCAATTGTGTGAGATCATAGCCAAGGTTGCTAAGCCTTCAATTCAGCCCATTTCAGAGCAGGTGAGTGATCATCTTATGTAGGAAATGGAGGATGCAAGCAATCAAGTAAAAGCTATTGACGAATGGAAGGATTTGATTATGCGTCAAGCTTCTGTACAACTTGGAGAAGTGCCAACCCGCCTAAAGGTTATGAATGATGCGGCAAATCAGCTGCAATAACTGGTGATGAACATAGTGGACACGAACACAATTGCTGAGAATAACCTGAGTATTTTGGCCGAGATCAACAAGTCGGGCTTTGGGAGATGTATTGGTTGCAGAACAAATTGTACCGGATGGATCAGTCGAGAAGGGGAAGTAGTTAGAGTTTGTAGTATCCTTCCGTTTGGAGATCTACAGAGATTTGCTGAAGAGGATGCAGACACTTGAGAGTAGGACATCATCCTTACCAGAAAGTATCATTTCTTTCACTTAGGAGAGAGTGGACGGGAATGTTACTTCATACGTGTGGATCGTTCCTAGCAAGGTGCCTAATTCCCTGAAAGGGTCTCTTCTGATGGTACAAAAGAGAATTGATAAAGCTACTAAGCCTTTCACGATGAATTCCATTAGTGGGCTGGTGGCGCTGCAAGTGGATATTGCCAAGTTTGGGCCAAGCTTGGAAGATGTGGAAGCGTGCATCAAAGTGTTGAATGAAGGGTTGCTGCAGTTCAGGACAGAGAAGGAAGTAGTGGCTAAAACAGATGGAAAGATGTTGAATTACATGTTCAACAAGTATATCCGATATCAGAACAAGAAGAAGACATAAACATTACAGCTGGCATGACTTCTTCTATTCTTTCTTCTTCTATTTTCTATGTTCTGGATGAAATTGTAAAACTTTAAATTATTGGTTTTACAACCATTACTTAAATTCAAGTGGAACCACTCTATTAGTTAAGTGATACATGTGTCACTTAAGGAGAAGTTAGTTAAGGATGATTGTCAAATGTCATCTTTACTTGTTATTTATGTTTCAGTTCAGTTAGATTTTCCATTTGTATTTTCCCTCCTACATTCTATAAGTAGGAGAAGAACCTCCGGGTTAATGATCAGAATTTGTAAACAAAAATATTGTGTTATAGACTTTGTGCTAAACCCTTGAGAGCCACTTGGAGAAAAAGAATACAAAGGAGCAGGTTTCCAGAGAACTTTGTGTCACGGTGTACTGTGTTTCTTGCTTTTAATCTTAGATCTCTTGATAAACTTTGTGTTATTTTAGATCTGGATCTAGAGCTACCTTTGTTTTATAATTCTGTGTGTTCATATCTATTAAGTTTCTTCTATGTGCATGCAATTAGCTCTGTTATCTACTAATTGGGATGCACATCTTCCCCATTTCTTCTCTATATTTCCTTTACTTCCTTCTTCTATAAAATACTTCCTTTCTTGAACAACTACTTACTTGCTGCAGAAATTTCTTAGTTATGGTTCATGAACTAAGTGGTTAAAGTAAAACCCCTGATAGATAATAACACATTTTAATTGAAAAATCGACACTGGAGCCTCACCGGTTAAATGAGGGAGATTTATCTCATGGCGATCGCCTAGGTTTGATGCTATGCACGCAGAAAATCTAGCCAACAACTTTCCTAAAGTTAACTATGGGAGGATCAATGACTAAGATCCTGATAACTGGAATGACAAAGGGGAGATTTAGAGGCTATGGACGGGTAGCGTAAATTCCCTATGGTTTATCTTTCTAATTAGGATCTAAGTATTAATCTAAAATGAAGTCTCTTAAACTGAAAATAGCAATTTATACTACTGTTGAAAGGGAAACTAATATAAACAAAATGCATGATTGAAACATTATAATTACAAACAACTATTTAAAATACTTTTATACTAAAACTAAACAAGCGAGATAACCTGGTGTGGTTATTCACCTGTGCAAATGTGTGAATCTAGATGAAAGACAACTAATTAACTTAATTGAAAACCTTCAATCTTACCTCAGAAGTGAGGAACAAATCATAGCTTCTTAGAAACTATCATTCCCCACAACTTCCCTGGCAATATTGAAAGCGAGCTTAACTGAAATAAAATGATTCACTACTCTATTTGATAATAACTTTGATGATTTAAACCTGGAGTTTACTAAGCAGAGGCAAATCCAGTTGTGTTGTAGCTTGTCCCCTTAGTGTGATCTTTTCGTTCTTGCATGTTCACGTGAATCCAGAAAGAGTAGGAGTATAACAGCATCGGCAAGAGAAGGCACTGGGACGATAGTTGCTTTGAAGTAAAAATGGCACGAAGCACAAGTAGGAGAGGGATGACGCAAGTGAACTGGCTTGGCCTATGTGATTCCTAGTAGGGTCATTGTAGCAATGATGAAACAAAATGATAAACAATAGGTACTCAAACAATGAGCAATAGTAGCTTCAGAGAAATACAACGAAGTACAAGTAGGAGAGGGATGGTGCAAGAGAATAGAGCTTGGCCTATGCAATTCCTAGCAGGATCGTTGTCGGTGTACAATGAGGCATAACTAAATATTCAAAATTCTAGTCCATGCTAAAGATAAAATGATTCATAAACAAAATCTAGGACTGAGTATTGAAGACTGAAGCTCAAGAATGAAGACTCCAGACCAAAGAACCAAGACCATTTACTTGTAAACAAGTTGCATATTTATAGCATTTGCAATCACCAGAAGGCAAGTTCAAATTGAACTCTCTCACCATTAAACAAAGAGAAATTACTATTTACCAGGTGGCTAAAACATAAATGCAAGCCAAAGTTGTTGAGAAATGCGGATGCAAATTGAATTTTTACGTTTGACGAAATCGTCGGAGCGTTATGGAAAACGCGCGCCGCAGGACCGCCACCCCCTATGCAAGGTGGCGGTTATAGGACCGCTGCCCTATCCTGGCGGCGGTTACAAGACAGGGCGGCGGTTATAGGATCACTGCTTTTACAGGAGGCGGTCTGTAAATAACAACAAAAAAACAAGGAAAAAGAGAGAAAAGGTTAGGACAAAACATGTAGAGGTTGGACAAGGCTTTTTGGGATGCAAATGTATACTCGGCGAGCTTTTTGGATTCCGAACACCTTGCGAAGAGATCTTAATCATCATTGGGGTTTTTCGTAACCTCTTTTAAGCAAAGATCTGACATACAATTTTGGGTACGTACACTCTCCTTCCCTCTCCCATCTCCCCTCTCATGTTCTTTGAGAGCTCCTCCCTATATCTTTGGATGCTTTAGATTGTAAAAAAATGACCCAATCCCTAAGATTTTTCTCGGACTCACTAATTCCTACTCAAAATCCCTAAATCAATCAAGATTTGGGGAAAATTTTATGTTTCGATGAAATCGAAGAGAATTCTGGTTTTGAAGCTGAGGAAGATGATGCGGAAGATGAAGACTATGCAGAGGAGGATGTCGTTGAGGATGGCACCAAGAAGTTTCGACAATGTGGTGAAGAAGAAGGCATTGAGGAGCTGTGTTGAGGATGGTACTAAAGATGTGCCCACCTAGGATGTTTAATTAGACCCCGTGTTGTTCTTTGACAAGAGTGTTGAAGCTGGCCGTGGAGCTGATTCATGGTATTCTTGGTAACATTACCACTATTTTTAATGTCATTAAGAAATGGAAAATCTCTACGGATGCAACTGGCTCCAACTTTAAAGTGATTTTATGGATATGTTAAATGTTACGAAAAATTTTGTTAGCAAAACTGAGGACTTTGTTATAATAGAAGCTATTAATGATCTTAAAAATAATATACCTATATAGCCCGGGGTGTGGGATTTTTGTGAACTTTTTGGATTATGGTTTACTTTTTGTCGTTAGGCTAGCTACTCTTATGTTATATCAAGTTTATCTAGCCGGTAGGGGCCTTATGTAACAAGGATGTGGGTCCTATCAAAACCCTCACTTTTTACCATAATCCAAAAAAGGTGGATCCCCCAAAGTATCTTTTGTCCAAAGTAACTCTCACATGCGGGATGGCTAATCAATAGTTATGCTAAGTGAAATTGACATTAAATATGTAAAACATAAATCCACCAACGGACAAGTTATTACATACCATCTATTTGAAGCACCCTTATCAGAAATAAACCTTTGAGTATGGAATTTCTAGATGAATCCACTATGAAATTCATAGAATCACTTGAGTGGAAAATTTGTTTTGATGAATCATTTACCATACATGGTTCAAGGGTGAGCATCCTTCTCATCACCCCAGATGGTGATCTCATCCCAACATCTTTTTCACATTGAATAACCATGCATAAACAACATTGTTATATATAAAGCATTCATATCGGGCTTAAAATTGCAATCTAATGGGATACACAACATCTAACATTATTAGGTGATTATCATCTCATCATTAAATAGGTCAATTGTGATTATAATGTCAATCGGAGAAAAACTGATCCCATAGAAGAAAATAGTTGACAATATTAAAATTTATTGTTGAAGTTCAAAATTGCACACTAGATTTGACCTTGGAAGATCAAGAATTTTGGGCCAACATGGGACTGTCTCTAAGTTTGGGACTTGGGATTGAGAAAACCTACGAGAGAATGCCAACTTCCTCTATTTTACGGATTTAGAGAATTTGTGGAATAAAATCTAACCTAATGTTAAAACTACTCCTAAGTTAGCCTACAACGAATGCATCTAAGGGACTAGGGAGAGAGAAAGATACAAAAAATGAAAATCTAAGCTAAAAAGGGGTTATATCACCAAGATAAAGGGATGATAACTCCCCAAAGGGAAAAAAGGGAAGAAAACTCAGGAAAGAGATCATATAAATGTGTCATGGGCAGACCAAAACCACATTCACTAACCCTTCCTTCGCATTGACCACACACAAAAAGGAACCTAAAAGAAGAAAACATACACAACATGCCAAAGAAATAACATAGAGGAAAGAACCTAAGAAACACAAGTATATGGTGAAAAGAGATCCATAAGACTAGATTTGTTTCTTAAAATACCAAACCGAGGTATGAAACTTGTGAGAAGTCACCACTATTTTGGAAGAGTGTCGTTACAACTAGAGAGGATCCCTCTTTATGAATATGATTTATATAATTATAGAAAAATGAGAAGAAGAAAGAGGAGAAGAGAGAGAGGCATCAACATGAAAGATTTAACCACCAAGGACCAATTGCCATAGATGTTTTCAGAGGAGTATGGATACGACATGGATCAAATCACATGCCATCAAATTTGTAGGTCAAAGAGAATGGTGCCCAAACTTCATTTAATTTTTTTTCGGTGGAGTGGTTGTCATTTGGTTTTCAAATTAGGTGTGGCTCCTATGTGAAATTTGTAGACCTCATATATTTTCCATGGTTTCCAACAGCTGTCACACCCTCAAGATAATGTGCGAAATCGCCGACCCCAAAAATACATTAAACCACTCATGATTTTCTTTTCAATGCTCTCATTATGCCACATAGATCTCGTTTCCATCCATTTAACTATGTTCCTTTGTTCTGTAGCTCCAAGAGAAACCACATAACACTGGAATTGAGAAACCCATGAGAGACAGATTTGGTGCTGCGGAAGACTAATTTCCTCAATGCCGCATATGTCTAATAAAATCTGTGAAGCACTAGTTCTATTAAATTCCACCTAAATCCCAAGCTCTTGACTTCCCTTATTTTGCAGGTCGGAGAACCCACAAAACACTACATGACCGCATCCTGGAAGACTAATTAGTCATATGTAGTTTTCCTGAGGAAAAAGTGGATAAGTCCATTCTTGATGAATTGTTTAAAATTACATGGGGTCGTAATTTTGGACAAAATTTTGACAACATCCAAGGGACATTTGCCTATTATATGATAAGGACCAATAACCTTGAAGTATCCATTAGGCTTGGAGTCAAGCACAACCTTGAAGGAAAGTTGATTTCACCCTTTAAAACTTGTCTCCTAGATCCACATGAACTTAACATTGTCTTGAAATTGATCTTACGGAGCTTTGGGTAAAACTTGGAAATTTTCCTACCCATTTGATTTCTACCATGGAACCTGGTTTGAAAGTTAAAACTATGTAATAAGAACAAGGCCCACAAAAACTATATACAAACATGGAAAATCATCCATGTTTCGTGGAGGAAACATGCAGAGTGTGCACAAGGCACTTATTACAATCAAAGATGACCACCACAAGTGTTGAGGATAATGCACTCAAACCATGATCAAAACACAACAAAAGGAGGGAACCTCCAACAAAATAAGGAAAAAAATCAAGACAAAAACTATATACAAGATGCAAAACCAACTCAAAAGGAGGGTTTGAGATAAATCCCATTAATTGGGATTTGAATTGCCTCTCCATCAAGATTGGACAGCTTCAAATGAGTTAGATTGTTTGGAGGTAGTGATAATATACATGGTCCACTCTAAAGTACATCAAACTTGGAGTGCCACCCTATTTTAGCTTTACCTGCATCCCATTTCATGACCAAGTCTCATATTTTGAAATCCTAAACTTTGGATTTCTAGTCAAACCATTGTTTGGTTGACCTCGTATGTTTCTCTAACTTGGTCATGGTGGATTTCCTTAATTATTCAAGTTCAATCAAATCCGCTATTCTGAATGTTCTTTAATTTTCACCTTCAAATTCTAATTATTGGGCTATCTCTAATGAAGGCAACTCTAAGGATAAAGGAAGTCTAGTCTCTCTACCATAGACAAGTTTGAAAGGAGAATTATCAATTACTTTCTTTGATGTGATTCTATCACCCATAGAGAATTTCTCATATTTTTGTGCCATTCCCTTTGGTTTACCATCGTTGTTCTTATCATGAATTTGATTAGGTTCTTGTTAGTAGATGATGCTAAACAATTACCCTAAGGATAGTAATTAGAAGATGTCTTCAAGAATATTCCAAGTCTAAAAGCCCAATAAAAAATTCTAGAACCTAGGAAGGATTTTGTATGATCAGAAATAATGGTTTGGGGGACCCAAACCTTATCACAATTTCTTTAATAAAATTAGGGATGGCTAACTCAGTATCTTCCTTGAGTGCCACAACTTCTATCCATCTAGTAAAATAATTGGTTGCTATGAAGACCCACTTGTGTCCTGCACTTGATGCGGGATTAATCATGCCTATAAAGTCAACTCCCCATTAAAAAAATGTTTCATCTACCTAAATAGGATAAAGTAGGAGGGCCACCATATTCTTTTTACCATTGAAGAAAGCACAGTCTTTACATTTTCAGATTCATTAATGTTTATCCACAAATAATGTGGGCCAGAAGTATCCTGCCTTCGTAATTTTCATCGTTGTGGCCTTTGCTAAGAAATGTCCACAAGAGAAACCATTATGGAATTATGCCAAGACTTTGTTTACGTGTTAACCCTCTATGTACCTTAACAACATTCCATTGAGGTTATTTTTTAAAAGAATCCCGCTAATCAATACATAAGGAACTCGATTGCAATTTGAGATGCATTCTCTTTTGTTTATTTAATCTAGGAGGATAACCGCTAGTTTCTAAGATTTTTTCCATGTCATTCATCCAACTACTACATCTAAATTGATCTCATTTGTCTTATAGAAACTCACCGTTCTGTGGATCTTACGTGTTATGCATTTTTCCACCATTCCATAGATCTTCACCTTGAGGAGTTGGTAAGTTCTCGCGGGTCCTCTACAGCTTTGTTCCTTTTCTTCCTCAATGAAGAAGGAAACTTCTTGATTATCTCGAGAATCCAAGGAAAATTGTTCACAAAGCTCCTCGCCTCTTAAAAATTTTGTAACCTTGATGGTCACATGATATTCCATGATTTTGGTCACCCATCTAACTCTTTTTCATTTATTTCCGCTCCAATGATAAAGTCCCTCACACTAGCATATGAGACTAAAACTTTGATGCAACTAGTAGTAAACATTCTCTTGAATTTCTTGAGGGATATCATGATGGAAAAGACCTTATTCTCTATATAATTATATTTTAGCTCATACTTCTTCAGTGTTTGACTAAATAATGCCACTAGTTTCAAGCCTTGTCATTTTATTGTGTAAGAACCACAATGACGTTACTATTAGCCCCATATGCACAAAGTATGAAATCCTTTGAATAATCAGGGTCGATAAGAGTGGGTTTTTGAGAAATTACCTATTTGATCTTAGTGAAGCCCTCTTATCCTTCCATGGTCCATTTAAAAACTACATCCTTCTTAAACATTAGAGTGATAGGCCTGACTAGTCTCGCAAAATTAGGAATGAACTTCCTAACAAGATTTATCTTGCCCAGAAAAGACTGCAACACTTTCTTGTGACTTGGTAAGGAGAGAGAGAGAGGATGAGGAAGATTATTTCAGGGTACAACGGAAATACCATCTTTTGAAACAACATGACCCAAAAACTTGCCGTGTAAAACTACAAAATACACTTTTTGGGGTTAAGAGATACCCCAACCTCCCTACATTTGTCAAAGAATTTCTTAAGATGAATGATATGATTTTTACTTTCCTTTGATAAAATTGTGATATCATCCAAGTAGATGAGGATGAAATCATTTATGTATCCTTTAAAAGTATTATCCATTGCTCTTTGAAATGTGGCACCCACATATGATAAACCAAAGGGAATTTTCTCATATACATATGTTCCCCAATTGGTTGTGAAAGTGGTATTATATTGATCCTCTTTTGTAACTTTGATCTTGTTAAAACCTGAGTAGCTATTAAGCATAGAAAATGCATGGAAAAGAACCTTGCAAGTAGAAAACATGCACAACCTTTCAAAGAAAGAATATAGAGGAAAAATGGAAGAAACACAAGTATAGGGCAGAAATAGAGGCACAACAATAGATTTATTGCTTGAAATGTGTATAATCGATTACAATAATGGCGGGAGGTGAAAATACATTATAGAGACCAAACCAGAGGTTTAAAACTTGTGTGAATTTGGTCACTATTTTGGCATATAGTTCTGTTACAACTAAAGAGGATCCCTCTTTATGAATATGATTTCTATTCTTAAAGAAAAATGTGAAGAAGAAAGTGGGAAGAAGAGAGGCATTAACAAGAGAGATTCATCCACCAAGGACCAATTGCCATAGATGCTTTTAGAGGAGTATGGGAACTTGATATAGGTAAAATTACATGACATCATATTTGTAAGTTAAAGAAAATGACGCCCACACTTCATTTAATTTTGGTTGATGGAGTGGTTTTTGTTTGGTTTTCAAATTAGGCGCACTCATGTGTGCAATCCACGGACCTCAAATGTTTTCCATGGTTTCCCAAAACCTTCACACCATGAAGATGATACACAAAATAATTTATGACCCCCTTATACATTTAGCCACTCACACTCTACGTTTGGTGCTCCCACTATGCCGCAAAGATTTCCTTTCTTCCTATGTAAAGGTTTATGTGTGATTTGTAAACTACGTCTTTTAAATAATAAATAAATCACATTTTGTGATAACAAATGAATAGTTTAATAAAGCTCTTAATATATAGTTTAATATGCAAGAATCATTCATGCAATACTGAAAATGAGATATGTAAAAGGAGGAGACAACAATTTTATCCCGAGAAACCCAATGTGGAAAAACTCCAATAGGGTAAGCAATTACTTCCCTTCACTATGTAAATATCCAATACATTACAAGTTTACTATTAAACTATGACATTCATGAAGTATTCAAGCTTCTTTTAATTACATTACTTGCTTATAATCCTAAAACAAAAGAACTTAACTCTTTATGAACAAAATATGAACAATTCTAACTTCCTCCTTTGCTCACACTTGAATTCATTAAAATGACTTGCCTAGAATGAATAAATGCACTTGTATTTATATTTGTTTTGCCCAAGGATGAATGGGAAAGTAAAATAAACTGATTGGGAAGAACAAACATTTACAACTGTTGTCTAGTTTCCTCATTTTGGCATTAGCGGGTGCGAACTTCTAATGTTTGCAAAGCGCGGTTGCGAGACCACGGGAGAAACGTGTAACCACCGATGCCTACAAGCGTGGTCCCGCAACCACCATGGTGGTTGCACAATCGATACTCTGTGAATAGCGGTGGTTACTCATAACCATCATGGGGGTTCTTATCGTCATACAATTATCACACAACAAAAAAATAATGGCCTTTTCCATCATTCGAAGGTGTCTGGAGCACCGTCATCTTGACTTGACCATCTTCGAATATATAGAACATGCTAAGGATGTGAAATGTAATTTTCAATCAAGAGAATACAAAGAATCGATTACTTCTAGATCCATTTTTGGATCATACCTTCCCAATTTGAGGCTTTTAAGTCCCTCAACGCTTCCAAGACCGAAGAGGTGAAGAAATTTCTTCTATATATATTCTCTAGAATACCACTTGGCCTTGGTAGGCTATTGACCTTTCAGCCCAATCAACCACACATTTTGCACTCCACGTTGTGTTTTTCTCTCTTTCGATGTAATACCACATCATCCTCTAATTGCAATAATCCTTCTTCTTCTTAATCCAACATGGATGGTTCAAAGAGACGTAAATTCTCAACATTCACAACTAAATATATTCTCATATAAGGAGGCAAATCGAAAAAAAAATGTATTCTTACCCACTTGTTTTAGAATTTAAATGGGTCATTCTCAAGAGGTTTGAGTTTATTATCTTTACCTTGTAGCCTTTTTCTTCAAAGGTACAACCATACTTTACCACCAACAAGGAAATAATGATCAGTTCTATGTTGATCGTGTCATGATTTGTGCTTGTCCCATGACTGCTTCAACCTCTTTTGTGCCTAGAGGTTTATCTATTGAATTTTATCAATGAATTTCTCATTATTGTGGACTTCCGATCCACTTTCCTTGTCTCTACATGGTGATCTCAAAACAACATCAAATGAACTTTTAAGAAAATAACCAAAACATGTCTCAAAAGGAGTCTTAATAATAGAAGAATGAACTGCCCTATTACACAAATGCTGGATACACCCCAAATTCTCATCCCAAATCCTAGGATGTTTCTTATTGTACCCCTTAAGAGTTGAACCAAGGTACAATTTACCACTTTTGTTTTCCCATCTATCTCGGGATGAAAAGCAATAGACCTTTTCAACTTAGTATTCATCTTCTCCCACAAAGTAGACCAAAACTTTCCTATGAATCATGAGTCCATATCTAACACAATAGAATTAGGAAAACCAAAATTAACCCATGTATTAATAAAAAATAACTCATTTGCATCACTATCTTTAATGGTCTTCTTACAAGGAATGAGAATACACATTTTACTGAATTGGTCTACTACCACAAAAATATAATCATACCCTTTATTGGAGGTAGGAAACCCATCCAAAAAATCCATGGAGATCCTTTTCCATGGTCGGGAATGAATTGGTAATGGAATATATAAACCCAACATTCTATTATTAGGCTTTCTTGTACTACATAAAACAACCCTTGATAAATTTGACAACTTTTGTTTACATGTTTAACCAATAAACATACCTCTGTAAATGTACAATAGTCTTTGTCACACTAAAGTGACCAGCTACCTTAGAAGCATGTGTTTCCCTCATCAATTGAACTCTTTCCCCCTTAGGCACATATGGTTTCTCATTCTTGAAGAGCAGTCTGTCCTTGAAGTATTATTCTCCTCTAAGCGCAAAGCCCTCACTTGGAGGTTTCTGCTTTCAATATTTCTCCAAAATTTAGATCATGCTCATAACCTTCCTGATATGCTTCACACACGAAAGGCTTAGTAGAAGTTAAAGTTTCTATAGCTGAAAGTAAAGGAATTCTAGATAACATATTAGTTAACTGGTTAGTCACACCTTTCTTATATTTTAAAATCAAATGAAACTATTACACTAAACCCATCCATTTATAGTGTCTAGCATGTTGAAGTTTATTTTGAGCTTGCAAATATTGAAGAGGTTTGTGATTTGTGTGTATGATAGTTTCTATAACCTTTAGACAATGTTTCCTTTTCTTGACCACTTACACAAGAGCATGCAATTCCTTATCATATGTACAATAATTCAAAATTTCTCCCCTGAAAAATTCGAATGATAACATACAAAGCTTACCTCCTTGAAGTAGGAAAACTCCCATAACATAGTTCACTAGCATCGGTCTCTAATTCTAAAGGAAGTTGCAAGGTAGGTGATGCTAAAACTGGAGCATCACCAATCTTGTATTTGATGACTCAAAACATCATGTTGTTTCTTACCCCAATTAAAAACCTTACCACCCACAATCACATAATGTAGAGGTGTTGCTATGGAAGAGAAGTTCTTGATGAACTTCCTCAAATAATAAACTACACCAACAAAATTCCTGGTCTCGGTCAAACTAGACAGTGTAGGATAATTCAAAATGGCATCTATCTTAGCTGGATCAATCTCCAACTCTCCATCTCCAACCACATGCCCCCCAAAGACAAGTGATTTTTGAGAAAACTCGCACTTATTATCATTCAAATCTAGTCAATTCTCCTTTAGAACGTGAAAAACTTGATGTAAATGGTTAATATGCTCATCAAAAGTTTTGCTAAAACCATAATATTATTTAAGTACACAATGACAAAGGAATCAATAAATGGTCCCATTACCTCATTCATCAACATCATACGGTAGATTATGCATTAAATAGGCCAAACAGTAGGACCAACCATTCATACAACCCTTGCATGGTCTTGAACATTGTTTTTCAGGTGTCCTCTTCCTTAATCCAAACTTGGTGATACCCAGATTTCAAATCAAGCTTAGTAAAATATTTAGGATGATGTAACTTATCCAACAAATCATCAATTTGAGGAAGAAGGTACCTATTTTTTATGGTTATTTTATTTAGTGCTTTATAATCAACACACATCCTCCATGAACCATCTTTCTTAGGTACTAAAACAATAAGAGAACCACATGGAGAAGTGCTAGGATAGATTATACCTTGCTTAATCAAATATTGTAACTGTTATTTTACCTTGTTGTAATCCTTCAATGATTGTATGTACAATACTAAGTTTGGAAGTAGATTATCGAGTAACAAATGTATCTCATGCTCAATTGGCCTAACTGGGGGCAACCCCGTAGGATATTGGAAAAATTCCCTAAACTGTTGAACCAACTCTTTCATCTACTTCTGCTCTTTGTTAGTAAACATACTACAAGTGGATTTAGATGCAACAACTTCCTCTTCTTGCATATCTCTCAAAATAATTAATACAAATTTCCCACTAGCATTAATAAACTTCTTAACTTTAGAGGCACTCACCAAAGAGATCTTCGAGTCTCTTATAAAGGCTAAAATGAGGTAGATATTACCATCCTTCACTAATCAGTATTGGTTGGCTCTTCTCATGAAGATGGCATCCTAGATATACAAGTATGTGCTTCCAAACACTGCACTACACACATCAAGAGGAACAATATCCAAAGTAGTTTCATCAATAAACCTCTTATCAATACCAAATGTAATTTTGCATTGCTTGGTAACCTTGATGTCCACACATTTCTTCACCCAACCCAATGAATATGAATTCCGATAATTATAATTCTCTAGTTTTAGCTTATCAACTAACTCCTTACTTATTAAATTAGATTAAGAACAAGTATATAAAAAAATACCCACTTTAGTTTTCTTCACTTGAATTTTTATATAAAAATTTTTAGTAAGCTCATTTTCTGAATAACACTATTACTACACAAACATACCTCTTTGTAGACAAAGGTGCAACACATAGTCTCATCCACCTCTTTGCTGCAAAATATCTCCTCTCCTTGGAGGGAAACCATGGCCTTATTTTTGTTTTTCTTATTTTTGAAGGGATGTAATTCTAGGTGGAGCTTCCAACATCTTTCCTTAGAATGAGTGTCAACATTAGAATGAACAAAATTAACTTTAGTATCCTTCTTACAAATAGAAGTACCATTCTTCTTACATTTCCCTTTTCCTTTCTCCTTTTGTTTGGTGTCACCTTATTTGTTTGAAGCATGCTTTGAAAGGTAGATTAACTCTTTTTCTTATCCATCTCTAGATATTGAGCTTGAGAACAAACCTCATCTTTATTCATTGGCTTGGCCAAAATAACTAGTCTCCTCGGTGGATATGGAGTCCAAGGATGTACTTCGTTAGAATGTCCCGGTCCACTACATCTTTTCCATTTAGACACCTTTCTTCCGAACTTACCGGTGTACTCTTGCACATTTTTGCCTTGCTTCAACCTAATAAATTGGCAATACATGGACCTCTCTTCCTCATAAAAATAAGATAGATTTGATTTTTGATTAGCCTCTTAAATTCATCCAACTTAGTAATAGGAGGAAGCTTCTTAACAACCAAATAATGAACATAGCTTTCAAACCAAGTTAAAACATGATTCATTAATTTTAACCTTATTAAAAAAATATGTTGACTTTCATTGATTTGATGTAAACTGAAATATACCTCAAGATTATCTAGCCAATGGTCCAACTTTCTCGCAATTCATGTTCCCATCATAAGGTTGAATCTCTATTTTCACTTTATTTTGAATGAAGGAGTAAGGTTGACACGAGGATTCTCTTCCTCATATTCATGAGTATATTCTTTATAGTCTCCTAGCGCCTCTTTTGGAACACCAAACTTCTCCATGAGTAATCCCATGATGGACTACAATTTTCCCCATAAACAAGGAAATACCGCCCACATATTTTGGATAGACTTTCGACATCCGTCTCTAGCTTGTAGAAACGCTCCTCTTCGATCTCACTGCATCTTCTCTATGAGCCATGTCTCGATTTCTTACTTCCACTTCTTGGTGAAAATCTCCACTTCAAAAGGAATGAGGATACCTTCACCACTTTCACTTCCGTTTACGTAAGGGGCATTTAAATTAAAATGTCAACACAAGTTAAACCACATAATTTATTTTTATCTTAACTCGCCCGCTTACCAATTTGATTTATAAACGCCTCTTTTAAACAATAAACAAATCCTATTTTGTGATACTTTGAAAGAATAGTTTGAAACTTATCTTAATATCTAGTTGTTGTCATGTAAAATAGATGACCCAAAAATGCAAAATTCAAACCATGACAACTAAGCCATAATGCAAAAGTTTTGCCTTGTAATACTCCTAAATCTCTTCCCGATAAAATTGCCTCATGTTTCATCATCATCTTGGCCTTAAAGGTAGTCGAAATGCATATGAAAGAGTAGTTTAACAAGGTTCCTAAGTTTCTTCATGAAAGTGCAGTGAAAGACTAGTTTTCTTGGAAGCCTAGAAAGGCTAATTTTGGCCATTTCGAGCATTTGTACAATCCCTGTAAGAGTTTTGAAAAGGAATTAAGTATATATAGGTTGTATTGAGGATCCTTGAAGGTGTTGGAATTATTTTAGGAATATTTTGGAAAGTTTTGACCATTCGGGGATAGTTTGTTCAACAATTTTTTTAGGTACAAGGAATGAACACTTCAAAAGTAAACTTTAACTTCTCTAGCTAATTACGGGAGCTCCGTAAGGATTTAGGAGGAAAATAAATAGGAACTAGAAATATTGAATAATTTAATACATTTTGGGAACATTTTGATCCCGTGTTTAATGGTTTCTTGAAACATTCTAAATAGCGTAGCCGCCCCTCCTCAGATTCGAACTAAAAGGGGCCAATTGTTTGTGTTTCAAGAATATTCAAGGTATTTAACTTGTTCCATTTATTTTATAATATTTTTTTGATTCAAAATCATATAAAATTTGGCTCCCAAACACCATTATAAGCCTTCAGGGTGAAATAAGTATGTTTTCATGCTAATTTTGGCCAACTAATGTAAAATTTATCTTTTTGTTAATGAAAAGGCACACTTTTGACCTCATCTTGTCCCTATTTTACCCTTAGGGACATGAAGGACACAAAAGTGTGCCCTAATCCTCATCCCATAGGCGCACTATGGAGCACCCGGTGTCCCGTGTTCCATGTGTCCCGTTTGTCCCCACAGGGCAAGGGGGACATGATGGACACAAAAATGCACCCTCAATCCCTCACCATGGGCATAATTTTGTGTTCTTTATGTTTTTTATGTTCCCAATGGGACAGATGGGACAAGAAATTATTCCCCATAACCAAACTCTCATATCACCTCTTTGTACTTTTGCAAAGCTTATTTCCTAGCCCCCGCTCTCATCTCATCTGCTTAGTGGCATGCTTCCACTTGAATTCATCTATAAATATTTGTTCCCATTTTTCTCATTGTCAAGGGGACAAAAGGGACAAGAAAATTCACCCATGCCCAAGCTAGAGCCCCCGGACTTCCATGCAACCTCTCCTAGCTCCGTAGGTGATTTTCTCAACCCCTCCAACTCATCCTCACTTGCTCTCGTGCTGCTACTTGTCTCAATATTGATCCAAGGAATGAGCCCATGTTCTCCCTTCTGTTCCCATTACACCATTAAAACTACTTTTTTAACTTCACATTAACTCCCACTTAACTCGTGTTTGATCTATGGTCAGCAGGGAAGTATAAAAGTGTTTTAAAACATAGTTTTGGCTTATTTTCTCTATAGAGGTTGACCTCCCTCTATTTTTTTTGTTGTAATACCTTGAAAAACATCATTTTTTACCAGATATGTTGTCCAATTTTTTTCTCTAGAACAACCATAGCCTTCAAAAACAAAATTTATTCATCTCTCAAACCGGAAATCGGATCACAACAAAAATTTGTCATATTTCTCTTCTCTAAAACACATTTGGGAATATTGTAGCTACATATAATATGATTCCTTATATTTTTTGATATAATAATTTGAAAAACCAAACTGAAAGAATTTCTTTTATGATGTCCAAGAGATTCAGTGGATGAAAAATAGTGAAAATTGGAGCACGAGATCCCGGTGTAAAACATAACACAATGATAGCGATGCTTCCGTTGAAATCGACACATGTAAGTGCACTTTCTAAAAAAATAATATGCTCTAAACAATGAGATTATAAAAATAACAAGTTTCCCAAAATAGCAAACTTTCAACATTTAGAACATCCTGAAATAGTAAGGAACACCAAAACAAGGTCAATTGGGCAACTTTCTAAAAATAACAATTTGGGAAAAGAAAAATGTGTAAAAATATAAAATTTCTAAAAATTGAAAATCCTCATCAGTAGAAATATCCTAAGTGGATTAATAGTTTCATAGAATGAGGATTGTCCAAAATTTCAAAATAGCAGCTTTCGACCGCACCTTCTAAAAATAGAAAGTTTCGATTTTGGTATAGAAAGTTATTGGTAGCTCTGTTTTCACTCATCTTGTTTCTTTTTAAATACATGAAGTTCAAATATGTGGGTAATGATCCATTTTCAACTTTGGTTACCGAGTATGAAGGTTTGGGTGATAGTGATGTCACTCATATGGACCTAGAAGACCTAAAAATAGGATGCTTGGAGGACCAAGAGAGCCTATGGAAGAGAAAATCTTCACTAGTAGATTATTTGCAGCAGGAGGCCATCCAATATCAATGAAAAGTGTATAATTGGTCTTAGCATGTGCTCAACATTATGAACCTGATTCTAGAATAGTGAGGGTAGATGAAAACTCCATTCTTGCAATGCTTACACCCAAGGGCATCTTGTAGTGTATGTAGATTCCAACCAGTAACAATATGGTCATAATCTCCAAAAGGGTCATGGCTAAGACAAGGCAAGAAACCCTCTCGTATGTAAAAAAACTTTTCAAGAAGTGAGTTCCATGAGGGCTACTCAGATGTTATCATCTTGTTAAGCAAGGTAATGGGTGAAGAGACGATGAAATATTTCTAAGACTAGATGGACCAATTCATCCTCATTTCCACTGAGGGAAACCGGGTGGTATATTAGGGATAGATCATAAGTGACAATAGTCACTATTAGTTTCTCTAGTTTCCTACCACAAGAAAGTTCACGATGACCTCATATTTGGTGTATGCTCTTACAAGCACAAGACAATTCAAAGGCCTAACTGTCACTCCAAATGTTTCTTAGAAAGTACTAGCCTTCGAAAGGTATCCTCAGCTCACCGGTGAATGATGCATTCACCATGTTTGTGATCGACTTCTGGAAGGCAACCCAGAGCTAAGGTTATCCTCTCAAGCTGCAACACTAATCAAGAGGTATGGATGTTTCTTCACTCAGTTTGTAACTTTCTCCTACATAAGGGTTTCAGATTCGATCTTGCTCCTCACAAACTCCCCATGTATCTTAGTGATAAGATAATAATGTTTGAGTTGTGTAGGAAACTTTCTCAAGTCCATAACAGGTGCAAGAACCACAAGAAAAAGGTGTGTCCTTCCCCATTTCTCTTGGAATATTTTCATGCAAAAATGTTGCAGATGCCTCAAATCTCAAAGCTTCCTTTTCTTCCCTTAGCCTCTACTCATATACCTCTAGGTCTGATTTTGACATCTGAAACAATCTTAAAACATTCAATCTCCTTGAATTACACCATATTCCCTAGATTGAAGATTATTGGGTCAATTTCCTAGATGATTTTGAGGTAAGGAAAAGAGATCATATGAGAATGACTTTTGGTCAAATGAGGAGCTCCTTTTGATTGGTTCATTAAAGGTATGGAAGATGACGGATTTGATTTGTTCGATCCAGAATATCAAGTGGTAAATTCTTCACCTCTTCTATCCATATCATGGAGCATTCAAGAATCATTTGATATCAGCGAGAGAACTGCGCAAAGAGCAATTGAAAGGTCTATGGAATGGTTCAAGAAAGAGGATTGATTTCATATAATCTAGTGGGCTTCTAACCCTTTCAAGTCAAACATCTCATCTCTCATCCTTAAAGGCATATGAGAGAACTACGAGCTCCACTCATTCAAGGGAGCCCGCAAAGAGGAAAACAATGGACACAAAAGGATCTCACTACAAGAGACTTCACAAGAAGGATAAAGTCACCAAAGATCTCATCAAGGATCTTGAGCAAGAAGAAATTGATCCTTCACAACCTCTAGTTCTACAAAAATCACCAAGTATATCCTCTTCCATTGCTGAGTCAACTTATCAAGTGTAGGATGTGGTCCCTCAACGCGAACTCCGAGAATGCAATCATGCCTTGTGTTGAACCTAAAAAAATTTATCTTCCTATGGATCCAATAATTGATTGGAAGTGAGCAGAGAATGGTGTAATGTGTAAAGTGACACCTGACTTTGAAGCCATCTCAAAGATTGTGAAGACCAAATGAGGTAAGAAGGCACATGTAACTTCTCACTTTTTCAAATAGCGTTTACAGTAATCAATATGTAGAATTTATCTAGACAAAATTCGTAAAAACCATAGAGGAGATGACTCGGAAAATTATGAAATGAGGAAAATTTATCTCGGGGTGAAAAACACATGAAGGGAATGCATATTTGTTTAAAGATTATGCTTCTCGTTTACTTTCAAGGAACGAAGAGTACAAACAAACAATTGAGTAGTTGGAAGAACATGTGAAAATTCTCACTTCTTATGTTCAGTCATTCATGGATCTAAGTTCAATTCCATCTATCCCCACCAAAGATGATACTCCTATCAGTAACTTTGACCCCAGTAGCAATAAAAAGGTGAGGGGCATTCCATGCAAGGAAGAGCTAATGATCATTGGGTTGTGAGAATCCTTGAAAAAGGAATAACATTATTTCTTGAAATTCTTTCACTGTTTGAGTTTGTTCTTACCACTACTGCGAAGGTAAAGATGAACAAAGATGAAATTGAGAAGGAAAAGGATCATTGGGACCAAGTGCTTCCGTTGGTGATAGAAATGGGTAATCTTGACTCTTTCATGTTGGTGGGAAAAATATGTTCAATTATATAATTGAGAATATGTCCCCAATTTGGTCTCAAACATTGGTTGCCCGATATGAAATGTTGAATAATGCTCTCGAGGAACTTGATAATTGTGATGAGCTCACTTCATAAATTCTAGGGGAAATATAAAAATGGAGTGCAGAAACTTGGAACACCTCCAGTAAGTGAGAATTCATCGATGGAATACCTTCTGAAGCCATTTGAGGAATTGGTCAGGAAAGAAGCAGGAGATCCCTTCTCGTTTAATTAGGACACTTTGGAATCTCTTACAGAAATTAGGTGTGTAATTTCCAATACTGCTAAGGATCATCAAAATTGGTTCAAACAATGCAAAAACATTAACATTACTTTTGAAACTTGGATCAAGGCTCTGAGCTTTGTGCATATCCCTCAAGTAGAGAAAGTGGCACTTGCAGCAACACACTTCAGCAAGGAGTTCAAAGGTGAATAAAATTTTCCAGAGCATTACCACAAAGTTAATTGACAAACGAATCTTCATCGGTGGATGCATCATCTCCTTTGGCATGATCCTCTCCCCCTATTCTTCTCTCATCATTCCTTTCTCTCTCATGTTCTAATTTTCTATTGAGAAGGTATTTTTTAGTGTTTGTATTATTCACTTTAATTAATGAAAAGGGAACCACTTTTCTTTCCTAGGAATATGAAATGTCACAAGTGAAGAAGGTAGGTGAAAATTCATGTGGGGAGATGAAATGTCTCTTTGTAAAGCTATATATTTGGAAGACTTCCTCATTCTAAAGGGTTTTCAATTGTGAGTCTCTAAGTAGATAATTATTGCACTACTAAGATATAAGCAAGAGATTGCATTCTTCTATTTCCTTTGTCTATGTTTCTTCCATTTCTTTGCATGATCAACTTTGTAGACATGATAATCTTGTAAAACCAAGGAAGGTGTTAGTTCCTTTGATCAATGAATCAATATAAATCTTTGTCTATGATTTGTTTGTCTTGTCTTGTTCTTGAAGTTGAGTTCTTCTAATTGAGTGTAGAACTATTTTGGTTAATGTTGTGGAAATATGTAAGTTCCTATCCACGAACTTAACCCTCCTTCCCCACATTCTTACTCCCCTTTACCTTCTCTCTCTAAGTAAATTCCTCCCTTGCACTAGGTGTAAGAAATTTTGCATAAGTCTAGTAGAGTATTCCTATGTGATCCTCGACTTCACACCACCGATATTTTATTTTCTACATTCAATAAATGGGAGCCTCCCCATTACCAAGAGGAGAGAATTAGTCTTGTAGACACTAAATCACACACTTTGAGTCAATATTTAGTCTTGGTCTCATACTACGATTCATATGGTTCTTGAGTGAAAAGAGTAGTAATTAATCCATGTCTTTTTCCATTTTTATATTACTTGTTGTATTTTCTATCTTACACTTGCACTCATCCCGTCTGTTTTATCATTTTGCGTATTTTCTATTTCTGACTGGGGTGCCCATCCCAAGACTAGGGTGCCCTAGGAACCCCGGTCCCATTCTAGTGTCCCGATCCTCTTTACACTTTCTTGTCACCTTTTAGGAACTTTCTGACCATTTGAGCTTCTTATCTTTTTATTGGCCGGCCTTTTCGGGATTAATTATGCAATTAGAACAAGATAACCATATAAATATAAATTTATGTGACCATAATGAGGGACCAAACACTAAGCACTTACTATCACCATCTAGGTTGCATCCATCATAGGCATCTAAAGCTACATTTGCATCCATCTAGCTCCATCACAAAGAACACAATGTTGGTTCATCTGCATCACACTTCATAGGAGGGGATTCTTATGTTTCCATGCACACATTTATTACATTCAACATCTATTTATTGCTCGTTACTTCACAAAAAGTGACTGGCACAAGAGTAACCTAGGGCACGATTTACACACATACACATAACTACATTGGGTTTGAGATGTAGTACAACACTCGCTTAGTAAGTCCACCATTGTGGTAGCTGAGGAAAGTTTGATCCCTTCATACATATCTTTCTTTTTTATGGGTTTGATTCTTGTCTTGGGGTCTTGCAATTATTTTCTTCATCATTGATCATTGGTGACATCCAACGCAGCTTAGCAAATCTAGTGTGACAGAAGCGAAGGTAGGAAATCATCCAAAGAGCACATTAGAGGAGGTTTGCAAAGATTTTTCATAGACACGGGTGCCTAAATCTTAGACAAGGGAGACCACATGCCCCCTTGTTCCTTTCCAGTGTCCCGGTCCCAAACCTATTGTTCCATATCTATGCTTTCTCAAGCTTCGTGTGGATGTTGTTGTATTATGTTTATTATGTCACCACCGTGACACATTCCCGAACAATTTACGAATTAACTAAGCTATCTCTAACCCATTTTTCACATTAGGGTTTCATGTTTTCACTCATTTAGTTACTTGAGTCATTTCCTTTCTTTATTTTAGTTGTTATTTATCACTTTGCATAACATTATATTAACCTAGTATATAGAAGCATAGCTTTTATATTATAGTTAATCAGTACCAGAGCATTGGTGAAAATCTACTAATTTATCCTTGTGACAAATTATTTCACCAACACTAGTTTAATTTGTAAGAATCCTTCACATAATACTGAAAATGAGAGATGCAAGACAAGGAGACAATAACTTTATCCTGGAGAAACCCAATGTGGGAAAAAATCTAGCTAGGTAAGCAATTTATTCCCTTCACTATGTAAATATCCAATACATTACAATTTTATTGTCAAACTATGACCTTTAATAAGGATTCAAGATCCTTATATTTGCATTACTTGTTTACAATCCTCAACAAGAAAAAACTCAACTCTTTATGAAAAAAACAAGAATAATTCCAACTTCCTCCTTTGTTCACACTTGAATTCACTAAAATCACTTGCCTAGAATGAATAAATGCAAATGTATTTATAGTTGCTTTGCCCAAGGATGAATGGAAAGGTGAAATGAACTGATTGGGAAGCCCAAAATTTACAGCTATTGAGTTTCCTCATTTTGGCATCATCGAGTGCGTAATCACCGATGTCCTGTAAAGCGGAAGTTGCGGGACCATTGAGGTGGTCTTGTAGCAGTGGTGCTTGTATGTGGTGGTCCCGAAATTATCACAAAGGTTAGACAACCTCTACTCAATGAAAAGTTGTAGTTTCATGACCATCATATAATTATCACATGGAACAGAACAACAATGGCCTTTTTCGTCATTCAAAGGAGTTTGGATCATCGTCATCTTAACTTGACCATCTCTAGAATAATGAACATGCTGAGGATATACATTTCAAGTTTCAATCATAAGAATACATAGAATTGGGTACTTCTAGATCCATTTTTGGATCAATATGTGACTATGTTCCTTCATTTCACTTCTCCAAGAGAAACCACACAACGTTGCAATTAAAAACCCATGAGAGACTAGTTTGGTGCCATGGAAGACTCACTTCCTCAATGTTGTGGAGATCTAATAAAATTTGTGAAGCACTAGTTCCATCAAATTCTACCTAAGTCTTAAGCTCTTAACTTACTTTGTTATGTGGGTTAGGATAACCCACATAACACTACGTGATCGCATCCCACGGAAGATTGACCTAGTCTTTTGCGGTTTTCCTAAGAAAAAAATGGTTGATTCTATTCTTGATGATTTGTTAAAAATTATATGGGAGTGTAATCTTGGACAACAATTACTTCATTGCAATCAACTTTGATCAAAGGTTGCTCATATACACAAAACAAGTAAGTAGATGTCATGACAACCATTGGTTCTTTGTTGGACATACTAGAGCATAATGAAAATATCAGTTCTTGGTTGAGCACCTAACCATTTTGTCCATTGATGTACCTTATTCCTCTATGATGTGTGTGAGCTTTCTTCTTGCACTTCACTTGATTGATGTCGGGCACCCTATCTATATATGGTACACTCGATCGATATTGGTACTACGTGATTTAACAATCAACATTGTTCTCACTTCCCCTTGGTGCCGAGATATCTACAATTATCTCCATGACCACACCATCCCATATAAAATTTCCCATAACCTATGTAAATACTTTATTCAATGTGCATCTCATTACACCATCCTCAGTGGCACCCTCTATCATAGGGGTCATGATGGAATCCTGTTATGATGTTCAAACTCGGAAGAAGTGATCATCTCTATGTAAGGAGTACACATTGGTATTTGTGGTGCATATACCAGTGGAATGGTCCTTTCTAAAAATTTTCTTCATGTTAGATACTATTGGCCCCATGAAACTGAATCTTATCAATTTTTCTGTAAGTGTGTCCCTTGTCAAAAAACATAGTAACCTTATACATACACCTTCACAAGAGTTGCATCCCATTACTACTCCTTAGCCCTTATCCCAATGGGGGCTCAATATGATTAGTAAAATTAATCCTACTTCCTCCTATGGCCACAAACACATCATTACTACTACTAACTATTTTGCTAAATAGGTAGAGGTTATGCTTCTTACCTATGTTAGTGGAAAAAATATCCAAATTTATCTTTAACCATATCATATGTTGCTATCAGTATCTCATTCGTCCTCATATTTGATAATGAAAAGTCCTTTAAAAATAAAGAAGTCAAGGCCCTATGCCATCAATTCCATATTAAAACTAAGTTTTCCACCTCGTACTACTCTCAAAGAAACGACCAAGTAGAAGCCTCAAATAAAACCCTTATCAGTATCCTAAAACAGATGTGAATAAATCATCAGAATTGGAATTTATAAACATATCCCACTGTCTCTGGCTTACTGTGTACTTCCATTTGCACACCTACGGGGTAGCCCCTATTCCCTTATTTATGGATCTGAAGCCATCATTCCAATTGAGATTGGAATTCCTTCCCATTTCCCTCCATGATTTGGTTAATGATGAAGATTACCGTATCGCTCACCTTCATGAGCTAGAAATGCTAGATGAAAAGCATAAAAATCCTTAGATCACCTCAAATTCCATCAAAACCACTTGCATCATAGTTATAACAAACATATTTGACCCCGTGAGTTCGCGATTGCTGATCTAGTACTAAAATATAATAAGAGGAATACCACATAAGAACATGAGAAGAAAGGAAAGATTGAGCCTAACTGGATTAGTCCTTATGTCATCACAACCAAGTATGGATCTGGAGCTTATATATTGGCCACCCAAGATGGCATAAAACTTGAAGAACCTGTCAAAATTATGCATCTCAAAGTTTCTACTCTTGAGCTATAATAAAAGTAAAAAATACAAAAACATAAAAAAGAATATAAATACACACACACACACATACAAGTACAAAGATGAAAACCAGCTTCCCGTGTCATGGTAAGATCATTGTCTATGAACACCCTACATTGGGGGCACAAACCTTTCAATTACTTTTTAGTACCCAATATCCTCCTCACATTCCATCCATGATCCGGATCACTAGTGGGTTAGCTTGAACATCATTGGGTTTACAGCTCTAACCTTTTCCCTCACCTTTTCGTAATGATTGGTGGAATTCCTTCATCATCTCCACTATCTATAACATCCATTTTGGAAATCATCCTAAAAACCAAAAACAAACAAAAAAAAGTAAAACCTCAAAACCCACAAATAAATAAATAAATAAATAACAAAGAGACAAAATCCACAAAAACAAAGATAACACATTTCTTTCCACATGGCTTATTTGTTTATTCACATATGTTCTTTTTTCTGAAGTTTATATATCATTCACATTTTCTAATATTTTGTATAATTTGTCTCTACTTTATGCATATATCCTAGGGGCATCTTGATCTTTGTATCCTAGTGTTTCCTATTATATGCTCCTTATGTTTTGTTTTCGATTGTATCTTATGTTTTGTGTAGCACGCTCCATTGATTGTATCTTGTGAATGCATATCGTACAAGGGCATCATGATTCTCTATATCATGTTGGACCTTGTTTATGCTCTAATGCATATTACAAAACACTCATCATGATCTTCCATATCATGGTGCATTATGTCGTAAGCTACATCAAAATAAAGATGCTTTCACAACATAGGTATCTTCATGCTTGATCAACAACGTAATTTGAAAAATCCTTTTTCCTTCTATCATTAAACCTCATCCCCCTTCTTGGCAACCCCTCCAGCTTAGGAATATTACTTGAACACCTTTACAAAATGTGAATCTTACTTGAGGATGCTCCTCATCCACTACTAAGGATAACATGTCCTTTTTCCATTCATCCTCCCTATTCATATGTACCAACAAGCCATATTGCCAAAAATATTACCTCTCACCATATTCATCTTTTCTCTTGCCTCCTAGGTATCTCTTTTTACTAACGCCTCTTCACCTCACTATCATATGAGGTTAGCTTACTCATATCAACCTCAAATGGTGGAGGGACAAATATGAAATTGTACTTGAGATATTGTTAATGTGAAGATATCTTGGCAAATGAGTAAACTAGAATCTTGTGAGATGAAGTTTCATCTTAATATGATGACAAATAGTATTAATGGTAGCTTGAAAAGTAACCTTGACATCATTAGTTTTTCCTTTGAATGTTGGTTTGTTGGCAAAGTTGTCATTAGATGTGGGGTGTTAACAATGTATTTGAGCTTATTCATATGTAACAATTTTTCTTCACATTCTTTTAAATTATGGCCAAAATGGTCAAAAGATAAAAAAAAATCAGAAATGATCGAGTCTTGTAAAGGAGAAATCAATCTCTTTGTAAAAAATTCTTGTAAATCACTATTAGCTAAAACATTGTTTATTCTGGTGAGTATAGTCTTGTAGCACAACACATAATCATTGAGAGGTTCATTGGATCCTTTTTGTAGTTTAGCCAATTGTGCATAAGAAATTTTGTCCCTAATGTTGATGGAGAATCGTGCTAAAAACCAATTTTCCAAAGCATTAAATTAGTGTACAGAGTCAGTTGGGAGAGCATAAAATTTTTGTAGTGTGAAGTCTTTAAGGCTATGAGAGAAAAAATGGTGACCAATATTTCATTCAAGAATAATAGAAACAAGCCAACGTAAAATGAGTGAAGATGCTCTACAGGATCCATTTTTCCATTATAGATAGGTCAGAAGCAACATAACCAATAGGAAAATGATAAGAAACTACTTTAGGTGTGATTGAATTGTGAAGCAACTGCGTATAATCCATGGTGTGAGAAGAAGCATATGCACCTCATTGTAATTGTAAGATTTGTGCTTGTAAAGTATGAACAAGGGATTTAAGGGCGTGCATGCTAAAAGATAATACATGTCAACCATGGGGAGTATATGTGGGTTGTGTGGTGACCACTGTAGTTATAGGGATATGCATGGAAACATTAGGTAATGATTAATGAGCCACCCCAAAGGTGTAGGCTCCACTGATGTATGAATAATAGATGTGTTTGTATGTGATAATAAAACATGACTAAGCTGATATCGGACAATATATAGTAAAATATCAATGTTAGAAGGGTTATCTTGCAAGTACTATCCATAATTCTTTATTGAAGATTAATAATGGATTGGTTAAGATCAACTTCAAGCAGGGAAATGACAACATCTTCACACTTAGGGTGATGTTGAAGATATTCAAGGATTGATATTGGTTCAACATGAGGAGAATACATTATAAAAATAAGTAAGGGAAGATTAGAGAAACATGCATAATGCACAAGGAACTAATAATATCCTAGATAAGGTGAAGGGTTAGAGAAAAAGTGGGTTTAACAAAATGTTTACCTCTAAAACTACCGATAAAACCAAATAATGTCATAAATTATAGGGATTTGAATTTACTCCTAGCCTCATGATAAAATTTCTTCCCTTGTTCTAATTTTAGCACTTAATGACATTATTATAAATAATTCTATATTTTGTACTCCCTATATGATCAATAGATGGTCAACATTAGCTAAGCATATTATCCCTCTATTGTCTTTTCAAATCTAACTCAATAAACTACATACCGATTATTCCTTAACAATCCAAATTTACTGTAATTAATGCCCTTATTTCAGTGGTTTGAATTAGTTCATGCTTCATTAAATTTAATATCCCATAGGTCTAAAATAATTAAAGCAAGATCTTTGCCATTAACTCGAGCAACATCATTTGAAGCCTTATATGGAGAGGTTGCCAAATTTAGTCGCATTGAAGGAGGTGAATGCCTTTAAGGTGAAGAATAGCCATCTTGGATATGCCACAACTATGAGAGTGGAAATGATAACTTTTTTCATCGTACCATAATGAATATTGTCCCAGTGATCCACCAAGGTTTGAGATGGGTAACCTTAAGATCCACTTTGTTAGACTGAAATTGAGTCTATATAAATACATTAGAGATCATCATAGTCTTCTTATAAGTTTTAAAAATGTTCATGGAAGAGTTAGAAAAATAGTTATCTCTTTATTTCTAAATAAATAAGATATTTTTCACTCGAAAGTATGTAATATTTGTGTGAAATTTGTAAGAAGCATGTGTCACTCCCTAGAATAATATTTTACTAAACAAAAGGATTCAAATAAAAATATTTGAACAAATCATGAATCAATCCATATATTTTGAGCTTTTGTTAAAAATCAAAATGAATACTTAATAGCCTCTATGTGGCCATAGAAGGGATGATCGGGAAGATGAAATCATAAATTTATAAGGTGACATCTAAAGGGAATCCCTTGATAGAGAAAACACCATATTAAATATGAAATTCTGGGATCAAGGATGCATCCCAAATGTTTTAAAATTCCTTCCTCGAGTGTGGGATATTGGATAAGCAAATTTTTCTCATGTTGTAGGATCTCTCTTGCATACCATTACCACATCGTTAAGAAATACATTTTAAAAAACAATATCAATCATGCACAAGTGAAGTCTGTTTCCTCACTAATATATATAATATGTAGCATCCTCTCAATATAATATTGAGATAATAAATAAGTGCCTAATAAATAGTCATGGGAGTTAGTTTCATGCAACAAAAATTTTGTTACATGAAACTAATATTAGTTATGAGGAATATTTTCACCCATAAAATATTATGTGAAAACAAAACAAATAATTAACAACTCTCAAATCAAGCTCAATTGTTATAGTGGGTGTAAACATGGCTAACACAAAACTAGTTTAGAAATAACCCAAACCATTATCCAATGTGACCAGACCATTCCAACACCATCCCTTAAGCACATAATGGGGAGTAAGAAAAGAGGAAGCAAAGAGAATAACAATTCCTAACAACTAGGTCTAATGATGTACCCATGTATAAATACACAATCAAATCACAAAGTTGTCCCTATGGAAACAAACCCATCTTACCAAAATACATGGATGTCAAGTCACTATAACCACCAAGTCATATAAAAATTAGTACTATATATGATGTTCACTTAGAGAAAACACTAATCAAAAGAAATGGGAAAAAAATATACAATGGATGAAATGTATCACCACAAGGAACCTAGAAAACTAGTAATATAATAGTTAAAGTGGAGTGCGCACTTATGCTTTAAGGTGTCCTAAGAAGCAAGACTAAAATACTAACCACAATGTTGAAGTAGGTACATTGGATGGAATGAATCCCATCAAACATAAGTGCACTTAATGGACTCAAATGTCATAAAATATATAATAAGAACATGTGTTCAATCTACTAATGTTGATAAGTGTCGTGGATGTCGAATTTAAAAACACCGCTAAATAAAAATCCTCTTCTCTTTACTCGAGAGTTGGAGTTTTTCTAACTATAAGAAATGTTTGGTAGACATACTCTCACTTGAACTCATTCTACTCAAAGGTGTTATGGATCCACTACATGATCACATAACATATAATAGTTGACATTGTAATTCAACATAATAACTCCATGCAAGGTGACTACCAATGGTGTCAATATTGCAAGAGTTAACACAAATTTAAATTTGATCTACTGCCAAAAGATGCGGTGCACCAAATATCGATTTTTTTGAAGGAAATATGAATGATACTTAAATAAATATCAAAACCATGCCCCCAGTGTTATCAATAGGTGGAGTGATGTTACAAATTTGTATGAGTGGACAAAACTAACTACTCGAACACTAATAAACTAACATTGGATTTTACCAGGCTAGCTACACTTTAGAAGGAGGGAAAAATCAAATAAAAGTTGAAGGATACTGTCAACATTCTTAAAAAGTGCCTAAGATACAAATGAAATATACCTCTCAAGAATATTTCCCGGTAGTGATAGTAAAGTCATGTAATTAAAGGAGAGAAAAGTGCTAACAATATAACACAACCGCATTAAAAAAATCCATGGCTCTATAGAATTAGTGTGACTACAAAATTGCCCCTTACAAAATAACATCATAAGGCAAATCAATGACAATGAAACCTATAATATTGTTGAGCTTTTTCTACGCTCTACCTTCTTTATCTTCAATGGAGAAATTTACGAGTGAACCAAAGGCATTGCTAAGGTTTCCCCTCTCTCCCCCATTATTGCCAATTTATTCATGGAAAATTTTGAACAAAAAGTTATTTTATCTTACCCTTTAAAACCAAACTGGTGGAAAAGATTTGTCGATGACACTAATGTATTTTGGGCTCACAACATGGAAAACCTTAATAATTTTCTCCAACACCTAAACAACATCTCTCCCCACATTCAATTCACCATAGAAACTAAGATTGATAATGCAATTTCACTCCTTGACATCCTTCTAAAAATAAATGAAAATGGCTCTTTATCCCAACAAGTTTTTAGAAAGAAAACTCACACTGACTGTTACCTCAGAGCAGAGTCCCATCATCACCCTCCCAAAAAGTTGGTGTTTTAAAAACTCTAACTTCTAGGGCTGTAAGAATTGTGGATCAGGATCACCTCAATCTTGAATTAAATCTCCTTTCTAAGGTTTTTTTAAATGGCTATAACAATAATTTAACAAAAATCACTCTTTAAAATGCTATCATTCCTCCTCCTAAAAATGTAAAACAAATTGATTCGGGCAGAAAATCATCCTTATATAAAAACACTATTGATAAAATAGAAAAAAATTTAAGCAAAAAGGGTATTGTTACTTCTTTCAAACCTGTCAACACCTTGCAAAATAATCTAAATTCCCTTAAGGATAAGATTGATGCTAATCTCAATTGTGGTGTCTATATGATAAGTTGCTTGTGTGGTAAACCATATATTGGTGAAACTGGTAGATCTATCAAAACTAGGATTAGCGAGCATGATAGAGACATCAAGCACGATCGAAATGACCGATTGGCATTAGCTGAGCATTCCCTTAAAAACAACATTCAATTTGTCTAAATTCTTCCAAAGACAATTATGTAAAGCGTCACCTAAAGGAAGCCATTGAAATCATGCATTTTGATAATAATATAAATAGGGAAAAAGTTTGGTTTATCAGTGACAATTGGAAACTTGTTGTTCGTAACCTCCCAAGTGATTTGCATTTTCCAATCCGCTTTAATAAGATGTTCTTTGTTTTTCTTATCTTTCTATTTGAATGATTTTAAGACCATTATAAAAATGTTGTCTTAATCTAATATGTGAATAATATTTAACCTTATAATAAAATCCTAATAAAGATTTCCAATCTTTGATCGTAAGTAAATAGGTTTGGCCTTGTCTCTTGTTAGGTAACAATTTAAGGTTTTCCCTTGATAAAGTCTCCATCAAATATTATATGAAAATATCCATATTTTTCATTGCTTTGTAATTTTATCTGAGATTTATAAAATTCTTGAACTAATTTTAAAAGAGGATAAACTTTATCCATTATAATATAGAAAATCCTAAATAAGATTTCCACAACAATACTCATATGTAAATATTAATAACCTTGTCTCTAATTCTAGGTTTTATTTAATGATTGATAACTATCTAGGTGTTTTCCCCATGATTTGGGCACCATCAAAAATTTATGAAAATTTTCAATCTTTAATTTCCTCTTTAATTTTATACCTCCCCTTTTGATTAGTAAATTTTTTTCCCTTCCTAATTAGGTGGTTTTTCATTGTCTATTCTTTGCTTTTTTTTGAATTTTATAAAAATCTTGAATTTTATTAAAATAGGATAAACTTTAACCATTTTAATGTTGAATAATTTAACTTCCTTATTATTCCCGTAAATGTTAACCTCCTGTTAATAGTAAGCTTTTTCCTTTCTTGCTTTAATCTTCTTATTATTATCTAATCCCTCTCTTTTGACCATAGAAAAAAAAATTAATTGCAATTTCTTTTTGTTATATAAACCTAAGATCAACAATCATATAATTACTCACAATCATTTCTCCCCGATGACAGTCTAGTTTTTGACCAAACGTCATTTTTTAAAATTACAACATAGTATTCCAGATAAATATCTCAACAATGAACTGTGAAAATATCAGAAATTCAATCACCAAATGATGCATATAAACTATAGAATGTTGTAAATATCTAAGGAAACCATCTAAAACAAGAGAGTTTTTCTACAATTGCTAATGAAAATATCTCAAATAAGAGATAACACTATAATGCAGGAGGATAAATGAGTAGATCAAGAAGTTGAATGGTGGAGGATCCATTCTTGTAGTGACCTCATAATGAATGCTTACGTTTCCACCATAAGTGATCAGAAATCCATCCCAAATGAACACATATAGCTAAGGAGGATGCTTGCATGCAATTTGGTCTCAAGTGCACAACTTGAGCATACAAGGGAACATTAGAATGTGTGTCATGTTGATCATGTATACCAATTGAATCTCAAGTTTCTCAAGCTTGAGTGAAGGTGTGGTAGAACTCATGTATAGCTCATGATCCTCATGAAGAGTTAAGTGAACAAAAAGAGGGGATTTTTCAACAAGTGATCCCATAAAAGATGTATTACCCGCTTTCGCTTTCTAATCAATGTCATGGTGATAATTCCAGCTTAACAAGATGGTTAGGGAAGAAATACCCTAGGAATTTCCATCAATACCTCCACTAGAAAGTCCCATATAATGGAAAATCTAAGAACTAAATACAATGGTATGTTTACACCCCTTATTACACTAAATTTCCCCTTTTATAAAATAAGCTCCTTTGTAAATAATACAACGCTACTATATAAAATTTTGCCCATGCTTAAAATATTTCTCACTACAAGATAAAATAAACATCACTTCTTTAAATGTGTTCCCGCTTTTAAAAAATCAATACCACTTCTATCTAGCAACATCATCCATATGTGATTGTGGAAGGCCGATAGGCACAACTTTATTGCTTTTAAATTGCTAAATCACAAAAACCAAACATTTATTGATATAGGTGAATAGTGAATTTATATAATCTTGGCCAATTTAATATGCAATTCCAATCATAGAAATGAAGTTTATAGGAGAATATTTTTAGTAATGAGAGAATTTTAATAGATGGAATGTATTATACAAACTTATTTTTTCAAACAAGAGTATACTTAAGAACAATTAATAATAAATATCGTCTTTCTTTCCTTTGAAAACAAAAGAATATAAAAGTGTTGATGAAGAGTAAAATTAAGTTCATTATATCTTGATGTATTTTGTACAATATTACACGTTACGTATATATAATTCCAAATGTTGCATACATATATATTAGGCCACTTACAACTACAAGTCTTGATAAAAATATGCTTTCATTATGGTTTTCTAGTGACCATACATGTTCGGAAGTTCCCACTTGACATTTGTTTTTGGAGATTTCGGATAAATTTTATGAACACTAACTTTACACATGCTAATTGAATTTTATTAAAAATTCAAGGTAACTTTAAAAAATACTATTTTATACATATATTTAGATCGACACTCTCCACAAGGCCATATTTATTTTAAAATATCGAAATCCTTATTATGAACATCATTTTTTTGCACATGTGCAATCATACTAGTCTCGAGATCCTACATTTCCTTAAGGAATTTTGATAAATATCTCACATGGAATTTGTATGCTTTCACACTACAACAATCTTTGACAAAAATCTACTTTCAATTATGCTTTCAATTATGCCTTACGCTGATATAATGGTAGCTCTCATTTTGACATAGTCTAGATAGATATTGTAAAGATTGTAGAATTTTTCTTTATACTTCACAATTACATTTGCTTAAAAGTTGCTAAATCCTTATCAAAAACCTATTTTGTGCACTCTCCTACCTCGGTAGGCCCTTATCTAAGGGGTACCCCTAGAACTCTATAGGCGATAGATCGAGGAGTCTATCCGGGGGACTCGGCCGACGCGAGGAGGCCGAGTCCCCTTGGCCAACGGCCTATATATAGAATAGATGGGTCACCCTATAGAAATATCCATATGGCGATAGGACCCTCTAGATCAGATCTATATGGGGGAGGGGATGGTGTGCTCGCCTAAGAAAAACGATTCTGCGGGGATTAGACCCGATTGGCGCGCTCGCTCATGAGTGAAGTGTTTGCGAATGATGGTATAAAGGCCTACCAACCAATTAGATAGTTTAAGGCTTTCACTAAAATATTAATTAGATTAACAATTTTTGAGTATATATTTAAGTTATTTCAAGATGAACACTATTAACTACATACATAGGTCATCAGAATCGTTATTAAAAATTGTAACTACTATATTTATATTTCCCTCTTAAAAATAAGGATCAAACGACATATTTTGTGCAAAATCTAAAGCTTTACTTAATTTTACATAAATATTGTAAAATTAATCCATACATTTATTACTAGAACTAACATTGAAGAATTTACAAAAAAACTAAAAACAAAAATAGAGCTAATCACAAGGATTTGTTTTTAATTTATTTTTTGTTACACCATGTCCTACTTATAAATTAATTAATTTATTATGTTTTGATATGGATTCTAATACGTTGTTTAAGGTTCTTGGAGAAATCGATAAACATATGCATCACATGAGGGAAAGATATAATTTTCTAAATGAAATATGACAAATTGTCTAGGTTTTGGGTGATGAATATCGTATAATAACTTTAATAAGTCATTTATTTTCTCTAATGCATAGCTTTTAATGTTTTTGACATGCATGGAAATGATTTCTTATGTACTAAAAATATAGCTCATGAGAGAATCCATTTATTTTTCTTATAACATCATCGTTGATGCAATTATGTTGAGGGAGAAGTGTTTGAGCATGACCCTTCAAACATGTGAACCAAACAAACACTTCACTACTCTCAGAACACTTCCATATTTTGTATTGAATTTATATGTTTCTTACATTTTTGTTATATCTTTGTATGTGTGTGTGTGTGTGTGTGTGTGTGTGTAAGAATTGTCAATCAAATAAACATTAGGCTAAAAAGGTTAAACAATCTTAAAATAAACAATGTCTCCTTTATTTAATGTCATCACTTCAAATGATTTACATTAAATATAGAGACCACTTTTTTAGTTTTATGATTTTTTTAATGAATTTTTAGAGGACTCTTTTCCTCCAAATTTCTCCTAATTTGAATATGACATTGTTAAGATGTAAATATATTATAGATGAGATTGGTTGTTGATATTTATAATACTCACATGATAATAATTAGAAAAATATATTATAACATTAAAGTGCCAAAGAAATAAAACAATTTGCCTCCTTAATATCGAAATGAGAAAAAAAAAAATTGCGCATAGGAAATGTTGAAAAATTATTCCAATGTCTAACCAAAGAAATTGAATGGACTCCCAACTCTATAACACACTAATATATTCATAGTTAATGTTCCTCTTTAACTTTTATATTTTTCTCATGGTGGGAATATTTATACTACAATGACCTTTATTAATTAATCCCCCAAAAAGAACTTATCAACATAAACATTAAATATGTTAATATAGAAACTATAAATGAGCAACCGTGATATTCATGATGCCCCTTATAAGGTGCCAATTATGAATACTAAAGAAGATCGTCTCGATGTTATGTTCCCCTCATTTCATTGTTTTCTCTTAAAGCTATCAGAGTGCTAGATTTTCAAAATTCAGGGTTTTCCCATGTGACATCCTCTTGGATAAATCCTTACATTGAATAAGATACAATGGATATAACTTACTCTTTAATTTTTTATCTAGTGCCCAAAATTTGTTTGTGACGATAAATCAAGTATATATAACAAGGTCTTGGAGAAATCATTCAAAGTGAGGCATCCAATGACATTTTAATACAAGTTTCAGTCTAATTTGGTAGTTTACATGAATCCTTTTGATCCATTTTAGTATTGTGCTACCCTATTCATCATCATAATTGAAAACGAATCAGTCTTTTGGCTATAATACATAAGCTACTCCTCGCCTCCTGCTTATAAATATATCTCTTAGTGCAAGAGAGAGTGATTCTACATCAAAACGATGGTCATTTCTTGCTAATGAATTTGCAAATACAAAATCATTCGCTTGGGTACATTTCTAGGTCCTAAACACATACTAGCATTCATATGATTCATAAGCAAGAAAACTAGTAATCGATGTTGCCTTTGGCCTTTTCCTTTGCTTCTTGTCTTATTTGGTCCTTTACACCCTACAACCTAGTCAGTGTTTTACTTATTTATCTTTTATGGCTTCGACACTCAAAGCACCCAACTAGGATAGGAGCACCCGGTGCCCCTATCTCCTCTCGGGGTCCCCCGACCCTTTTCCACATCACTTGCTTCTTTTGGGTCTCTTTTATCTTTTGGGCATCTTTTTCACTTATGGTCCGACCTTCCAATTGTCAATTACGAAATTCAAACAAGGGAATTGTATAAATACATAGTCATGTGTTCAAAATAAGGGACTAAGCTCTAAACATTATTACTATCACCTAAACTTGCACCGAAAAGGCACATAAAGCACTTCAAAGCATCCATTTGGCACTTAATCAAAGGACAAGGGACCGCATTTTCTACATACACTACATAGGAAGGGGAAGTTCAGTCTATTCCATCCACACATGTTATACATTGCTACATTTGTTAGGTTGTGGAGCTCATTTTCATGTGAGAAAATGTTGAAGACTGCACACTAAGAGTACTACACACTTTCCACAGCTTGTCTCGCCGGGGTTTAGGGAGAATTTTTTTTTTTGGCCTTAAAACGTGCCCGATATACCACGAAACGTGATTTTCTCATATGGGCGGGATTTTGACCCATAGGTTTATGGGATGGTTTTGGCCCATGGTTTTGATACCCACGATTTTGTAAAACTGCTTAAGTAGTTGTCTACTTATATGGTTTTATGCATATGGTAGGTATAATGTAACATTGCATATGTGTTTTGAATTGGGTGTGAATTCTGTAGAGTTTGTTGAGCATATCTCCAAACAAATGCAGGTATTGCATTGAGACCAAATTGGGTGAACCATGTTAAATACTGTGTCTTTGTGTTGTGTTATTTTATTCTCGCGCTTTTATTTGATATCTCGTAATATTTTTGCATATTAGTTTCTATTGCATTGCGATTCTGTGAGAGATTATTCCACATATTTTATCCCTTATTTCCTAACAACATTCTAGATATAGCCCACTATCAAGTGAAACTTGCACTAGGGCATCCTAAGGCATCCTAGGACACAATCATTACACACATTCACAATAACTACATGGAATCTCGAGATGTAGTGTTGTACTCGGTTGTAAGTTCACTCGTCGGTTGACCACCGGGCCGGCCTCGACTCTCCATATCAGCATCTTTCCTTTTTGGATTTGATATGGTATTGTGGGTTTTGCAAGTTACAGTACCCTCGCGAACAAGGACCAAAATACAAGTGATCAACAGAGAATATTTGTGACACTTGTGCGACACAACAAGAATCGATTCTGCCCATTTGCACAATTATGGGTGCCCATTATCGCCTCCGCACCCAAGCACCCTTGTCCAAATACATGGGCACCCATGTCCAACATCATTTGTGAGCTCCATAATTTATCCTGAGCATTGATGACACAATTCACCTCTTGTTTGGTAGTTTTCCCGGTCTGTACCACTTCCGATCAAGCATAAATAAGACAAATCATTATTTCTACACCTCTTGCTTGGGGTTTCATACTTTACTTCCTTATTACTTGTGTCATATTGTATCTAGTAGTTGTATATCATAGTTTACATTCAGTTACTATGCAATTAGGGTTTTATAAAAACTAATTTCATTAAATCATTTGGTGAACCCATCTATTCGGACTCCAACATTGCTTCTAGGAAATTGTAGAATGTTTTTTGATCATGGCTTAATCTTATGAACCCTATACTGATGAACATCTTCGTGACCTCAATGCTCATCTTGCTAAACATCCTTAAGATCTAGATGTGTTATTATTTGTAGCTTGTAAGGAGGCCACCAATTTAGCTGAGCTTAATGTTCCTACTTCTAATACCACTTCTCTTCCAATTACTAACCAACCTCCTAATTCTACCAATCCACCTACTTCCAATGTTCACGTTTCTATGGCTATTCCTACCAACCATCTTACTCCACCTATCACTTCCCATACAAGGCAAGTCTCTTCTTATGGTACTCAATATCTAGTTTCTCTATACCAGATCTCCAAGTTCAAATCCGCCAACTCCAGGTGAGGCTACTTCATACTCCTCTCCATGTCTCGTAACTCCTCCTTGCTCCTTCATACTCTTTTTGCACTCCGCCATTTCTTCTTATGCACTTTCTCTAAACTTCGTCACTTCTAAGCTCCCCACCTTTGATGGCCATAATGAGCCTCAAGATCATTTTAGATCTTTTCATGTGGCATGTCTTGATTATGCGGATGATCGCACTTTTCTAGTGAAGTTATTTCCATCGAGTCTTCAAGTTTACACAATGCGTTGGTTTTACAATCTACTCGCTTCATTCGATAACATCTTTCACGCATTTACCCAATGGTTTTCTCGTGCATTTTTCAATCAATATCGGTTCCAAATATCCTATGCTCAACTTACACAAATTAAACAAGGATCTATCGAGCATTTAGCTGACTATGTGTTGCGCTACAAGAATAATCTAGCTAAGATGACCAATGTTCTCGTTGATTCTAAATTACAAGATCTTTTTGTCCAAAGTCTCTTATCTCCATTGCAAGAGAGTGTTATCTTTGAAACCTCTCCCTCATTTTATCAATTATGCCATACACTTAAGTTACGTGAAAGAAAACTCCTATCTATGGGAAAGCTTAAATATCATGATCATGCTTCATCCTCATCTTCTAATAGGTTTCAAGGAAAATATACTTTCAATCCATCTCCTAAGCCCACTGAAGAAAAATCTATTGTTAACATTGTTTCTACTCTTGAAAAGATTCAATGACAACCTCCAAAGCATACATTCACTAAATTGCCTTATGCTCCTCGCTTTCTATTGCCACAACTTATTGAAAGCAATCTTATTACGCTTCCACCACCGCTCAATCTTGATCCATCTCGCCCTCATGGCCACAATTATGATGAAAATGCTAAATGTGACTATCATCAATGTGTTGGGCATTCTACCAATTGATGTTTCAAACTTAAACATCTCATTCAAGATCTTATTGATAATAATGCAATTGAGCTCCCTGAGCCATCGACATCCAAGCCGGTCAATGAAAATAACAAACTAAAAATCTTTAATAACCCATTACTTAAGCATGATAAGCAATATGATGATTATTTTTCCAATCACACACATTGCGTTGTGCAGGCTCCTCCTTCATCGAGATATCTTGATTTTCTAGTTTCTACTTCTACGCTGATGCATCTCCACCACTCATTACATTTTCAGATCACGATTATCATGATACATTTTCTTCTGATTCATTACACATCAATACTTCTATTGGATATAATGCTATCAATAACATGATGATCAATCCATCGGCTCCTATCAATGTGTGCTCTATTACACTCCTCATAGATATTAAATATCCACTTTCTCATATTTCATATCTAATTCCCAAATTTTATGGCTATATTAGGCTTCTAGTTACAATTGCACCTCTCACCATGCTTGTGTCATTCGTTGTGGCACTTTCAATCGAAGGTTATGCCATGCTCTTAGATATTCCTTGGCTATGTGCCGCTCAAGCCAGCCACTCCATGCATCATTTGTGCCTCAAGTTTATTCACAATAAGCAAGTTGTCACTCTCAAAGGAGTTCCACCATGCACACCATTGCCTCAACCTCCTCTTGAGGATGCTCTTCAACTAGTTGCAGCATCTAGCCCCCCTGGGCCTCTCAAATCTAAGGCACTTTTTCACCTAGCTCTCTTATTCACACATGAATTACTCGCCCTTATCGGTCCACTACTCCATCTCTTCAACCTCATAACCCTACTCGAAACCCCTTCACATTGGTGTTCACCACCTCCTTCACCTCCTAGGTATCCTCCAAGAAGGTGCTCTTCACCTCTTAGGTATCCTTCACATAGGTGATCATCACCTCCTAGGTCTCCTTCACACAGGTGCTCATCACCCTTCTAGGTCTCCTTCATATAGGTGTTCACCACCTACTTCACCACATAGGTCCCATTCACTCGATACATCGTCACTATCATACACCACTGGTCTTAGAGAATTGGCACATGCCCTTATCTCCTTAGACATCGGGTGAGGGACCCTTTCCCTTTACTTTCATTGGATATATTACTACTCATCGACACTCGGGGGAATCATACTTACATCCCCCTTCTAACATCATATGGTGTCTATCATTTCTACTATTACGCTCCACACTTCAATTTTCCTATTCCTACAACATCATTACGTAACTTAATACACATCTTGTATCGTCTCTACCATATGACACACTCTAGTTCCATGGTTCATACTCGATTGTTGAGGGTTTAAATTTGAAATGAACCTCACACCTTTCTACACTTCATGCTCTATGCTTCATGATACATCTTTCTAGCATCTCACTTTCAAACCATTTCCCAATGAAACACTCTTGTTTTATGGTTCATTCTTATCGTTAAGGGGGAATTTATAAATGAACCTCATCTCATACACATCCGTTGGGGGAACACTTCTGCTACAATCACACTCACACATCAGCACACCACTCCATTCCGATCACTCACTGCATTTACATATCTTGGTTGTATTTACTTTTTCTAGCTTATTATACTTATATGATCGCACTTTGCTTATTATGTTAGCCGTATACTCTGTATGTTATTATATTTTCTATATACATATGCATGTTCACTTCATATTTTGGAGTGAATGCAAATCAATGCATGTATTTACACGCTTCAATGATGCTTGCACTTTGTACTTCTTACCAGTCCCCTTTGAGGCTCCTATGGGCATATACTTTCTCACACATTACAAGCGTTATTGTTTCATTACGAGCTACTTCCTATTCTTACTAACACGTTACTTTACATTGATACATACATGCTATGACATACTTTTTATCATTCTAATATGATAATGGGTGCTTCATGTGTAGCATTTACATCAGGGCTCACATTGGCGAGAAAATTTGTAGGGGACAAATTGGTGGTTATCTTGCCAACGCTGTGCGAGTCTAAGTCCCTCTACTTAACCGGTGTAGCTGCCATACGTGCATGCACGAGTAAAATGTGAGTTTTATCTTGGTGGCCTTTTGACCGGGATCCAACAGGGGCACTCCATTGACCCTGCAGCAAAAGATTGCATATATTTGCAAGAGAGGAATTTTCTAGAAAAGCGGGAAAGAGAGTGACAAATTTTGAGAAAACTAATGCTGCAAGTAGACAATCGATACTTGCATACATCAGCTAGAAGTTTCATTACATGCACTTGAATATATAAGAAAATAAATCTATGTAATAACTACAAGACTAAATATCGTTTAATGAGAAAGAAGTACCACTAAACTCCTTAATAAAAAAAGGATAAAATTCCTTCTTCCTTTATTGAAGCTCAGACAAAAATTATACATAACATAGAAGTAGAAGACATTTTTTAGTAGGATAAATGGAAGAAACTTGCTATCTCTTGTTCTCTTCACAAGGATATATCTCTCACAAATTCACAAAAACAGCTCCAACATCTAAGAAGTTTCATAAATTTGTCTAAGAAGAATAGGAAGTTTTCAGAAGAATTTAGAAGAAGACTCAAAAGAGGAGCTTGTTACAATTTATAGAAGAAGAGGCAACTCTTCATCTTCCCAGTGACCTTTCAAATACTTTAATGTGACTTTAGACTGTTCACATTCCACTTAAATATTTAAGTCCCTTTTATAAAACAAGGTAACTTAAAGTTTACATTAGGTTTATAAAGTCACTTAAAGTACTATTAAAAAGTGTAAACTTTAACACAAAAATATAACATTGAGAGAGAGCGTTGGGTGAGAAGAGAAGAGAGAGAAAGAAGAGGAAGAAGAAGAATCATGCGGAAGGATGAGCTGTTGTGGTGGACTTGGCTCCGCTTTATGACTGCTCTCCACTTTGTGTTCCTGAGAAGGCTTCTATCTTTCCAAGCTCTTGCTTGAAATGAACCGCTACAGGTTCTACTTAGTTGGCATGAGGGATGCAAATGAAACTCAAGGTTTCAGTCCATCCATCGGTCACACTGTTGATGTCCTTGCACTTCTCGAACCATGATGAATGCTTTTCTGTGATAAGTGCAATGGAGGCTCGGATCTCTGAGAGGAAGTCGAGAGTATCCTTAGTGAAGGACAATGGATTTCCCACCTCTTTCTTGACATATTTTTCGAAAGGGCCAATCAAATCATCAACATTTGTGTGTTCATTCATTGCAGGTAATCCAAGTTTCTGAACTTTCCGATTTATACTATCCTGCAACTTTTATGTTTGTTCTTATTTCCCCTCTAGCTCTGTGAAGGCCTGATTGATTTCCTCAAACCTGATGGCCAAGGCCCTCTCCCATACACATGTTAAGTGTTCTGCAGAATTTCAAAAACCTTCTTGTCGATCAACTCTTGACGATGGGTGTTGCTCATCTCACTCGCTTATTGGTCCCAGACGTTCCCAGTGATCTCTTTCTTTCTCCACATCCTCTTTGAGTTTTTACATTCTGTTGGCTGTTGCGCACATGTACGCAAAGAGCTTGACTGCCTCTTGGAGTGATGGCTTCCCTTTTTCAGAGATTGAGTCAATCCATTCATTGTTTGCTCACCTCTGCATTGTGAGCTCATGCGCTCTTCTGATGGATTCTTGATCGGTTAGCTCGATGGGCACCACTTTCTCAATAGGAAGTGTTGTAGTGCTTGGTTCCACTAGGTGTTACACATAAGATGAAAGAGTTCGTACTTGTTCCTCTAATACCTCAATATTATCTTTATATTATTTATTCCTTGTCACCATGTGAGAAGAATATTGTTGATATATGTGCAAATCTCCCTCATGAGTAGCTGGTCCCAATTGGACCGTGCTCATCTCATAGTCAAAGGTCATCTCATCCACTAGCTTGATTACCTTGGACCGAGATATTTTGATGTACTGATTACTTGTCTCCCCATTGTAGAATCGTGATGTTGTATGTGCAATATTTCTTGACCTTTTTTCTTTATCCAATGAGACAATCACTGATAGATCAAGGGTTCTTTACTTGTTTCATAGTGTGAGTGTCGTGATGATCGCTTCCCACATACATGGAAATATCTCACTTTGGATTCATGCTCAATGATAGGTGCACCAACCATTCTTTGTTCTAGAGGAGGAGGCACTCAATGAGAGGGGTGTTATCACAACAAGAGGTGAGACCTCTTGCAGTGGTTCGAAGACTAGATCATGAACCATGTACTCCTCATTCACCTGTGCTTCTACTGCTGGATTTTCTGTTTGCATTCATTGAGATCAAGTCTTCCTCCTATGGCGACATACCAATGAGCCTTCTTCTACCCTGACTTTCTTGGGTGTCTTCTCACGGGAGAAGTTTCCAATTCCGTGGCCTTCCTTTTTGAACTCACTCTAGAGTGTTTAGAGCTGGAAGTCACCTCCACCACTTTTGAAGACGAATGATGTGAAGTTTACTTCTAGCTTAGAGAAATTCCTCGTGATTGGATGACCATAGTCCTCTTCTTTTGAAACTAGTTCCTCATTCTCCTCACCACCTTTTCAGTCCACTCCAATATATCTCTTGATTCATGAACATGCTAGTTGATTTGGGGCATTGGGGACATCTTGATTGCTGCATACTCAGGATCATACATTTATGTCCCATCATCATGCAAGATGTCTTCATACCAAGAGAACTTGAATTTCTTCATCTCACTGATTGTCATCCTCATGTGGTCCTTTTCATGTACTTTGAACTCGTCAATACAGTTGGCCTAGTAGTCCTTAACTTGTGGCTCATGTTGTAGTTCTAGGACATAGAATGAGTTGGGATCTTCTCAAATGCCAAAGTTGGGCCTAACGACATAGGAATGCAAAGTTAGATGTGTGAAAGTGACCTCCAGTGAGATGCGTCATTTGAGATTTTACACGTGAACACCCCTAGAGATATAGGGAATGAAATCAACTTCTTTCTCCGCTTTTGAGCTTGTTATTCACTTGAGTGATCTAGCATGCAGAGCTCAAACAATACAATTTGGTCACTGAGGTACTTAGGCAGTCTCAACAGAGCTTGGTTGAAGCCAATGACTAGTATGTAGGAGAAGGTTGAGAATTGTATGAAGTATGAGCCGTATTCCTTGATCAGGGATGTCACTTGTGGTGACATCCTAGCTTTAAGATCCCCTTCTAAGCTTCGACCACGTACATGGTTAACACATCGTTCACACGAGTGAAATACATGGTTAAATGCATCGTTCACGGACATTGGGTGTCCTGTAGTGGCGAACAAGCCACTTGTGAATATCTAGTCTTTAATCCTCTTTCGAGTCCTTAGAGGCCATGCAAGTCTTAAGGTCATTTAGGTCCATGTATAAGACATCGTTGTCTTCCACGTCATACTCATAGGCGAAGGGTTGTGTCAGCTTCTGACCCATCCACTTTGACTTCATGTTTATCCCAAAAAGAACAACTTACTATTTTTAGTAAGTGTGAAAAATCAAGTCCCCGATCTTCAATTGGATGTTGTGGCTCTATTTTCCTCTTTTCCCTACATTTCTTGTTCCTTCTGGATCAACTTTATATTTTTAGTAGGTGCTCGTGGGCCCACTTAATATTTTTAGTAAGTGTTAAAAATGTCTGTTCTGGTGAGTTCTTAGTTGCAGTGCATCTTCAATGGCACCGTCTCCTTCACAGGTTCTTCTATTGATGACGTTACTCGTCATCACCAATCCGACTATGATAATTCTTCACCGAACTCCTCGTGCTATGATTATTTACTAATGCACAACCTTTAGTTTGGTGGATGTAATCTGGAAACAAAACAACAACATAACACAAGAATACCATCGACTATGATAAGACGAAATGATGAAAAATCTGAAATATCAAAGTAAATTATAATATTAACATGAAACTATTACAATCTCACCCATGAGGTACTTCAAGTGTTATTGACTTCACTTGCCTTTCACCAAGACTATGGGAGAAAATTTACAATTACACCTCTTAATGGCTTCTTCAACACACCTTTAAACTGATGGCTTCCTTTGCACACTTCCTACAATATTTCTCACTACTTCCTTCTATGCTAAATGAGGGGGTGGCCTCTCTATTTATAGAACTTCCAGGGCTTATCCATCTTATCTCTAAGATAGGATAAGAAATCCACTCTGACGAATCATATTCCATACCTTAACTCTTATCTCAGTACATGTAAGCTTATCTTTTAAGATAAGATAAACCTTATCATTTTACATGGGTTCCACATTTTTAGACTTTTTACAAATAAAATACACAAAATATTTATGACCTCACTCCTTGTCCTTATTACCAATATAATATTTCTAATTCCTAATCATGTAGACCCTACTTCTCTAATTACCCAAACTTTGACATTTTAACATTACTTAGGACCACTTACGACAAATATTTACTTTTACAACATTCCTATTGTACTTTGACTCACTGTACCGTACTCCACATTATTGGCGGCACTGCATCGACGGCGCCGTTATCTTCTATCGATGCTGCTACTAATTATACTTAACAACATCCTATTCCCGATACATACATTAATGAAATAGAAATTACGAAGGAAAATTTTAGTGTCGATAGCTTCTGAAATAGCAATCCTATGTAGTAGACCTTATATTTTTAGAAAGTGGGCTTGGAGGTTGGATTGACGTGGAATTTTTTTTTTTTTGATATGGGTTTTTTCCCAATATCACCCTCTAAAATTTTAGTCATGCCCACTTAATAGTCCAGGAGATTTTAAAGTTTCAAATTTTGGACCTGATAGTGCTTTTGGATGTGGCAGCCATTAATGGACCTCAAAATTACAGGTCTATTTTTATCCTCCGTTTGCAAATTTTTTTATATATTTGATATGGGTTTCTTCTTCTGATGCTTCACGTGCAATTCTACTTCATTTTGCCCAATGGTTTGACGGGAAATTGGATTTTTTCTTCGTTGAGCTAGAAGTGGGATTTCTTCATTGTGGATGCTCTGTTGCACGAGAGGAGAGTTTGAAGGTGTCTTCTTGATGGCCTTGGGTAGAGGAATGAACATAAAAATATAGCTTGTTGTTTCATGCATCCATTTGAGAGATTTCTTCAACTTCTTGTTTCATGGCCATGGAGTTTTCTCTATTTTCTCCTTCTTCGTTTTGTGCCTCTCTTATGTTTGCTCAAATTTCCCTCTAGGACCTATGTGATTTCATGGAGTGGAAGGGGAGTACCTCTATGGCAGGTCTGGTTTGAGGTTCAGCAATGGTGGAATGATGGTGAGAAGTTACAGAGGAAGAATGGAGATATCTGTGCTACGGGAGTGGAAGCAGTTAGAAGCACTGGAAGCAGGTGAATATTTAAATTTTTGAAATCATGGAGGGAGAGGGCTGGGTGAATTTTTCATGAATTGATGTACCTGAATTTAGGGACATGAGGGACATCAAATTCCATGGTGTTCAAGAGGACGACACATGTCCTTGATCTGACGACAGGGAATGGAGGTGAAAAAGCTGCTTTAAAGCACTGGGGTTGAAAGTTGGTCACGTGGATGACCAAAAGACTCCCCATAGGGGATGGACACATTTTTAAATGTATGATGTCCCTGACCTCAAGGATGTGAGGGACATAAAATTCCATAGTGGTCTTGGAGCTGACATGTGTCCTCGATCCGACGACAAGGAATTTGAGCTCCAAAATATACGTGGGGGCTGAACTGTCAAGTTTGAAGGTCACATGAGGGTCCCAGAGGTCACATGGGGGCTGGGTGAATTTTTCCAAGGTTGATGTACCTAACCTTAGGGACGTCGAGGACATAAAATCCCGCCAGATCCTAGTGCTGACACGTGTCCTCTCGAAAATTGACTAACTCTGAACTGTCTCCAAGAGGGTAACTTGGAACGATGATAACTTAAGCTCCTGGTGGAATTTATTGGTGAAATTTTATATGATCTTGACTGGAAATGGAATTTTGAATCCAATGGTGGTGGTATCATGTATTGATTCATCCACGTTATCCCTTAAAAAGTGTAATTGTGTTTTAGTACTCCACTTGTGCCTGAGAAAACTACCTGTAGACCCGATGCACCAAAGTTTTGTGAAAAATATGATTTCACCATCATGTAGGACTTGGAATTATCTTTCCAGAAATGTTTTTTTAACTCCTAAATCTATCTCGGGACTCCCAGAATCTTCTTCAAGCCCAACAACTGCTTTTAGATCTATGTATTGCCTAGGCTTGTGAACCTTGGTTTTTACTCAAACTACTCCAAGTATTTCAAAACTTCTCCAAACTTTCCAAAATCATTTACATGATGTTATAAGGTCTTCAATTAAGCTCCATGTTGAATTTTTCCCTTATGTTCCACCCTAGGGGGGTTGATCTAGTCCTGGGAAGGCCAGTGATAGCCTTTCCCAATACCGCCGAAGATAACATCTTTTGTAACTTAATAAATTAACTGGGGATTAAATTGACTTTCATAAATCACCTAGGGGACCAATTTGACATCAAATAGGGGTGACCAGGACTAATGATTTGACCCGGTGCCTAGGAATGATAAAACATGAAAAATTCGGCACAGGGGTATAGTTGTCGTGCTTGGAAACTTCCACTTCCTGTTACTGCAAATTTGCATGACAACAAGGATTATTTTCCACCATGGTTGTCGATACATATTGCTTGACATTGTTTTTATTGTATTCCATTGTTTGTGGGCTATGCCCTATGTCTTGTTTGATCACTTCTTGTATGCTTTTGGCCGCTTCGGCCTCGATTGTCTTGCGACATTGTGAGCGATGTCCCATGTATGAAATCTGATGTTTGCGGTCCATCTTGTCTATTTTATTGATTACATTGTCTTTCATTACTTGTTTACTGCTTTTTTGCTAACACACATTTTTAACCACCTTGTTTTCATGTGCCTTGGTTTCTACCATGCACATCCCCCTCTAAGGATATAGTTTAGATCAACATCATGTCCTTTGTTTGGGCCACATTCTCCTACCAACGTCACATGCACCCTAAATGAGGGGGCATACATTGGGTGAAAAAATCACCCCATACAATAACTTAGAGCTACAGTTTAGTTCAACACAATACAAAATCAACACAAAGCAATTACGTAAATGACACAAAATATTACTTGGGTCCTCAATTCAACACAAACACTTACATCCAAAATCAAACACTAGCGCTTGGGAGCTCCCGACCTCCCATGGGGGCCTATGTCCCGAGGGTTGATACAATTATTTTCTCAAATCAGCACCATTCACAAAGCAGCTTTTATAGTACAGCATAGTCCTCTAGCAGAGAATGCATTCCATCTCCATTTCAATCGAAACAATTAGTACATTCGAAATAAATTAGTACAACTCGGAACAAAATAGGAGCACACCATTTGTAGTGGTGTTTATTGGGAAGAGTCATGTAAGGAGAGTAATACTAGACCTCTTTCCCCAAGACTTTCTCTCCGGCGTGAGATCACCCAAAAACTCACACTTGACGTGAGATCGCCCAAAAACTCACACTTGGTGTGAGATTGCCAAAAACTCACTCTTGGCGTGAAATTTCACAAAAACTTGATCTTCATAGCAATTTAGGACATTTTTCTATCCTTTTACACTCTTCTACATTAGGTGCACACTTTCCTTTTACACACTTTTACATACTTATACACACTTTTATTTGATTTATCATATACAAAACTTTGACTACATTCTTGCTCTTCTTTTGCTGGTTTGTCCTTACAAGAAGCAACAAAAACAAGCACAAAAATAGGTATAACATGGTACAATGCATACGCTTCACCCCTAGGGTCACTTTCCTTTCCTAGTTTCCATGCTTCACTTTGCATTATTCCACGCTTCACTTGTCCACTCGGCATGTTCTTTGTCACACACTCTACATGGTTATCAGGTACGCATCTCTTGTCTACTTTATGTTATCGAGTATTCACTCAAAAAAATAAAGTGGGGGTAAATATAGACACAAAATCGCGTACTTGGGTACATTTCTAGGTCCTAAACACATGCTAGTATTCATATGATTCCTAAGCAATAAACCCAGTAATTAACGACTGTCTTTGGCCTTTTCCTTTCCTTCTTATCTTCTATTTGGTCTTTTAGACCATACATACCAATTGGTGTTTTACTTATTTATCTTTTATTGCTTCGACACCGACTTCCGCCTAGGATAAGAGTGCAATAATGATATTTATGTACAGTGTGAGGCAATCTAGAAATGGGAGAGAAAAGACTTCGTGACGAGCAAAATTGGAAGAGGAAGGGACAAACACACATCGTGTTCAAATGCAAAGAAAAATAGAATGCCTCAATCCGACAATTTTGATCCTGATAATCTGATTCCTTTAAAGAATTTTTCAAATAATCCAGATCACCCAAACCGTTGTTAGGTACTCCATAATAATATTAACAAGTTAAAAAAGAGACGTGGTTTGGAATTATACAACGACCATCCTCCCATACCGCATACGTAACGATGAAAACTTTTTAGGCTACTCATTTTCACATGGAATATTCTTAGTAGGAAGCGGCGTGATATCATAGACAATGAGGGTTTCAGACTTAGTGTTATTATTACTATTGTATCTAACGAAACCGCCTCCTTCAAGTAATCGGGCCACGTTGGAGTAGTGCAGAGAGATGGCTATTTGCAGTGGCATGACACCTCTTTTACTAAGGGATTTGATGTCTATGCCATTTTTAGCAGCAACTTGACGAGGTCCATGTGACCGAAATCCACTGGGCGTGTAAGGCGGCGTAGCCTTCATCGTCCATGTTGTCCAAATTAGCACCCTTGTCGACCAAGGTCTTGACAATCTCCGCCTAGCCCTTAAAGGCGGGGGCTGAATTAAGGTTTTGAAGCACCCTAGGCAGTACTCGGAGAGTACGCACTGCCCGCCCGCCCCCTTCCCCCGTGACCGGGGACTCACCTCACATGTGCATGTTTTTTAAAACAATTATAGTATAACTTTTAACACATTAAATTAAAGCTATAAAGGGTTTTTTCTTGCCTTTATAATTGTAAGTCTATCACTATGAGAATTGAGATGAGATATAATTGTAAGTCTATCACTATGAGAATTGAGATGAGATATAATTGTAAGTCTATCACTATGAGCATCAACTATCAAGTATCAAGCTTGCAATTAATGAAAAAGAGGTTGTGTAAATTATAATATAGGTGAATTTTGAAATGAAAATCCCATAAACAATCTACAGATCTTTAAATCTTTTATTGAATTGTGATAGACATTGTTAAAGAGATGTTATACTGTATAACTATACACTGATTATAATTTATGATAGACTATAGTCTATAGTGATGAAAGTGAATGCCATATAATATATTAATGAGTTTTATTCTTGATTTTTTAAGAGTATGAGTAATTTACCTCAAAGAGTCAATTTATCAAAAGTAAAACGACATCTTGATTCTTAACCTAAAAACATAATTAAAAATTTAAACAAACAACCACGGCCCAGAGCCTCACAGGCCCACTGTCCACAGGACTACGACTCAGGAGAATTTCAAATTTCAATAACAATTTGTGCAGATAATCATAATTTTATGAACAAAAACATGTACCAGATTATCAGATTGAGATCATGATTCAGATTCATACATGTTCAAACTTCAGATTCTGTTCAAGCAGACAAATAACAAGTTTGTTGATTCTTGATTCTGAATCGCTTGCAACAACTTTTTCTTCAAAGTCCAGACTTCAGTCTTCATTTACGGTTTGGAACTTTGGTGATACAGTTTGAGCCTGACAAAGCCGCAAAGGAAAAGAAAATTACAATTGCAAATTAAATAACTATCTTGATTTGGGATTCCTAATCCGTGGAACTTGGAAGTGGAACGGTGGACCATCGCAGCTCGCTCAGAGTCACTGTCAGGGACAGGCTTTCCGCTTGAGGCTTCACGAATCGCGTTGTAGCCTACACTGCAATCTACTGTCTGCAGATCTGACTCATCTGAGTTGAGATCTCGATTCTCACTTGAAAGTTGACACTCACATAGTACACTTCCTGTTGGCTGTTCCAGTGTTCAGACTTTATATCCTGTATCGGTATGAGTATTCACACTGGTTCAATTTTCAAACCGCTAACCGCCGACACGAGGTGGCCACCAAATTTGATTTTTTTTTCAAAATTTGACCACACCTCCTATTTGGCACCCTAGGCAACTGCCTAAGTTGCCTAGGGCATGAAACGCCTCTGCAGTTAAAGGTGATGTGCTGGAGCATTGTCCACCCGTGCTAGTCTTTACCGTTGATGGCGAGGCCCTGCTCAAGACACCACTACATGCTACTCATGTCCCCATGGCACACCACTCATAGAGCACCCCTTAGCCGTATTATGTCTAACAACACCGAGTTCAAAATGCTCATGTAAAATAAAATAAATCTGAAATAAAATGCCTCAAATACGCATGTTTATTATTGAAACGTCAACCACTCGGATCCGAAAAAGGATGAATAAAATGATGACAAAATAATTGCTAAGATTTTTCTCTTTGAAATTAAGACAACCATGATGAAGGTTATCAAGAACATTAACTTCCAAAAGGCTTATCGGCTAAAAATTTCAAGGCACAAACCAATTTTGGAAGTTTGGCTCTGCTTAGGGTTTTATGCGCGCGCTTGTAATATCCCACTTTGTATATATTGTTCCCTTTATCCTTTCTAGGGTTTTTATTTGGTCTTATAATAGTGTTAGTCGACTATTTTCCCACTGCTAAGGCGGCGAGTTTCCTATAAATGGAAAACTCGCCATCCATTCTAACGATCATTGTGCAACAGGGGGTGGAAATGGCTCCCAAATGTGCTCAGAAGTTTGTGCCAAAGGTATATGATGAGGTATGGATTTTGTATCATATTTGGATGTTATTTCTGATGAATGTTTAGACCCTATGACTAAATGGTAACAATTGCATTATTGCGTATTTCTTTGGTCGCATTCCCTCAGAAGCCTACCTACTTAAATCGATAAAGAACCATTTGGAGATTAAAAATATCCTTGCATCAGGTATTCATAACCTCACCAAAGGGTTTTATATCTTTTAATTTCTTGAGCCTTCTCATCTCTAATCCCTCCTTCTTAATGTGGCTTGTTGGTATTTAGGGAATACCTTTTTAGTGATTTCTTTGTGGACTCCCGAATTTAGCCGCACTAGCCAGGTTTTGTTGAAAATCCCAATTTGGATTGAGCTTCGGGACTCCTCGTTCATATGTAGTATTTTCTTCCAGATAGTTAAACTAATTAGCAAGGTTATAAGCCATGAGAAAGATCGATTTTTTACGCTCGTCCCAATAAGTGGGTGTGTTTCAAGTTGACCTTACGAAAGATCTGTGGGACCACTTGGATATTCAAGTTGGGTCCTTACGTATCTCTCAAAAGGTGGTTTATTTCAACCTCCCCAACATGTGCTTTCGTTATCAAGCCTCGGACCATTGTATTTGTGATTGTCCTCTTCTAGCTCATTCCAAGCTAGTGGTGACACAACCCATGACATCTAAGCCCAAAGGTGATCTACCGACTGATGGTTGGAATACGGTCGAGAATACGGTTTGGAATAAGAAGGGTTATGGTGTGAAATCCACTCTTATGGTGCTACCACCCCTCTCCTTCCCCTCCTCCATCCAAGGATGATTCGGGATCATATCTAACCCCTTCGTTAGTTTCCATTCCTTCTAAACCTTTTCGAGCTAGGTTTTTCATCACGATTGGAAAATTTTGGGAATTTAGCTTCAACATATTTTCCTCTATTTCACTCTCACAATCCACCCTGAGAGGTATCCCATAATGTGCGAGGAGATAATAGGGTCAAACGCCACTCCATTCATGCCGAGCTTACAAATTTAGACCAAATATCACTTGCTAATAATTTTACCATTCTTGGCTTGGAGGATGGCGTACCAGATGGGTAGGGGGAGTTTAAAATGTATGAACTTTCCTAATTTTATCTCATAGAATGTTAGGGCCTTACAACACCCTCTCGTAAATATTATGTTCGGATATCTTGTTAACATTTTAGCCGCATGGATATTTTTTTGTCTACAGAAATTAAAATTTCTGGTTTTTTGCTTTAGAATACGCTAACTTGTATTACTCCTATTTTTCCACATTTTCATACTCAACACATTGATGGAAAAGGTAGTACTAATATTTCTATTACCCCAAAATTATCGACTTTAATCACCTCCTCGGGCCAAGATCCTTCAAATCGGTCCGATTGGGTGATTATGACGATTAATGATCTTTCTTTTGGTATTCTTAATGTTAATGCTCCTAATGATGAATTTGAAAGAATGACTTTATTGAAATAGTTAGGTGACAACTTACCTTTGGCATACTAGCTGGTGTGTTGTGACTTTAATATGATAGAACATCCGGATGATAAAATCAACGCCTCCCTATGCACCGGTGTGTCGGAAAGAGCATGGCTTGGTATTTATTTATAAGTTGTTTGGAGATTTCGATCCTTTCCTCATACGGCAAAGCAAAATTTAAGGCTCAAGCTTGGTATACTTGGACCAATCTTCGAGAAGGATGCGATCATGTTTTTAAAGACTTGATCATATAATTCTTGCTTAACAACCTAATTTTGATTTTTCCACGCAAGGCCTCTCCCCTGTCATAGTGTGAACAAATGTACTTTTTTAGATCATCGTCCAATTTATTTTAAGATTATTTGGCGTGGGGCCCCATTCAAAGTCCCATCTAATCAATTCTTTCTTAATTTCTTTTTCTTTGAGTCACCAGGGGTGGTCCCATGCATTGCTAAATTTTGGAACATGGCATCACGTCGCCTTTTCACTTTTGCTGCAATGGAATGAATGGTAGGAAGCAGTGATTCAACGTACCACCTAATTCCTCCACTAGTTCAGTAAGAAGGTTTCTCGAGTGCGTAAACGGATGGACTCGTCTCTACACAAAGAATTTAGAAGGATCTCTGGTCTCTTGAGTCTAATCCTTTTAACATACCCCTTCAATTATAAGATGTTGATACTCGACACAAGATCAAGCTCATGGAATCTCATTCGGCTCATGGAGTGAAGATCTGGTTGAAGATGTACTAGCTCAAGGTGGGAGACAAAGCGTCTAATCACTTTTTCAAATCCCTCTAGGCCAAACATGCTCATTAATGGATCAAATCTATTCAAATTGTTTAGTAGTGACTCACGAATTTTCTTCAAATCACAAACACCTTTGTTGAGCATTACCAGTTAGTTTTTAAAGCTAAAGAGTCTTCCCATGAGTGTTTTTCTTCTTTAAAACAATGTATCGAGGTGGTTCTAGTCAAGCTTTCTCCCAAGGATCATGCTTGATGCAATGCTCCTCTTTCTTTGGATGAGCTTTATGTTGCTTTGTTGTGCCTTGCTGATGATAAATCTCCAGGACTAGATGGCTTTCCTTGTGAATTATACAAAGTCACTTGGTATTTTGTTGGTCCACTTGGTATTTTGTTTGTCCAAACATGCTTCAAGTTTACAATGAAGTTCTCCAATCCAATTATCTGGGAGTTTCATCAATCAAGACAACATTAAGTTCATTCCTAAAGCTAGCGATCTGGAGCAGATTACTAGTTGGAGGCCTATCACATTGTTGAATGTTTCCTACAAATTATTGCTAAGGCTTTGGTGCTTCGTATTGCTGATCTTTTACCCAAAATTGTGCACCCTAAACAGATGGGATTTGTCAAAGGCCAATACATTCTGGATAATCTTATAATAGTTTGGGAAGGAATGGAATGGGCTCGATTATCTCTACAATGACCCTTATTTCTTAAAATTGAATTTGAAAAGGCTTATGATTGTATCAAATGGCCATTTATTTTGGATATGCTCACAACCTTAGGATTTGGAGAATTTTTTACCTCGGTGGTCTGAACTCTATTCTCTAATGCTTCTGCTTACCTCACTATCAATGGGCATAATTCCTCCTCAATTAGTCTCTTTTGCTTTATCAGACATGGGTGCCCTCTTGTGCTCACCCTATTTGTCTTAGCTACTGATGCTCTTGGATATCTTATTGCTTGACATGCTGATCAAGGTCCCATTTGGGGAATTTTTTTGGATCATTCAACTCAGCTCATTAATGAGCACTTTGCTAATGATTCCTTTCTTACCCTAATTGAATGCGAGCGAGAATTTGGTTATTGTTTTTTATTGCCTTGAGATATTTTATCTTGCTTTAGGATCCAACATTCAAATGACTAATATGTTGGGCTATAAACAAATTTGCTGGCCTATTTCTGATTAGTTGAAATCTTATCCCTAGAAGTGGATAGGATTTGGACAGTAGTTTTAATTTTTTGGCATTCCTTTTTCCTTTGATAGTGATTCTACCACTCCATGGCAGTACATGATAGATAAGGTTGAACATAAAGTTTCTCGTGGTCTTCCAAATCACTTTCCTTAGCCGGTAAATTCCAAGCATGTACCAAGATTCTTGCGGCCACCCACGTTTACTATTCTGCGTGATGGTGCCCATCTTCGGCTTCCTTTACCAAGCTTTCCAAGATAATCTGGGACTACCTTTGGCGAAAAAGTTTTGTTTCAATTTGGATTTCATCGGGTGGCTTGGGAAGTGTGTTGTTTACCCAACGATCAAGGTGACATGGGGATTATTGTTGAGATGTGGAGTTCAATTACTTCAGTTTAACATGTTATATTAAACTTGCTGGAAAACACAAAACGACCATCATCGGTTATGAAGGGACCGTCATCGGTCACCTATGACCATCATCGGTCACCTATGACCGGCATCGGTCAAGCAAGTAGGAACCGACATCGGTTAGGGATAATCAATGTCCGTTACCTGTGTGTGAGTGTTTTATTATACTCACGAGAATTAGATATAATTTTAGTATTAAAGAAAATCTATTAATTGTAATTGCATGGCTAAGTGCCCTAAGTTTGTATAAGGTATTTATAAGCTAGAAATCTAGGGTTAGAAGAGAGAGTTAATGATTATTGTGAAAATAATTGTGAGAGAGAGAATTCTTGGAGAAGAAGGAGAAGCTTGAGAGAAAGAAAGTATTGTACATCGTGAGAGGTGTGGAAGATTGTAAATCTTCATTATATATCTTCTGAAAGCTTTGGATAATAGATTGGCTTGTTTCTTGGTGGATGTAGCCCACACTGGGTGAACCACGTTAAATCTAGTGTTGATTTATATCTCTTGTTTTGTATATTTATTCTGGTAGAATATCCACTTTTATTGCATGTATGCTTAGATATGATATATTATCTGTACAACCTTGTGCTAACCCCAACAACTGGTATCGATCTTTGTTTGAGGGTTTTATGTGTTGACATGATTTACTCACAAAGGGTTTTTTGATTGAGTGGGAGCTACAACAATGGTAGAAGAAAACAAATACAAGGTAGAGAAGTTTGATGGCCGAAATTATCAATTATGGAAGATGCAGATTGAGGATTATCTGTATCAAAGAGATTTGTACTTACCATTGGATGAAAATTCTAGACCTACGAAGATGACTGATGAAGAATGGAAGATTCTTAACAGAAAGGCTTTGGGATCTATAAGATTGAGCTTGATAACATATGTGGCTTCCAATATTACGAAGTGACATCTATGGTAGAGTTAATGAAATCTCTTGCTAATTTATATGAAAACCTAGTGCTTCAAATAAATTTTATTTGATGAAGAAACTATTTAGTTCTAAGATGCATGAAGGTGGATCTGCATCTAGTCATTTGAATGATTTCTCGATCTATTGTAAATCAATTAAAATCAGTTGATATTTCGTTTGATGATGAAGTGAAAGAACTCTTATTCTTATGTTATTTTCCTGATAGTTGAGATAACTTGGTAATGAATGTTAGTAATACAACATCTGCTAATAATATTTTGAAGTTTGATGATGTGGTTAGTATAATATTGAATGAAGAAATTCACAGGAAAAGTACAGAGGAATCATCATTTGGGAATGCTTTGAATGTAGAAAGCAAAGGTAGAAGAAGGAGAGATCTAAGAGTAAGAATAATGAGAAATTAAAGTCAAGGAATGGAAAATCTAAATCCAGAGGTAAGGGAATTACCTGTTGGAATTGTGGAAAGAAAGGACATGCAAAGAAATATTGTTGGTTAAAGGATAAAGAGAACCAACACCCAGACAAAGGTAAAGAGGCAAATATTGCAGCAGAGGTAATACAAGATGCTCTTATTCTTTCTTTGGATAATAGAATAAAATCACAGTTTTAGATTTAGGAGCTTCTTTCCATGCAACCCCTAATAAGGGTTATTTTAGAAATTATGTCCAGGGAAATTTTGGGCATGTTTATTTGGGTGATGATGAACCTTGCAGTATTATTGGTAAAGGGGAAGTTCATCTAAAATTGCAGAATGGAAATACATGGGTATTGAAAGATGTGAGGCATGTGTCAAGCCTCAAGAGGAATCTTATTTTTGCAGGGAAACTAGGTGAAGCTAGTTGCATGGTTACATTCACAACAGACTCTTGGAAAGTCACCAAGGGTGCTTTTATTATGGAAAGAGGCAAGAAGGTAGGAACGTTATATTTATCTACATGTGTTATTGATTCATTTTCTATGTTATCTACTTCAGATTCATATGCATGTATGTGGCATAATCGGTTGGGCCATATGAGTCAAAAAGGAATACAAATCTTAAAGGCTAAGGGTAAGTTATCAAATTTGAAAGATTTAGATCTTGATTTATGTGAGCATTGTGTTTTTAGAAAGTAAAAGAGAGTGAGATTTCTCAAAGTTGTGATAACTAAGAAGGAGCAAAAATTGAAGCATGTACACTTAGATGTGTGGGGACTAGCCCAGTAGCTTTTCATGGAGGATCCCAGATTATGTTACTTTCATTGATGATGCTATAAGAAAAGTATGGGTTTATTGTATTAAACATAAATATGACATTTTTAGACTTTTAAAAGATGGAAAGCCCTTTTGAGAATGAATCAAATTCAAATTTAAAGTGCCTTAGATCTGAAAATGGTAGTGAATACTTTGTAGCAAGGCTTTCCATGATTATTGTTCAGTGAATGGAATACATAGAGAAATGATGGTTCCAAGAATACCAAAGGAGAATGGTGTTGTAGAAAGAATGAATAGACAATCATATAACATGCTAGAAGTATGAGGATACATATTGGATTGCCCTTGCAGCTTTGGGTAGAAGTAGTTAATTCAACAGTTTATTTGATTAAACCTGGGCCTTCAATTTCACTAGATGGAGGAATACCAAAGGAAGCTTGGACCAAAAAAGAGACAGATCTTTCTTTTCTTAAAGTTTTTGGTTCAAACTTTTGTGCATATTGATAAGGAAAATAGAAAAAAGTTGGATACAAAATCCAAGAGATGCACTTTCATTAGTTATGGATTTGGTGATTTTGGATTCCATTTTTGAGATTTAGAGAATTCTAAAATTATTAGGATTCACGAAACTGAATGGAATGGAAAGAAAATGTACATGGATCAAATTTTGATACCTAAGGACAAATTGGTTGAGAAGTTTGTGAATGAAAATGAACTCTTGGATTTAAAAATCATACCTACAGGGTTACACAGAATCGGTGTCGATTGATCCTTGATCGACATCGGTTAGCCGAATCGCTATCGCTTCTGAAGAACAAAACTGACATCCATTAGCAAAACCCGTGTCAGCTACAGATGACCGGTATCGGCACTATCGAATTAGAAACAAATGTCTAGGAGGTCCAGAATGAACCTCTGGTACCCCAAACTCCTGTGAGAAGGTCACAAAGGGTAAGTAAACCTCTAGAAATATTTACACATTCTCTATCTTATTTATTATTGAATGATAATGGTGAACGAGAAAGTTTTGAAGAATCAATGTAGGATGAGACCCATGTTCAATGGGAGCATGACATGAATGAGGAGATCTACTCCTTGGAATAAGACCAGACTTGGGATTTGGTTAAGTTGCCAACGGGTAAGAGGACATTGCAGAACAAATGGGTTTATAGGATCAATGAAGAAGAGGTGGATAGAAAAGGTAAAAGGAACGACTTGTATTAAAGGGATTTGCACAAAAAGTAGGTATTGATTTTGGTGAAATATTTTCTCCTGTTGTTAAAATGACTTCCATACGTATTGTATTAAGTATAGTTGTAGTAGATGATTTACATTTAGAGAAACTAGATGTGAAGACGACTTTCCTTCATGGTGATTTGGATGAAGAAATTTATATGCATCAACCACTTGGGTATAAAGTCAAGGGTAAGGAGAAATTAGTGTACAGGTTGAAAAAGAGTCTATATGGGCTCAAGCAAGCTCCAAGGCAATGATACATGAGGTTTGATAGTTTCATGCATGAGCATGGTTACTTGAGATGTGAATCTGATCATTGTGTTTATTTCAAGAAGCTTGAAAATGGGAGCTATATTATTTTGTTAATGTATGTGGATCATATGCTTATTGCAGAGTCTAGTATGCATGACATTAGTGAGCTTAAGGGAAAGCGAGCTCACACATTTGCTATGAAGGATTTAGGAGCTGCAAAAATAATCCTTGGCATGCAAATACACAGAGACAAGAAGAACAATAAATTTTATTTGTCTTTGGAGGATTATATCTACAAGGTGTTAGAAAGGTTTAAAATGTAATTCAAAACCTGTAAGTACACCTATGGTTGGACACTTCAAATTGAGCAAAGATCAATGTTCTTCATCACATGAGGAGGTCAAATACATGACACAAGTACCATATGCTTCAACGAATTGGGAGTCTCATGTATGCCATGGTTTGTACTAGACCAGACATTACACAGAAGTGGGAGTTGTGAGTAGATTTATGGCCAATCTAGGTAAAGAGCATTGGAAAATAGTCTAATGGATACTCATGTATTTGAGAGGGACATCTAGCATGTAATTATGCTATGGAGGTTCGAGATATTTCTTTATGTGGCTATGTTGATTCAGATATGGTTGGAGATCTAGATGGTAGAAAGAGCACTACTGGATATGTTTTCATGGTGGGTGGGATGACAATTTAGGCTGGATATCAAGATTGTAAAGGTTGTGGCTTTGTCTACTACATAGACACAGTATATTGCAGCTATAGAGGCTAGAAAAGAGATGATATGGATGAGCAGGTTCATGAAAGAGTTGGGAAGGAGAAAGATGGTTGCAAATTGTTTAGTGACAGTCAGAGTGCAATTTATTTAACAAAGAACTCAACGTTTCATTCTAGAATGAAACACATTCAGTTGAGGTATCACTTCATACGGAAAGTAGTGGAGGATGGGCAACCAAAACTAGAGAAGATTCATATGAGTGAAAACCCTACGGATATGTTAAAGAAGCCATTGGTAAAAGAGAATTTGGATCTACACTCCACTTCTTTTGGTCTTCAAGTTTGAAACTTGAAGAGGAAGAAACAAAGCTAAAGAAAGGATCCAAAGTATGATGTTGTACAAGTATAGTGTAGTAATTTATCTCCAAGTGGGAGATTGTTGAGATGTGAGATCAATTACTTCAGTTTAGCATGCTATATTAAACTTGTTGGAAAACACAGTAACCATCATCGATTATGAAGGGACCGACATCAATCACTTATGACTGGCATCGGTCAGGCAAGTAGGAACCAAAATCAATTAGGGCTAATCGACGTCAGGTACCTGTGTGTGTGAGTGTTTTATTTAACTCACATGAATTAGATCTAATTTTAGTATTAAAGAAAATCTATTGATTGTAATTGCATGGCTAAGTGCCCTAAGTTTGTATAAGGTATTTATAAGCTAGAAAGCTAGGGTTAGAAGAGAGAGTTAATGATTATTGTGAAAATAATTGTGAGAGAGAGAATTCTTGGAGAAGAAGGAGAAGCTTGAGAGAAAGAAAGTACTGTACATCGTGAGAGGTGTGGAAGATTGTAAATATTCATTGTATATATTTTGAAAGATTTGGATAATAGATTGACTTGTTTCTTGGTGGATGTAGCCCACACTGGGTGAACCATGTTAAATATGGTGTTGATTTATATCTCTTGTTTTATATATTTCTTATGGTAGAATATCTTTTTTAGTGCATGTATGCTTAGATATGATATATTATCTCAGACAACCTTGTGCCAACCCCAACACTTATTGATGTTTATAGGTAAAACATGGGTTTATGTTCAAAATGGGGGTGAGATGTATTTCAAGCACCAAACCTAGAAAATTATGCTTTAACCTTGCATTGCTTTTGGGTGCTCATTACGGAAAAAAATGTTGGAATAATATAGGGTTACACACCTTAATTATCACCGGGCTCCTGTCAAGATTTCCGGCACCTTCGTTGCCAAAAGCATCTGGAAAGCCTTTGAAGATGTGAAATTCTTGCTACATTGGATTGCCGATGGCTTTCGCACTCTAGATATCTTTCAATTCCCAAAATATCTAGTGGTCTCCCATTATCATAGATGATAGTATTCCACTTGTAGAAACTCTCCGGGAATACAAGCTCTCCGTTTATCTCACAAAGGGATTCACACCATTTTGGATTTGGTTTCCCACAGAGACTAGATTTCCTAGCCTAAGCTCAAGACAAAATTTAAACTTGCCAATTCGGACCTTTCGTCTATCTACAAAATTCAAGAATTGATGCCAAATGTCATGCTCCATAAACTTGGACTTAAGCCTCCAGATGCATGGTGGTGCGATTGGCAATGGAATCATGATACTACCTTTTTCACTACGATGTTGACACCATATTACAATCGTTGAATCCCATTTTGCCTGTCATTGCCAAAATCAACGTTTGTTGGGGCATACAATTTGTGTAGTCTACATGGCTTCATAGGCTTTCCGTGCTTAGAACTCCTTGCTTGAGCCTAAAGTTAACCATTTTATTTGGTGCCTTATTTATCAGGGCCTTCATGTCGGTGAGCGTCGAGTCACATTGGAATTCCCAATCCCAAATGCCCTTTTTCTCTGACCAATATTTTAAGCATTTGGTCTTGTCCACTGTGCTGAAACCATTTAGATTTGGATTCATTCGTTTTTTAACCCTAACACCCTAAATTCTTTCATTGGCGTCTGGATTTATTTGGAGATTTCAGTCCTTGGCCTAATTATATTGATACTCTGTGGCAATTATTTAGAGCTTGTATTCTATTTCATATTTGGAAAGCTCAAAATTCTATGATATTCCAAAATGATCAATCTATTTCTTTATTCTCCATTAATGACAAAGTGGTTATTCTATCTATTGTGCGCATATAGATTATAGCTTGAGTTGAAAAAGTGCCTTTGGAATTTTCTCATTTGTGGGAACTAATCACACACAGGGGTAGTGTTCCGTGCACGATGAGTCATGTCCCTCTTGACCTTTTGCCACCGCCACCTTGGCCATCTCTGCCTTAGTGACCACATCCTCCAGGACCGCATCACAAAATCTGATCTTGTAGCCACCACTCGACTCTCCCAGGGGTCACCCTTTAGCTCCGTCCTCTTCTGGGTTGGGCTGGAGTCCTCCTCGAAGGGGGAAGTACATGACATGATCTTCGTAGTGGGCCTCTCCTCTGCCTAGAGCTCAGACGTTTGCCAACTCTCTACCCCCTGGTTGGGGGATTATCAGTGCCTTTACTGATGTAGATGCCAGTTAGGATGGTGACAGTGTTGATCCTCCTTTGGCCGAGCCGTCAAGTGGAGCTTTCATACCTCCTCGGGATGATTCTTATCCTCCTACCAGAGTGGTGACTTATGGTGAGTGCTATATGATTTTATGTAATTATCGTGCTTTTTGTTTGACTTGGGTGTTTTGTGGTGCCTACGTAGTATTTTTATAGACTGTGAGTTTTTAGTCACCCCCTCTTGTAACTCTCTCTTATTTTAATTAATTTAAAGGGCAGCTCCAATAGTAAAAATTTCAAGACGTCATATACTAAAATCACAAGATCAAAGACTATCCTCTCTATGTGCCCCGAAACTACCATGTGGCCAAAGCAGCTCCTGAACCACCAAACCCATGTAGGAGAAAGGTTGGAAAGTTTTCTGAGGTGACACAATAAGAGAAAAGCCCAAAAATCCAAGGCCTCTGGCTCTAATGGCCACCAGGAATCAGTTGTTAAGGAACAACCACATAACGTGCATGCTAAAGAGCCAACGACTGCTGCTAAAGAACCAACTGTTGCTTTGCCAACTCAGCTACCCCATTTCCAAAGTACTCCAACACACCCCTCGCGGCGTTAGTTCTCATGGACCAGTCAAACTCCATTTATAATGTTCCCATCCTACAATTGGTGTCGTTACTCCTGCCAAACAACTCACAAGGGCCTTCCAAAAGGCCCTGAAGCCCTTCTCGCATCTCTCAGGACCATAACCCGACTCACAACATTGATTCCACCAAAGTGGAGTACAACATTGAGTACGCCAATTGAAAAAAGTTGATTTGCAAGATTTTTTTACAAAGCACAACTCGCTCGTTTCTTCTTGCAAAATCAATATGATGCCCTTGATGGCTTGGAGGATGGGGATATGGCTCTTGACCATCGTTTCCCATGAATTGTCTATCTTGGAATGTTCAGGGTCTTACAGACTCCTATCATAAATATGTTGTGCATGAAACTCGACAACAATGTGTAAATTTGGATGTTTTGTTTTTGCAGGAAGTAAAAATTACAGGTTTTTAGTTACAGATGGTTTGTAAATCCATCTAGCATGACAACTTGGCTTTCTGTAGCAATCATGAAGCAGGATGTGGGGGTTTAATTTCACTTTTTTCTCCCAAATGACAGCCTTTACTTATTGACCACGACATCGACCCCACCAACTGTGCCATATGGGTCCTCTTTAATGTGGACGACCACCCTTTTGGCCTCATTAATATTTACGCCTCGAACGATGCGGCCGAAAGGGCCGATCTATGGCGGTGGATCGCCAACTCCATTCCCGATGCTTACTGGGTAATAAGTGGAGATTTTAATATGGTTGAGTCACCTAATGATAAATGTGGCCACTTGCATTGAGGTGGACACTTGGCGAAAGGGAAGTGTGGTATTTTATGTGTAATAAATTTGGATTTTTGATCCTAACGCATCTCACTTTCCCACCTCTGAAGCTTGGTATACGTGGACCAATCTACGTGGAGGGACAAATCGCGTACTTAAACAACTTAACAGGGCCATGTTGTCAGCTCAAGATTATTTTGAGTTTGATAGCATTTATTCTATGTCAGTGGAGGTCATGCCTGACTTTGTCCTTTTGGATCATTCTCCAATACAATTTCATATCAATTGGCATGATGCGTGCCCCTTTTTGTCATAAAGGTCAATTCTTTCTTAATATTGCCTTGATGCATCATGGCCCCACCATCAATCATATCAAGCGTGTTTGGAATTTAATTCCATGACCTAGTCATTGCCAACGATATCATCCACCTATGCAAGCCAACTAGATTCAGTGGTGGGAGGATGCACTGACTCGGACAACAAGATTTCTTAGAATCTATGGCCAACAGTTGGCAATAATTCGGTGCCACTCATACTCCACTAACACCTTGGCTCTCAGCCGAGCGGTGGTGGCGCTTCAAGGCGATCCCTTCTTTGAAACTCTGCAACTTCAAGTTGCAACGCTTCAACACCAAATCCAAACCATGTGATAATTACAGTGCTAGGGGCGCATAGATATGGGCTCGGATGCACTGGCTCAAAATTGGAGATTGGGTTTCGAAAGAATTCTTTCTTTCTCTCAGAGCCAAAAAACCTTCCCAACAGATCCAGGCTATCATGGATGGTGGAGCTCACATCACTGACCCACAACTTATGTTGCAAGCCTTTGTGCACCACTACAAGCTCGTGTTTCAAGCTCAACAACCCTCTGCAGCTCGCCAAGCTGCTCTTGATCAATGTTTGGGTGTTGTGCCATGCAAATTATCAAAGGCTCAAAAGGTGATCTACGAGAGAATGCTCACCATTGAAGACCTCCATGAAGCCACCATGCAAATGGCCAACGATAAAGCGTCGAGGCTGCAATGGGTTCCCTTACGAATTCTATAAAACCCTTTGGGATTCAGTCGGTCAAGACTTGTTTCAGGTTTATCTTGAAGGTTTCCAGAAACATTCCTTAGGGCCACACATTAATAAGGGAAACATCAAATTCATCCCTAAACAAGGAGACCCAGAGAAAATTACTGTTGGCATCCAATTACACTGCTTTGAATGTCTCCTATAAAATCATTTCCAAAGCATTAGCTCTGCGATTACGCAATCTTCTGCCAGCTGTTGTTCAACCAGAACAAACAAGATTTATACAGGGACGATACATCCTGGATAACATCATTGCGGTGTGGGAAGGCATGGAATGGGCTCGCAGGTCTAATCAGGCCGCCATGTTTATCAAAATTGATTTTGAGAAGGCTTATGATTGGATTGAATGGCCATTCATACTCGCCATGCTCCAAGCCCTTGGCTTTGGTCCCATTTTTATTCAATCTGTCAATATGCTTTTTACGGATGCTTCTGCTTAGATCTCTATCAATGGCCTCAGCTTGGAACCTTTTGGGATTTTTTGTTCTATTCGGCAAGGCTTCCCTCTTGCCCTTGCATTGTATGTGCTCATGATCAAGGTTTTGGCTATCTGTTAGCTCATGCCAAAGCACAAGGTCTTGTTCACGGAATCTCACTTCCTACTGAGCCCACTTCTCAACTTCTTAATGGGAATTTTGTGGATGATTCCTTTCTTACGCTCATTGAAGACGAAACCAACATTTGCAATGCTATGCAATGTTTGGATATTTTCTGCTTAGCTTCTGGCTCATCCATTCAATGGTGAAAAACCCAGTGTTATTAACAATCTTTCCTTCTCGCGCCAGATTGGCTTGCCACTTTTGAATGGAAAATCCTGACACATGGTGAGATTTTTAAATTCTTAGGTATTCCTTTTGCTTTTCAAGCCTCCCTAGTCAAGCTATGGCAATATGTCATTCAATAGGTGGAAAAAAAGTTGGAATATTGGATCACCAGACCTTTATCTTTGGCTAGCAAATTCCAAATCTATTCCAAAGTTCTTAGCCACACATGTTTACTACTCGTCGTGTTGGGTTCCTTCCAAAGCTTCCATCCAGAAGTTGGAAAAACTACTCAAAGCTTTCTTGTGGGCTAATGCTTCTATAAGAATTTTTTTCATTGAGTACCATAGGACATTTGTTGCTTGCCTCAAAATTCTGGGGTCTTGGCCTTATTCACATTCAACGCCAAGGGCAAGCTCTTTGTACTAAATGGATTATCATAAGCATTACTAGCCAAGAATCTTGGAAAGTTCTTATACGACACAATATTGCTGAAGGTTCCCCTTATGGCTGCCCTGCATGGAAAGGATTGGGGTTTGTCAATTTTCTCATTACCCCAGTGCTTGTCAAAATTGTTGGCACCTTTGTGCTTAAGAGCATTTGGAAAGCTTGGGAATGTATTAAGCCCTAGATTTTATGGAAGGGGGATGGATTTTGAAATGGGATTTCTGTCAACTAACAATCTCTCTGGTGGTCGCCGATTTTTCAATCTCAAGATAAGTGTTTAGCAGAGGTCCCAGGAATCTCCGCGCTCAAATTCTTCAAACACGGAATTCACACCATCGAGGACTTATTTTGTAAAACTGCTCAATCCTGGTTCTCTTGGCCGGATTTCAAAACTCTATTTCAGCTTTCCAACTAGGACCAAGATACTTTTACTACTATGATCAATTCAGTTCCTGACCACATGTTGCATAAGATTGTTGTGCATTCCTCTCGACCCATGGTGGACGGACTAGAAGTGGTATGTAGATACCCCATTATGTAATTACAAAGCCAACAAAGGCTATCGTTGGCTCTCACCTCATTTTCCCATGGTGGGTAAACTTAATACATGTTGGGGAATTCATTCCACGCTATCTACTTGGAGTAGGTGATTTGAAACTATTTGGACTCTATGTGTGGAGCCCAAGATTGCTCATTTCCTTTGGTGTATTCTTCACCAAGGCCTTCCTATCGGGGCTCGTCTTGTTCAAATTGGGATCCCAGCTCCCAAATGTCCTTTTTGTGGTCATCTGGAAACAATCTTGCATTTTTTTGGTTTTGTCCCAAAGCTCAAAATGCCTAGAATCTGGATACATTCATTTTTCTTTCCTTTACGGACCTCATTGCTTCACTTGAAACATATCCTTTTGGGAGATAATCCCAAGCTTCTGCCTATGTTCACCCAAATTTGGCATGTTTTTAGAGGGGAGATTCTGTTTTGGATATGGAAAGAAAGAAATTTTTTTCTTTGTTAATTCTGCAGTTGATCAATATTTCTCCGTTTATAATAAATCTATGGTGATCTCCAATGTGCTTCGCATATACAAATTCGGGAGAATAAAGTTGCATTGTGTTATCGGCTAATTTTGACTTCACAAAATTAATAAACATGGAAATTTTGAATTTTTTCAAAAGTATTACTTTACATAATTTATCGCCCTCATCACGATCGTCTCATTTTTGTGATCGTTTCGGTCTTCGTTTTGTCCATTTCGGCGAGAACTCCTCCCTCCAGGTCATAAACTACTTTTAATATTAATTAATTAATATTTAATTAATTTATTACCCTTTGTTTGATAAAATTAATTTTATTAAAATTTGGGGTTTTTAATTTAATAATTATTAAAAGTCAATCGACAAATTTTAATTTTAATTGCCGGGGGGAAAGTAAGCTTTCGCTTCCCATTGCCGAGGATGCCAAATTGGCTTCCCATACCCGAATTTCCCTTTCTGGGAAATTTATTTTAATTCCCGCTTGTGGGATTTCTTCCACTGATTGCCAATTCAATGGATTGGCAAACAGGAAAATATCCCAATTTCCCACATGGGGAAATAAAATGGGGATTGTCAGCCCGCCTTGCCATTTCCGCTAGCAAATGGTTGTTTATTTCCCACTTTCCCCTGACAATTAATGCCACTACCCGTAGGAAGAGGAGTTGATTATTTCAACGGTGGTGTCACTCAGATTTCACCTTGAAATCTGCGACTACCCTATCTGAAAATTTTTCGTACTTTTAAAATAACGGGTCGTTTGTTGTTTTTATTGCCTGAAAGTTCTTGTATTGCGTCAAGATAATCCCAAAGAACCATATTAGCCTTTTTCGCCAAATACCCAGATGCCCAAAATTGTTTTATTCTGTCGTCGGGATTTGTCTACGGGAAATTTGTATTTAATTATTTTGAGCCCCGTATGAGGCTATTTGCGCTCTGTGTTAACTCCATTATAAGCGAATATGTTATTATTCCTATGTACCAGAAGGATTTTAACTTATTTTAAGTTTTGGGCTTTATTTGTAACTTTTGGCAATTTTTTGTGTTTTTGTGGTGTCTCATTCTGTTTTTCTCAAAATTTCTCTGAACAACTCCTTTGCCGGTAAGCCCGATTTTGGCCCGGAGCAATAGAAAACATACACGCACATTATGCCCGAGGAAGTCGCATCGGAGGTTTGGATCACTGGGAAAAAGTGAAGTCGCAGACGTAAAAGCCCTCATGGGGATGGGCGCATTTTGGAAAACAAAGGATTTAATCTGCGGTGGGAAAATATAAGCCGCAGCGGTGGTGGGATTTTATACTTGCCTCTAGCAGGTACTTTTTCCCGTGTTATAAAAATCACTTAAGTGGATAACGGGATTTTGGTGCCTGCCTAGCAGGGTAAAGAATCCCATTATCAAAAAATTCTTAAAAATAGAATTACATGTGCAAAAAAGTGCGCCCCCTTTGGTGAGAAATTAAAAGAATTAAATTTGATTATTTCTATTAATCTTTCTTCTCAAAAAGTGCTCCCAAGTTTGGAGGAGGTCAACAAGTCAAAGATGGAATAAAAGAAAGGAGTTAAATGAATTAAATTTAATTTATTTAATGGCTGCCCTCTTCCTCTCAAAAAGTGCGCCCCATTTGGGTATTATTTAATGTTTTTTAAGGCATTAAAACATTAAATTAATTTCTATTTTCAAAGGGCTATGGTCAAAGCACACTTTGTGGGGCTTGAGTGAAGTGTCATGTGAAGGATTAAATTGGATTAATTTAATTTATTGGATGGATGTCCTTAAACATGCTATTTTTAAAAGAGAAAAGCATGATTTTTAATTAATTAATTGCCTTTAATTGTTAGGGCAATTATTAATTATAGAATTGTGAAGGTTATATAAGCATGGGCAGCCATATGGGTGAATAATTTAATTCACAGGTAAAGAATCGCAGCTAGGAGAAAAGTGCGCCCCATTAGAGGAAGGATTTTGTTCGATAAAAGTGCTAACAAGGCTAAAAGCTTCCAGATTTGGCGCATGCTTTGGAGGAGGTTGATCTTTGTCTGCATAGTTGTTTTCACAGGTGTTACAGGAGCTCAGGTGTTGATTGAAAGGATTCATGCTCTCTTTATGTGCAAATTAAACACCAATTTTTGGGGCAACAAGCTTGAAAAGTGCAGATTTTTATAATTTAAATTCACTATTCATGCTCCGGTGGCCATTTTTGTCTGAATAAATTGCAGGAATTCATTACAGGTGCTTTACAAAAGAAAAGGAGTTTTTATCAATGTCCAATACATTGCAAATATCCTCCGAATCTGAAGAATTGTCCAGATCTGCACCAGTATTGAAGAAATCCGGCCAAGTTAGAAGAAAAAGAATTATTCAAACAAAGATAGATAAAGCCATGGCGAAAGGAGATGAAAAAGAGAGCACGATGGATTCATGCATTGCTTCCAAACTTTCAGACATAGGAGACACAGATCTAGGCCCAGAACCTCTTTCTGATTTGATTGATAGATCCAGAGCGGGAAAGACTTCACTCATGCGTGCGGTCAAAAGTAGCGGAATTATCCGAGCTGCAGCTTTCCCATGTACAGCCCAATTGCCAGAGTTCGTGATGGAGTGTGCTAGATCTTATCATCCTTCATCCAGATCAGTGTGTGATGTCATGAGCGAAAGACAATAATTCGCTTTGGATGCGGAATTCATCAATTATTGTTCAAGATTCCAAAGGCGAAAGGTGGTGACTTCTATTAGCATTCAGGATGCTGACAAGAGATGGGAGAAACATAGAGCTGATTGCGTGAGCATAATGAACAGCCGGTTCATGAAGAAGCCTAGATCCCCTTCAAAGTTCCCGAGAACTCTTCCACGGTCCAATTTGGTGCAGGAGGCAGATGATGTCATCAAATTGCTATGCAGGTTGAATGGCGAAGCAAATGCCTACACTTTCCGTACATGGATGTATGCTTTCATCAGACCATTTAAATCAACAAGGTTGATTCTATAATCAATTGGTCGAAATTATTAAGCGAACATCGGTGAGCAACTTCGGTGAAGCGTGACGTTCACTTCAAGATGACTTCGTACTTGGTATATGCTGCAGCTTCACAGGGTGTCTTTTCCAAGCTGGATAGATGTGGTGTTCTTTCCAAGGACCCCATTTTCGAGTGCTACCCACAACTTACTGTACCTGCATGCGAGAAGGACTTCAAAGTGATCAACGATGACTTCTTCTACGATTTCATCTGGCAGCTAGACAAAGACTTGAAGACTCACAGGGTAAGCAAGGAAGCGTGGGAAGCAGTGTCCAAGATTGGCAGTTTATTCATCTAGTTTGCAGATTTCACATACCTCAGGGTTACGGGCTTTTCTGGAGAACCTATAAAGATGCCCAGGTATCCAAGTGATAGAGTGATCGCCATGGAGCTGAGCAGGCAACTCGTAGAGTTACACGACCTTCAGTTGAAATGGCACAAGTCTACGGGCTTCTTCCCAATCACTGTGGGATATTACAGTTGCATCAACATTCACAGAGCTCGAGGGATGGAAGCGCAAATGTTATCCGAGTATGAGCAAGAGTTCTTCCCTGCACGGCTTAACTTCGATCCATTTGGAGTAGCCAGGAAGACAATCTCCTGAGAGTACGCACATGTGCCTTTGTTAGAAGATTTCTGATGAAGTGCGTAAGTGAGTACGAGGTTAGAAAGAAAGATTTCAGCAGGCTATCAGCAAAGCAAGTGTTCGACTTTGGACTAGCGCGGATACCTGCGGATCTTAAAGATGATGGGAACGTGGTACTTGACACTTACCATCAAATGGGAGGAGATAAAGCTATACTGCAAGATAACATTGGAGGTTGCCATTCAATTGAAGAAAGATCTGGAGCTGTGTTGGTGAATACTTCGAACTGGCTGCAGACGAAGGGATACTGCCTTGATGAAGTATTGATGAATCAAATCACGGGCAACTTCGGCGCAGGAGATTCCCTCAAACGAAAGCATGAAGGAGAAAGCAGCAGAAGGTCCGAGAAGTTGAAAGTACACAGAAGATCTCAAGAGAAAGAGAAGACCACTTCTACGACCATAGCTTTGACTCCAACTTCTCCAGTACCTAGAAGATCACCAACTATTGCACCGCAGCAGCAGGATGCTTCCATGCCTTCATTAAACCGGCGACGTTCGTTTTCTCTCCGCAGCCACTTCGTTCATCACCCGTTCCAGAGGAGATGTTGAAGCTGCAGATGATGGAGTTCGAAAGAGCTTTGTCCTTGGATGTTTCAGAAGATGGCAGCCATGACACCGTGGCACTTTCTGACGGAGAGGATGCAGAGCGGGAGATGGTAGTGCACTCAACGACTTCTTACTCCCCGAGAAATAACTTCTCGGGATGGTTAGCTTTGCAGTTGGTTCCGGAAGCAAGAGTAGAGATGAACTTAGAGGAGCATGACTTGCAGCTACTTCAGGATCTGAGTAGAAGAGACAGAAGGCCTAAAGTTGCTAAAGCAACTTCTAGGTTGATCATCAAAGATTCGGGAGAGAAGTTTGCTGAGATATCAATTCCGGCGGAAGGAAAGATAGAAGAGGAGCTCACGGCAGAAGATGTGACGGTGACCAAAATACCACTCGGTCAAGCTACCACTGAAGGATTGAAGCAGGACACGCAAACGTTGCTGGATGCTTTGTTCCTTAGGCTTGACAGTGAAAAGGCGGAGAAAGAAGAGCTGCAGAAGCAAATATCTCAATTATGTGAGATCATAGCCAAGGTTGCTAAACCTTCCATTCAACCCATTTCAGAGCAGGTGAGTGATCATCTTATGCAGGAAATGGAAGATGCAAGCAATCAAGTAAAGGCTATTGATGAATGGAAGGATCTGATTATTCGTCAAGCTTCTGTGCAACTTGGGGAAGTGCCAGCCTGCCTAAAGGTTATGAAAGATGCAAAAATAAATTAAAGCAATTGATGGAAAGCATAAAAGGCATGAATACAATTGCGAGAGAGTAACTGAGTATTTTGGCCGAGATCAACAAGTCACGGAGATGTATTGGTTGTAGGACAAATTGTACCTGGATGGATCAATCGAGAAGGGGAAGCAATAGAGTTTGCGTATCTTCCATTTGAGATCTCGCAGAGTTTTGCTTTGAAAAGGATGCAGTGCTTGAGAGTAGAACATCAGATTTACCAGACAGTAGCGTTTCTTTCACTGAGGAAAGAGTGGATGGAGGTGTTACTTCATACGTGCGGATTGTTTCTAACGAGGTGCATGATTCCCTGGAAGGTTCTCTTCTGATGGTGCAAAAGAGAATTGATAAAGCTACCAAGCCTTTCACGATGAATTCTATCAGTAGATTGGTGGCGCTGCAGGCAGACATTGCGAGGTTCGGGCCGAGTTTGGAAGAGGTGGAAGCATGCAGCAAAGTGTTGAATGAAGGGTTGCTGCAGTTCAGGACAGAGAAGGAAGCAGTGGCTAAAACAGATGGAAGGATGCTGAATTATATGTTCGACAAGTATATCAGATATCAGAACAAGAAGAAGATGTAAACATTACAGCTGGCATGACTTCTTCTATTCTTTCTTCTTCTATTTTCTATGTTCCCGGATGAAATTGTAAAACTTCTAAGTTATTGGTTTTGCAACCATTACTTGAAGTCATGTGGAACCATTCTATTAGTTAAGTGATACATGTGTCACTTAAGAAGAAGTTAGTTGAGGATGATTGCCAAATGTCATCTTTACTTGTTGTTCATACTTTAGTTCAGTTTGAGTCTTCTATTTGTACTTTCCCTCCTACATTCTATAAGTAGGAGAAGAACCTCCGGGTTAATGATCGATCAGAATTTGTAAGAAGCAATCTTGTGTTCTAGACTTTGTGCTGAACCCCTGAGAGCCACTTGTTGCAGAGGAATACAAAGAAGCAGGTTTCCGGAGAACTTTGTGTCACGGCGTACTGTGTTTCTTGCTTTTAAATCTTTAGATCTTTTAAGTAAACTTTGTGTTATTGTAGATCTGGATCTAGAGCTGCCTTTGCTTTATAATTCTGTGTGTTCAAATCTATTAAGTTTCTTCTATGTGCATGCAATTAGCTCTGCTATCTACTAATTGGGATGCACATCTTCCTCATTTCTTCTCTGTAATTCCTTTACTTTCTTCTTCTATAATTTTCCTTTCTTAAACAGCTGCTTACTTGCTGCAGAACTTCTTAGTTATGGTTCATGAACTAAGTGGTTAAAGTAAAACCCCTGATAGATAAAAATACATTTATATTGACAAATCGACACGGGAGCCTCACCGGTTAAATGAGGGAGATTTATCTCATGACTCGCCTAGGTTTGATGCTATGCGTAAAATCTAGCCAACAAACGGGAAGGGGAAGCTTGATTATGGGAAGCTTCTTTAATTCCCGTAACCATTTCCCCATGAGAGTAATTGAATTTTTCAGTGAAAGGAGAATTCTCACGCTTAGACAAAGCTAAAGTGATCATCACACATTCATCAAGAAAGGAGGCCAAAGAGCAATCATTACCAATAAAGAACAACAACAAAGGAATAGTCCACGCATGAGCCAAGTTTGAATACCTCAGCATTCCAACGCATTTACAGACACAAGGATAAAACAACCCATAAATCCTCTCCACGCATTGGTTTGTGCAAAGAAAAGGGAAAAGTCAAAACGTAGTCTCCAAGCTCTCCACGCAGTCTCCAAGCATCTCCACGCAGGAGCAAGAAAGAGTAACCACACATGAGGTAGAAGTGTCCACACATTCCACCAAAGTCTCCACGCAGCAGGGGTGTGAAATACAACAATTTTAACCATCATTGCCAATCCAGAAACACCACGCAGAGGTAAAAGAAGACACACATTGTTTTATGCATCAAAGAAAAACAAAATAACCAATAAGTTTCCACGCACTTTTGAAAACAGTCCAAAGGAAAACGTTTTTGGACTCCCACGCATTAGGACAACATAAAGTTTAAGGAACAACAGTTAAAAGCCAAGGAAGGGCCACACATTTTTCAGGAGAATAGTCCAAAAACAGCAGCAAAGAACATCACCATGCACTCCACATAAGTGTCCACGCAGGGAAAGGAAGGAATCTCCACACAGGGGTAGAAGGAAGTTTTCACACAGTCTAAAAACTGCAACCAACAACAAACAAGAAGCCATGTTGGAAAATAACATTCCCAACAACAAACCTAAGTTTTAGTCATTTTCATGCAGAGTTAAAGAGAAGCCATACGCAGAAAAAGTTTCAGGCATCAACAACAGTTCCACGCATTTGCAGAAGAATTAAGCAAACATAGTCACACATCGATCAGAAGATCACAAGGAAGAAGTAAATCTCTAAATACGTGGTCATTAAAATCAGGTGATTTTCATGCATACCAAGGAGAATTTGTTCCTAAAATTAAATAAAAAAATCGGGATATTAAAATCGGGTGATTTTGTTTATTTTAAATAAAAAATAAATAATAAATTATTGTCACGAATAAAAATTGTAATCGGAATCGGTTATTATTATTATTTTAAAATAATAATAATAATAATAATAATAATAATAATAATAAAACGAGTCATTTTTTTCTTGCATTGATGGGGGTTTTGGAGATTGAGACCCGGCCCCGTTTGCATTGTTTTACGTGCCTGAGTCATTTTTCTGTAAAATTCATAATGGCCGAAAAATCTAATAAATCTACAGGAAGATCAAAGAAGCCAGTGGAGAAATCGAATAAGTCCGCACTCAAGTATGAATTCCAAGGAATCATCCCTCCTAGTTCCATCAAGTCGGCATATGATAATATCACTGATACAAATCTAGGTCACATCAATGTGCAACAATTCTACGATCGAGTGAAAGTTGAAGGCAAAACCATATTCTCGGATAGGCTTTACCATAGTGGTCTACCCCAAGCAACAACATTTCTTATCTCGGTCTAAGTGTCCGGAGCTGGTTATCGCTTGCATGGAGCATTATGATCCCGAGAGATGAGGAATTTTTAAAGATAATCACGAGCCTTTCCTCTTAATCACACCAGAGAACATTGAGGAATTTCTCAACATACCTAACTTCCCGAGAATGCGGATATCACTCGACAAGTCAACATAAGAATTTTGGGATGAAGAACCCCTCAAGTGGAGCAAGATGGTTAATAACAATTGGTTAGTGACCAAGAGGCCTCGAATTGACCACTTCCTAAAAGAATTGTATCACGTTGAGTTCGTGGAAGAAATTGGGGACATGATTACTCTTTTGAGTTGAGTTTTTGGTTTACCCTCTGCTAGGATTTTCCACCCATGGATGTATTAGTTTATTTGTATCATCCTTGCCAAGAGAGAGTTTGTGGATTGGGCCACCATCATCAGTGATACCCTTCACAAACAATTGATTAAAGTAAAGATGATTGGATGCTTCTACATGACATCGTATTTGACTTACGTAGTGGCAAGAAGAAAGCTATTTTCGGGACTCGAAACAAGAGGAGTCATGGGTCCATCAAATAGTGTCTTCCATTACTATCCGCAACTAAGTTTCAAAAATAGCTCTCACCATTTCAGAAGAGTCAACGATGCATTCACCTTCCGCGTGATTTGGAACTGAATCGAATACAAAGGAAATATTTTCTAAAGAAGCCATGGATGTCATTTCCCAATGGGGAACCTGGTTTATTCAATTCTCATCCTTTTCCTACATTCACGTAAGTGGCTTTGTAGGTACTCCATGGAAACTTCCTAAGTACGTCAGTGACAAATGGGCATTGATGGAGCTTGCACGACAACTATTCCAAGTTCACTGTCTTCTCAGTGACAAGCATCACTTAGGAATTCATTTCCCAATCCAAATCGGGAATACCAATGTCCGAATCTCTTCAGTGCAAAACTCATCGGAAAAGAGTTTTCCCTCATCACAATTCATCCATATGTGAAGAGAGACCTAGTTTAATATCAATGGATATAAACAAAATATTCTTGGAGCAAAGTATCAACATAACCCTACCATGGAATATTTCTGGGCTGCCTATTCAGACGAGCATGAAGTAAGAAGACGAGAGTTTTCTCGCCTAACCCTTGCTCAGATCAAGGCCTTTCACATCAAGAACCCTCCAGATTCATTCATAAATGATGATGAAGATGTTATTGATCCTTCATATGATGCAGTTTCTTTTACCCCATTGCCTCGAATTGATTGGACCAAAAGAGATGAATTTTCTCTTGATAACAAGAATCAACCGATCCTTGAAAGAAGCATATCTTGGTACGAAAGAGAACTTGCCAAGTTACAATCAATTCAAGATCATACTTCAGGATCACAAAATTACCAACTTGAGGAGGTCTCCATTCAACCAAATCCCCTTCTCAATCGACCTTTGCCATCCAATCATACGCAACAAAGCAAGAAAGGAGTGGTTTCCAAAATCCACTTCACTGAATAATGTGTCACGAGGAGAAAAATCTAAGGGTCCTAGCCCCAGTGAAGGAAGAGAGCGTGTATCGAGATTTTCTACTTCAAGTAGAGATTCTTCTACTCACATTGTTAATAGTTCTCAAAAGCTCGTGACAAACGATCCTCAACCATGCCTTGCACAAGCGTCCACTCAGGTGCAGGTAGTCCAAATATCAAACACTTGAACCTATAGTTCACGAAGAGATTTCCCAAAATCTCCCAAATGATCAGGAGGTGGATATCGAGGTTATTTCTCCTGAAATCGAGGTTGTGGAAAGGATTCTTATAGAATCTCATGATGTCGAGAACAATGAGAATGTTGCTTCGAGCTCTAGGCTTTTGTATGCAGAAATAGTGAATGATACTCCTTTCTGGGTTGATTGTGAAGTCAAGAAAAGGAAGAGGGTTGTCAAGGCAATTGACATTGATTTTGATGCCCTTTTCAAACTTTCAAATGATGTCATTCCCAAGAAGCCTAAAGTGCTTTCTCAAATAATGGTGGACGATTACGAAAACAGATTTACGAATCTTGCCATCCCACAAGTTGACAAGGAGTGTGATGCCATGACATCTGTTGATTATGAAGTTTCCAAACTTGGACTTGGGAGGTCCACATTGGAAAGTGACATGGTGATGGCTCGAGATTCAATTGATATCGTGCTAAAGAGGCTTGAGAAATATAAGTCTCAGAACTCTCAGCTCAAGGTTGAAAATAATAATTGGTGGAATATGTTTAACATATGATAAATCCCATATCATCCACTTTCCCAAGTACTTGATGCGTGTAGCTGCCTCTCGATGAAGAAACTCTCAATTTATCAAAAGAAATAAAATTGTTGGGCCATGTCACTAAAACTTAGCTTTCAAATATTCTCATTTTAGGCCAAGAGACAATCAAAACAACGGTTAAGCTCCATGAAGATGTTAGTGCGTATCTTGATCCAATTCTTTCTTTCAAGGAAAATTTTATTTCTAACATATCAAATTTGGATGAGATATTGCCCAGTCTACAGGAGATGACGAGTATGGAATCCTCAGTTTATACATTGAAGGAATTCTTGAGTTTGAACATCGAGGGACATGTTTTCTTTGGTGTTTGCATCTCAAATCAAGGAAGACGCTTCTTGAGGATTCTATGATCCATTATGAGAGCGTATGCAATGAAGCCTTCACTTCACTCACCTTGATTCAAGAATTAATAACTGTGATCCCTTGCAATCTTGTAAATGAGCATAATCAAAGGTGTTCATCGGAACATGTGGAAGAACAATTTTCACAATTATTTAAGGACATGTATACTCCTATCAATAATTTCTCTTTAGCTTCAATGGAGCGTTGCATCAAATTAAAGAACTTGTTTGAGAATACTCAATCAAAGATGGTTAATCTAAATGATATGCTAGGTAAGATTTTGAATTACAGGTATTTTGTGAGACGATTCTTCGAACAAATGAACCTCCAGAAGAAGAAAATATGTTTGAAACATTGGAAAGGTTCAGATCATTTCAATTGGCAAAAGCGGCAGATCCTAATTTCACCGATGGTTCAAGGAGATAGTTTTCTTGGTATCTAATGAAGTGGGAGAGTCCATTTCTCATACGTTTGAGATAGGCGGACCCCATTTCAATGGATAAGGCACTGGTTATTATTGTATGTTTTAAAAGTGGGATTTTAAGAAAAGGATGTTATTATTGAGTTTGCTTTCGGAAAACTGTGGATGACTTAAGTGATTTCTATTTTTAGTTGCTTTTAATAAAGTTGGTTGAAAAAGTCAAAGGTCACTTAAGTGCCCTATTTAATGTTCATGTAAACCCTAACTACTTTGTAACCAAATTTTGGGTTATAAAAGGAAGTGAGGGGCTCATTTGTAAAGGGTGACTTTGAGAGAGGAGAAGAAAATACTTTTGTATGCAAGCTTTACTTCAAAGAAAAAAAAATTGTGTTATTTTGAGAAGACATTTTGGAGTTAATGAAATATGAACTTTGTGTCCCATGCATTGTCTCTTATAGCATTTGATGTTCTTATGTTCATTAGATGTTAGTATTTGAATCTTGCATGCAAATATTGTCTTTGATCTTATTGTCAATGTTATTAAGTTGTTGTTCTTGTTCACAATGATCAAGCTTTGCTATTTACTTGCTCATGTGTGTTCCCTTTACTCATTCTCGTTTAACTGATGCAAACTCCATTTTATTTGTGTTAGTTATTTATTGTTCTTCTCCATGCAATATTAGGCTCTGCTTTTACCTAACTCTTGCATGTTCCTTCCATTCATTCCTTTCCATTTCGTTCCTTCATTCCATTCCATCTCCCTCATTCACTTTTCTTTCCATTGATGTTCCAAAACACCCCCACATATGATTTTGAATGTACATGTGTAAATACAGTTTTGGCTTTCAATAAAGGCAACCTCACCTTCATTTAGGAGGGACTTCATTCACACGATGTTGCATGTAATTTACATGCATGCAAATCCATATGCTAACACGCTAGAGGTGGACCACCTCTAGACCTCTTGTGCCACTAGGGGAAACCCCATGTAATGTTGCTCAAGTGCCTTTGTCTCCTACTAGGTGCTCCTCGCCTTCCGCCCATGGTGGCTGGCGTAGTCGGTCTTAGCGTCGTGCTTTTAGTCGCGCTCGCCGCTCCCTGGACCCGTTACATCAACACGCTTACTAACCAACTTGCCGTCGTGGCTAGGGCTTGCCGCCGCCTTCATCAACTTGTCGGCAGGGCTGGCTCGCCACCTCGTCAGCATGGGTGGGGCTCTCCTCTTATCACTACTTCACATCATGATGCTTACCCACCGCCTCAACCACCGCTATCAGACAAATTCCCCACCTTAACCTCGCCATTCCTACTTACGGGAAGCAGGACACGGAGGAAGAAGTTCTTTGCTTTGGTTGGGAACTTCTAGATGCTGGCAAGGACTTACCTGGTTCGGGGTGGCCGGATGATCATGATCCGCCGCCTTGGGCATGTTTGTTGCTACTGCTTGATTGTGTTTTTGTCTACTTTTAGGCGATGCCTATATTTTGTACTCTCCTAGGCTCGGCCTAGTTTGACTCTTGTTGCTCTAGGCTTGGCCTAACTTTGTTTGTGGTTTTAGGGCGTGCTCTCATACCACCCACTTTTTATTGAAAGGTATCTTGTATCATATTGAATTAATTTAATACAAGATCCTTTTTATTATAAAAAAAATAAAAAATAAAAAATAAAACCTTCAAAATAAAAACTAAAAACCCACGGGTTTGTCAAGCTCAAGATATAATGGAAAGGGGTTGAGTAAGACATTGAGGTCTATATCTTCATTGGGGTTTGGCGAGATCCGTTACTGAGTATGCCAATCTAAAAAAGAAATCAATGTGCCCAAGCTTATTTAGGAGATGAATGTAGTGGATCCGGATGTCAAAGCCAAAACCGAGCTAGAAAATATCGAGGTAGGGCTGGTATTGGGGTTCCAAACAATTTGAATTAAATTTAAAACACAACACAAATCAAAGCAATATCAAGCCCAACAAAGATACAACGAAGGATAGTATATAACGACGATCCAATACATGAATCAATCATGAGTGTTGAGATCTATGTTTAGATCCTCACCCAAGTTGTTATAGAGTCCACTATAGTGTCAATATGACTGAGTAAATAGTGATTTGATTAACGAGAGGTGAGTTGAAACCATGACAAGAATTTAACATGGATCTCCCTTTCCATTGAGTTAATCAAAATATGATGGGTCAAAGTCTTTTACATGGATAATGACGATACCGAGAAAGAGACTGCAAGGATCAATCAATCTATAAAATACAAAATCTTGGTAGTGAGTACTATTGACACGGTGTGTCTCAACCAATGGGGTTGAGAGGGTAGGTATGATTGGCACAAAAGAGAGCGTTTGTTGTGGAGTTACAAAGTCTATGTGATGTGTTCGACCACCTTAGCAATACCATATGGTATAGAAATAATTATCTCATAAATATGTATATGCTTGGCTAAAAACTTATGAGGGACATATGCTTCACATAAGAGATGACTAGTAAGGAGACATATCAAAGATGTGGTCAATGCACAATTCCAACACAATTTTTCACAACTTCAATGTAAGATCCTAATAATAGGATTCAACCTAACGATTATGTTTTAAAAAGAGGCGATTCCATTTTTAAGGATCGTCTCCTTTATAAATACGAAATTGAGAGAGAATATGCCTCTCCAATACTTTTAAATCAGTTTTTTTATGACCCTTCAAAATGTAAAATAATGTTATTGTATAGATAGATTCAAATAAGGTTGGGCAAAAATTTAAAAATTTAAAATACTCATAGCTAAGGAATGGATGTTGAAACCTACCTCTAATACCATATCAAAATAAGACAATACGTCTCATGTCACATGATCTCACCATCACACCATTACCCCATTACTAAGAAATGCATTGCGCACACAATAAATATCAATCATGCAAAAGAAAAGTCCCATTATTAATTTAATGATCAATATACAATGTGTAGCATCCTCTCACAACAATATTGGAGATATTGAATGAGTGCCTAATAAATAGGCCTAGTAGTTAGTTTCACAAAACAAAAACTTTGTTGTAGGAAACCAATATTAGTTGTGAGGAATATTTTCATCAACCAAATAGTACATGCAAACAAAAAAACTAATTAAAAACTTACAAATGAAGCGTAATTCTTGGAGTGGGTGTAAACATGGCTAACACAAAACTAGACCACTCTAACATGGGAAATAGACTAGAAACAATCGTTAATGTTATGATTTTCAGCATAAGGAAGTTAAGAGAAAACCAATCATATCTCTTGTTGAGAGCATAGTTTAAAAAGTGAGTGTCAACATACTATTTAAAATCCTTCCTCTAAGGCCTAACAAAGATCATTACAATTTTTGGAAGCGTTATTTTAGGGGCATTACATCCAACTTTTCCTAGTAAACCCCTTAGTCATATTTAAAAAAACAAAACTTGGCTTTAGCCTTAAACTTAGATAGCCAAATATGAAATATTTTGAATTGGTCGTAGACACAAAATCACACATTTGGGTACATTTCTAGGTCCTAAAAGCATACTAGCATTCATATGATTCCTAAGCGAGAAAACTAGTAATTGACAACTATCTTTGGCCTCTTGTCTGTGTTTCTTATTTTCTATTTGGTCTTACACACCCTACAACCCAATCAAAACTTTACTTGCTTATCTTTTATGACTTCGGACACCAACACCTAGCCAGAACACCAATGCCCAAACACCTTTGTCCCCTCTGGGCGCCCCTGACCTCTTTCTACCTTACTCGCTCTTTTTGGGCTTCTTTTATCTTTTGGGCATCTTATTTTCTTATGGGTCATCCTTCCAGTTGTCAATTACAAAATTCAACCAAGGGAATCATATAAATACATAACTATGTGATCAAAATAAGGGACCAAGCTCTAAACATTTATCTATCACCTAAGCTTGCATCCAAAGGCATCCAAAGCACTCAAAGGCATCCATCTAGCATCCATACAAGGGACAAGGGATTGCATTTTCTACATACACTTTGCATAGGAAGGGGAAGTTCATTATTCCATCCACACATGTTATACATTGTTACATTCTAGATCTAGCCCGCTATTAAGTGCAACTTGCACTAGGGCATCCTAGGGCACCATTCTTACACACACTCATAAGAACTACATGGAGTCTGAGATGTAATGCAATGCTCGATCGTAAGTTCATTCTATCGGGTGACCACCGGGGCCAGTCTAACTCCCCATATTGCAACTGTTTTTTTGGATTTGATGTAGTTTTGTGGGTTTTACAGGTGAACATCTCTTTTGTAGGTTACAGGTATATTCAGCGATCAAAGTGCAACATACATGTGACCAACAATGAACATCAACGACACTCTTGCGACACCGGAAAAAAGATTCTAACCATCTCAGTGTAGTCACATGCACCTAGTAGAGGTCTCTGGCGCCTAGGCGCCCTCTCCTCAATTTAGGTGCCTTAGTCCATCCTTATCCGACAGCTTCTAGATTTTACAATTGGCACGGCCAGTGATGGTCTACCCTTTTGTTCATCGCTTTTCCCAATGCATGTTCAGCCCCGCATCAAGCACAAATCAACTAAGTCCTTTCCTCTCTCTCTTGCACTTAGGGTTTTATATTTTATTAGCTTATTGCTTGTGTCATAGTGTATCTAGCATTTGTACTTCATTGTTTCTATCAGTTACTCTGTAATTAGGTTTTACAAAAAGTCCATTTTTGTTAAATCATTTGGTGAACCCACTTGTTCAAACCCTACCTTCTAAGAATGCATCGAAATATATCTCCTTCTTCTCGAATTTATGGATCAATCTTCTTATCCTTCTTTCACCCCAACTAAGGTTTTTGGCATGGTTACTACCGTTGTTGATTTTATGCAAGTTCGTACTCAACATCCTCCTTGCTTTATTACTCCTATGGTTGATCCATCCATCAATGTAGTCACTACTCGCCACACTTGTCCTCCTACAACTCCATTGGCTTCTATTCCACCACCAATTACTTCTACAATGCCTACCACCACTTCTAAGGGTTATGAAATCATTGAGCAACTTAAGAATACATCTGCAAAAATCTCTCTTTATGATCTTTTGTGCAAAAGTGTACCCGATTGCCATCATACATTAGAAGCCCTTTATTCTATCTACATTGAAAGCAATAATTCGTCTGTGGCCTTCTCACACATCTTATTCAATATCTCAAAAATATGCCACATGCTATATCATTTAGTGATGAGGATATACCTCCATCTCATTGATGACAATCCATTTGCACCTTTGCTTATCACCGCTACTATCGACACCATTTGCATCAAGTGTGTACTCGTTGACAATGGATATGCTATAAACTTATGTGTGCATTCCCTCCTCATGAAAATTGGCATTACTGATAATCTAATTACTAAAAACTCTACTCTCATTCGCGGCTATGATTCCACTACTTGCACATGTCTGGGTACTATCACTTTACCTATATACAAGTTGGGCCTAAGATTGTTCCTATAGTATTCTTTGTTATCGATGCCTCATTTTAGTTTAATATTTTATTGGGTAGACCATGGATTCATTTAATGCACGTTATCCCTTCCATACTTCATCGGTGCGTTAAATTCTTACATAATGACTATGAACATACTATTGCTGCTGACCCTGATCCATTCAAGTTTTGTCTTATAGACCATGTGACAGTATACCTATTCCTCCATCACAACCTATTCCATATAGCAATATTGGTACCTATGATGTTGGACAATCTAGTACTCCACAACCTTCTTCCACCTCTACAAGCATACCATCCATTCCCACTCATACTACTAATATCATTTCACCCACCTTGTCTACTCCCATAACTACCACTATTCCTCCTAGCCGAGAATCCTCTCGCTCATACATCTGGCTCCACTCCTACCAATATCCTTGATACTTGCTATTCAATATGACAATGCCAACACTGATGTTTCTGATGAAAAGGTTGATGTTATAGAGCTTAATGATGACACACTTTGCATAATCTTAACTTTACTCCTCTCAAGATAGACGAGTCTTACTTCAATGACACTTTTGTTGCTTTATGGCCCTAGTGAATATCAATTCAAGAAACCCCTCTTTCTACTAATGCTATGATATTTTTCAAGGGTCTGTCCATACATTGGATGTCATACCATTTGCCTCATCTCACTTTGCCTCGATACTACCTCCTTTCACATGCACTCTTTTCATACATAACTCTTATTGGCCTCATATTCCATTCGATCCCACTTTCTCTCGACCTTTGTTTCAATACATGACAACATGGCTCGACTTGGATTCACACTTGTTGATCTCCTCCCTCCGCCTCATTCTCCACATCTCTATTACGGATATGTCTACATCACTACTGCTTATGGCCTCCGCATCTTCCATTTATCAGTCTTCCTTGCACGCACTTCTCGTGCCTCTCTAATCACACTTGGGTAGTCTTAGCTTGACTACATTGGTGGCACTTTGGATCCTAATCACACTAGTATCACATTTCCCATGCCTTTTGGCCGCATTTATATTTACAATGATTCATTTCTCGACTATACTCAAAATCTAACATGCTGGTATGCACACGGTTGTCCACAACCACCTTTCACTGGTGAAGAATACACAATGGACATTTACATTTTACGCTGCAATGGCTCTTTACATGATTAAACTCATACTATTGTTTATCAAGTTTATAATCCAGCTCTGTTTGGCTTTGACCATGACAATGCCGATCTCCTAGACGATGTTACTTGATTCTTCTTCACATCATACACTTGGGGGCATCATGCTTACTTCCTCCCCCTATCCTAACATCATTAGATGTCTATCATTATTACTACGCTCTGTGATTCATTCTCTTCATTTCTATGTGATATTACACAACTTTGATACATCTTGTATTGTCACTACCCTATGATGCACTCTAGTTCCATGGTTCATACTCAACTGTTGAGGGTCTAAATCTGAAATGAACCTCACACCTTTCTACACTTCACACTTTGTGCTTCATGATACATATTTCTCGCATCTCACTTTCAAACAATTGCCTTATGACATACTTTAGTTTTACAGTTCATACTTGATGTTGTTAAGGATATAAATTTGAAATGAACCTCACAACATTCACATTTCACACTCTATGCTTTATGATTTATCTTTCTAGCACACACTTTCAAACCATTTCCTGATGACACAATCTTGTTCTATGGTTCATTCTTGATTGTTGAGGGGTATTTTATAAATGAATCTCATCTCATACACATCCATGGGGGCACACTGCTTCTATCACATTCACACATTGCATTCCATTCCATCTCACTCATACACAAAACATATTGCATATCTTGGTTGCACTTATTCTTTCTTTTCTATACTTACATGTACACTTTATTTTCCATGCTAGATGGATACTTAATATGTCAATATATTTTCTACATACACATGCGCGTTTACTTGGTCTTTAGTTGTGAATGTAGACTTTTTAGAGGTTCTTACACGTTGCAATGATTGTTAGATTTATTTTTCTTGTTATTGTTTGTCATTGTATGCTATTGTTTGCGGGATATGCCCTTTGTATTGTATGCACACTTTATGATTTTGGCCACTTCGGCCTTGATTGTCTTGTGACATTGTGAGCGATGTCCCATGTTTGAAACCCACTTTTCACGGTATATCTTGTCTTCTTGCTTGTTACACTTTGTCTTTTATTGCATGTTTTCTATATTTTTCTACTAATACATGTTTCTAGCCATCTTGTTTGAATGTGTCTTGGTTTCTATCATGCACACCCCCTCCACATGCAAGATATCCACATCAAATCAGTTTCAGGTCCTCTCCTTTGGACCACATGCTCCTATTAGCATCACATGCACCCCAAACAAGTGGGCCATACATTGGGATAATCAGTCATCCCATACAACAACTCAGAGCTACAATACAAACCTACACAATATAGAAACAAAGTAGTTATACAATCATAGAATAGCCCAAAATCTGAAGTTCACAAATAAGTTTCATAGGATCGTGCACTAACCTCGGAGAATACACTCAATCTCCTACAATATCCTTGAATAGGGACAATAAGTATATTCAAAACAATACGAAACTAATTCGAACAATACGAGAACAATACATGGACATACCATCTGTAGTCGTACTCATTCAAGAAGCAGTCATGGAAGGAGAGTAACACTAGACCTCTATCCCCAACACTCTTCTGCTATGGCGTGAGATCGCACAAAAAAACCTCTTTACACAACATTTTCAGGATATTTTTATCCTTTACACTTATATACATTAGAAGCACACTTTCCTTTTTACACATTTTCACATATTTTTACATACTTATGTAAATTTTTTCATATACACATATTTGACTACTTCTTCCCTATTATTTTGTAGGTCCATCCTTAGTACATAATAAGAAGCATCCCTACATCAAGCACAACAATAGGTACAACACGATACAAAACAATACACTTCAACCCTAGGGTTGCTTTCTCTTTCTTAGCTTCCACGATTCATTTTTATCACTTCACGCTTTCACTTGTCTCTTCGAAATGTTACCACCATCACACTCTACATGGTTATCAGGTATGCATCTTCTAACTAGTTTGTGTTATCAAGTATTCACTCAACAATATAAAGTGGGGGAAAATGTAGACACAAAATCACACACTTACGTACATTTCTAGGTCCTAAAAGTATACTAGCATTCATATGATTCCTAAGCGAGAAAACTAGTAATTGAAAGCTATATTTGGCCTCTTGTATGTGTTTCTTATTTTCTATTTGGTATTACACACCCTACAACCCAATCTGAAATTTACTTGCTTATCTTTTATGACTTTAGACACCAGCACCCAACTAGGACGCCAACGCCCATGCGCCCTTGTCCCCTCTGGGCGCCCTTGACCTCTTTCTACCTTACTCGTTCTTTTTGGGATTCTTTTATCTTTTGGGCATCTTATTTTCTTATGGGTCGGTCTTCCAGCTGCCAATTACAAAATTCAACCAAGGGAATCATATAAATACATAGTTATGTGATCAAAATAAGGGACCAAGCTCTAAGCATTACTATCTATCACCTAAGCTTGCATCCAAAGGCATCCAAAGCACTCAAAGGCATCCATATAACATCCATACAAGGGACAAGGGACAAGGGACTGCATTTTCTATATACACTGCATAGGAAGGGGAAGTTCATTATTCCATCCACACATGTTATACATTATTACATTCTATATCTATCTCGCTATCAAGTACAACTTGCACTAGGGCATCATAGGGCACAATTCTTACACACACTCACAAAAACTACATGGAGTTTGAGATGTAGTACAACACTTGATCATAAGTTCACTCTGTCAAGTGACCGTCGGGGTCAGTCTGACTCCCATATTACATCTTTCTTTTTGGATTTGATGCAGTTTTATGGGTTTTGCAGGTGAACATCTCTTTTGTAGGTTATAAGTATATCCAATGATCAAAGTGCGACATATAGGTGACCAATAATGAACATCAACGACACTCTTGCGACATCGAAAAATTAGATTCTAACCATCTCATGCGTCCACGAGCGCCCAATAGAGGTCTCTAGTGCCTAGGCACCCTTGCCCCAGTTCAGGCGCTCTAGTCTAGCCTTATCCGACAGTTCCAAATTTTATAGTGCACGCGATTGCGACGGTCTACCCTTTCTGTTCACAATTTTCCCGGGGCTATACGAGTCCCGAGATCAAGCGTAAATCAACTAAGTCGTTTCCTATCTCTCTCTTGCACTTAAGGTTTAATATTTTATTAGCTTATTACTTGTGTCATAATGTATCTAACAATTGTACTTCATTGTTTCTATCAGTTATTCTGCAATTAGGGTTTTATAAAAAGTCCATTTTTGTTAAATCATCGGTAAACTATACTGAGTATGTCTAGCCCATCTAAAATACTTGAGAGCATGAACCCATAGAACTAAAATGAGAGGGAAATCATAGAGTTTGATAACTAGATACCATTAAAGGAAGTGTTGGTTGATGTAGAGGATTCACCATAGCCATCATCATTCTAAGGAAGTCAAGGCTATATGGATTCCCATACCTTAAACAAACCCTTAAGGTGAGAGGTATTCCCTTCAACATAGGCTACAAACCCTTAGATTACAATAATAGTTGCATAATTTATTTCCAAGTGTGATAATTGTGTAGAGTTAAGAGATCAATAAGCTTAGATTCAACAATTGTATAGGGAAAATTTATAACAAACCTAAAAATAACCCAAAAATATGTTTATAGTATCTTTTTTTTTTTTTTCTTCTTTGTGTAGGGTCACCTTTTCCAACTTGAGAGCATGATTTTGGACTTCTTGCCATTCCCTTTTCCATGGAAACGAAGTGGAGTGAGTGGGAAAAGGAAGTGAACTCTCATTGCACTTTTATTTTCTAATTTTTAATGTTTTTTAGTGTGTTCTTCTTTTTAGTAGGTTAGCTGGGTTTGGTGGCTTTTAAAAGCAACTTAAAGATTAAATAAGCTTTATAAGGGGTCGGCCTTGCCTTTTTGGCCTTTAGCGCCAAGATAAAGATATAAAAGAAGGTGAAGGCTTCATTTGCACACATGGACTTTTGGAAAATTTACTCTAATTGGACTTGTGGGCTGATTGCTCATTGTTCTTCCACTCTTGGGCGGAAATCCAAGTGTGTGGCACTTCCAAGAAGGACGAAACCCTTCTTGTGGTTGGTTGGGGGACGGAAACCCTCCTTCCTTGTTTGGCTTGAAGGAATATTGTAGATTTGAGAAGAAGTCATAATCATATTTTTATATGCATTATTGAGCCTCTCCTTTGTGGGGTGACTTGCATTAGTGTATGGTTTGGTGCCATCTAGGGCACGACAATCAGATTTGAATTCATATTTGGCTTCCTTATTATTTATAAGGTTGGAATCAACATTTTTATAGTCCTTTTACTCTTTGCATAATTATTTGAATTCAAAAATAGTCTTAATTTTATTTGGTCAATTTTTTAACTAACACTCAAAGTCACTACAATTATTCTAGGGTAACCCACAAGTATTGAACCCTCTTCATCAAGTTGGAGAAGGAGATTTGATACTGTCTGGTCCGCCTATGTGGAACCCAAAATTGCTCACTTTCTATGGCATGTTCTTCACCAAGGCCTTCCAATTGGTGCCCGTCTAGTTCACCTTGGTGTTTCAGCCCCCAAATGCCCCTTCTGTGGCCACTGGAAACCTTGTCTCACCTTTTTTGGTATTGTTGCAAATCCTAGAAGGCTTGGAATTAGATTCATTCTTTTTCCCCTTCCGACCAGAGTGTTTTACTTGGCAACATATTCTTTTAGGAGACAATCCTCGGATGCCTCTTAAATTTTCCCATATTTGGCATGCTTTTAGAGGGGAAATCCTTTTATGGCTTTAGAAAGAAAGGAATTCTTGTTTATTTGCTAATGTTGAAGCAGATCAGCAATTCTCTATTTATAACAAGTCTGTGGTTATCGTGAATGTATTGCTGTAGATTCAAGTTCAAGCAAATAAGGTGGCGCTCGAGGTGGAGCATCTCCAAACTCTCCTTCGGCATTGGGCGCGACACCCTCGCAACATTGCTTGTGGACCTCTATTCCCCTCGCCACTCCCCACCGCATGACGGTGCTAGTGGACGTCCCAGGTGGCAATCATCGGAGCCGCTCGTAGCGCCACTGCTTAGTCGGGCCTGCTCGGTCCCCGCGCAGCTTAGCCTCCACGAAGGAGTTTCTCCCCATGCCCTCGCCTCCGCCACCGGGTTGGGATGCCTCCCGCAGCCCAACCAACTCGGCCGGGCTCATCGATCGCCCCGAGCTACGCACTCATGATGGTTGGAGCCTCTCGCCTCCACCGCAGACAAATTTCCCAGGTTGTCTCTTGCCATCTCGCCCACCCAGTGCCACGATCAAGATATCAAGAAGGAAGCCAACCTGGCTCTAGTTGGGATGTGCCGATAATGCGCAAGAACTTGCTTGGTTTTGGCCGGGCATGATCAAGATCCGTCCCCTGTAGGACAACAATTCGCAGCGCGGCTTAACTTCCTTACTTCCTTGTCTTTTTATGTTTTGTAATCAAATGTATTCCTAGGCTTTGTTTTTGCCTAGTTTGAACTCGTGGCTTTGGGGCGTGCTTCCATACCGCCCAATTTTTTGTGAATTATCTTGTATCATTTTACTTGTTAATATAATATAAGATCTTATTTATTATCGAAGGGCCCTTGGTCTCTTGGTGAAGTTGATTGGCTTGGAATGAGCCCACCAGGGATCAAGCCTTGTTGAGTGCAAGCCTTAGAGATACCCGACATAGAGAGTCAACAAGTGGATAGGGCCGGATCGTTCCCGGGTGACTTTGACGGATTGGATGCCCCCTTGTCGTGGTTGCTTAGCTAAAGGAAGGCTCCGTGTTGACAAGCGGATAGGGCTAGGATCGCTCTCGGCTACTTTGAGGATTGAATGCCATTTAATCGTGGTTGAGTAGCTAAAAAAGGCTTCAAATAAATATATGCTTACTCAACAAGTGTAAATCAGCTAGCTATAATTTCCAGTTTATCATGGTAGAGATACTAATACCTACGCAATCTATAGTTTCTAAACCCAAAACAAAAAAAAAAAAAAAAAACTTAATTCATTTAAAAAAATAGGAAGAGGAGTATTGAACGAGTCGAATCAGCACCTACACCAAAAGGCTTTGCAAACAATTTAATTAAAGTGACTTCCACGCTGATGCGATGTGTGACTCCGTCACCCTTGATTTTCGGGTACGAGTAACTATGTATTTTATACATAATTATTAAATGCTTTTCAATTGAGAAAAGCAGTTTATTAATCTTGGGTACAACCTGAGTTTTGATGAAAACAAAAATCCAAGCATCATAAGGGGTGGAGGATTCTAACGTGGAAGAATGGCCCTTTTTCATCCCGTTTACATTTTTTTCTAAGATCATTACAGAGACATAAGAAAGACTCCAAGCATACAAACAAAATAAACAATGGTTTTGCTTAAACATATGTTTCTTTGGATATATCATGGAAAAAATGAATTGAAAATTATTTTGATGCCATAGACAAAACGCTAAAAGAGCTGATATTATTACAGAAAAGATTGCTGCTGTTACAAAAGACAATAGCTTTGCACATAAAAAAATTGGTTTTATCATTATCACCATAAAAAATAATTCTGGCTTTGTTATTGTCATCCATGATCCAACCATATGCCCTCTTTGTTCCTAGCTGTTTGTTTTTTACAATTACTAACGTTCTTATATATCGAAAAGGATCAATCAAAAAGAGAGGAATGCAGGAAAACAACTGATTGTCATGGCCATGGCTTCTATAAACCAATTCTTACATGTTTTACTCTTTTCTTTTCTGTTTTTCAAACAATGCGAAGGTGGTAATGTGAGTTATGATCATAGAGCTATAGTCATCAATGGGCAACGAAGAATTCTCATCTCAGGCAGCATTCACTATCCCAGAAGCACTCCTGAGGTAACTATGGTGTCATTTAGTAAAACATGTTCAACACGTCTTTAGTAGTACTTTAAATGTCCTCCTTAAAGGTATTGCTTCACATAAACTAAGCTCTTGTCTCTGCGTTTATTTTCAGATGTGGCCAGACCTTATTCAAAAATCCAAGGATGGCGGCTTGGATGTCATTGAGACCTATGTGTTCTGGGACAACCACGAACCTGTACAAGGCCAGGTAGACATGAAACTTGTTTTCTCAATTTTTTTGGGTAAATAGAAAAACTAATGCCCAAATGATCAAAGTAGGTCAATGAGACTCAAAAGCACATTCAATTGTATGTGCCTTCTGGACGACACCCATTTGGCCTTTTGGTATATATAATTTATAAGCAAAATGATTTGAATTCAAATTCAACATTACCCACCCAGCAAGCCTTTTGAGAAAGGCTATAATAACTCAAAAAGTGTTAAGGACCTCACTGAATGATAAACTCCATGGACCAGCTGTGATTCAAACCTAGGGCTTCCATTTGCTGCTGGTTTACTCTATACTGAGCTACTTGTCCCTTCGTGGTTTGGAGTTTGGAATTTTTTCAACACCTCAGTGGGCTACTTATCCCTCTGTTGTCCGGAGTATAGACACCCCCTTTCAAGCCACAATTATATGCTTAGGGCTACTAGTCTTGCCCTGAGACCATGTTAAATTCCATGGAACAGCTAGGACTCAAACCTAGGACCTCGCATTTGCTGCTGGGTTGCTCTACCACTTCACTACTCGTCCATTGACTGTCCAGAGTGTGGATTGTTGTTTCAACACTGACAACCCCTTTTAATTTTTTGGTGTGGATCTACATTTCGGCATGAATTTACATTTAAGAAAAATGTTTGTCTTTGGTTATGGATTTGCATGTACAAGTAAAATGATTTGAGTTCGGCTGCAATCTGCCATGTTGACAATCATCCTTCTCGTTGAATGGATTTCCTGCAGTATTATTTTGAAGAAAGGTTCGATCTGGTAAGGTTTGTGAAAACGGTGCAGCAGGCAGGCCTTTTTGTGCATCTGCGCATCGGCCCTTATGCATGTGCAGAGTGGAATTACGGGTTTGCCTCTATTTCTCTCTGTTTTTATTCAAAGCTTATAATAAAAACACATTAGAAGAGACTAAACACCATTTTAACAATTATAAGAACCTTTGCCTTTTTTAATTTCAAATGTTTGTTCTTGTAATATAATTACTATGAAAGGTATATTTTATCACTTTGGAAGCTCAGCTCCTTAGTTATATTGGACCTGCTTATTGGAATTTGAATTTCTATGCACTGAATTGTTTATTCATCTGTGCTGTTGACTAAGTCTTAGAGCTTTGTATGGAACTTTTATATCTTCATTTCAATGAGCATGACACTGTTTCTTTCTGAAATTTGATCAGTTCTCTCTTTTATGTTTATGAAGTACAGAAAGTAACGTCATTGATTTTTTAGACTGAAGATTAGTCTCTGACATGATGCAGGGGATTTCCTATTTGGTTGCACTTCATTCCAGGAATTGAGTTTCGAACAGACAATGACCCTTTCAAGGTTGTATGGTGTTGCTACTTCCACAACAAGCAAAATTCTAGCTATGAATAGTAGTCTCCAAGAAGGGTTTTCAATCATATCTCTTGAAAGATTTACATTTTTATCATCAAGACACCTCTTAGTGTGAGTGCAAGATAAACCAAAGCACCATATGAGAACAATTCCTACCATTCTCATCTTAATATAAAACAGGATGTATGAAGTTGCCCATGGTGATGGGTATTCTCTGCAGAATTAATGAAATGTATCAGGTTATCATTGCAGTGCCATCCCCTCCTATCTATACTTATGGTCTTCCTTTAATAGTCATCTTGCTAAGGTAACAACGTGCAAAGCTTCAAACTCAATCTCAGATCTAATTGCTAATTTTTTTATATTGTCCAGAAAGAGATGCAGCAGTTTACCACAAAGATCGTGGATATGATGAAGAAGGAGAAACTTTTGCACCTCAAGGTGGACCTATTATCTTGTGTCAGGTTTAGCCTTTCATCGTTTTCTCTCTCTCTTTGAAAAAACGCCACGTATATTACATAATACATTCTAAGAATAACCTTCATACGAAGCGTAAGGTTTTTGAAGAATGAGGTATGGAATTGAAAAAGGTGCTTAAAATGATAAAGAAATCCTTTAAGGTAACAAAAATAGGTACGATTAAAGACTGGCATAAAAAATAGTATCATTAGGTATGAATCTGCTGGAAGAAAGTTGGAGTCAAATAAGAACTGTTTTCCAGCCTTAGTGGATCCAGAGTCATGGGATGATGGTCTATGGTTAAAGGGTGCTCAAATGGGCAGCCAGTCAGCTTGAATGATTAGAGTGCTTCACATACATCTAAGGTATAGACAATACAAACTCCTAATTTCAACATTTTTCAATCTTTTATCGATGCTTTACAAAAAGAAGATTAATTTTAAATGCCAACTGCCATAAAGAGACTTGTTTTGGGATGCATTTGCTACCTTGATGACTTAATAACCTATAAATACATCATCTTAGGGAGAAGCATCAAGACAGAGTGTAATGTCCCTTTTTAGGGGGACTCTAGGAAATGACCAAATGATGAGATGTAAATTAAAAATCAGATGCTCTAGATGGCTGATATAAACCCTTCAATCTGCAAATTAGGCCCTTCGTAGGGCAGCGAATTCCTTGGAGAGGTTGAACCCCTCAAAGGTGGGTTAAACCTTGCTAATTCCGTTTAAATCTTATGCCGAAATTATTAGGAAACCCTCAGCAACACTATAAGCTGTTAGAAATCAGATTTGAGCTTGAAAATAATCAATTATGGAACCTTCAACTAGCGAACATAAAAAAACTTGGAAATATAGTACAACACCTCCAAAATTCACGAAACTCAAGATCTTGGCCTTAGAAAATATGGAGAATAAGATAATAAATTCAGATTTTCCAAATTATCATCACACATACCAAATAATCACTCCCAAGTGGGTCGCTCCACTCCAAATAAATAGATCATTGAACCAAAGAGATAAATCATGCAAGAAAATGATAATTTATTGCCTTTCAAATCAGCTTGCATACATAAATATTTATGGAAGGGTTTCTGTCCTCCACGAGTTCTCAACCAAGGGTTTCCGTCCTTGGGGAAGGTCCTCAATCAAGGGGTTTTGTGGTGTCCCCTTTTTATACAAACGGGGATTTCAACACACTTCAACACAAGTCGAACCAAGAAGGATTAAATCCTTTTAATTCAACTTCAAATAACCCAATGTCAGCTAATTACAACCCAAAATGGGGTTGGAAGAAGCCAAGGTGATGGGTGAGATTGGAGAATCAATTGGAATCAAAATCTTTTCCAGTTCAGATTTTTATAGCAGCAAATATTAAATAAAAATGACTCACAGACAACTAAAACTTCAAAAATTCATAACTCAATCAATACTCCATCTTTTCACATGAAACAAAGTGCATAATAAACTAGATTTTTAGAGCTTTCCAATGCACTAACAATCAGATTTTTTTGAGCATGCAAACCCTTCCAAAACAGACCCATAAATCCCAGATCTAGAAATCCCAGATCTAGTTGCTAGGGTTAGGAAAAATAAATAAAAATACTTCCAACACTTTTCTAGCTTCCAAACACATCCAATCAATTTCCCTTGCTCAGAAATAGATGCTAACATAAACGAGATTTCAGATCTAGCTCATTTACCCTCAAAACATGCCAAAATATTCTCCAATTCAAGTTGTCATAGCCAGAAATAACCAACAGTGAACAGCAGTAGAAAAAGAGCTCAAACCCTTCAAATATCACTTCTAAAATGAGCAACAAACATGCAGATTTATCCCTTAAATAAATACGCCAACCTCTAGATCAAGTCGCCAAGCTTAAGGAGGATTTATCATGCATAAATACACTCAACAATAACACAAGAAGGCTTCACTCTCCAAAATATGGTGGTGTTGATCAAACACCTTTGTTATGAGTATTCATGGGCATACATCCCTCTTCAAGCATGAAGATAATTTGATAAAATCAGCAACATCCCCTCAAGGGGTCACCACCATCTTCTTTTATATTTTTTTTTTAAAATCTCCAAGTTTCCTTTCTCTTTTTAGCGCAAATCCTCATGTAGGTGTTAGAGTTAGAAGCATAGAGAAAAATAACAAGTTCTTATTCATGTTAGGCACATATCTAACATTTTTTACAAGCAATTTGGGCAACAAAGGACCAAGAGGTTTAGTCATTACATTAGCAGGCTGATCTGCGTAAGGAAAAAATGCGAGAGAGATTTCATCAAAATCAACCAATGGCGAATATAATGATGATGAATCTCAATATGTTCGGTATGGCATGATAGATAGGATTCTTCACTATTTTTAGAACACCTTGATTATCACAAAAGAGTGAAAGAGGTGTCGCAGCAGACACTGGGAAACTGAAAATCGCTTAGAATCCGACGAATCCATATTGCTTCGCAATCGACACTAACAATGACCTTGTATTCTGCTTCCATAGAAGAGATGGCAAGAATAGGATGAAGTTTACTTTTCTAAGAAATAACTCCTGAACCAAAAGAGAAGATATATCCTGTGGTAGATCGTCGAGTATCTACAGATCCTCCCCAATCAGAGTCAGTATAGCCAATCAACCTGAAATCTGCAACTCTGTGATATAGAATGCCAGAATCAAGAGTTCCTTTGACATATCGTAGAACTCGTTTTGCTGCTCCCTAGTGAATGAGTTTCGGTTTAGATAAAAACTAAGAGAGATAGCTGACAACAAAACATAGATCCGGTCGTGTAGTTGTTAGATCAAACTACCCACCAACTGTCTGTATAATGATTCATCGACCGGTGGTGAATCATCATGAGCTGAGAGTTTCAACCCTACCTCCATAGGTGTAGAAGAAGAATTACAATCATACATTTGAAATTTCTGTAGCAGGTTAGTGGCATACTTAACTTGAGAAATGAAAATCAAGTGATCAAGTTGCCAAAATTCTACACCAAGAAAATAGTGAAGGAGGCCTAAATCAGTCATGTCAAAAGCAACACATAAATCTGATTTTACCTTATGAATCGCAACATCTCCACTGCTGTGATGGCAAGGTCATCAACATACACAATAAGAATCACAATGTCATCATCATTTCTTTTGACATAGAGATTCGGATCAGAATGACTCCGTGTGAAGCCTGAATCTCTGAGATGTTTATCTATTTTGATGAACCGGGATCGAGGAACCTCGCTTAAGTCTATACAAGGACTTAATCAATCTCATAGATACCGATGCTCACGACCACGAGCCCGAAAACCTTCAGGCTGTGTCATATACACTTCTTCCTCCAAATCCCCATTCAGGAAAGCACTTTTGACATCCATCTGATATACTTTCCAACCAAACTGAGCTGCAAAAGAAAGAAGAAGCCGAAAAGTGAGCATCTTTGCAGTAGGAGAAAATGTTTCTTCATAATTTATCCCCATCTGTTACGAAAATCCTTTCGCAATGAGTCGAGCTTTGACTTATCCAAAGTACCATTTGCTTTGCACTTGATTTTATACACGCATTTATCGTCAATGGGTTGTTTCCTCGGAGGTAATGGCACCAACTTCCGTGTATTAGTTTTAATCAAGGCATCATACTCTACTTGCATGGAAGTTTCCCATTCCGGTATGTCTTGTGCTTCAGAGTATTTATGTGGCTTATGAATATGAAGAAGATCGAAAGAGCAAATTGAGCGTGCTCGGAATAATCAATTTGCTTACCAGTTCGTCAAGACCTTCCATCTAAGAGAGGAGACAATTCTTCCTTCCTCAAATCCTGAATAGTGGAGTAAAACCACTTAGGCCTCTGCTGAACTGAAGATGTGGTGGTTGGTTGTGGTGCTTTTGGAAGAGAAACCAACAGAAGTTTTGAGGAGAAACCAACACAAGTTGATTTCCTGGAGACTCAACAATCTCAGTGGGAGATTGTACAGACTGTCCTGGAGTCTGTGGAGTATGAGAAGAACCGGATTCATGATCAAGCAAGGAAAGAGTACCAAACTCTGTTATGACCCCTTGCTGATCACTGCCCCTTGGCTGGTCCCTTTGCTGATTACAACCAAAGAAAGACTTTGTTTCTTTTACATCAACATCTTGACTAATAATGATCTTATTAGTGGAAGTATCAATCAATCTATAGGCTTTAGATTGATCACTATAACCAACAAAAATAATCTAGAAGATTTAGAATCTAACTTACTCCTCTTATTTGTAGGAACCAAAGTATAAGCCGCTGAACCAAAAACACGAAATGGTGATACCTCTGGTTTGATGGTGTACCAAGCCTCTTCCGGTGTGATGTCCTGTAAAGCTTTGCAAGGACTCTGATTGAGAATATAAACAACTGTGTTAACAACTTCTCCCCAATACTTATATGGCACTCCTCGACTATGCATCATGCATCTAGCCTTCTCCATGATGGTTATGTTCCTCTGCTCTACCACCACCCCATTCTGCTCGGGGTATAAGGGGTCATTAACCGGCACCTCAATCCCTTCTTTACTGCGCAGAAATCTGCAAACTATTTAAAGAAACTCACCCCCATTATCGGATCTCAAAGTCTTGATCCGCCGTCTGGTTTGATTCTCTACCAAGGTCTTGAACTTGACAAAAGAAGAAAAGGAATCAAACTTCTTCTTCAAAAAATAGACCCACATCTTTTGAGAATGATCATCCACTAAAGAAGAGAAAGTAACGTGCACCAAAGACTGGGAGTCTTCCATGATGGCTCACATAGATTTCCATGTACAAGATCCAAGAGCCCCTTTGCACGCTAAGCACCTTCGAGGGAAAAGGCTTCCGTGTTTGTTTTCTTGCAAAATAACCAACACACATGTCCTATTTCTCCCGAACAGAGGCAAACCAAAAACCATGTTGGCTCTATGAAGGCGAGCTAAATACAAGGTCGAGATGGCCATATCTTTCGTGTCATAAAACACCGGTATTGCCTTCCACAACTAAGGCATGCGCAAGTTGACCGTGGCAGGATCAACAAGTTTATATGGACCACCGTGCCCAATCCCTGTGGCAACAACCTTATTTTGCTTGATGTCGACACAATACATTGTTTACCGGAAAAGTTTACAGAGATATTGAGATTATCGCTAGTTGACCGATAGATAACTTAGCACATATCTAACATTTTTACAAGCAATTTGGTATTAGTATTTAACATAATACGGACATCCCCAATACCTTCTACAACATGTGATCTTCCATCTCCTAAAGTAACTAAATTAGAAGAACAAGAATTAAAATTGACATACCAGTCTATTTGACATGTGAAATGCCGTGATGCTCCGGAATCAAAGAACCAACATTGAGTAGGGCTGCCATTACATGCAGCAAGATGCCATGACAAAGATATTCTTCTTTTGATTCGTGTTCAATCAGAGCTGCTACACGTGTCTCCGCCCTTTTGCTTCTTCAGGGCATTGAGTCTTTTCCGACAGTCTTTCTTCACATGACCAAGTTTGTGACAATAATAACATTTCACTTGATATTTAGGATAGGAAGAGGATGTCTCAACCTATCGTTTACACTTTCCTTTAAACTGAGCAACAAAAGCGCTCTAAGATTGTCCGTAACTAGACTCTCGAGCTCGTGTCTGCTTTGTTCCTTTTACGCAACAGTAGAACGCACCTTGTCAAACGTAAGAGTTTGAATCTCCGCCATTAAATGAAGTGCCTCTACAAATGACTCATACGAAGAAGGAAAGCTATTTAGAACCAAAGCCACCATATCATCATCGTCCACCTTTTTATTTATGGAAGATAACTGGTCTCGAGATCTTTTATCGAAGTAGGTGCTCGATAGCGATCCACCTTGTAATTTTACGGAAAAGAGCATATTTTCAGGTATAAAACCCGACTCTTTTCTTACGTCTCCCGATATTTATCCTTCGACTGGTCCACAACATGCTTCATACATGAGTAGCATTCTCGCACTTTCGGTATCATATCATCCGACACCGACAACTCGAGGAGCAATAAACTTGAGGATCGCTCCCCGGGTGACTTTGAGGATTGGATGCCCCTAGTTATGGCTGCTTAGCTAAAGGAAGGCTTTGATATAGATATACGCTTACTCAACAAGTGTAAATCAGCTATATGTAATCTCCAGTTTATCATGACAGAGATGCCGATCTATGTAATTGATGGTTTCGAAACCAAAAAAAAACTTACAAAAAAAAAAGAGTATTGAACTGGAGTCGAATCAGCACGTACACCAAAAGGCTTTGTAAAAATTTAATTAATGTGACTTCCATGCTGATGCGATGTGTGACTCCATCACCCTTGATTTTGGGTTACGAGTAACTATGTATTTTATACATAATTATTAAATGCTTTTCAATCGAGAAAAGTAGTTTATTAATCTTGGGTACGACTTGAGTTTTGATGAAAACAAAAATCGAAGCACCATTAGGGATGGAGGATTCTAACGTGGAAGAATGACCCTTTTCTGTTTCTACTTTATCCCGTTTACATTTTTTTAAAGATCATTACACATACCAAATAATCACTCCGAAGTGATTCACTCCACTCCAAATAAATAGATCATTGAACCAAAGAGATAAATCATGCAAGAAAATGATAATTTATTGTCTTTCAAATCAGCTTGCATACATAAATATTTATGGAAGGGTTTCTGTCCTCCACAAGTCCTCAACCAAGGGTTTCGCCTGGGAAAGGTCCTCAATCAAGGGGTTTCTTTTCTTGAGAAAGGTAGATAAGTTGCTTAGAAGAAAACCTTAACCAAGATATGAAAATTCACCAAAACGTGATCCAATAATGGCCAAGCGACCTCCTTTTATAACCCAAGGAGTGCTTTACAAATATAAAAATGATGGCCGACCCCTTAAAGTAAGTGCTTTTAAATATTTAATTGGTATTTGGAGCCTACATGCTCATAATACCTTTATTACCTAACTACTTAAGTCCTTCTATTGGAGCGCTAGGATTCCCAATAGGATACATGATAATAAATGAAATAACTACCTAAACAACAATAAAAATATAATCCAGATCTTCCCCTTGCTTTCTTCCTTAGACCCATGGGGAGAAGAATGGGTTAAGGTCTTAAAAAATCAACCTTCAAAAAGGGACATGACAGAGTCTTCATAGAATATAATAGCTATAATTATGGTATTTAGGTGTGAATTGACTGTGATAGAGGTATGTAGTCATATCCACTATGTAAAAATGTAGAACTAAGAGAGGTTGTCAGATCGCCATCAATGTATTCACATTTCAGTGTTTCTATAAATACACTTGTGTACTCCCACTTTGGTGCTTCTAAATTTCTAATAAGATTAAAATTCTGTAGAAGAGATTCTTATTTATAAAATATATGCACATATAGCTAAGTCTCCACTTAATATCCACAGGAGGACAAGCCTACTTTTGGGATGAATTTTGTCACGTATATTCATAATGGATGTATAATGGGACCTTTTGTCTTCCCTATTGAGTTTTTGCATTGCTTTGTAATGCTTTATGTCAACCGAGATACCAATCCAATCTTATCTATTATGGCATGCAATATTAGTTATGTTCTAAGTCTACGTGAATACATAATTCATGATTATTATTATTATTTTTCCATAAAGGGCTACTAATCTTTATCAAATATCTACACAAATTTACACTTTATAATGCTACAATAAAAGTGGGTGGTTGGTATTCATTCCACTAGTCACAAGGCTCTGTGCCCATTCAAAACCAAAATGGAAAATATTTCAAGTCTCGCAGTAAAAAAATAGTTAGGGAACAAAATTTCATAGGTCTATATGCCATTTGGTGAACAAATTTGTAAAGACTTAAGTAAATCAGTCCATTAGGCACACAATGTTGTTTCACTATCATTACATGGGGTTTCTTTTCAAACCACAATGTAATGTCCCCATTCCTTCACCATGGGCCTAAGGGACACTTTTTAGTCTTAGGCTTGGTCATACCCATAGTTACACCTGGGACGGGGACGGTTGATTAAAAATATATAAATATTTAAAATAAAAAGATATAGTGACTAAATTATATAAATAAGCTGAAATAAAACCATTTGAGATTTAAATAAGGTGAAACTTGAACTCATAAACATCAAATACATTCCTTAATACTATAATATCAATATGTTAATGTCATAAATTGAAAATTCATAATACATATTTGAATTTTGAATATGAGACAAGCTGAAATTTGAAATTTGAAATATATTAATATTACAAAATATAAAAGTAAAACCATTCTAAATTACGATTGATCAAGTGACAATAGCTAATATTCATATCATTAATCTCATAGCCAAATACACCAACAATTGTCTATTGTCAATATTACAAAAAAAGAGGACAACTACAAATATCAGCCTAAAAATCAAAATCTGCATCTCAAGCAATATCCATGAATTCCTCCTCGCTGGTACTAGCACCCTCGTCCTCAAAGGTAAGCCCAATCAACAGTATTGTCCTCTTCAACCTGCCTCGGCTCCTCGGGATCTACATCCCACCGTAATGCTGAGTCTGTTTGTACTCGAGTGTCTTGCGATCTATAAGACACAAAGCACTGTGCACAGCTACAAGCTTCTCCGCTCTCACGCGAGGTAAGCCTATTCCTCTTAACAGAGTGTATCCAACCATATGTAGACCAGTTCCTCTCAGAGGCAGAGGAGCTAGAAACCTAGGAAAGGAGGTGAATGGCAAGTGGTCGCAGCAGTCCTGGAAGCCCATACAGTCGCCACCAACTCACTGGCTTCTCCTATGCTATTGTTACCCTGTCTGCCTTTGTTGATGTTTTGTACCCATCAAGTTCAGTGAAGTCGAGCCACTCCAATCTGATCTGTGAAGCCTCCTGTGGAGTGTACATTTTTTTAAAGGCCTTCATAAGGCCCTTCTTCACCTCATCATCATCCAATGGGATAACTCGGCCTGGCCTCTCCACATACCATTTGGGATTCAGTGCATACGCAACCATATGAAGAGGAGTGTTCAACTTCTCCCATCTCCGCTGAATAATGGGCTGTATATGTTCATTATAGAACTCCAAAGTGGGGTCCCTCACCTGAATAGCTGCCTTCATTTGCCCAAGCATGTTGTCAATGCACTCGTAGATCTCACCAAGATTGGGGCTGTTAGAATCCCCATATTTGATGACACTAAAATGGAGCTATGATTGATATGATGTATTTCATATCAACCCAAAATGTTTCCCGCAACACCACTTCCTTCACTCTTTTCCTTGATCTGCCTCTCGACTCACGCCACCTAGTCCAATCCCGTGTCATAATCATAATTTGCAGGGGCTTCTGCAACTGAAGCATCCTCTCCAACACAATAAAATAGGATGCAAAGCGGGTGTCAACTAGTTTCAAAATTCCTTCTTTGAAAAATTTCAAAAAAGTGCCAATGATGTGTGGTGATTGCAGATGAACTTCGCACATCTCTCGCATCGATCACCACTATCTCGGTTAACCCACCGAATCTTCCTGTCTTTCAGCGCATTGTTCATGGCATGCACACAACATGGAGTCCAATAGATATGCCTATATTCCCGCTCCACTAGCTTGCTGTTGCTTTGCACACATAAGCCGCATCTGCGACAACTCGTACAATGTTCAAGGTCCAACCTTCTCAATGGCATCCTTCAAAATCTGATACTGAAACTTAGCATCTTTCCGCTTCTCAGAACAATCAATTGCTCTCAAGAAGTACGGTTCATCTTTGCAAGAGACAATGATATTGATGAGAGGACGGTGTTTAATATCCGTCCACCCATCCATGATAATGCTACATCCATGTGACACCCATGTCACCTTCATATCCTCCATCAATAGATTAACCGTGGAATAGTTTCTATCCAAGATTGTTGTCCTGCGCTTTTGTGTCTCCAGTGAGGCACATAACTTGCACCTACTTTTACAACCTTAGCCATAGCCTCCTCAGAATAAGGAGAGCAAGCGACATTAAATGGAATCCTAGCAGATAGAAAATTTTCCCAATGGTATCCTCCTCTTCCCTTGCCTTTAAATCAAACATGTCAACAACTGAATTTGGGGCTGCCCCCACGGCCTTTCTCTTCCCTCTGCTTTCCACTTCCGACACTCCAAAACTAGAACCAGCCAGAGCATTAGTATGTTTGTCGACCACCCATGAGTGCTCAATGGAGTATTAGCCGTAGAACCACGAACTTTTGGCACTTTGTTCGTGGTATTTCCATTGAAGATTCTCACCATCTCAGCTCTCTGCTCTAGTGAAAGGCCCTTACAAGTGCCAACGCCCTTCCCGTAAGATGCAAAAGCGTGTATTGGTCCTAGTGATATTGCCATGCCAAGTCGGTGCACATATGTTGCACTTCCATACTTTGCTCCCCCTCCGGACTTGGGGTTATCAATTATTTGGGAAAATTGTTGCGCAAATGGCTTCTTCTTATCAAATGGTCCAATGGCCAATTTGGACAACATTTGAGAGGGGCAATTGGTAAGACTACCAACCGAACTACCGATTCCGCTGCCACTACATTTTGTGTCCCTCCTTCACTCTCCCCATCAGGGCATCACCAACTCTTCCACGGCCACCTATCTCAACTTCCCGTTCAACCCTCTCCTGCTCTGATTCATGCTCTGATTCATACTCATACTCAGAAGAAGAACTCATGGTGATGATTGCTGCAATGAATTAAAAACAACCATAACTATATGATTGATTGATTATGTAATGAATTAATTTAAAAAACGTAGCCAATATGCATTTTTTAAATCGTACAAACTATATGCGTGATTATATTGTGAATGTAGATGCAAATGCTAAAAAACAACCCCTAAAAAATGCAAAATATAATATAAATTTTAAACTACAAATAAAATATAATTAAATAAAAAATGTAACCATTTAAATTTTAAATTTTACAACCAAACCCTATGCAAGATGCATTTTTTAAATCCCACAAACTATATGCATGATTGCATTATGAATGTAGATGCAAATGCTAAAAAACAACCCCTAAAAAATGCAAATATAATATAAATTTTAAACTAGAAATAAAAATGTAATTAAAAAAAAATAACCATCAGAAGTTCAGTTTAACCAAACCCTATGCAATATGCATTTTTAAATCCTACAAACTATATGCATGATTACATTGTGAATGTAGATGCAAATGCTAAAAACAGCCCCTAACAAATGCAAATATAATCTAAATTAAAAAAGAAAAACTTTAACATGTATCAGTAAGCAAATAAAATTATAAATACTTCTTGCTCCCTCTTGTTCTTGCTTTTGCTCTCACTCTTGCTCTTCTTCTTCGCTATTGCTCTCACTCTTGCTCTTGCTCTTTCTCTCACTCTTGCTCTTGCTCTTGCTTGGTGTGAATATGAAATGAGCCCGTAATGTAAATTTATAACATAAAATAGCACTTTTAGGGTTAGGAATGTTACTTTTATGCTATAAGTCATTTACAATAAAAAAATTGTTTTTGAGTCTTAAAAGTCTGTTTTTTATTTAAAAAAACACCAAAGTCATGGGGACGGCGGGACGCTTAGATGTCCCCGCCGTCCCCCCCACGTGCCCCACATCCCCGGGACGTTTCCTCCACCCTCCAGCCGTCCCCAAGGCGTTTCCCGCCACGTGTGCAAAGTAGGAAACGTGGGGAAAAGTTATCGGGGACGCCCGCATATCCCCGCCATCCCCTCCACGCCCCCACATCCCCGGACGTTCTCCACCCTCCACCTGTCCCCCAAGGTGTTTCCCACCATGTGTGCAAAGTAGGAAACGTGGGGAACGCTTTCCCCACGCCCCCGTGACGTCCGGGACGTGTCAAAACGGGGGACACGCCCCTGTGTAACTATGGTCATACCTAAGGGGCTAACAACGCTGGAGGCTATTGGGTATGGATGACTGATTACCCCTTGCTTATTTGTTATATTTTTCCATTGGCATTAGTATTAAGCAACTTGGTGGGAATAATTGTTATATTTTGTCGTTGAGGGGGGCTCATGGTACTTTATTATTCTATTTCTTCGTTGGGGTCACTTAAGTCACTTTTAGTCCCACATGGAGCTCCCAACTTGGAAAAAGGTAATGAAAAGTTATAAAAGAAGCGCTTAGGGGAGAAAAAGATTCATTCTTACATTCACACATATTTTGGCATTGAGCAACTGTTTGCATTCTTCTTGCTTGTGGAGTAAAATCCCATAGAACCCTAGCTTCGGTGGTGAGAGATCCACTCCTAGCTAGTAGGGCACTCTTCGTGGTGAAAGATCCACCCTAGTTTGTTATTTTGGAGCTTATTCAGATAAGATATTCAGCAGATTTTACAGAGATTTTAGGAAGGGTTTCGGAGGGTTTCAAAGGCTATTTTCAGTACCAAGGTGAGGAAATTTCAAGGGTTTGCATATCAGATTATTCTCAGTATTTAAGGCAGAGTTTGGAGCAGCTTTTGGAGGCATTTTGGTGGATTTCCAGCCCCTTCTTTAGAGTGACATCAGCCCTAGGGATTTGCAAGTGGTTTTTTGAGAGCTTCCTAGAGTTCATTTTCAAAACTGGAGGTTGGGTTTATTTCTATATAATTTGTAGATGTTATTTCTAGAAAATCAGATTTTTATCCATTGTATTCACATAGTTGTGAATTTTTGAAGTTTTGCAGCAGTTAGGGCATTTTGAAAATTACTGGCAGTCATATATTATTCAAAAATCCAATTATATTTTTCTAGTATTTGTTTTCATCTTAGCAAGCTCTCTATAAAATTTCATGTGATTTGGACAAGTATTTTGCAAGTTATCTTTAAATTTCAGTTCGCTGCCCTAGTGGGTTTAATTCCAGAAAAATCAGAATTTTATTTGCTGCAAATTTTTATATATTTTGTGGATTTTAAGTGATATCCCACAAGGGATATTTCAAAGGTATCTGATTCGGCTTTCCTCTAGCCTGTTGGGTGTGTGTAATGTCCCCTTTCAGACATTATCTCAAGTGGAAGGATTCGAAGGCCCTCGACCCAATGGGTTTGAGGATTGGGCTCATATTTCAACTTAAGATATTCATTATCTCTTTTGTAACCCTTTGAGGGCCCTCTTAGTTTAGAAAAGTGCACCTAGGATAGGAATTTCTTAATTTAATATTAAGAAATTAAATAAAGTGCACAAGTAGTAGTTTATTAAATACTTTTTATTTAGAAGGAAAATATTAAATGTTTAAACATTGGTATTTGCACCTCTTATTCTATAAGAAGGGGTCGCATTTCCTTAGATAGTCATGTTATGATGATAATTATTTTATGCTCCATGCTTGGAGTTGGGATGCATGCCCATTGATGCTTTGTCTCTCTCTCTTGCGTGGGAGATTGTATTGAGCTGGTTTTTGAGATTCAACTGAAGTATTTATTTATGAGATCCGTGTTTGTGACTTTGGCAAACCTTGTGGCTAAATGTGTAAGTGGAAATCTGCCTCTCAACTGTAGCAATGTCACTGTAGCGACGTCACTGTAGCAGCTGGTTTTGTAAGTGTTTTGCAAACTGACTTTTGGTGAATAATTCCCCAAACCCTAGCGACTTCTATTGGTTTTATTGTGGACTGTTTGCATGCATTTAGTAGTGTGGATCGATCAGATTTTTGCAGGTTTTGTGCCCTTGCCGTAGCAACTTCATTGGAGGCAAGTTTATGGTAGTTTTGGATGAATATCGACTGAGTTTTGATTAATAGAAAACTGCTGTTTCATCCCTTATGCCAGCGATTCCATTAGAGTGAATATTTGGTGCTTGGTTGCTTGATATTAAGCCTTTATAACAGCGACTTGTTTGGGCAATGTTTGGTGAGTAAATCTTATGAATTAAATCTGGGTTTTGACTGATAAAATCTGCCATTGTATTCCTCAAATCACAGCGACTACTTTGGGCAACTTGTTAAAGTGTTTGATGTATGTTACATACCATCTAACATCAGCGAACTTGTTGGTATTCATTTGCTAGCTACAGCGACTTAAATTGGTGTGTTAAGGACTGGTTTTGGGTGTGTAATAAACTGTTATTCTCTTCTTCCTAACAGCGACTCAGTTGGGAGTGAATATTGAATATCTTAGTGCATCTTATTGACAGCGATCTACTTGTGACTAGTTGATAATATACTCTGATGACTGTATTTGCATTTTATTTGGGTGATTCTTAAATCCTCCATTGCAGATCTAACTGTGATTTAATCAGGGAATACTTGTTGGGAGAAATTCGAATGGTTTAATGACTGGCTGGGAGTTTTATGGGAATATTTGAGAGTATTTTCAAGTGTTAATTACAGCTGAGTCATTCTATTTGTTGAGTGCTCAAACATAGTGACTTCCATTAATAATTGGAGATTATTTACAGTGGTGATTGGTCTTCATGTTGTTGACAAAAGGAATATGATTTTTGAGGTTATTAGTTCAGCTGTGAATTAATTATTTGAATTCATTGGCTAGAGGCCATTAAACCCCTATTTTTGGGTTTAGCGAGTCATCTATTTGAGTGATACAAGTACTTTGATTAGATTTTGCTATTTTCAGTAGATTGGAGTGTTGGAGAGTTGGTTGTTTGCCTAATTTCTATTGATCCCGAAGAAGGGGATTTTATAGTGTGAATGAAAGTTTATCCAGGAGAAATACACCGCAAAAAGAAGGGCGGAAAATGGGTGACAATGATGAGTTGAACGAAGAGATGATGAAAAAATAATTTATCAATATGGTTAAACAACAGAGATACCACTAATCTTTATTTGAGCCAGCTCATTGAAAGATTAACGTAGGGAAGAGTTGAGAATCATGTGGAAAAAGGAGAAAACAATAACACGGGGCAGCCGGGTCGAAGAGGTGAAAATAGCAATTCAGGCAGCACACTCCCGCTCCCATAATACACATTCGAGCATGCATGAGCCCGCATTTTTGAAAGATCCGGAAAATACACAAATGGGACAACAATAAGATTTTTTTGATGAGGAGACTTGTTGGCTGAAATATGAATCCTTGAGTGAAGGGTTTAAAGCTAACATGCCTTTTACCGAGTACTGTAAGATGAAGATCGGTAGTAGGCCCAAGAGGGATCACACTACGTAGGTTCTAGAGTTACAGAGGAGATTGGGGCAGATTTCTATTCCACACTTCGATGGGTCCAAGAAGTGTACAATGCAATCTTGGATTCAGAAGTTGAAGACATACTTTGACTTGAATCCCATGCGCAAAGAGGATGCAATTAAGTTTGCAATCCTACATCTAGAAGGAGATGTACATGACTGGTGGCATCATGGTCTTATAATCTTATTACACATGGACACATGCATATTGGTACCTATGCGGAGTTCACACAGAGGTTGATGAGCAGGTTTGACAGGAGGGATCCTGATAGGCATTTCAGAGAGTTGACTCATTTGAGACAGAGCGATGTGTTCTTTACATCAGAGAATTTCAAAGGTCATTACATGGTTCTTGATGTTTCAGAGATGAGATTGACTTCACTCTTCATAACAGGTTGATAGATGCACTAGTAGGACTTGTGAAGGCATTTGAGCCTTCTTCATTGCATGATGCTATTAGGAGAGCACGGGATTTGGAGTTATCTACTCCAAAGTTAAGGTTTCCACCTTGAGTTCAGCAGGGTACCTCCATCTAGACCGGATGGTTTTTAGCAGAAGGTACCTCCGCCCATACAGATACGACTAAGAAACCATTCATATCCCAAGAGGTTAGAGATGAGTTGAGGCAAAAGAAACTATGTTTCGATTTCCACACACCTTGGGCTCCAGGACATGATCACACGGGAAAGGAAAGGCCCAATTTATTGAGGTCTTTGAGGAGAGTGACGGTGACGGAGATGAGGAGCAGGAGATTCAGGGATTGGATGATGAGAATGGAGATGCTTTGGGTAGTGCTGGTGTTGAACAGAGAACAAGACTTTCCCTCAGAGACTATTGCCACTTTGTCTAGTACCCCAAGGTACAAGGCATTCGTGGTCGAGGAGTTTTGAAGGTTAACAAGTAGTAGTACTTATTGATAGTGGGGCCACCCACAACTTTATTGATGCATCGTTAGTGGAGAGATGAGGGTCAGTAGATGGAGAATTTTGAGGGCTTCAACGTGGTTGTAGCCAATGGAGAGTCTATGAGGTAGACACAACAAGTCCCACAACTAAACATTACGATGGGTAATCGTTATCCAAATTCACCCCCCAGGGTTAATTTGATAACATGCATCAGAATTCTCAAGTCCCAGGCAAATGGATTGATTCAGGGCAAAAATCATGTTTCTAGGGTCCCCTCGAATTTTTTCTAAGTCCCCTGTCCGAGAGGAAAAGAGCAAGTTCTGAGGAAAGGTGAAAAAAGCGGCAAAAACAAGCTTGGGACAGGAAAAATCGTGAAAATTGGCTAAGTCCTAGTCCTCGCAAAAGTTGGAACAGTTGGGACATCGAGGCGCGGATCGGCCGAAAAGCCTCCAGCGGCTCGCGAAGCAAAGGGACATCTGGGACATCGGGACGCACAGGACGCGGAAAGCCGGTTCGGCCAAAGAGAAGAAAATCGACTAACGCTTCCGGGACATTCGGGACATTTGGGCCGTGAGGACGCGAACCGCCCGGATCGGCCGAAAAGGAGAACTTTCGCACTAAGCGCCGGGACATTTGGGCCGTGAGGACGCGAACCGCCGAATCGGAAGAATTTGTCCTGCATACCCGGTCCGAATCAGCTGAACAAATGTACGCGAAGGACGCTGAACCGCCGGTTCGGCCGAAATGGGGAACTTCAAAGACGGGACAAATGGGACAAAGGGACACGTGGGGACGCGGATACCAAGGAGCCGAAAGCCAATCAAGCAACGCCACGTGTCATCGGGCCGAATGAGGGACAAGGAAGCCCATTTCGGGCGGATCGGGAGTTTTTGTCCCAAACAGCTTGGGACATCCGGACAAAGGGGATGCGAAGGGCGCAAAAGCCGGCACTCGCGGACTAATCAAATCACGACACGTGTCACAAGGGAGAAAGTCCAAAAGTCAAAGGGCGAGGTTTCAAGACTCACCTAAGCCAATAAAAAAGAGGACACGTGTCCAATGAAGGCAGGAAGGAGAGAGAATTACGCATCCAATCGCAGCGCTTGACACGTGTCATCCAGTGGCAGAGCGCGGAAAGATTTTCAAAACACGTTTTCCTGCTTTGTGCCCTAAATCTTCGTATCGACATATCTTTCGATCCAGAGCTCGATTTGCACGTTCTTTATATCAACGGAAAGCTTATGAAATTCTCTACGTGATTCTCGGGTTAATCTTGAATTTTGGTGCAGTCTGAGAGAGAAAATTGAGAAATGGCTCTGACGCGTGTTCATGGCCGTAGTGACATTTCAAATACCAAATTTAATGCGTAATGGGTCGCATTCCCCGTAATTCACCAAAATGACAGGGTATGGGTTTGTAAGGTCCCCATGCCGCTTTTAATGCATCTGCAAATGAGGAGGGATGGGCTCTCATGTTTTTGTACGTTTCGTCCCTGGCTCGACTTCCATGCAATGTAAAAGCCGATTTGGCTCATTTCTAAGGGGGAACAATTTTTGACATAAAGAACTTCTTCTTTCACCTCCAGCAGTGGTCGATGCAAGAATCGACCTCTCCAAAAGATTGTAATAGTTTTTTACCTCTCCGAGGTCAGAATGCAGTTGATTTGGCTACTGGAAATGATAATGCAAGCTTTGTGAATGGTTTTCACCCCTTTGTATTATTTGTTTCATTTCAGATCCTAAGTTATATCTTATCACTGTGTATGTTTCATGTTGCAAATCTCTGCTTTGTGTCTATTCGCTGATGAAAATGTTTCACCACTCCTTTTGGTGCATCACCATCTTCGCTTAGTTTCAATTTTTGCATTTCTATCCCCGCCCTCGGCAATTTAGAGTAGGATTAGGATCTCGAACCTCCGTAGTTTTGCAAAATATAGATCTAAATCGAGGAGTTTGAGGAACCAGCCTCTAATCTGAGATTCCTCTCTCGCTTTACAAGTCCCCACACTGGAGAGAGGTTTCCATGTTGTGCAATCACACTGGATGTTGAGTGATCAACCTAGAAGCCTCGATCTCGCATCCGTGGGTGCCGTGAGCCCGCAACAACAACAGCTTTTGCACGCCGGGTGGGACAGAGGTCTCATTTTTTTATTGCAGCAAGTTGATGTGCGTCTGCTGCAATTTTCTTGCTTATAAGAGCTATTATTTGCATATCCGCGACTCCAAGGGGAAGAATCAACTCGGTTCCAAGCTCAGCCTAAAAACTCATGAGAAGAATCACCACAAGGGCAAGAGTTGAGAAGAAGTGTTGTTTGAATACCTCGCAATTATCTCCAAGAAGAAGGCAAAGAGGAAGAAGGATTCAAAGGTCTCCATCTCCACCAAACAAACTCTCTCAACTCCTCCACCTGATAGGCCTTTCATTCAGTATACAAGGGTTTTAAGACCGATTAGAATGGCTCAAAACAATCCCTACGTCAACTTCACAGGAAACAGCCCACTTGCCCTCAATGCACAACATCCAATTCCTATTGCAGCCTCAAGAACATTCCGTACTTCACCGGAGAAAATCGACTACCTGTGTGATCATGTTAAAGATATTGCTAACGCTTTGTGCAATCCATGAAATCAATGAAATGCAAGTGGTCACAAGTTACCGCATCTTCCTTCAAGGGTAAAGCATTACAATGGTTTAGGAACCTTGAGCCGGTTCTATCACAAATCGAATCACCATGTATTGCACTTCATGAGCAATTTGGAGAAAAGGGAGACAACTTGTCTCTTTTGGAGCAGCCGATGACAACCATCAAGAGAGCTCCCAATGAACAAATTGACCGACTTCAACTTCAGATTTCAAAAGACTTGGGAGAGGATTCTGTGGGCAAACAAAGCCAATGTTAGAAGGTGCTTTTCTTTACTATCTCAAAGCTTTAAATTCTGATATTTCTATGTTAATTCAATCCATGGAGGCACAACTATCCCTATGGCATATAGTATTGCCATTAGGGCGAAAATTGTCTTATCCAAGCAGGCAAACTTGCCCCTAGACCTCCCATGCCATCAGTTTCCAAGTTTAGAGAGCCCAAACACTAGTCAAGCACCCAATTTGGCTCCCTCTCCCACCCTAGAAATCGAGTTCAAATGAAGCTTCCACTTCATCTCCAAGTGCCCCAAATGAGCTTCAAGAGGTCATGAAGCAATCATAAAACCGGGCAATGATGGTTACTCTCAAGAGGCAAGAAGCCCAAGGTTTCGACCTTCTTATCAACCCCAAGTGCAATATAATAGGCAGCCATACCAACCACAAAGACCACCTAATCCAAATGCAAATATGAATCAAACAAGGCCTCCCGCCAATAGACCATTCCAGCCCTATAATCCAAATGCCATATCTCGGCTTCTGTAAGGCATTAGTGCCAACATAAACAACATTGCTCAGAATATGATTGGTGTTTTCCATGCAATGAGCCTCATAACCAATCCATGTGTTTCAATGGTGCTCTCAATCAAGCACTAATGGTGACAACTACCGGTGTGGAGGGCGAGGGCGCCAAGGAAACAAAGCCAACAACAAGAAACATTCCAATAAAGAATCAGCCCCAAATGACACCACATTGGTGAACCGGCAAGCGTAGAGATTTCGTGGCATGAATCAAGTCAAGCTTTCTCAAGGTGTCAGCAGCCAACACAAGGTCAAAGAGGAGAAATTTGGGTGAAGAACAGCCATTAGCCTCAAATAATCCACAACCTTCCACGCTCCACAAATGATCGGCAAGCAAAGTCCAGCTTTCAAATGCACAAGGGCAGCCAAGAACAGCCCCTAGGCCAACTCAAATGCCACTGTGCTGCCCACGTGCAAGGAGTAAATGTGCAAACCAAGGGACAACAAAGAGATACTTCATCCCCGTTTAGTATCATCGATTGTGATGAAGAAGACTAACGTCAATATATCAATGTGGGAATCCCTATCCATCCTAGGACAAAGAGATTTGCTGCAAGCTGCCATGAAGGACTGGCCAACTTCAAATCAGCAGGTTCAGATGCAAGACAAAGTGCTTACAAACGCTGCCCACTGGGAAATCATGGAGGACAAAGGTAAGATGTCAAGCCCCCTCCTTTCTATGTTTCATTGATCATTGGAAATCAGCTAGTACACAATCGCATGATTGATTCCGGGCAAGTAGTTCACATGCCCAAACAAATAGCTGATCACTAGGGCTCAAGATGAAATAACATCCAAAGGGGTAGTGCGCTTAGATGGAACAGCAAGAAGTAGCAACAGCTGGAGTGATTAGAAACTTGAGTCTTACCTTGCACGCATGTCCAAATGTTGTTGTTTTACAAGATGTATCAATCATAGACCTTCCACCACTCTTTTGCCCTTTGCTTGTCGAGGACTTCACACCCAAGATCGGGGGTATTTGTCTCACGATTGGTCACACATGCTATTCGTAACAAGATATGGAACTAAGGCCACAATTAGATCCGAACCTATCGCAAACTTCCATATTGAGCCTTACACTCCAAGTCGATTAATGCCAATTGCTCAAGATTTGATCAAGAAGATCACCCTAGCACCGATGAGGCCGACACCAAGGTCGAAGTATCCCGGATCTAACTCTTGATGAATGGGCAAACAAGACACATGCTTTTGATCCCAATCAAGAAGTAGAAGAATCTGCGCTAGGAGTTTATTGTTTACATGAAGAGAATCAACCTCCCCCAAAGATAACCAAGCCGGATCATAAAGACAATAATGAAGTATGGCAATTGTTCTTTGATGGGTCAAGGAGTAGACAAGGTGCAGGAGGAGGAGCTATGCTCATTTCACCGCAAGGTATAAGGTATTACTCACCCTTCCGCTTTCAGCTTTTCCTGCTCAAACAACACGGCCGAGTATGAAGCCTTAGTTCTGGACTCGCACCGGCAATGAAGAAAGGCATCAAGAATTTACAAGTATTTGGTGATAGTGAGTTGATTGTAAACCAAGTCAAAGGGAAAATGCTGCCAAAAATGATATGTCAAGAACTACAAAAACGGGTATGGGATCTTATCAAGATCTTGAAGCTTTTAGCATCAATTCCATCCCAAGAAAAAGAATGAAGTCACTTGATGACTTGCAGCAATCGGGGCTGCGTTTGATGTTGTAGAAAGTATCAAAAGTGAGAAATCTCATCCTCATATCAAATTGGTCAGTGAGACCAGCTGTTCCGATAACAATACAAGTCAGCAAGTCTTCGAAAATGATCAAGCAAATTGTTAATTTCCTACAAGAAGAAGCTGAGTTCTCCGCCAGAATCAAGACAAGCTGCATCAGCAGATGGTGACCAAGTGGTGTAGCCGAGAACTAACAAATTACCAAAAGGCCTCATAACCTCGGAGTCAATCTTCAACCCGAATGATCAGGCCTCCGGAAGGAGAAAGCGAACATTCAAGTAAAGGGTGAAGATTCGTAGCCTATTTTAGTGGAAGAAGGCAAAACATCACAGATTGGCAAAGTAAGTACCTCACAAGAGAAATCTGATTTTGTTCACTTTGTCAAGAGTTCCCGATGTCTTTGCTTGACTTACAAAGATCTAAGAGGTTTCAACCCAAAGTCGGCACAACATACTATTGAGCCGATCCGGAATCCAAGCCTCATCGCTGCAAAGCAAAGGCCGCTGAATCCCCATATTGAACCTCTCATGAGAAAAGAGTTAAGCAAGCTTATTGAGGCCAATATCATCTTCCCCATCAAACACTCAAGTCAGGGTCGCCAACTTAGTCCCGAATGTAAAGAAGAATGGGAGATCAGTCAGTGTGTCGACTTTAGAGATTTGAATAGAGCCTCTCTCAAGGATCATTATCCACTCCCTTCCATGGAGCAAATATTGCAGGTCAGAGCTGGTTCGAAAGGTTCTCACTACTTGATGGCTACTCAAAGCTACAATCGATTATGGTGAAGGAGAAGACCAATTCAAGACAGCCTTCACAACCAAATGGGGCACATATGCTTACAGAAAATGCCATTTGGGCTATCAAACGCCGGTGCCACCTTTCAAAGGGCAATGGACATGGCATTCAAAGGCTTGATCAACAAGATAGTGCTGGTATACCTAGATGATATCACCGTCTTCTCTCAAAGAATGCAGCAGACCATCTCTTTCACCTCAGTGCAAGTATTTCGAGGTGTAGAAGATTTGGGGTATCATTGAATCCCAAAAATGCATATTCCCGCTCATGAGGGGAAACTTCTAGGCCATATTGTCTCGAAAGAAGGATTAGCAATTGATCCGAGAGGGTCAAGCCATAAGAGCACTACCATTGCCAAGACAAGAAAGCCCTTCAAAGTTTCTCGGGAAGGATAAACTTTGTTCGGAGGTTTGTCCTGCATTTTGCAGCCCTTGTCAAGCCCATCACCAAAATGTTAAAGAAGAGCATGGCTTTTAAGTGGACAGAGAAGGCAAGGAGAGTTTCAAGCAATCAAAGAAGCTATCTCTCAAGCACTAACTCTCATCAACCTGCACTTCTCCAAGGATTTCATCCTCTATGCATTTGGAGGTGATGACACTATTTCGCCATTCCGTGCAGCAGTAACAAAGATAATGATGAGCAGCCGGTTGCCTTCTTCACCAGAGCCTAGATGACTCGTGAGGTGAGGTACTCTTTTATTAAAAAGCATGTACTTAGAATCGAAGCTTGAAGAAATTCAAGCATTTAGTCTCAAACAACAAGGTCCAGTTGCTGGTCTCACATGCTAGTTAAGGACTTCCTCCTCAACAAGGATTTGAATGAGAAAAGGGCAGGTTGGATCACCCATGTCATGGAGTATGACATTGAGATCAAGATCACCAAGCTGGTAAGAGGGAAAGGATTGTGTGAGCAGCTAGTTTTGGGGAAGCAAAAAGAAGTATGCAACAAAGAAGAAACTGCTTTTGATAAATTCAGACAACCATGAGCCAAGTGGCAATCATGAAGAAGACAATGCTTCCCCACTCCTTGCTGGACCCAAGGTATTATGCACTTCCTAGTGCATGTGCCTATGCCCTCCAGAGATGAACAAGACCCAAAGGAGACACTTCAGATTGTAGGCTGTCCCGTATGCCATTGTTGATGGAGTTTTGTTCAAGAAAGATGTAAATGGAGTGCTGCTGAGATGCATTAGCACAAATCAGATTCAAAGGGTATTAGAAGAGTTCCATGATGGACCAGCTGTGGCCATTTTGCACCAAGAGTGATAGCTCTAAAAATCATGAAGGCTGGTTATTATTGGCCTAAAATCTTCAAAGTGATTGCTATGCATGGATCAAGAGGTGTAAGAATTGTGCATTCTTCACAGAAAAGAGAGACTTGCTGCCCTCCCATCGTGCATCCAATCTCGCTGACCAACCATTCATGCAATGGGGTTTGACTTCATCGAAGTCATTAATCCCAATTCAAGCCAAGGGCACAAATGGATTTTGACACCACGACTACTTCACCAAATGGACAAGTAAGCGTGAGCACTCAAAGAGGCGAATGAGTCTAAAGATCTTAGACTTTTATGAGGGGATAACAACCAGATTTGTGTACCGCCACAATAATCTCCGATAATGCATCGGCATTCATCGATCCAGGTGACTGATTGAGTGGGCTGTCAAGAATGGTATTTACCTAAGCACTTCATCGAACTATTACCCTCGTGGTAATGGCTGTGCAGCCGAGTCTACAAACAAGAACTTGTTGAGGATCATTAGGAGGACTCTTGATGAGAATCAGAGGTCTTGGCATACCAAGCTGAAATCAGCCTTATGGGCTGATAGGATCACTCCCAAAAGATCCACAGGTAATTCTCCATTCAGGCTTGTCTATGGAAAGGAAGCAATCTTGCCCATGTCACTGGAGTTGCCAACATTGGAACTCATGAAGCAGCTGGAGTTGCTTGAATTTGAGCCCATGGAGGTGAGGTATGCAGAGTTGATGGAGCTGCAAGAGATCAGAAATCAGGCATCCCAAGCAATGGAAAAGGATCAAGCTTTGATCAAGAAGACCTTTGATAGGAAGGCCAAAGATAGATCTTTTCAAGTTGGAGATCTAGTGTTGAAATGGGATGTGGACAGAGCAAACCGGGAAGGCATTCAAAATTTGATGCCATTCGAGTGGCCCATACGTGGTCACAAAGTGCAAGAACAACAATGCTTTCCAATTGGCCTCACTGGATGGTGAAGAACCGCAGATTCCAAATCAATGGAATCTATCTCAAGTGCTTCTAGAGGGAAGTTCACTACCTCTCGAATATTAGATTAGATTTTCTTTCCTCCAAGTGCTTGTGCACATTGTTTTCTTGTAGGTTAGTCTTGTTTTCCCTAAGTGCTTTGGGCACAACTTGCTGTCCATGGAGATGTTTAGCAGTCCTCGCTTTCATCAGTGATATTCCATCTTCCTCCTTGCACATTCTCGAGTCACCGAGGTTCTAAATGAATATTTGATGACTCCATGCCCAATGGACTCGCTTAAGGCAATCGGTATCTTCTACCTAAGCAGTGCAGTAACCCCACTGAAGTCGCTAATTGTTATCCAAATTCACCCCCTGTGGTTAATTTGATAACATGCATCGAATTCTCAAGCCCTGTGCAAATGGATTGATTCAGGGCAAAAATCATGTTTCTAGTGGTCCCTCAATCTTTTCTAAGTCCCCTGTCCGAGAGGAAAAGAGCAAGTTCTGAGGAAAGGTGAAAAAAGCGGCAAAAACAAGCTTGGGACAGGAAAAATCGTGAAAATTGGCTAAGTCCTAGTCCTCGCAAAAGTTGGAACAGTTGGGACATCGAGGCGCGGATCGGCCGAAAAGCCTCCAGGGCCCGCGAAGCAAAGGGACATCTGGGACATCGGGACGCGCAGGATGCGGAAAGCCGGTTCGGCCGAAGGAGAAGAAAATCGACTAACCGCTTCTGGACATTCGGGACATTTGGGCGTGAGGACGCGAACCACCCGGATCGGCCGAAAAGGAGAACTTTCGCGCACTAAGCGAAGCGGGACATTTGGGCCGTGAGGACGCGAACCGCCGAATCGAAGAATTTGTCCCATGCATACCCGACAAGCTTGGAACAAATGTACGCGAAGGACGCGAACCGGCCGTTCGGCCAAAACGGGAACTTCAGCACTGGGACAGTTGGGACAAAGGGACGCGTGGGACGCGGATAGCCGAAGGAGCCGAAAGCCAATCAAGCAACGCCACGTGTCATCGGCTGAATGAGGGACAAGGAAGCCCATTTCGGGCGGATCGGGAGTTTTGTCCCAAACATTTGGGACATCCGGACAAAGGGATGCGAAGGGCGCGAAAAGCCGGCACTCCGCGACCAATCAAATCACGACACGTGTCACAAGGGAGAAAGTCCAAAAGTCAAAGGGCGAGGTTTCAAGCACTGACCTAAGCCAATAAAAAGAGGACACGTGTCCAATGAAGCGGGAAGGAGAGAGAATTACGCATCCAATCGCGCTTGACACGTGTCATCCAGTGGCGAGCGCGGAAAGATTTTCAAAACACGTTTTCCCTGTTTTGTGCCCTAAATCTTCAGATCGACATATCTTTCGATCCAGAGCTCGGATTTGCACGTTCTTTATATCAACGGAAAGCTTATGAAATTCTCTATGTGATTCTGGGGTTAATCTTGAATTTTGGTGCAGTCTGGAGAGAGAAAATTGAGAAACGGCTCTGACGCGTGTTCATGGCCAGAAGTGACATTTCAGCGACCAGATTTAATGCAGAATGGGTCGCATTCTCCTGTAATTCGGTCAAAATGACAGGGTATGGGTTTGTAAGGTCCCCCATGCCGTTTTAATGCATCTGCAGTCGAGGAGGGATGGGCTCTCATGTTTTTGTACGTTTTCGTCCCCTGGGCTCGACCCATGCAATGTAAAAGCCAGATTTGGCTCATTTCTAAGGGGGAACAATTTTTGACATAAAGCAACTTCTTCTTTCACCTCCAAGCAGTGGTTGATGCAAGAATCAGACCTCTCCAAAAGATTGTAAATGCTTTTACCTCTCCGAGGTCAGAATGCGTTGATTTAGGTACTTGAAATGATAATGCAAGCTTTGTGAATGGTTTTCATCCTTTGTTTGTATTATTTGTTTCATTTCAGATCCTAAGTTATATCTTATCACCTGTGTATGTTTCATGTTGCAAATCTCTCAGGTTTGTGTCTATTTGCTTGATGAAATGTTTCACCACTCCTTTTGGTGCATCACCATCTTCGCTTAGTTTCAATTTTTGCATTTCTATCCCCGCCCTCGCAATTTAGAGTAGGATTAGGATCTAAACCTCGTAGTTTTGCAAAATATAGATCTAAATCGAGGAGTTTGAGGAACCACCTCTAATCTGGAGATTCCTCTCTCGCTTTACAAGTCCCCACACTGGAGAGAGGTTTCCATGTTGTGCAATCACACCGGATGCTAGAGTGATTAACCTAGAAGCCCGATCTCGCATCTAGGGTGTTGTGAGCTCACAATAACAAGAATTATACGATTACCGATGATTTTTATATTGTTGGTATCAAAGAGATATAGCTTGTATTGAGAGTGCAATGGCTCCACTCTCTCGAGAGTTCCGGACTAACTTTCGACTATGGATGTAACGAACCATTACACCAAAACCTCGAGGCGTTAGTAAAATCCGCACATGAGGATCATAACATCCCACCACGCCTTAAACCCGGACCCCAGGCTAGATTTGCGCCCGTATAGTGGGACCACTCCCTACCCTATACGAGCCGCCGACGAACATTGTAATGCCGACGTAGCCACCCGTGCCGGGACTTGAACCTGGGTGGTTGCTCTGATACCAAATGTAATGAACCGTTACACCAAAACCTCGAGACATTAGTAAAATCCACACATGAGGATCATAACATCGAGGCTTTGGATGCACACCCCACATCTTCTCTTTGGGGCATGATGCATGGATCTATGAGCTTGTTATTGCTTGAGGGCAAGTGATTTCCGAGAAGGAGGGACCGTAATGTCCCTTTTTCGGGACATTATTAATGTTTATTTTTCATTTGCATTGTAACCCCTTGGCATGCCTAGCGCTACAAGTGGGAGTCTCTTTAGTTAGTTTAATGTGCACATAGGTTAGTTACTTTTATTTATTTAATTAAAAAATAAATAAAGTGCACATATTCTCGAGTATTAAATATTTTAATGAGAGTTTATGTTTTCCCTCCAAAAGGGAAAGGTCGGTCTTTATTGGATATTGCACCCCTTAGTTCTATAAAAGGGAGGTTGCATGTCCTTAGAGGGGTATGTTGGATGATCATTTGATTTCACTCCATGCTTGGAATATTGGGATGTATGCCCTAGTTCTTGCATTTTTCTCTTTCTCATTTGGGAAGCCGTGTTGAAGATATTGAAGATTTTATTGTTCTCTCCATTGTGATCTCTTGTGTTGGTGTTGGCGCATTTATTTGGATGAAGAATCTGCATGTTATTGAATATTGTGAAGGGTTTTATGGTGCTTTTATTTCTGTTGTTATTGCTGAAATTATTTTAGCCATAACGACTTGGTTTGGTGATGATTTGTTCATGTTTTGATGCCATAAATGCTAGATCTGCAAATCTACTTGTGTTATTAATTATTTTAGAGCAAGGGGCTAATTTTTGGTGTATTTGGAGGCTAGGAAAGAGCTGAAAATTATTTAATTAATTTCCTCTAACCCTAACGACTTGAAATCAGTTTTCTGGGGCTGTTTTGGCTAGGTTTTAATGCTCAAAAATTCAGATCCTTAATGCAATAGAAATCCCTAAATTTCTAGTTTATTTTGCATCTTGTTTCATAGAAAAACTCTAAGTATTGAAGGAGTTATGAATTTTCCAAGTTTCAGCTGTCCTGGGTGCATTGTTATTGATTAACTGCTGTTATAAAATTCAGATCTGCAGTTTGGGGTCAATTTAATATTAAATGTGATTGTAGAAATTAGGAGAAATAAGGAGAAGGTGATTTCATAATTTTTGGAGTAGATTTGGTGCCCTAAATGTGTTGGGTGACCTACTTTTTAGGTCAAAATTAGGGTTTCGTGTTGGCTGTACGAAATCTGGTTTTTGCATATTATTCTTCATATTTTTGTGGTCCAATATCCAAAATTTCAGCTCATTTGGACTTCTTTAGACAAAGATATGAATTTTTGAAAATCACAGCAAAGAGTTGGGTTTAAAAATTAATTATTTTCTAGCAGCATGTGATCAGATTTATATTATTTCCTAACTTGTCCTAGAAGGGGATATTACATTGGTATTAGAGCATGTTCTTTTGCACTTGTGAGGTTTGACATTGCTTGTGGATCATGGATTTATCTAGTGCAGGTAACATGAAGGCAAGATTCCGAAAACTTGGTAGAGCACTCAAACACCTACCTCCATCAAAGGATGAGTTGCTCAAAATTCTAGAAGAAGTAGCAAGTTGCTTGGAAACAATAGAACAAGATGACTATGGATCCATGTTTCTTGCAAGGGACTCCTTGTTTATGCAGTTGGCAAGGCACGAGTTGTTGGATCATGAAAATGGGGAGGTAAGAATTATGGTTATCTTCTGCATTAGTGAGGTTATACGAATTACAGCCCCAAAATTGCCATATTGTGATGTTATCATGGAAGACATCTTTGAGGTCATGGTGGGAAGTTTCCAAGGTCTTTGGGACCTCACAAGCCCTTGTTTTGGTAAGAGGGTTTGCATTTTGAACACTATGGCAAAAGTAAGATCTTGTGTTATAATGATGGATTTAGAATGTAATGATCTTATTTCTCACATGTTTGAGGTGTTCTTTGATGTTATATGTAATGATCATGCTCAAGAGATCATGATTTCCATGCAAGCCATTATGTCTTTGATATTAAATGAATATGAGAGTCCCCCAACACACTTGCTATCTATGTTGGAGGAAGGATTGGGTCAAGAGGCATCATGTGTTGCTCATACACTAGCCCAAGGTGTCCTAGAGAAATGTTCGAACAAAGTGAAGACTATGATTTTCCAAGGTATGAGTTCTTTGGTGTCTAATGATAAAAATTTGGTATCTAATACTTGCATGAGAGTTGGCATTTGCACAGAAAAATCAGACTTAGTTCAAAAGGAAGAGAAGGAAGAAGAGCCCCTAGATGCAAATAAGCAAGGTAAAGAGTTATTTTTTGAAGAGGTTTCCTTGCCTTTGTATGATTGCATGCATGTTGATAAGATAATCATGGGAGATGAGCCCAAGAGGGAAGAGAAATCTGATTTGCAAGTTTGCATGGACAAACAAAATGAGGACAGCCAAGAGGTAACTAATGATCATTATTTAGTTGTTACTAATGCTACTTGGATTGACAATGAATGCAAGGATGAGGGGATGAATGATAGGCAAGAAGAAGAGGCATTTCCGAGCACTTTAGACCATTCTCAGCTTGCTGGTCCGTACGGTACTGCTGTACATGTGCAGCGAAAAACAGTGAAGGAGGAGCAGCCAAGGTCACTATTGAGTGATCAAACACAAGCTTCAAAGGGGCAACCAAGGGTAGACCTCAATATGGCCCTAAAGAGGTCTATTTCACCATATTTCCCTCCACATAAAAACCACTTCATTAGTACCAGTTCAGCTCCATACCTCAATTGCGGGAGTTTGCAATATTTTAATTGTTATGCAAAGTGTGAGAATGTTGTTTCATAGATTTATTTGATATTACCGCTTTAGCTCCATACACGAGCATTATATAAAATAAATAAATATATATATATATATATCGAGACAAAAACGGGTTTGGGATCTTTCAGTGGTATCAGAGCAGTGTATCCTCCCAGCCTGTGTGGGAAGAAATAGATAGGGTATTACAACAGAAATCAGCTTTGAATGCATCACAGAGAGGACGGTCCACACAGATACTACACCCGCAGACGAGCACGACTCGAGGCTGGTATTGCAGGAGGTGACAGAATGGAATATTTGGGCGAGAGGCCTGAGAGTCCTCGAGAGGAACATGCAGATCCAGATAGGAATTTTATTCGGGATATGGCAGCCACGCAGAGGCAGTTATTACAGACCATGGAGCGCATGGGAACTACTTTGGACAGGTTGGCACTGGATAGGCCACGGGACAGGCATGGCAGGAGGGATAGATCCGTATCCGTTGCCAGTAGCTACAGGGGTCATAGCAGATCACCATACGAGCTTGGGAGTGTTAGGGGATCGCCACGCCGTGAGCGGAGGCATACCCATATAGACAAGAGGAGACCTACACGGACTGACAGATAGGCCCATGCAGCCTAACTTCTTGCCTAGAGGTGACCCACCGGAGATTGAGGGACGGGCGGAAGAAGCAACTTTCCCGGATACTATCATGGCAGTCAGTGATGAGTGGAGGAGTTTGCCACAGCATGTGAGGGACGCATTTCCCCTCCCACAGTATTGTGCTCAGAGGAGAGACAACATGAGGGTTGGACAGGATAGGAGACCTAGAGCACAGCAGAACAGAGATTTGCAGCAGGTTACCAATAAGGTAACCCTCTCCACTTTTGATGGTAGTGGAAAGATCAGTGCCAGGGCTTGGATTCACAAGCTGGACACCTACCTTACCCTCAAGCCCATGAGGGAGCAGGAGGCCATACAGTTCGCTACATTGCACCTTGAGGGGGTGGCTTATGGTTGGTGGCACCACGGGTTAGTTACGCAGGGTCATGAGCTTCTTCGTCGTAAATGCAGGATTTTAGGGATAGATTGATTGCGAGATTTGATCGTAAGGATGTGGAGTTATATTACAGGGATTTGGCACAACTCAGACAGAGTGGACATGTTGATTCTTACATCAACGAATTTCAGCGGATAGCCGTTATGGTTCCAGAGATGCCTGAGAAGAGGGTGGTGATGTTATTTATAGAGGGCCTCCATGACAGGATGAGAGGATTGGTCAAGGCTCTTAAGCCTAGGACATTGCATGATGCCATTCAGACGGCATTGGACTTGGACACATCCCCCACTTCCTATCAGCCCACTTCTTATCAGCCCAATAAGAAGTTTCCCACGAGCTCTAGGCCATTTAAGTGCTCTATTGCCCGGCAGAAGAGTGCACCACCTCCTAAGGTGGAACAGGAGACTCGCAATGAGTTAAGGAGGAGGAAGCTTTGCTTTCATTGCAAAGACCATTGGGAGCTTGGACATCGTTGCCTTGGTAAAGGCAAGGTGCATCTCATTGAGGTGATTTCAGATGGAGAGGATGATCACTCGCCAGATACAGAGGTAGAGGATGAGGGCGGTGACCATGATGCACAGGGGGAGCAGCCCCAAATAGAGCTTGGCGAGGGTGAGGCATTGGATTCATCCGATGTTACTATTGCCACACTTTCAGGCGTTCCTAGGTACCATCCCTTTCGGCTGAAGGGAGTGCTTAAGGGACAGCGGATTGTTTGTCTGGTTGACAATGGAGCTACGCACAACTTCATTGATGAGGGGTTGGCTGCGAAGCGAGGATTACAGGTTGAGGAATTTGATGGGTTTAGTGTACGGGTGGCAGATGGATTTGCTATCAGTTGCACTAAGAGGATTCCACGACTTAGTATTCAGATGGGGGACTATACATTGACCGATGACTTCTATGTTATTGGACTTGGTGAGATTGATACTGATTGGGTATTCAAAGTGGTTACTACACCCTTGCGAGATATGTGCAGATTTCCGCAGATGGAGCTGAAGTTTATGGTGGATAAGAAGAAGATTGTGCTTCGGGCTCTTTCGACAACGGGGCCTAGAGTTGTTTCAGCACGTAGGATGGAGTCTATAGTGAGACATGGAGAGGTTGCATGGGCAGCCCAATGTTTCATTTCATCCAAATCTTCTTCAGACGATGAGCAGCCTTATCATATTGACATCCAGTCCATACTGGATAAACACGACCCAGTGTTTGGTGACATTCCTCCAGGTAGACCACCAGATAGAGGGTTTGAGCATGTTATAGAGCTTGAGGAGGGTGCTAAACCCGTGATGACTATGCCTTATCGCCATCCTAAGACATACAAGGATGAGATAGAGAAGGCCATTAGAGAGCTCTTGGAGATGGGACACATCCGTCCTAGTTCTAGTCCCTTTGCTTCTTCAGTAGTTTTGGTGAAGAAGAAGGATGGAACCATGAGGATGTGCATTGACTATCGTGCACTGAACAAGAAAACCATCAAAAACAGGTATCCCATTCCCCGCATTGATGAGTTGTTAGATGAGCTGCATGGATCTATCTACTTCTCGAAGATTGATCTTCGATCAGGCTACCACCAGATTAGAGTTCGGGATGAGGATATCCACAAGACAGCCTTCAGGTGTCACTATGGGCACTATGAGTTCTTGGTGATGCCATTCGGACTCACTAATGCACCTGCTACATTTCAGTCATGTATGAACCATCTCTTCAACAGGTAGTTGAGGCAGTTTGTGTTGGTGTTTTTTGATGATATTCTGATTTATAGCAGGACATGGGATGATCATTTGAGGCATCTTGATGAGGTACTTAGCATAATGGAGACTCAGTCTTTGTTTGCTAAGATGTCCAAGTGTGAATTTGGACTTACGGAGATATTGTATCTTGGGCATGTCATTGGGGCCAATGGGGTCAAGGTCCATCAAGAGAAGATACAGGCAATGCAGGATTGGCCACCACCCAGGAATATCTCTGACTTGCGAGGATTCTTAGGGTTATGCGGTTACTACAGGAGGTTTGTGAAGGGTTATTCTCAGCTGGTAGCTCCATTGACAGATCTTACACGGAAAGGTGCATTCAGTTGGTCAGATGAGGCACAGGTGGTATTTGAGAGGCTAAAGGTAATTATGAGCACCTGTCCAGTTTTGGCTCTTCCAGATTTCTCACAGCCCTTCATTTTAGAGTGTGATGCTTCGGGATTGGGGATTGGTGTAGTTCTTATGCTTTGGATCGCCATCCTATTGCCTTCGAGAGCCTGAAGCTGAGAGATGATGAGAGACTGTATTCCACCTATGATAAGGAGATGCTTGCCATTATGCATGCCTTGGCAAAGTTTAGACAGTATTTGGTGGGTGGAAAATTTGTGGTGAGAACCGACCACAACAGTTTGAAATATTTCCTGGAACAAAAAGAACTCAATGAGAGGCAACAAAAATGGGTCAGCAAGATCCAGGCATATGATTTTGACATTGAGTATGTCAAGGGGACGAAGAATGTAGTGGCTGATGCACTTTCCAGGAAACCCCATCTCGCTGCCCTATGTTCTTTGAGCGAGATTTCAGCAGATTGGAAATCTCAACTGTCAGTTGAATATTCCAAAAACACTTGGGCATGTGACATTATGGATGGAAAAATTCAGGATGATCGGTATAAGGTAATGACTGATTTGATTTTGTATAAGGGCAGAGTTTACCTAGTCCCTGAATCTGAACTTAAGAAGAAGATTATGCATGCTTTCCATGATGCACCACTTGCAGGACATCCAGGGTATTTTAAAACATACAGGCAGATTAGAGAGAGATTCTCCTGGAAGGGTCTCAAGGATGATGTCTTGTGCCATGTTCGTGAGTGTATGACTTGTCAGCAGAACAAGTCAGAGCATACTTTCCCAGCAGGTTTGCTATAGCCATTGCCTATTCCAGAGCAGAAGTGGGAAAGTATTTCGATGGATTTCATTACAGGTCTTCCCATGGTGCAAGGGAATGATCGCATTTATGTGGTAGTGGATCGGTTGACAAAATACGCACACTTTTTCGCTGTTCCTACCAGCTTCAAGGCACCTCACGTGGCTGATTTGTTCTTTTGTCAGATATTCAGGTTGCATGGGCTTCTGAAGAACATAGTTAGTGACCGGGATAGTAGGTTTATGAGCATATTTTGGCAGGAGCTTTTCCGTCTGGTTTACACTGAGCTGACTCCTAGCACTAGTTATCACCCTCAGACAGATGGACAGACAGAGATTGTGAACAAATGGATAGAGGGTTATCTTCGCAACTACGTTGCAGGACAGCAGAAGGCATGGGTTAAGTTGTTGTATTTATGTGAGTATTGCTATAACACCACTTACCATATGTCTATTGGTATGACTCCATTCCGAGCACTTTATGGGTATGATGCGAGATCCTTTGTTGATATGGCATTTGGGGATAGTAGAGCTCCCAAGGCTCAGGAGAGTTTACAGGATATTCAGGAAATCCTTAAGGTGCTTAAGGAAAACATTCAGCGGGCCCAGAATCAACAGAAAATGTATGCAGATAGGCACCGAGTGGAGAGATCATTTGAGATAGGAGACATGGTTTTTCTACGACTTCAGCCTTACAGGCAAAGTACTCTCAAGAAGAGTGGGGCTGAAAAGCTCAAACCACAATTTTATGGGCCATACAGGGTGTTGAGGAGAGTTGGTGAAGTGGCGTATGAGCTGGAGTTGCCTTCTGAGAGTAAGATACATAATGTTTTTCATGTGTCTTGCTTGAAAAAGGCTTTGGGGTAGAACATTATTTCCTCTACAGATTTGCCACCCCTGGATGAGGAAGGGAGATTAGACCTAGTGCTAGAGGAGATCTTGGACAGCTGAGAGAGGAGACCGAGGAACAGAGTCATTCGGAGTTCCCGTGAGGTGGAAAGAATTGCCGAGAGGAGGATGCTACATGGGAAGGCGAGATTATATTACAAAGATCCAAATTCTACAGCTTGCTTGGGGACAAGCAATCTCGGGAAGGGAGGATTGTAATGTCCCTCTTTCTCGATTAGTTCGGTCGAAGACCTTTTGGCCTGTTTTGTCTACCCGACGGCCAAAAGGGTGTTTTCAAGGGTGACTTCGGTTTATTATTTTATTATATGGTGCTCGAATTAAAGTAAAATATCATTAAAGCACATATAATGAATTAATAGACTGTTTGAGTGATTTTGACTTAGGAAAGTGCATTTAAATAAATTAATAAATTATTTAAATTGCCTTCCTAGCCAAAAATGCGACTTGTTTGGGTAATGGCCAAATATACCCAAAAGTGCGACTTGATTAGTGAAGCAAAAATAATTAATTAAATATTAATTATGTGGTGTTAGCCAAAAAGTGTGATTTGGCCTTTGGAGGGTTTTTGGCTATATGAGGAAAAATGCGGCTGGGTAAAGCATTCAGATTATTATTATTATTTTCACAGAGCAGTTAGCACAGAGCTTTTGCAGACAAAATCCAAGGACGGAAACCCTCTGGATTATTACTCTTGCGGACGGAAACCCCAGGAGCAGTGAGAGAAGCTTCCACCCAGGAATCTTCATTGTTTACACAGGTTATTATCATTTCAGCAGCTTCAGACAGAGAAATAAATTGCAGCAGTGGGCATTCAGGCAACTTCTAGAGTGGGGCGACTTGTTCTACAGTTGTTGTATGCATTATCAGAGGTATTTTTCATGATAGTTTATTGTTATACATTTCAGCCTCATATATATACCAAATCGATTTGATTTGGATCCTTTCTGGCTGAGTTTTTGGGCATTATCTGTATTATTCCATCTGCAGATTTCTATTTGTGTTTGCCCTAATTATTTATCATTAGAAATCAATGTTGAATGTATGGCTGCGTTATTAATGAAGAAATCTATCATTTAAACCCTAGGCGCCATTTCTATATATACCCGGTTTGCGGGAGTTTGCAGTATTTTAATTGTTATGCAGTGTGAGAATGTTGTTTCATGGATTTATTTGATATTACCAGTTCAGCTCCATACCTGAGCATTATATAAAATTAAAATATATATATATATTCAGACAAAAACGGGTTTGGGATCTTTCATACTTTTAAATTAACCTAAGATCTAACCTAAGCTAATGGTATCTATCCTAAACTAATGAAGTATGAAAGGGGACCTATGGGTCGTTTGGCAAGTGGGAGCTAAGCGGCGGTTCCTAAGCTATTAATGAGATTTGATTTTTGATTTAATAGGGCAGTGTACTGCCAGATTTGGTATATGCATGTAAAGTTAGAGGAACCTACGTGGAGGCATCACTAAGTTTGGAAATGCATGTTGAAGTTCAATTTGGTCTCGCCAATTTTGGATGGCGGTGGCAAGGAGAGATAGGCGGGAATATGCAATTTAATGTCATTAATTCACCTCGTTTTTGGCAAGCAAACCATCTTGGAAGTCATGTTGGCGGATTTGTTGGGGTTGTTTGGTTTTGCATGCTTTGCGATTTTTGCTCTGCATGGAGCTATCTGGTTCTTCAACCAATAGTTTGATCTTCACTTTGTGGCTATTTTTGGTTTCTCTGATCTATTTTCGATTCGAGGAAAGTATATGAGGCATTTTGGAAAAAGATTATGGTTGGTTGATCTTGCTTGGAGAAGAAGAGGTGTTGGAAACTCGGTTGGAAGTCTTCTTCAAATCGGCAGAGGCACTATCAGGCATGATAGGCTCTACCCATTAAGATTTCTTGCTCTTCTCTAAATGTTTTCATAAAAACAACTTTGCTCTTTGTGGGTAAATAGTTTTCTGTTTGCTCTGGTTAAGTTGCTTGCATGATAGAAGAAAATCTGTGGTTTATGGATTTATATTCCTTGCATGAGAAGGTTGTTCTTGTGTGTGTGTTCTCTCTGAATAATTTAAATGTGATAACACATTTGGAGCTTCGAGACCTTTCTATTTGGTTTTAGTTCGTATTTTTGGACTGTCTACTCGAATGTGGATTTGGGTATGTGAGCTTTGTTGGGACTTTGAATTGGAAGTCTCTGCTGTGAATGAAAAGTATATAGATATATTTCTTTATGCATCTCTGGGTTGGTTTAGTTGCATTGTTCATTCTATTTCACGTTTTGTGAAGAAATACGCTTAACGTATTCTTGAGCAGGAGCTACGGGAAAGTATACTATTTTATATGATGCTTAACGTATTCTTGACCAGGAGCTACGGGAAAGTATACTGTTTTGTATGATGCTTAACGTATGATGTTTTGTTTCCCTACTCTGGGTATCCTGCATTACTCTTTTGTTTGTCTTAGATTGTTTAGATGGTCGAAGGAAACTTCTTTGAGTGGTGTTGGGTGTTTTGTTATCTTCTTTCAGACTGTATTTTAACTTCTCTACAGTATGGACTGGAACTCATGTTTTATTGATAAAAAGGGAAGTGTGATTTTTGAGTTGTTGTAATGTGTACTTCGGCTTGTTTAAACTACAAAGGGGTAAATACCCTTTTCTTGCTTTGAGCTTCTCTGCCTTGAACTTTACTTTTAATAAAAGCTGTGTAATTGTATTATTCGTTCTGAGAGGCAGTACGAGTTGTTAAAGGAATTTGAGTTTTGTTTTGGAATCGTGTATCTATTCCTTTTTGACCTTGGAGGTAGTGTTGTTGATTCACTCTCCAAAACTGGAAATAACTTTTTCTCTCTCTGCATGTCATGAGGAGATTACCTTCTCAGGTCTGTATGGCTTACTCGAGTTGTTCTCAGAAACATTTCGATGTTAGACTTCTTTTTAAGATTGTCTTTCTGGTTTTATGAGGAAACCAAATCAACTCTGTTTGAGCCTTCTTGGTCTCGTAATTGTTGTGTTGATTAGATTGTCTTGTCGACTCAAGGTGGTTTTCAGTTAAGTTTGACCTGTAGAAAGTAAATGGTAATTATTTTCTGGTTTGTCTGTTGTTGTATGGCTGAGGCATGCATCTTTTGGAAGTTGTATTTTCAATTCCTCTCTATGCACTTAACAGATAATATGATCCTTCCTTGATTGGATAAGGGTAAAAGATAATCCTGTATGAGTCTTATCTTGTATGATGGAATGTAGGATTTAGATCACTTACTGATATCTGAAGGAATGTTGAAAACTCATAATGGTTGCAAGTGAGTTTATAACTGTTTTATTTCTCTTCCTTCTTGGATTAGATTGAGATTCTTGTTAATGATTGATTATCTCTTAGAGAAATGATGAATCTATTTCTTTGTTTTCATATGTATGAGCAAGATATGTATGAATTCGGTTCACTTCTGAACCTGACTGCTATTTCATAAATGAAGGGTGAATTCGTGAATAGTTGTATTGAATCTTCTTCTTAATTATTTAAGTTGTTTAAGTTGTGGATGTTGATCCTTCCTTTCTAAGGATGAAAAGAAGAATTCGGTTTAACCGGATGAAAAGGAAATGGAAATTATGTACCTTTAGTTTGTTCTCCTTTATCTTTTTATGAACCTGTCATAGGTTTGATTGAATCAAATACTTTACTTATTGTAAGTAATTGGCTAGTATTTGATACTTTTACTTTTATACTTGATGTATATCTATGGAAATTTGGGAATGTCTCAGTTTTTGTAAATGAAACATTGAAGCCTTGACATACCTTCTTGTATTGTTATGAGGCCTAATATAAGAACCTAGGTTATTTTACTTAACCTAGAATTAGGCTGCCTCATCTGAATTGTGAATCTCTTGTTTATTTAAGATGTAGGATGATTCATCTTAAAATGGATACACTGCTGTAATTAACTTGAATTTACATGTTTTCTGGAAACTTGGAAAGAATGATAAGGATGTCTTTGATTTCGAAAGAAACTCTTGTTGATAGAAAGGTCAATTCTGTATTTCAAATTCTGTAAGAATTATGAGATAATTAAAATGCCAAGGGCTGTTAATTAATGTAAATAAGTATTTGTTGGGACAATACTTATCTGATATAATGCAGTAGTTGCTGATTATATAATGGTCTTTCATAAAGTGAATGCAGATTTATTATTTGTGCTTCTTTTAAGGATGTTATTACTTATGCTTACTTGAATGATTGCATTAATTGCTTCATTAAAGCAGAGTTGTTTTAATGAAACAATTAGTTAAGTGCACTTCGTTTTAATGCTTAGTGCTTATCATGCTCAGTTCAATGAACTGACCCGTGCTAGCAATTTTTGTAGATGGACTTCGTAAGTGATAAAAGAAGGCAGTAACTTTTATGATGTCTTGGCTGATTTAAGTCTGACTCTTTGTAAAGAATTCTGATTCATTCTTGAGTTGTATTGAAAAAGAAAAGTTGTATTCTTTTTGAAATGAAGGTTGTTTGTTATGCAGTATGCCTGAAATGCATAGTCTTGTAAATGTATAAGTTTATAATGATGAATTGAAAGTTGGAGATTTACTTGCATTATTGTGTAAATTATCTTGTACTTTTTATGAAGGAGATGGAAATTCTATCTTGTTGATATTCTTCATATCTGTTTATATGCTTATTTCGGTTAACCTTTGATAAGTTGGATAAAGGGAATTAGTTCAATTTCCCTTATTAAGATGCAACTTGTTAAGTTGCATAAGATGACGTTCTTTATCTAAACAATTCTAACATAGTAATGGGATGTGTAATGAACATGCAGTAAAACTATAGAAATTGTGAAAGATAAAAAGGGTATGACAAACCCTAACACTTAATCATGTAGAGGAAGACTCTTCCTCTCTCAAAAGAATGTAATCTAAAAAGAATGGTGATATGATCGTTAATCATTAGACTTCATTTCCTATGAAGTCTACTTTAGTTGAACCTATTTGGTTGCTACACCTTCTTTGAATGGTTAAGTTACATTATAATGGAACTTATGATGTTGCTGTCCTGTTTTTGGATAACTACTTGTTAAGCCAAGTAAATGAACATAAAAAGCAATCATGAGTTAATGAAGTTCTTTAGTATTAATTGAATCAAATTCGGATAAAGAACTTAAGGAGTGTTGGATTTAGGGTTTAGCAAGGTGGTTGTAATCTATTTAATAATCCAAATTAATTAGGTATTAATAACCTCCTAGGGGTATGTACATCGTGATGAGGCAGTTTCTGTAGGATGTTGGCACACGCCAACTGTAGGACTGTACCTTCGAGAAGACTAGGGTCTTCTCGAGGATACAATGATGTAGTTGACATGTGGCAATACCCTTCCGCATTGATCATCTAGATCTACACACACATCTGGACTTGGACTGGGTTTCTCTCTAGGTCAAGTTAGAAGTATGAATTGGAATCGGAGGTAGCTCTCAATGACTCAGGGTAGATAGGCACATTCTATCGACTTAGGTCGGTTGAGTATGCCCTTATACCCTAAGTCATCGTGAACGTCTTCCTATATCAAATTATGCCGCTAACCTGGGTTAGGGTAAAACTTTGGACAAGTGGTGTGAGAGTCGATAAAGAACATTCTAGATAACAGAAGAGTGGGGTGAAGGACGTATTCCGGATTGATGCGAGTATGTCGTCAAGGAATAGTAACATGAACAGTATGTTAGAAATCTTTGGCCAAAGTATCGCAAGCTGCTGGTTGCGTTGTCCTATGTCACCTAGTCTAAGGAACATGATTCAGATGAATATTGGTAACAGATATTCAGATAGGTTCCTTAAACAGATCACTCAGTACCCAGAATAGGGTAAGAGAACCAAGTATACATAGTATACGCAAAGTATTCAATACTTAAAGTTAAACATGATAAGTCGGTTAGAAACCGAGTCATGAAATGAGAAGATCGGTAGTTCACCGAGTCATTTACAGCTGCATATGGTTATCTGTTATAAGAATGATTGTTATGGAATGTGTGTTCTAAATTATGTATTTAGAATAGAGAACATTGTACTTGTAAAAATAATTTTTTTCCCTTGTTTCTAAAGTCTTAAAATGGGAATGTTACAAAGGATATCATTCACCTTCATCATGAGCCACTTGAAGGACAAGAAAGGAGTATGAGTCTCATGGTTACTCCAAGTCATTTCCTACATGACATGAGCATTGATAAAGGAGAAAAAAGGGCTTTGGATGAAGGAAAGAGCGCTGTCCTAAACTCAGAAATTCTGAGTTTTGTATATGATGGGAACAACCCAAGGTATGGTCTTTCTTATTTTATTTCTCCTAATATGTTGAGCTTTGATGGGTATGTTCATAAGCATGTTAGAGGGATGGATATGAGGTATATTGGTCATATTTTGATTGGTATTTTTGCTCCTAACACTTGGGTGCATGCGGAACATAATGGCAAAGGAGAAAGAGTGATTGATACTCTTTCCCACGGAGGTATGATAAACAGCCCACATAAAGTCATTCCAAGGTATGAAGAGAGTGGATTATGGTTGCATACTTTTCTATCTCAGATTTGTACTTCTAATGAGAGGCATGCAAGTGACAAAGATAAAATGAGGATTAGGAAATGCAAAATGGAGCAAAAAGACTCCTTGGGACAAGATCATGCACATGGGCACTCAAAGGTATGGGAACCAATGATCTTTTCAAAAGAAATCAGATCTGATTTTCTGATTTTTACAGCTGGTTTCATGTGTCCAAGTGAAGTTTCAGATTTGAATATGGTGAATAAAGGTGTTGGCAAGCATGTCCTAACATTGGTGGACCCGGAAATCAATGGGAAGGGTACTTTTTTGAGTGGTAATAATAATTTTCAGTTTGAAGAACTTGTTAGGACAGCCCCTATGGATTTTGTTGTTCATTATTGTGATGGTACACTTGACATGAGCAAGAACAAGTTGTGTTACATATTGGTTTTCTCTCATTGCATGGTTTGCATTCACTTAGATGGAAAGTTGGCTAGAGTTGGGAGTGAATTTTCAGTCATGATGAAGACATTCTTCTCAACTAGTTTGTTGTTCCTTCACATTGGGATAAATTTTTTGAAGTATGATTACTGTTGTACCGTCATTTCTATGTTTGTCATCACTATTTCCAGCCCTCTTATCACTTCTACAGTTGAGTTTTTAGCCATGAGATGGATGGAATTTTTGTTGGTGATCATTGTTGGTTGGTGCATGGTTACATTGGGATATATACCAGCCACTTTAGTGCGGATTTTTGGGAAGAATACGCACACATACAACAACATTTGGGGTGACATGACAGATTTTGGGGACAACCCATACATGAGGAAGATTTGGGAGCTCTCCATGTCTTGGAGACATGAAGAAGAAACAGGAAAAGTGTTTCTCAACACTTGTTTTTCTAATGAGTTTGTTTCATGTGCAGGATTGAAGACATGTGATGGAAGATTGCTGTCCTATTCATTTCATGAGGGCATTTTTGAGTGGGCAGATCTTGGAGCTTAACAAAGCTCATCCTTTTGATGACTCTCTATGCCATGTTGAGGACACCATCTCTTGGAGCACATGTTATGGAGCTGATGACCCATCTTTTTGGGTTGACATGAGGGAAAAAAATTGTTCTTTCCAACTCTTCGCCACTTGACAGGCACCGGATCGAGGCTTTGGATGCACCACCCCACATCTTCTCTTTGGGGCATGATGCATGGATCTATGAGCTTGTTATTGCTTGAGGGAAAGCAATTTTCAAGAAGGGAGGACTGTAATGTCCCCTTTTTCAGGACATTATTAATATTTATTTTTCATTTGCATTGTAACCCCTTGGCATGCCTAGCACTACAAGTGGGAGTCTCTTTAGTTAGTTTAATGTGCACATAGGTTAGTTACTTTTATTTATTTAATTAAAAAATAAATAAAGTTCACATAGTCTCAGTATTAAATATTTTAATGAGAGTTTATGTTTTCCCTCCAAAACGGAAAAGGTTGGTCTTTATTGGATATTGCACCCCTTAGTTCTATAAAAGGGAGGTTGCATTTCTTTAGAGGGTATGTTGGATGATCATTTGATTTCACTCCATGCTTGGAGTATTGGGATGTATGCCCTAGTTCTTGCATTTTGCTCTCTCTCATTTGGAAGCCATTGTTGAAGATATTGAAGATTTTATTGTTCTCTCCATTGTGATCTCTTGTGTTGGTGTTGGCGCATTTATTTGGATGAAAAATCTGCATGTTATTGAATATTGTGAAGGGTTTTATGGTGCTTTTATTTCTGTTGTTACTTTGCTGAAATTATTTTAGCCATAACGACTTGGTTTGGTGATGATTTGTTCATGTTTTGATGCCATAAATGCTAGATCTACAAATCTGCTGTGTTATTAATTATTTTAGAGCAAGGGGCTAATTTTTGGTGTATTTGGAGGCTAGGAAAGAGCTGAAAATTATTTAATTAATTTCCTCTAACCCTAGCGACTTGAAATCAGTTTTCTAGGGCTGTTTTGGCTAGGTTTTAATGCTCAGAAAATTCAGATCCTTAATGCAGTAGAAAGCCCTAAATTTCTAGTTTATTTTGCATCTTGTTTCATAGAAAAACTCTAAGTATTGAAGGAGTTATGAATTTTCCAAGTTTCAGCTGTCTTGGGTGCATTATTATTGATTAACTGCTGTTATAAAATTCAGATCTGTAGTTTGGGGTCAATTTAATATTAAATGTGATTGTAGAAATTAGGAGAAATAAGGAGAAGGTGATTTCATAATTTTTGGAGTAGATTTGGTGCCCTAAATGTGTTGGGCGACCTACTTTTTAGGTCAAAATTAGGGTTTCGTGTTGGTTGTACGAAATATGGTTTTTGCATATTATTCTTCATATTTTTATGGTCCAAAATCCACAATTTCAGATCATTTGGACTTCTCTAGACAAAGATATGAATTTTTGAAAATTGCAGCAGTTGGGGTTTGAAAATTAATTATTTTCCAGCAGCATGTGATCATATTTATATTATTTCCTAACTTGTCCTAGAAGGGGATACTACAATGGAGCTGAAATTTAGATCTGAAGGGAGGAACATGATATTGAGGGGATTATCTACAGATTCACCCAGGGTGGTCACGACCAAATGGATCGAGAAGACTTACAGGCACAACGGAATGGATTGGGTGATACAGTGCCTAGTTACGACCAAGAAGTCAGAGGACGGTCAACCAGAGTACCATGTAGATGTCTAGGGCCTACTGGACAAACATAGTGCAATTTTTGGTGATATACCTCTAGGTGTGCCTCTAGACAGGGGATTTGAGCATGTGATTGAGTTTGAGGACAGCAATTCATCTACTCCTTACCATTATCCCAAACGGTTTAAGGACGAGATCAAGAGGACTATACATGAGCTCATAGAGATGGGGCATATTAGACCTAGTTCCAGTCCCTTTGCTTCTTCAGTAGTATTGGTGAAGAAAAAGGATGGAACCATGCGGATGTGCATAGATTACCGTGCATTAAACAAGAAGACAATAAAAAATAAGTATCTAGTGCCACGCATTGATGAGTTATTAGATGAGCTACATGGGGCAATCTATTTTTCTAAAATAGATTTGTGATTTGGATATCACCAGATCAAGGTCAGAGAGGAGGATGTGCATAAGACAACTTTCAGATGTCATTATGGTCACTTTGAGTTTCTAGTGATGCCATTCGGTTTGTCTAATGCACCGGCCACTTTTCAGTCTTGTATGAACCATGTGTTCAACCGCCATTTGCGGAAGTTTGTATTGGTCTTCTTCGACGACATATTGGTCTACAACAGGACTTGGGAGGATCACATTAGACATCTTGATGAGGTGTTGGGTATGTTGGAAGCTAACTCGCTATACGCAAAAGCTTCTAAGTGTGAGTTTGGTATGACAAAGTTATTGTATTTGGGATATGTGATTGGTGGAGGTGTAGTCAAGGTTGTCAGGGAAAAATATCAGGCGATATTGGATTGGCCACCGCCTAGGACATTGACACAGTTGAGAGGGTTCTTGGGTCTATGCACATACTACAGGAGGTTTGTGAAGAACTTCTCTCGCTTGACTGCACCATTGACAGATTTGACCAAGAAGGAGAATCAACACAATAGGTTTTTTATCACCTTAAGGGGTGATGAGTTCATGTCCCGTTCTTGCATTGCCAGATTTCTCCCATCCATTCATACTTGAATGTGACGCATCAGGCGAGGGTATTGGATCATTTCTTATGCAGGATAGGCATCCCATTGCCTACGAGAGTCGGAAATTGAGCCCTATGGAGAGGGGGTACTCGATTTACGACAAAGAGATGTTGGCCATTATGCATGCTTTGGCCAAATTTAGACAGTACCTTGTGGGCAACAAATTCGTGGTTCGTACGGATCACAACAGTTTGAGGTTCTTCCTAGGGCAAAAGGATCTCAATGACCGCTAGCAGAGATGGGTGAACAAAGTTCAAACATATGAATTTGACATAGAGTACACTAAAGGTAAGAATAATGTTGTTCTTTGGTGCATTATCTAGGAGGCCTCACCTTACCTCTATGATTAGTTCTATGTCTGAGATTTCAGCAGATTGGAAGGCTCACATACTTGTTGAGTATTCCAAAAATCAGTTTGCATGTGAGATTATGGATGACATCATATAGGATGATAGATATAGGGTCTTGGATGACCTCATATACTACAAGGATAGGATCTTCTTTGTACTAGAATCCAAGATGAAGGAGAAAATCCTTCGAGCAATGCATGATACACCTCTAGCGGGACATCCTGGATATTTTAAGACCTATAGGTATATTAGGGAGAGATTTGCATGGAAAGGGCTGAAGGATGACATCCTTAATCATATTAGAGAGTGTGTGGTTTGCCAGAAAACCAAAGCCGAGCATTCTTTCCTAGGACTACTACAACCTCTTCCTATTCCCGAGAAAGAAGTGGGAGAGCATATCCATGGATTTTATCACAAGGCTTCCCTCAGTACATGGGCATGATTGCATATATGTGGTAGTTGATCGATTAACCAAGTATGCCCATTTCTTTTCTATGCCTAAGGGGCATAAGGCACCACAGGTGGCTCAGTTATTCTATACAGGTGTTTTTAGGCTTTATGGTTTGCCTAAAAATATTGTTAGTGATAGGAGCACCTTTTGGCAGGATATTTTCAGACTTGTAGGTACATAGTTGACTCTTGACACTAGCTACCATCCACAAATTGATGGGCAGACAAAAATAGTTAATAAGTGGATAGAGGGCTATTTGCATAGTTATGTGACAGGACATCAATGTGCATGGATTAGATGGCTACACATGGGTGAGTATTGCTACAATACCACCTACCAGATGAGCATTGGCATGACTCCTTTTCTGGGCATTGTATGGGTATGATGCTACGTCATTTGCAGATTTAGTATTATCAGATAGCCGAGCTCCCAAAGCTCGTGATTGGTTATAGGAGAACCAGGACATTCGAGAGCCCTCAAGGAGAACCTTCAGAAAGCACAGAATCAGCGAAGGTCTATGCAGATAGCACAAAGTAGAGAGGTATTTTGAGGTGGGAGATCTAGTCTTCCTACGTTTGCAGCCCTACAAGCAATCCTCACTCAAGCAAAGCAATCTTTGAGAAGTTGAAACTGTGGTTCTATGGTCCATACAGGATAGCACGAAGAGTTGGGGTAGTTGCATATGAGTTGGAGCTTCCTGAGCACAACAAGATACACAATGTTTTTCATGTTTCATGCCTCAAAAGGGCACTAGGACAACATATTGTGCCTTCTACGGAGTTGCCACCATTGGATGATGAGGGGAAGTTGGTCTTGGAACCAAAATCTATCATTGAGGTGAGACAAAGGAAGCTCAGGAATAGGGTGATCACGGAGTACTTGGTGTGGTGGAGAGACTTGCCACTTGAGGATGCTACTTGGGAGGGAGAGAAGATTTTATAGCATCCTAGTTTGCATTTTCTTGGGGACAAGCAAATTTCGGGAAGGGAGGATCATAATGTCCCGTTCCTTCACCAAGGGCCTAAGGGCCATTTTTTAGTCTTAGCCTTGGTCATACCGAGGGGCTAACGACGTTGGAGGCTATTGGGTATGGATGACTGATTACCCCTTGCTTATTTGTTATATTTTTCCGTTGGCATTAGTATTAAGGAACTTGGTGGGAATAATTGTTATGTTTTGTCATTGAGGGGGACTTATGGTACTTTATTATTCTATTTCTTCATTGGGGTCACTTAAGTCACTTTTAGTCCCACATGGAGCACCCAACTTGGAAAAAAGTAATGAAAAGTTATAAAAGGAAGCACTTGGGGAGAAAATGATTCATTCTTATACTCACACATATTTTGGCATTGAGCAACTATTGTTTGCATTCTTCTTGCTTGTGGAGTAAATTCCCACAGAAACCCTAACTTTGGTGGTGAGAGAACCACTCCTAGCTAATAGGGCTCTCTTCGGTGGTGAAAGATCCACCTTAATTTGCTATTTTGGAGTTTATTCAAATCATATATTTAGGTAGATTTTACAGAGATTTCGGGAAGGGTTTTCATTGGCCATTTTCAAAGTACCGGTGTGAGGAAATTTCAAGGGTTTGCATATCAGTTTATTCTCAGTATTTAAGGAAGAGTTTGGTGCAGCTTTTGGAGGCATTTTGGTGGATTTACAGTCCCTTCTTTAGGGTGACATCAGCCCTAGGGATTTGCAATGTGTTTTTCGAGGGTTTCCCAGTGTTCATTTTCGATCTGGAGGTTGGGTTTAATTTTTATATAGTTTGTAGATGTTATTTCCATAAAATTAGATATTTATCTATTGTATTCACGTAGTTATGAATTTTGAAGTTTTCTAGCGGTTGGGGCATTTTGAAAATTACCTATAGTCATATTTTATTCACAAAAATTCAAAAATATTTTTCTAGTCTTTGTTTTCATCTTAGTAAGCTCTCTATAAAATTTCATGTTATTTGGACAAGTATTTTGCAAGTTATCTTTACATTTGAGTTCGCTTCCTAGTGGGTTTAATTCCAAAAAATCAGAAATTTATTTGCTGCAAATTTATATATAATTTGCAGATTTTAAGTGATATCCCATAAGGGATATTTCACACATATATCCTAAGGTTGGTTGTCTAGAAGTGTTGGCTAGATTTTACTTGACAGTGAGCACCTAGGCGATCATGAGATAAATCTTCCTCATTTACCGTGAGGCTCCCGTGTAAGATTTTTCGATTAAATATGCTACTATTTATTTGTGGGGTATTACTTTAACCATGTAGCTCATGAACCATAGTGACAAAGATTACAGCAAGTAAGTAAGCGAAAAGAAATATCTAAAGTAGGGGAAAATGATAGGAAATAGGAAGAAAAGAGGGGAGATGTGCAACCCAATCAATAGATTACAGATTTGATTGCATGCACATAAACAAAACCAATAGATATTAACACACAAAATTATAAGCAAAGGGAACTCCCAGATCTAGATCTAAAATAACACAAAGTTTATGAGTAGATTTAAGATAGAAAGTTAGAAACAAATGCACCGTTGACACAAAGTTCTCTAGAAATATGCTCCTTTCTATTCCTTTGTCTCAAATAGCTATCGGGCTTTCAAAGACAAAGTCTAGAACACAAGAATGCTTTGCTTACAAATTCTCATGATTTAACCCAAGGTTCTTCCTTTACTTATAGAATGTAGAAGGGAATTATAGATAGGAAGCCTTTAGTGAGTCGGCACATGTGGAAGTTGGAAAGGAAACAACTAGCAATCTCCTTCCTGGAATTCCTCTTTGTATGACATGCATGATTTATAACGAAAGTAAAATCTTCTATTCTGCATGTCCTGTCACTTATCTCCAAGTAATTGACTTCTTCAAGTAATGGTTTTTTAACCAATCACTCAAGTTGTATAATTTAATTGATCGCTCGATTACTTTGTCGGAGGAAATAAGAGAAAGAGGAAAAGAAGAAAGCTGCAACACTTCGGTCTTGTTCTTTTCCATATTCTCGCATGCAATGATTGACTCTTTTGCCTTTGATTCTCACCAAATTGGATCTGAAGTAGTGATCGTGATTTGCTTGTGGGTATTGCCTCGACTTGTCTTCCCTCTTATCCTTGAAGCTTTTTCCATTCTTCTCCATACATGCATCGCTGTAATGTTTGCCGTAAATGATTCGAGACAAAACTCATCATTTTTATTTTTAATTGCATATGACCAAAAATTTTGGAAAGCACTCCGGATGAATGCAAATTTAATGAAGGCTTCAACTGGAAGATGGGAGCAAATGCACAAGATCTTGGAAGGAATTCTCCATGCACTGACTTTTACACGGGCTGCATTAGAAACAAGAGGATGAATTTTTTGCCGAAATCCTTTGCAATTATGAGATCTGGATCCGCATTTGGATCTGCATCTGGATATGGATCTGGGACTGGATCTGGATCTGGAAGCTATGCATTCTGCTGATCATTTTCTTTCATCATGCTTCGCCATGGCCGGAGCAATCTTTGTCTGAGCAATTCTTTTTCTTTTTATTCGGCCGAATTCTTTACAATTGGTGCAGATCTGGAGATTTCTTCAGATTCGGAAGATATATTCAATGTATTGGACATTGATTTATACTCCCTTTAACTTTTATAAACACCTGTGATGAATACCTGGGCACCTGTAACAATCTGCAGACAATTAATCGGACTTAAATCAAGCTCCTCCAACCCTAGGCGCCAAACTTTGAAGCTTTCCGGCAGTGAAAAACACTTTTTCGAGCAAAATTCCTCCTTCTTTGGGCGCCAAAATTGCCTGGGCTACACTCCTTTGATAAAGAATTAATAACTCCATTAATATGGCAGCCCATGCTTATATAACCTTCATCATTCTATAATTAATAATTGCCTTTCCTATTCCTGGCAATTAATTAATTAAAAATCATGCTCCTCTTTAACTTGGTGCCCAAATTGCATGCTTTAGGACAGCCATTAAATAAATTAATTTAATATATTTTTAGCCTCTTTCCTTCAGTTCTCTTTGACTTCACATCATGCATTGACCTTTCTTCTATTTATGGCGCCAAAATTGGGTGAATAAATAATTAATAAATATTATTAAATGCATTGTTATTCACCCAAGGTGGGTCACATTTTTGGCATGGGTGAATTCTAAAAATAAGAAGTCAACTTCTGATGGGAATTTTCACCCTGCACTGCAGCTCTAAAAATTCCCTCTTCCACTTAAGTGACTTGACTTTCATAATGGGAATTTTTACCCTGCAAGGCAGGTAAGAAATTCCCGCTAGCTCTTTAAGTGATTTTTCTTTTATAATGGGAATTTTTTCCCTACAAGGTAGGTAAGAAATTTCCGCCTGCCTCTTCTTCTAATTTTCCCATCATAACTTAAGTGACTTTTCATTCATGAGAAAAAGTACCTGCAAGGCGAGATAAGAAATTCCGCTTTGCCTCCCACCGCCAAAATTCTCACTTTGGCACTTAAAGTCTTTCTTCCAAAAAAACAACTTGGATGAAAGATAGCTCTTTTCCAAAAGTGTGACTTGCATTGTGACTTCTGCCTTTAAAATTGCGTGAGAATTTGTCACTTAGGGCAGCGTGGAAATTGGACGTGGAAGGCAGCCTTGAAAATTGCGACTGGCATAAAAACAACATTTCTTTCCTTTTTTGGATTTTTGGTGAAGAAAACACAAGTACGGAATAAAATTTGCCATTTTTGGAAAGGGTTCGGGAAGATGTAGCAAAAAAAACTTGCATGTGCCATAACTTTCATTCTGTGGCTCCGTTTTAGGTGTCGTTTTCTCTAAAAGTGCATATTTTCTCAAGCTCTACACATTGATGGCAATATTTTTCTTATTTTCATAAAATCCATTTTTTCCAAAAAATGCGACTTGCCTAGGAGAGACTTTTTGTGCATGACTTCGGCTTTTTAAAGAGAAGATGACTTCGAGGCTGATTCTTTCGACACGGCTGCCGTAGATGATCTTCCGATACTCCAGGGCAAAAAAGCAGCCGAACCGGCAAAGGAGTTGACCTAGAAAAATTTCACGAGAAAAACTCGCAAAAAAACACGTAAACGAAAAACGCGTTGCGAGTAATGCATAAAGCCCGTGATTCATTCCTAGTGGAAACCCTACTGGTATATGGGAATATTGACATGTAAAACTTCCACGGTTAAACCGAGCACAATTTACTTCAAACGGGACTTCAAATAATTAAATAAAAATTTCCCTTGAGACAAAACTTGGCGGAGGAATAAAATGAGTTTCAAAGATCTGGGTATTTGTCGAAATTGGCTCATATGATTCACTTTGGGAATATCTTAACATAATACGAGACATTTTTGGCAATAAAAACAAGAAGAGATTTGTTATTTTAAAAGAACGAATTTTTTTAACATGGGGTAGTCTCGATTTCGGGGTGAAATCTGGGGACACCAAAGAAGCAACTCCTCTAGAGCCAATAACAACCACTTCCAAGTTGTCATTCTGTTAGATTGAAACTGCAACATCATGGCTTTGGGACCGAGAGGTGAGATTGCAGGGCATATTGTGAAGGTTCTTGCTTTAGAAGGGTGCGAGAGGCACTCGAGATAAGCCTCGAGATTCCTTTTGTCAATGCTTTTCTGATTGAGTGAAGGAGCTTCCCAATAGTCCAAAAATTCTGTAGATGTTCCATCTCCATGACCATCTTGTTGGCCTAGGTTTGGATCTGGAAAACAGATAAGAAAAATAAAATATTAATGTCTACAAATGACCAAAAATAGGTCAATGGGAGTTGAAGTGCACATTTCAGATATAATTGAGAAGTGCCACGGTAAAGGTACCGTAAAAGTAAATAACTACAAAGCAACAAAAAGCATTAACAAAATATAGCTAAATCTAAAATGGTTAAACCTTGAATCATAAAACTTACGTACAAATTGGCTTGAGAGGGTTGGACCCCTCAAAGAAGCATGAAGATGAGAAAGAAAAAAGTAGGAAATCATGACGGCATGCTAATGATTTCATATGTGTGTAGTAAGACTCATGCCCAAAAAACCAGCAAAATCATCATCTATCACCACATACCGACCAATGTATGATCTCATAATGCTTGTAGGGTGATCTCTAGGTTTGATGGGCTTAGGTTGGACAATCCTAGGAGGAAGTTGGGTACTCCCTCTAGAACCCTTCCTAACATCTACAGATTGATGAATCTTTGGTGGCAAATAAACAATTTAGCAATGCAAACTGTCTTCGTGACTTGACTTGCAAACAAGGGGAAGAACCTCAATGTTATGAAATTACAACCACTTAATTTTTCCAAACAAAGTTTTAATCAAAGACATACCATTGAAATTAGCTTGATTTATTTCTTTCCAAAGATGAAAAATAATTTCTATGATTCTATTATAGCAAGATGCCAAATTTGTGTTATTTTCAAAGGATTGAGAAGAGAATCCCCAAAATAGCCATGTTCCATGTTAAAGGATGAGGTTGAAAGGGTTAAAAATGACATATAATTTATTCCCGAGCTTCTTTTGCTTTGGAACAACACTAGAAAGGATGTTTGAATGGATTTGGTCTACCATATGCAATGCATAACATGTCGTGGTGCTCCGAATGTTCAATACGATCTCCCAAAGGCAAGCCTTGGCACATAAGACACCAATGTCATGTCCTCTTTTCAAATAAAGTATGATAAATAAAGTATGAAAAAGTAACTTTATAAAAGACACTTATGTTTTATTATTATATAAGGTAGCCTTTTGATAAAGTTTTATTATTATAAAAAGTTTTCTTTGAAAAAACAAGTCAAAACGAGGGAATAGAAATGGAAAGTTTCTTTTGGAGGCTTTTCCTTGGGAAAAGCAAAAGTAAAGTTATAAAAGAGTGTTGAGGGGTCATTTGGACACAACATTTTACTCTCATCTATTTGGACATTGAAGGTTTGAGTTGTTGCCACTTACGCATTTGAGGACGAAAACCCTCCTTTGCAATCCACATCTGAGGACGAAAACCCTCCGGTGTATTCAGATTTGTGGACGAAAACCCACTAATCTTTTGAGGTAGTTCCAATCAGGAGCTACATTTGGGCTTACAATCAACAAATTTGCAAGATCATATCAGAATTATCAGCCAGGGCACAATTTGGATCAGATTTCGAGATTGGTAGCAAGGGCATCATCTGTAGATTAGATTTTCAGAGTTTCTTGTGTTGGAACAACCACCAATCAGGTGATATTCGCTTGGGATAGTTTTTGGATAGTTTTTGCACAATTTTAGGGCTGGGCGAAATTGTAGGGAGGTGGAACAAATCCCTTAGGAGGCTAGTTCAGTTGTGAAAAGGGTTATTTTTGGTGTTAGGGCTTGCATAAGGCCTAAATATGCCCTAGGGTATCATTTCTAGCCTTCCAATCTTCAAATTTTGTATCAAATGGTCAGCTTGTTTTTATTTTCCATTTTCAGATACAAAATAAATAAAAATAAATTTAGATCTTTGTTAAAAATAATTTTCTTGCATATACATGTGCCTTGAGGGTTCCTAAAGGCTTTGGGCCTTCTGGGTATTGTTGCTTTGTGGTTATTAGATGAATAAAAGAAGATTTCAGATTGTTGTATTTGTTTTGGTAAGGGTTTTAAATAAAAATCAGTTTGTTGCATATTTGGTATAAGGGTTTGTTGGAAAACCCAAATTATCTTTATTTTTCTAGGAAAGGGACATTACAGTGGTATCAAAGCTGATGATCTTACCAGCTGTGGGAAGAATTAGAATTTTTGTAGATACTATCTAATACATAGTCTGTGAATCATGGAGTTAATGAGTAAAGATGAATTGAGAACAAAGCTTTGCTGGTCATAGAAGGAACTTGAACAACCACCTCATTCAAAAATGTTCTACTCAATATTTTGGAGGAAGTGGCAAATTGTTTGTCCATGATAAGACAATCAAAATATAAGTCTATGTTTTGGGCAATGAATCCATCAATGACTCATTTGGTTAAGCCCAAGCTGTTGAGGCACTCAAATCCGGTTGTGAGACTTGTAGTTATCACTTGTATTAGTGAAATTACTAGGATAACAACCCCAAAACAACCATACAATGACAACACCATGAGGGAAATATTTCAGCTGATGGTGGAAAGTTTTGAGGGTCTAGATGACAAAATCAGATCTTGTGTTCTATTGTTAGATCTTGAATGTGATGATCTTATTCTTCAAATGTTTGAACATTTCTTTGCTACTGTTCATATGAATCATGCAGAAAATATTGTTGCATCAATGCAAACAATTATGTCATTGACTTTGAATGAGAGTGATGATATTTTCCAGCCACTTCTAACAATTTTATTGGCCAATGTGAGAAAGGAGTGGGAAGTTTCGTCGGCAGCGAGTGCACTGGCTAAAAGTGTGGTTGATCAATGTGAAGAAAAGTTGAAACCATACTTAACAAAAAAATGATAGCTGAGTTGCACAAGAAATCTCATAAAGAGGACAACAAAGAACCTTGGGAGCCAAACCACAATTGTCTAGGCAAAGGACATGGAGAAGTGTTGTCAGATGAAGAACCAAAAAAGAGTTAGATACAACAGAACCTCCAAAGGTCAAGGAATAAATTGTGTTAGTGGAGCATGAGAAAGAAGAAAATTCAGAGTTGCAAGAAACTGAAAGGAAGCAAACCATGGAGGAACATGCACCATCCTTCAAATTTTCAAAAGGCGAGCTCTTTCTTGGCAGTCTAAGGTATGGAAATGATGATCATAATTTAGATTTTTTTCATCATCCTGTCACTGCAAAATTCTTGTTCTCATGAAAAGCATGCTAAAATGGGTGATAGTGTAAGGGATACAATGTGCAATATGGGACATGTGGACTCTTTGATTCAAGATTGTTTTTGTATATGGGATCGGGCGATCTTTTGAAGGGTACTTGGTGTCCCCATATTTCACTTGGAAATTTGAGACTACCCTATATTAAAAAAATTTGTACTTTTAAAATAATGGGTAGTTTTATGTTTTTATTGCTTAAAGTGTCTATATCACGTCAAGATATTCCCAATGAGTCATATGAGCCAATTTCGACAAATACCCAGATGCCCAAACTCGTTATATTCTGTCGTTGGGGTTTGCCTATGGGAAATTTTTATTTAATTATTTTAAGCCCCGTTTGATGTAAATTGTGCTCCAGTTTAACCCTGTTGAGGTTTTACATGTCAATATTCCCATATACCAGTAGGGTTTCCACCAGGAATGAATCCTGGGCTTTGTCTGTGACTTTTGGCAACATTTTTCGTTTCTGTTTTTGCGAGTTTTTTTCTCTGTGAAATTTTTCTAGGTCAACTCCTTTGCCGGTTCAGCCTGTTTTCTTGCTTGGAGTATCAAGAGATCATATACGGACATCATGCCAGAAGGAATTTTCCACAGGAAGTCTGGTTCTCTCTAGAAAGATGAAGTCATGCACAAAAAGCCTCTTTTGGGCAAGTTGCATTTTTGGGAAAAGAAGGTTTTAAGCTGCAGTGAAAAAATTAGAGGCAGCAGGTAGTTGGGAATTATGTATCTCCTCGCAGGTACTTTTTCCCATGATAGAAAAGTCACTTAAGTCATAATGGGAAAAATAGAGGCAATAGGCAGGCGGGAATTGCTTACCTGCCTTGCAGGGTGAAAATTCCCATCATAAAATAAAAGAAAATCACTTAAGGCATCGATGGGAATTGCTTACTTGCCTTGTAGCGTAAAAATCCTATTATGAAAGTCAAACAACTTAAGTGGACCATGGGATTTTCGGCGCTGCAGTGCAGGGTGACTAATCCCATCAAAAAGTGACTTTTAAAAATAGAAATCAGTCTTGTAGAAAAGTGCGACCCACCTAGAGGAAGAATAATACTTTTTAAAGTATTAATTAATTGTTTCTTTTCCTATTTTTGGCACCCAAGCATGAGGAAAAGTCAAAGCATGAATAAAGGGTAAGAAAGAATGGAAATATAATGCTTAAATTAAATAAATTTAATTTATTTAATGCAGCCCTCTCTCATGCTAAAAAATGCGACCCACCTAGAGAAATAATACTTTTTAAAGTATTTATTGATGGAATTAATTCCTATTTTTGGCGCATGAGGTCAAAGCATAAGGTGAAGTCAAAGAAGATTAAAGGAAGGAAGTTTAAATCAAATAGAGTCAAAGAAGATTAAAGGAAGGAAGTTTAAATCAAATAGATTTAATTTATTTAATGGCTGTCCTAAAGCATGCAATTTTGCGCCCAAGTTAAAGAGAAAGAGCGTGATTTTTAATTAATTAATTGCCGAATAGGAGGGGCAATTATTAATTATAGAATTATGAAGGTTATATAAGCATGGGCTACCATTAGTAAGAGAGTAATTAATTCTTTATCAAAGGATTGCAGCCTAGGTAATTTTGGCGCGCCCAAAAGAAAAAGAAAAAAATTGCTCGATAAAGACCGCTCCGGCCATGGCAAAGCGGGACGAAAGAGAAAACTCAATGGAGTCATGCATCACTTCTAGATTTGCTGACATCGGAGACACAGACCTAGGCCCAGAACCTCTTTCCGAGTTGGTTGATAGATCTAGAGCTGGAAAGACTTCTCTCATGTGTGCAGTCAAAAGCAGCAGAATCATTCGAGCTTCAGCTTTCCCCTTCACAACTCAGTTGCTAGAATTCGTCATGGAGTGTGCACGGTCGTATCATCCACCCAGATCAGTCGATGGGATGTTGCGGGAAAGACGATTATTCGACTGGACGCACAATTCATCAACTTTTGCCTGAAGATCCCAACGTGACAAGTGGTGACTACAATCAACATGCTAGATCTTTGGTAGTAGATGGGAAAAACATAAAGTGAATTGTGTAGGCATCACGAACAACCGGTATATGAAGAAGCCTAGATCTCCATCGAAGTTTCCAAGGACCCTTCCATGAGCAAATCTGGTGCAGGAGGTTGATGACATTACCAGATTACTATGCAGGATAAATGGAGCAGCTAACGCCCACAACTTCCGCTCATGGATGTATGCCTTCATCCGAACCATTGAGATCAACAAAGAAGAGTCAATTATCAATTAGGCGGATATCATTAGCGATAACATTGGTGAGCAACTCCGAAGTGTGAGGCGGACTTATAGCTTCAAGATGACTTCCTAGTTGGTATATGTAGCAGCTTCGCAGGTATCTTCTCCAAGCTGGATAGAAGAGGTGTGCTTTTGAAAGATTCTATTTTTGAGTGCTACCCGCAACTTACTGTGCCTGAATGCAAGAAAGAGTACAAGGTAGTCAATGATGGATTCTTCTATGAATTCATTTGCAGGCTGAATGGTGATCTGAAGGCCAACAGGGGTAGCAAGGAGTCTTGGGAAGTCAGTATCCCAGTTAGCGCATCTTCATCCAGGTTTGCGAGATTTTACATACCTCAGGGTCACCGGTTTTTCGGGAGAACTAGTCAAGTTGCCCAGATACCCAAGTGATAGATTGGTCATCATGGAGTTGTGCAGACAGCTCGTGGAGATGCATGATCTACAGTCAAAGAGGCACAAGGCTACGTGCTTCTTCCCGATCACACGGGGAGTTACTACACTGTTGTCGAGCATCTACAGAGCCGGGGGTTGAAGCTGAGATGTTCTTGGAGTGTGAGCGTGAGTTCTTCCCAGCCCGGCTGAACTTCGATCCATATGGGGTGGCAAGGAAGACTATCTCCTAGGAGTACGCACATGTGCCTTCGGTAGAAGACTTCTGGATGAAGTGCAGAAGTGAGTTCGAGGTGAGAAAGAAAGACTTCAGTAGTTTATCGGCGTGGCAAATGTTCGATTATGGATTAGCACGAATACCTACGGATCTTTCAGATGACGGGCCTGTGTTACTTGATACATACCACCCGATGGGAGGAGATAGGCTGCGCTTCGAGAGAACGTTGGTGGCTGCCATACAATTGAGGAAAGATCTCACTGCTCGCTCAGTCAACACTTCAAATTGGTTGTTGTTGACAAAGGGATATTGCCTTGATGAGGCTTTGATGAATCGACACAGCAACTCTAGTGCAGAGAGACTCCATAAAAAAGAAGCACGAGGGAGAAAGCAGCAGAAGGCTTGAAAAGCTCAAAGTGCGAAAAAGTCTCATTCAAAGGAAAAGACCACTTCTACGGCTATGGTTCTAGTTCCGACTTCTCTAGCATCAACCCACAACACTTCACCGGCTATGGAACTTCAACAGGATATTGCCATGCCTTCATTGCATCTAGCGTTTGTGTTTTCTCCTCAGCCACTCCAATCTTCACCTCTTCCTGAAGAAACGCTAAAGTTGCAGATGGCAGAATTTGAAAGAGCATTGTCCTTGGACAATTCAGAAGATGGCAGCCATAACACTGTAGCGATTTCGGATGGAGAGGAACCAGAGCACGAGATGGTGGTGCATTCAGCGATCTCTCACTCTTCGGGAAGTAATTTCTCAAAGTGGTTGGCTTCACAGTCAATCCCAGCAGCTAGAGAAGAGATCAACTTGGAGGAGCATGACTTGCAGCTACTCCTGAGTTTGAGCAGAAAAGACAAAGGACCTAAAGTTGTTAAGGTGACTTCAAGGTTGATTATTGAAGACTCGGGCAGAAGTTTCTTGAGAGGTGACAGGTTCCCAAAGGAAGGGAAGAAGAAGGACGAGCTCACGGCAACGGATATAATAGTGGCCAAAGTGCCGATAGGTCAAACCACTCTTGAAGGATCAAGCAAGACACGTAGACATTGATCAATGCTTTATTCCTCAGACTTGACAAAGAAAAGGCGGAAAAAGTTGAATTTCGTAAGGTGTGTCTCAGTTATGCGAGATTATTGCCAAAGTTGCCAAATCTTTCACTTAGTCGATTTCAGCGCATGAGCAAGTGAGTGATCATCTGATGTAGGAAGTGGAAGATGCAGGCAACCAAGTCAAAGCTATCGACGAATGGAAGGATCTAATCATTCTTCAAGCTTCATGACAACTCGAGAGAGGTGCCACCGCTATCTAAAGGTTATGAAGGATGCACATGTTCAGTTGAAACAATTAGTGATAAATACGATGGATATGAAAACAGTGGCCGAAAGTATCCTGAGCACATTGGTCGAGATAAATAAGCTACCGAGGAAGGTTTTGATTGCAGAGCGGATTGTGCCCGATGGATCCATTGAAAAGGAAAAGCAACTTGAGTTTGCAGTCTCTTTCCGTTTGGAGATCTTCGAATAATGTTGAAGAGGATGCAGGCGCTTGATAGTGTGGTGTCATTAATGGAAGGCAATGCCATTGCTTTCACCAATGAGGAAATGGTCGGAAACGTTTCTTCATACAAAAGGACCGTTCTTGACAAAGTGCTGACTCCTGGAAGGATCCTTTCGATGATCCAAGAGAAAATTGATGGAGTTGTTAGAACTTAGACCTTTCACGGTGGATTCCATCAACAAGTTGGTGACATTGCGATCGAACATCAAGAAGTTTGGGCCTAACTTGAAAGAGGTGGAGACAACCATTGGAGTTTTGACAAGGGATTGCTGCAATTCTGGACAGAGAAAGAAGCTATGGCTAAGAAAAATGGGAAATTGTTGAACTATATGTTCGACAAGTATATTTTGTATCAAAACAGAACTAAGGCATAGAAGTTACAGCTGGCAGATACTTCTTCTTCTTCTTCCCAGATATAATTGTAAAACTTATAAGTTATTGGTTTCAAAACCATTACTTTAAGTTATTCGGAACGATTCATTAAGTGACAAATGTACACAATCTTGACTTGAACTGCTGATGCATGTCACTTAGAGAAGAATTAAAGGAAGATGATTGCCAGATGTTATCTTTACTTCTTGTTTATGTTCTAGTTCAGTGTTAGTTTCCCATTTGTAATTTCCCTTCTACATCCTATAAGTAGAGGAAGAACCTTCGGGTTAAAGGATCAAAATTTGTAAGCAACATTCTTGTGTTCTATACTTTGTGCTGAAACCCCTGATAGCTATTTGAAGCAAAGGAATAGAAAGGAGCTTATTTCCGGAGAACTTTGTGTCCACGATGCATTTGTTTCTAACTTTCTGTCTTAGATCTACTTATAAACTGTGTGTTATTTTAGATCTAGATTTGGAAGCTACCTTTGCTTATAATTTTGTGTGTTAATATCTATTGGTTTTGTCTATGTGCATGTAATCAACTCTGTGATTTATTGATTGGGTTGCACATCTCCCATCTTTTCTTCTTATTTCCTATCATTTTCTCCTACTTTAGATATTTCCTTTCTTTAACAGCTTACTTACTTGCTGCAAAATTATTCAGCTATGGTTCATGAGTTGAATGGTTAAAGTAATACCCCCAAATAGATAATAGCATTTTTAACTGACAAATCTTACACGGGAGCCTCACCGGTAAATGAGGGAGATTTATCTCATGATTGCCTAGGTGCTCTGCTGTGCAGAAAATCTAGCCAACAGGTACAAACTGGAAAATGATGTTTTCTCTCAATTCCAAGTTGCTTGACAACCGCTTTTTTGTGGTGGAGAGCATGCAAACTATTTCATCTTTTGGTAAGCAACATAGTCTTTATGTTGATATTCAAAGGCTTCCAATACAACATAGTTTGGTGTTCAATAATATGTCCCCGGATCGCTATTAGATAGAGGTTTCCAATATGCCATAGAGTTGAACATTGGCTGTAAGCATGCCATTATTACTCCCCATTTCTCAAAGACTGATTTGAGATCTAGCAACCATCAGATTTCTGTTTGCAAGGATTATGTGCACAAGACAATTTTTAGATGTCTTATTGGACACACTGAGTTCTTGGTCATGCCATTCAATTTGACTTATACACCAGCTACTGTCCAATCTATGGTAAATCAGGTTTTCAAGATTCAGTTGAGACAATTGTTTTGATATTTGTTGAGAATATTTTTATATGTAGCCAAATAGGGAAGGATCATCTAAGGCACCTAAAATTGATCATGGGAATTCTAAAGCAACAGGCTCTGGTTGTAAAAGAATTTAAGTGTGAGTTTGTGGTCACAAAGATTCCATCTTTGGGCCATGTCATTAATGACCAAGGTATGCAGGTGGATGATAAGAGGATTCAAGTTTGTCTAGTTTGGGCATCCGCTATCACACTAACTCTATTGAGGAGACTCTTTAGCTTATACAGCTATGATAGAAAGGTTGTTAAGGGATGTTCACATATAGAAGCACCCTTAACCAAAATGACAAAGAATGGAGCACATGCATAGAGGGGTAGAACTCAAGCTTTAGATAAGCTTAAAACAGATTTTTAGCTCATGTCTTGTATTTTCCATTTCAGATTTCTCACAACTATTTGTGGTAGAAGGTGGTGTTTCAGGAGGAGGTAATTTAATGCAAAATGGGGACTCCATTAAAATTAAGGGCATAAAGTTGAAAGATTCAAAAAATAGTTTCTCTATATATGACAAGGAAATTCTTGCCATCATGCATGTTTTGGAAAATTTCAGAAAACATCTAGTTTGTGGTGGATGTGTGGTTGAGATAGACTACCATGGATTGAAGTTCTTCTTGGGACAACTTGACTTGCATGATCAACAACAAAAGGGCTAAGGAAAGTCTTAGATTATGATTTTGTTATAGAGGGGGAAAAGAATGTAGTTGATGTTTTTTCTAGAATGCCCATTCTTTGTTTTGTCATTTATGATGATTGGGAGGTCTCTATCATGGTAGAATGTGTCAAGAAAACATTTGCTGCTAACATCTTAAAAGGAAATGTGAAGGATGACAAGTATATGCTAGCAGCTGGACCCATTTTGTATAAGGATATAATCTTTCCATTGCTTGAATCAAAGATGAAACAAAAAATGTGGAAGATCTTGCATGATACACCCATGGTGGGACACTCTAGAGCCTACAGTATTGGCAGATATATAAGAGAGAGATTCTCATGGAGGAGCTTTGAGGAGGAGGATCTCCATTACGTCAAGGAGTACATCAATCACCAACAAAATGAGGTAAAGCATGTCCTTTTTGGATACTTGTTTCAGCCTTTGCTTATTCCCAATTACAATTGTAAAAGTGTGTCCATGGACTTCAATATTCCCAAGGTACATGATAAAGTTTGCATTCATGTTGAGGATAGGCTAAGTGAGTATGCATACTTATTTGCTATTTATGTGGAATTCAAAGCACATCAAGTGGCAGAGTTAATTTTTAGAGAGGAGTTTAAGCTGGATGGTTTATGTGAAAATATTATCAGTAATAAGGATGGTAGATTTCTCAATTTTTTTGGAAGGAATTGTTTTTCTTATCTAGCACCAAGCTCACTTTTGGAATTAGTTATTACACACAAACAAGTGGACAAGTAGAGATAGTGAATTTGAGGATTGAAGGGCACTTTAGGGAGCATTTTGATATGAGCCAACATAGAGATCATATTGTCCAAAGGTGTTTACACATTTTAATATGGGATCTAAGAGATATTTCCAAACATCAACAGGGTCAAAACTATGGTAAGTGCCAAATTATTATTGCTGAATATAAGGAACTTGTAAATACTAACAAGGTTCAGTGGTTGCAGCTCATGGGTCATTCTTTGGAGCTGAAATTTGAACTTAATAAAAAGTTTTCAGCCAGAGGACAGCAAGAAAAGTTGGAATTTTCCAACGATTTTCAGGATGCAATTAAGGTGGGAAGCCTTGAACTTGAGAAACCAAGAGGAGCAAAATTTCCAATACAAAGCATTTGAAGGCCAAGTTAAGGTACAAACATATATTGATCAAATTTTTCAATTTTGGCTGAAATTTCAGAATAAAATTATAGGAAATGATAAAGTTTTCAAAGAAAAACCAGATGATCCTAATACTGTTGCACAAGGAAGTTTGGAAAAAGTGATTTCTGGTCTAGAATCTTCAGTTTTCAATTATACTAGAGTGGTGCAACAGAAGCATTTCTTGATATTGAATTGGGATCCTGGAATTTGTAGAGTAGTTCAGTCAAAAGGAATTGAAGAGTTGGATCAGTCATTGCTTGAGGACAAACAATTTTTGGGATGGGCGGATTGTCATGTCCCCTTTTCAAATAAAGTATGATAAATTAATAATATAACTTAAGTGTCGAAAAATAACTTTATAATGGAAAATCATGTTTTATTATTATAAAAAGTAACTTTTTGATAAAGTTTTATTATTATAAAAAGTTACTTTCAAAAAACAAGTCATAACGAAGGAATAGAAATGGAAAGTTGCTTTTGGAGGCTTTTCCTTGGGAAAAGCGAAAGTAAAGTTATAAAAGAGTGTTGAGGGTCATTTGGACACATATTTTTACTCTCATCTATTTGGACATTGAAGGTTTGAGCTGCTGCTACAACTTCTGCATTTGAGGACGAAAACCCCCTTTGCAATCCACATCTGAGGACAAAACCCTCCGGTGTATTCAGATTTGTGGACAAAAACCCACTAATCTTTTGAGGTAGTTCCAATCAGGAGCTACATTTGGGCTTACAATCAACAAATTTGCAAGATCATATCAAAATTATCAACTAGGGCACAATTTGGATCAGATTTCAAAGATTGGCAGCAAGGGCATCATTTGCAGATCAGATTTTTAGAGTTTCTTGTGTTGGAACAACCACCAATCAGATGATATTCGCTTGGGACAGTTTTTGGACAATTTTTGCACAATTTTAGGGAGGTGGAACAAATCCCTTAGGAGGCTAGTTCAGTTGTGAAAAGGGTTATTTTTGGTGCTAGGGCTTGCACAAGGCCTAAATCTGCCCTAGGGCATCATTTCCAGCCTTCCAATCTTCAAATTTTGTATCAAACGGTCAGCTGTTTTTATCTTCCATTTTCAGTTACAAAATAAATTCAAATCTTTGTTAAAAAATAATTTTCTTGCATATACATGTGCCTTGAGGGTTCCTACAGGCTTTGGGCCTTCTAGGTATTTTTTCTTCGTAGTTATTAGATGAATAAAGGAATATTTCAGATTGCTATATTCGTTTTGGCAAGGGTTTTAAATAAGAATAAGTTTGTTGCATATTTGGTATAAGGGTTTGTTGGAAAAGCCATACTATCTTTATAGTTTATTTGTCTAGGAAAGGGACATTACAACCAACCAAAGTGATTTTTTTGGATTCCATTGGTATTCCCATAGTCTATTGAGTCTTCTAAATGAAGTCCTAGGTTGGGAGGTAATGGCCCTTTGAAGTTGAGACATGATATTAAGCACAAGCCATATCTTTCTATTATGTCCTTAAAGGGGTAGTTGTCCTCCTCACCTAGTCCCTCCACCAATAAAAGGGGCGATAACCCCACCTTAGGTAAGAGGGCGTCTATCACGCTACTTTGAAATTCACTAATAGCGCTAAAATTAGGTGGGTTTCAAATAAATTTGGCCTTTACCATAGATTATGGAATCCAATCTCTAATTTTCTTATAGATAAGTGTTCCATAGAACAAGGACATCCAATCGCATACGAGGTCAAGGACATGCAGATGGTCCTTGAGATCCACCAGATGAGCACATAGAGCTCATCCTTCTTCCGGGCATCGGTACTCCAGACCCTCCATAGGTCTAGATACCGGGCTCCAGCACATCACTAGATTCTTTCCGTCAGCTGTGGGTACTGGTTGAGGAGTTATCTTGCCTCCTCTCCCTTCCCTTCTCCTTCCTTTGCTGGTTCAGGTTCGACGAGCGTCTGCAGGATTTTTTCGGGCTTCTCTCTCTGCCCGTTCTTCTCTTCTTTCTTTACTTCCTGTTTGTTCTCGGGGACCTTTTGGTCCTCTAGCTGGAGTCTTACTTGCCTTCATTGTATGTTTGCAGTCCCATTGACCTACTTTTGTGGTCATTCGTTGGACATTTAATATATTTATCTTATCTTATCTTATCTTATCTTATCTACTCCGAGTGAATGTCAAAATAGATGAATGATGATAATGTCCTCCTCCTTTCGAACCTCCTTAATTATCCTTTCTTGGCGTCGGGTGAGTTGGAAGCCCAATCTCCATGGCCGACCTCGTAATGAAAGGGGAAATGTACATTTTAATTTTCACTTCACTTAAGAAAACCGACCTCATAAAATAATATTTATTTATATCCTCAGTAGCTCTCAAGACCGACCTTAATGAAGGTGAAGATAGAAGTTCCTTTTTCATTTTTCCATTCACCTAACTCGAATCACTCCAAGCCATAATTAGTAAAAATCATCTCTTACATTGTGTTTCCCTCAAGTGATCTCAAGTTGTGGGATCTTCTTTGTGCACGAGAGTGATTATCCATCTTTAATCCCATCCTAGTGACTAAGCTTTCATCAGTGAAGTTATGGGTAGCCCCAATATCTATCAATATGGTGATCTTTTGTCCATGAAGGATACCTATAACTCGGAATACATAGTATCTCCGGATAAGGTAAAGCAAGTATGCCGCTCGTGAGAACCACTCCCTCTTCCTTCGCTTGCTATTCAACTTCTTCCGGATCAACACTCTCTTCATCTTTTTCCTCATTTGAAACTACCTCAATGTAATGGGCTGCCCCTTTTCCAAGGCAACGGTGGTCGGGTGTCCATGGATCCTTGCAGCTGAAGCATAATTTTTTTCTTCTTAGCTCATTTTTGCCTCTATTTCCTTGCTGTTTTCAGCCACTCTCTTGGATCAAATTTCCCTTGAGTTGACTTACCTTGCTGTCCTTTGCTCACTATTTTGAGTTGTCCTTGGCTGTCCAAATGACCCCTTTGCTGCCCCAAAGGTGCAGTCCTTTGCTGTCCATAAGGCACAGTCCTAGGCTGTCCAAAAGGCAGATTTTTGCTTTTTGGGACTGAAGTTTCAAGGTCCAAAGATTTCTTTATAGCTCCTTGTAGAGAGGAAGGGCTGAAAGCCTTGACTAGGCCTCTAAGTGGCTCCGCTAGGCCCTCAATGAACAACACCACAAGCCTTTGTTCACTTACATCCGACACCATCACAGCAAGTCTCTGAAACTCAGAAATATATTTATCCAATAGCCCCTCTTGTTTGAGTTGAGCCAACTCTCTGAAGTTGATCTTGTTGGCTAGATTTTATGCAAAGCGTAAAACCTAGGTAGTCATGAGATAAATCTCCCTCATTTAACGGTGAGGCTCCCGTGTAAGATGTTCATCAATTTGGTAAGGGTGAATCCTAATAACTATTTTCAGGGGTTTTACTTTAATTACTCCAGCTTGTGAACCACAAACGGGCAATTTGACAGCAAGTAAGCAGCTGTGATTGGAATATTTGTAGAAGGGGAAAAACAAGTAAGGAAAGAAGAAAGGAAGATGTGTTGATTTAACCAATAGCTATCAGAGTTGGTCTCATCCACACAAATTAAATAAATAGAGAAAACTCACAACATTCAGCAGTAAGGGAAAGAAATAGCTTCTAACCTAGATCTAAGATAACACAAAGTTTATCTAAAACCTCAAATAGAAGTGATGAGCAAAGCATTGTAGACACAAAGTTCTCCGAAATCCACCTTTTATTCAATCCCCCAGCTTTCACAGAAATCACACCAAGGGTTTCAACGCACAAAGTCTGAAAACTCAAGAATGCTCTGCTAAACAAATTCTGATGAACAAATTGTGATCATTGATCTTTTCGATCCTTTAACCCGTAGGCTCTTCCTCTATTTATAGTGCATAGAGGGAAATTACAAATAGGAAACTCTTAATGAACTTCCGCATCTGGAAGCCATAAAGGAAACAATTGGTAGTATTCCTCCTAGAATTTCTCTTTGCATGACATGCATGATTTACAACTGAAAATAGAACCTTCTATTCTACATGTTTTCCACCTATTTCCAAGTAATTGAATTCTTCCAATAACTTGAAGTAATGGCTTTTAAATTAATCACTTAAGTTTTACAATTCAATTGATTACTCAATTACTTTGTCGGAGAAAATAAGAGAAAGAAGAAGAAAGAGGAGAAGAAATTAGAAGAAAGCTGCAACACTCTCAGTCTAATTTTTCTTCCATATGCCTCATGAATGATATGAATGATATCTCTGCTTTGAATCTAAGAAGCTCTATCTCCCACATGCGGTTGACTCTTTTCCTTTGATTCTCACCAAACCAGATCTGGGAGAAGCTGACCGTAATTTCTCAAGGGGTGTTTCCGCTGACTTGTCTTCCCATCTTATCCTCGCAGCTTTGCGCAGCTCTTCTCCAAGATGTGCACCAGTGAAATGTTTTCTAGCAATTCAAACAAAACTCATCACCCTTTTATTTTTAATTGCATATGAGCAATTTTGAATTCTGGAAATCACTCGGGTAAAGGCAAATATAAGTATACTCAATGTGGGCTTCAATGGAAGATTGGGAGCACATGCATGTGCTTTTGAAGGGATTTTGCATGTAATTTACATGAGTTGCGTTTGGGCAAAGAACATCTGCGCATTGAAATTAGAAGATGAAGTGCTTGTAAATTTGCGAGACAAGACACAAATACCCACGAAATTCCTTTAAATGATTTCCTTTGCTTTTTAATACTTGCGTGGTGTTGGCTAGATTTTTTGCATAGTTGAAAACCTAGGTAGTCATGAGATAAATCTCCCTCATTTACCGGTGAGGCTCCCGTGTAAGATTTTGTCAATTATATTTCCTAATATCTATCTATTGGTTTTACTTTAACTGCATAGCTCATGAACCATAACTAGGCAATTTTGCAGCAAGTAAGCAACTGTAAGCAATATGTGCAGAAAGGGAAATAATTAAATACGAGAAGAAAGGAAAGGAGATGTGCAACCTAACCAATAGTTGATAGAGTTGATCACATGCACATAGACGAAACAAATAGATCTTGAAATGCAGAATTTGAAGCAAAGGAAAGTTTCAGATCTAGATCTAAGATAACACAAAGTTTATGCAAAGATCTAAAAAGAAAATAAGGAATAAATACACCATTGACACAAAGTTCTCCGGAAATCTGCCTCCTCTCTATTCCTCAATTTTCAAAAATATATCCAGGGTTTCAAATTTCAAAGTCCTGGAACATAGGAATGTTGATTACAAATTCTGATCTCCTCTTAACCCGTAGGTTCTTCCTCTATTTATAGTGTATGGAGGGGAAGTTACAAATAAGAAACTATAACTGAATTGACACATGTGGAAGTTGTAAAGGAAACAACTAGCAATCTCCCTCCTGGAATTCCTCTTTGCATGACATGCATGATTTATAATTGAAAATAAAACCTTCTATTTTGCATGTCTGCCACCTATTTCCAAGTAATTGAATTCTTTAAGTAGCGGCTTTTAAACCAATCACTTAAGTTTTATAATTTAATTGATTGCTCAATTACTTTGTCGAGAAAATAAGAGAAAGAAGAAGAAAGAGGAAAAGAAATTAGAAGAAAGCTACAACACTTCCAGTCTTGTTCTTTTTCCATATTTTGCATGCAGTTGATTCTCTTGCCTTTGATTCTCACCAAATTGGATCTGGAAGCAGTTGATTATGATTTGCTTACAGTATTGCCTTTGACTTGTCTTCCCTCTTATCCTTGAAGCTTTTGCAGTTCTTCTCCAATACATGCACCAGTGCAATGTTTGCCGTAAATAATTCAGACAAAACTCATCATTTTTATTTTTAATTGCATATGAGCAATTTTAAATTCTGGAAAGCACTCTGGGTGAATGCAAATACAAGTAAATTCAATGAAGGCTTCAACTGGAAGATTGGGAGCACATGCACAAGATCCTGGAAGGAATTTTCCATCCACGAAGTCACGGGATGCGTTAGAAACAAGAGGATGAATTTTTCTTTGAAGCCTTTGCAATTATGAGATCTGGATCTGTCAATTAAATCGGTGATAGGTTCAGGGCCTATGTCTGTATCATTGACTTCAGCAAATCTGGAAGCTATGCATGATTCTGCTGATCTTTTTCTTTCATCATGCTTCATCATGGCTGGAACAATATTTGTCTGGGCTCTTTTTCTTTAATTCTGCTGGAATTCCTTGTAATTGGATCAATTTGTGCAGATTTGGCAATTTCTTCAGATTCGAAAGATATATTCAATGTATCTGACATTGATTTGAGCACTTGTGATGAATACCTGCAATTTATTTAGACAAAGATGGAGTCCATGGCATGAATACTTGATTTTTATCACCAAAATCTGCATATAAAGTCTGCTGCCCTAAAATTTGAGGTTTTGTTTGCATGCAAAGCAAACAAAAATATTATTTAATTCACCCGGGCACTTATACCAACATGCAAATAATTATCATAGCAAAAATCAAGCCATTCCAACCATAGGCGTCAAAACTGGAAGCTTCCTAACAGTGGAAAATATTTATTAATGCAACCTCTGAAAGATCCCAAACCCGTTTTTGTCTGAATATTTTTTTATTTATTTATTATTATTATTTTTATATAATGCTCTGGCTCAGATCTGAACTGATAATATTAAAGGAATTCATAAAACATCACACTAAAACTGCATAGGTAAATAAATACAGAAACCCCGCAAACCGGGTGAATGTAAAATAGGCGCTAGGGTAAATCTGGCAGATTTCTTTATAAATATTTCAGCTGTATATTTAATGATGATTTCTGGAACTAAATATGACAGCAATACGAATATAAATCTATAGAAAGATTTAATAACAAAGGTTGTCCAAAAACCCACAGTAAGTGAATCAAAACCCTAGCTGATTTAATATATTTGCTGCTGGGAATTACAATAAATATTTATCATGAAAAATACCTCTGTTACAGCAATAAATAACTGTAGAAGAAGCCGCCCCACTCAGATAGATGTGCAAATGCTCACTGCTGCAATTTATTCTTTTCTCTGACACTGCTGGAATGTTGAATAACTGTGTAAACAATGAAGATTCCTGGATGGAAGCTTCTCTCACTGCTCCTGGGGTTTCCGTCCGCAAGAGGAATAATCCAGAGGGTTTCCGTCCTTGGATTCTGTCTGCAAAAGCTCTGTGCTAACTGCTGTATGAAAATAATAATGTTCTGAATGAATCTCCCCCAAGTCGCATTTTCTTCCATATAGCCAAAACCCTTCCAAATATCCAAGTCGCACTTTTTGGCTAAAACCCAATAATTAATATTTAATTAATTATTTTGCTTCACTAAGCAAGTCGCATTTTTGGGTTTATTTGATCATTACCCAAACAAGTCGCATTTTTGGCTAGGAAGTGCATTTAAATAGTTTATTAATTTATTTAAAACACTTTCCTAAGTCAAAGTCACTCTAACAGTCTATTAATTCATTATATGTGCTTTAATGATATTTTACTTTATTTTGAGCACCATATAATAAAATAATAAACCGAAGTCACCCTTGAAAGCACCCCTTTGGCCGTCGGGTAGACAAAACAGGCCAAAGGTCTTCGACCGAACTATTCGAGAAAGAGGGACATTACAGTCCTCCCTTCCCGAGATTGCTTGTCCCCAAGCAACTGTAGAGCTGGATCTGTAGTATAGCCTCGCCTTCCCATGTGGCATCCTCCTCCAGGTAACTCTTTCCACCTCACCAGGAACTCCCGAATAACTCTGTTCCTCAGTCTCCTCTCCCGGCTGTCCAAGATCTCCTCTGGCACTAGGTCTAATCTCCCTTCCTCATCCAGGGGTGGTAAATCTGTAGAAGAAATAATGTTCTGCCCCAAAGCCTTTTTCAAACAAGACACATGAAAAACATTGTGTATCTTACTCTCAGAAGGCAACTCCAGCTCATATGCTACTTCACCAACTCTCCTCAACACCCTGTATGGCCCATAAAATCGCGGTTTGAGCTTTTCAGCCCCACTCTTCTTGAGAGTGCTCTGCCTGTAAGGCTGAAGTCGTAGAAAAACCATGTCCCCTACCTCAAATGATCTCTCCACTCTGTGCCTATCTGCATACATTTTCTGCTGATTCTGGGCCCGCTGAATATTTTCCTTAAGTACCTTAAGGATTTCCTGGATATCCTGTAAACTCTCCTGAGCCTTGGGAGCTCTACTGTCCCCAAATGCCATATCAACAAAGGATCTCGCATCATACCCATAAAGTGCTCGAATGGAGTCATACCAATAGACATATGGTAAGTGGTGTTATAGCAATACTCACATAAATATAAAGAACTTAACCCATGCCTTCGCTGCCTGCGCAACATAGTTGCGAAGATAACCCTCTATCCATTTGTTCACAATCTCTGCATCGCCCATCCGTCCGAGGGTGATAACTAGTGCTTGAGTCACTCGGTGTAAACCAGACGGAAAATCTCCTACCAAAATATGCTCATAAACCTGCTATCCCTGGCCACTATGTTCTTCGGAAGTTCATGCGAACCTAAATATCCGATTTTAAGAACAAATCAGCCACATGAGGTGCCTTAAAGCTGGTAGGGACAGCGAAAAGTGTGCATATTTTGTCAACCAATCCACTACTGCATAAATGTGATCATTCCCTTGCACCACGGAAGACCTGTAATGAAATCCATCGAAATACTCTCCCACTTCGCCCCGTGAATTGCAATGGCTATAGCAAATCTGTCTTTGGGAAAGTATGATCTCGACTTTTTCTCGCTAACAAGTCGACACTCACGGATATGGCGCAAGACATCATCCTTGAAACCCTTCCAGAGAATCTCTCTCTAATCTGCTATGTTTTAAAACACCTGGATGTCCTGCAAGTGGTGCATCATGGAAAGCATGCATAATCTTCGCCTTAAGTTCAGATTCAGGAACTAGGTAAATTCTGCCCTTATACAAAATCAAATCAGCCATTACATTATACCGACCATCCCGAATTTTTCCATCCATAATGTCACATGCATTTTTGGAATATTCAACTGACAATTGAGTTTTCCAATCTGCTGAAATCTCTCTCAAAGAACATAGGGCAACGAGATGGGGTTTCTTGGAAAGTGCATCAGCCACTACATTCTTCGTCCCCTTAACATACTCAATGTCAAAATCATATGCTTGGATCCTGCCGACCCATTTTTGTTGCCTCTCATTGAGTTCTTTTGCTCTAGAAATATTTCAAATCACAGTGGTCGGTTCTCACCACAAATTTTCCACCCACCAAATACTGTCTAAACTTTGCCAAAGCATGCATAATGGCAAGCATCTCCTTATCATAGGTGGAATACAGTCTCTCATTATCTCTCAGCTTCCGGCTCTCAAAGGCAATAGGATGGCGATCCTGCATAAGAACTGCACCAATCCCCAATCCCGAAGCATCACACTCTAAAATGAAGGGCCGTGAGAAATCTGGAAGAGCCAAAACTGGACAGGTACTCATAATTACCTTGAGCCTCTCAAATACTACCTGTGCCTCATCTGACCAACTGAATGCACCCTTCCGTGTAAGATCTGTCAATGGAGCTACCAACTGAGAATAACCCTTCACAAACCTCCTGTAGTAACCGCATAACCCTAAGAATCCTTGCAAGTCAGAGGTATTCCTGGGTGGTGGCCAATCCTGCATCGCCTGTATCTTCTCCTGATGGACCTTGACCCCATTGGCCCCAATGACATGCCCAAGATACAATATCTCTATAAGTCCAAATTCACACTTGGACATCTTAGCAAACAAAGACTGAGTCTCCATTATGCTAAGTACCTCATCAAGATGCCTCAAATGATCATCCCATGTCCTGCTATAAATCAAAATATCATCAAAAAACACCAACACAAACTGCCTCAACTGCCTGTTGAAGAGATGGTTCATACATGACTGAAATGTAGTAGGTGCATTAGTGAGTCCAAATGGCATCACCAAGAACTCATAGTGCCCATAATGACATCTGAAGGCTGTCTTGTGAATATCCTCATCCCGAACTCTAATTTGGTGGTAGCCTGATCGAAGATCAATCTTCGAGAAGTAGATAGATCCACGCAAAGACATCTAACAAAAGCTGACTCATCAATGCGAGGAATGGGATACCTTCTTGATGGTCTTCTTGTTCAACGCACGATAGTCAATGCACATCCTTCTTCACCAAAACTATCAAAGAAGCAAAGGGACTAGAGCCCAAAGCACAATCTTCTTCTTATCCACCATAAACTCCAACTCCATCCTCTGGAAATCCTGCACATATCTCGCTAAGGACTCAGTAACCACTGAATACCCAATACTGTATCAATCTCACCCAATCCGATAACATAGAAGTCATCGGTCAATGTGTAGTCCCCCATCTGAATACTAAGTCGTGGAATCCTCTTAGTGCAACTGATAGCAAATCCATCGGCCACCCGTACACTAAACCCCGCAAATTCCTCAACCTGTAATCCTCGCTTCGTAGCCAACCCTCATCAATAAAGTTGTGCGTAGCTCCATCGGCCAACCAATAAACAATCCGTTGTCCCTTAAGCACTCCCTTCAGCTGAAAGGGATGGTACCTAGGAATGCTTGCGAGTGTAACAATAGTGACATCGGAGGAATCCAATGCCTCACTCTCGCCAAGCTCTATTCGGGGCTGCTCCCCCTGTGCATCATGGTCACCGCCCTCATCCTTTGCATCTGTATCTGTGCATGATCATCCTCCCCATCGGAAATCACCTCAATGAGATGCACCTTGCCTTTACCAAGGCAACGATGTCTAGGCTCCCAATGGTCTTTGCAATGAAAGCAAAGCTTCCTCCTCCTTAACTCGTTACGAGTCTCCTGGTCCACCTTAGGAGGTGGTGCACTCTTCTGCGGGGCGGTAGAGCGCTGAAATGGCTGGAGCTCGTGGGCAACTTCTTATTGGGCTGATAAGAAGTGGGCTGATAGGAAGTGGGGGATGTGTCCAAATCCAATGCCGTCTGGATGGCATCATGCAACGTCCTAGGCTTAAGAGCCTTGACCAATCCTCTCATCCTGTCATGGAGGCCCTCTATAAATAACATCACCACCCTCTTCTCAGGCATCTCTGGAACCATAACTGCTATCTGCTGAAATTCGTTGATATAAGAATCAACATGTCCACTCTGTCGGAGCTGTGCCAAGTCCCTGTAATATAACTCCACATCCTTGCGATCAAATCTCGCAATCAGTCTATCGCTGAAATCCCTATATGAACCTGTAAGCTCATGACCTGCAGTAACTAACCCATGGTGCCACCAATCATAAGCCACCCCTCAAGGTGCAATGTAGCAAACCTGTATGGCCTCCTACTCCCTTATGGGCTTGAGGGTAAGGCAGGTGTCCGGCTTGTGAATCCATGCCCTAAGACCGATCTTCCCACTACCATCAAAAGTGGAGAGGGTTACGTTATTGGTAACTCCGCTGCAAATTTCTGTTCACAGTGTGCTCTAGGTCTCCTATCGTGTTCAACCCTCATGCTGTCTCTCCTCTGAGCACAATACTATGGGAGGGGAAATGCATCCCTCACATGCTGTGGCAAACTCCTCCACTCATCACTAACTGCCATGATAGTATCCGGAAAGCCGATTCTTCCGACCATCCCTCAATCTCTAGTGGGTATGTCTCCGTTCACGGCGTGGCAATACCCTAACACTCCCAAGCTCAGAAGGTGATCTGCTATGACCCCAGTAGCTACTGGGCAACCGATACATGAGATCTATCCCTCCTGCCGTGCTCGTCCCGCGCGCCTATCTAATGCCAACTCGTCTGAGAGTAGTGCCCATGCGCTCCATGGTCTGTAATAACTACCTCTGTGTGGCTGCCATATCCCAAATAAAATTCCTATCTAGATCTGCATGTTCCTCTCGAGGAGGACTCTCAGGCCTCTCGCCCAAATATTCCATTCTGTCACCTCCTGCAATACCAGCTTCGAGTCGTGCTCGTCTGCGGGTGTAGTATCTGTGTGGACCGTCCTCTCTGTGATGCATTCAAAGCTGATTTCTGTTTTAATACCCTGTTTGTTTCCTTCCCACACAGGCTGGGAGGATACACTGCTCTGATACCACTGAAAGATCCCAAACCCGTTTTTGTCTGAATATATATATATATATATTTTATATAATGCTCTGGCTCAGATCTGAACTGATAATATCAAAGGAATTCATGAAACATCACACTGAAACTGCATAGGTAAATAAAATACAACAAACCCCACAAACCGGTGAATGCAGAATAGGCGCCTAGGGTAAATCTGGCAGATTTCTTTATAAATATTTCAGCTGTATATTTAATGATGATTTCGAACTAAATATGACAGCAATACGAATATAAATCTACAGAAAGATTTAATAACAAAGATTGTCCAAAAACCCACAGTAAATGAATCAAAACCCTAGCCGATTTGATATATTTGCTGCTGGGAATTACAATAAATATCTATCATGAAAAATACCTCTGTTACAGCAATAAATAACTGTAGAAGAAGCCGCCCCACTCAGATAGATGTGCAAATGCTCACTGCTGCAATTTATTCTTTTCTCTGACACTGCTGGAATGCTGAATAACTGTGTAAACAATGAAGATTCCTAGATGGAAGCTTCTCTCACTGCTCCTGGGGTTTCCGTCCACAAGAGGAATAATCCAGAGGGTTTCCGTCCTTGGATTCTCGTCTCGCAAAGCTCGTGCTTCTTTGCTGTATGAAAATAATAATGTTTTGAATGAATCTCCCCCAAGTCGCATTTTCTTCCATATAGCCAAAAACCCTTCCAAATATCCAAGTCGCACTTTTTGGCTAAAACCCAATAATTAATATTTAATTAATTATTTTGCTTCACTAAGCAAGTCGCATTTTTGGGTTTATTTGAACATTACCCAAACAAGTCGCATTTTTGGCTAGGAAGTGCATTTAAATAGTTTATTAATTTATTTAAAACACTTTACTAAGTCAAATTCACTCTAACAGTCTATTAATTCATTATATGTGCTTTAATGATATTTTACTTTATTTTGAGCACCATATAATAAAATAATAAACCGAAGTCACCCTTGAAAGCACCCCTTTGGCCGTTGGGTAGACAAAACAGGCCAAAGGTCTTCGACCAAACTATTCGAGAAAGAGGGACATTACAACCTCCTCCTTCCTTTGGCGTCAAAACCTGTTTGGGCTGCAATCCTTAGCAAAAAGAATTAATTGCTCCTTCATTATGGCATCCCATGCTTATATAGCCCTATGCATACTATTTTTAATAATTTCCCTTCCTATTTCTGGCAATTTAATTAATAAATAATCACATCTATTCATCCAATTTGTGCGCCCAAGTATGCATGCTTCGATTGCTGTTTTATAATTTATTTTATTTATTTTTAGCATGCATCCTTGAATTCTTTTAGCTAATCCTTTTCCATTGACTTTCCTTCTATTCATGGCGCCAAAATTGGGTGAATAAACCATTAAAAAATATTATTAAATGCATTGTATTCACCCAAGGTGGGTTGCACTTTTAGCAAGAGGAATTGCTAAAAATAAGAAGTCAACTTGATGGGAATTTCCACCCTGCACCGCAGCTCCACAAATCCCCTCTTCCACTTAAGTGACTTGACTTTTAAAATGAGAATTTTTACCCTGCAAGGTAGGTAAGAAATTCCATCAATCGGTTGCTTTAAGTGATTTTCTTTATAATGGGAATTTTTTTACCTGCAAGGCGGGTAAGAAATTCCACACCGCTCGCCACCTCTAAGATTCCCATTGCAGCTTAAGTGACTTCGACTTCATGGGAAAAGTATCCTGCAAGGCAGGTAAGAAATTCCCACCTGCTTGCCACTACCAAAATCCCATTACAACTTATATCTATTTATTCCAAAAAGTGCGACTTGCCTAGGAGAGGCTTTTTGTGCTTGACTTCATCTTTTTTGGTTAGAAGTTTGCCTTCTGAGACTGATTCCTTATGGTGCTTGAGGTCGTAAATGATCTCCAGATGTTCTAGGCAATTAAACAGACTATGCAGAACAAAGAACGGATCCAAGGGAATTTGACAAAAAGACAACGGAGAAAACTGGAGAAAAAACGCAAAAGAAATAAATAAAAACGAAAAACGCCGCGTTGCGAGTCAGCAGATAATGCTCAATTCATTCCTAGTGAAAACCCTATTGAGATGTGTGAATACTGGCATGCAAAACTTCAACAGAATTCAAACGGATCAAAATTTACTTCAAACGGGCTTTATTTATTTAATAAATAATTAAATAAAAATTCCCAGACATAACTTAAGCGGAGGGATAAAATGAGTTTCAGCATTTAGGTATTTGTCGAAATTGGCTCATATGAGTCACTGGGAATATCTTAATGTAATAGAGACATCTTCTGGCAATAAAAACACAAAAAGACCCGTTATTTTGAAAAGAACGAAATTTTTTAAAATGGGTAGTTCCGATTTCAAATGGTGAAATCTTGGGGACACCACGTGGATTTCAAGATGGGTGAATACTTTGCCAAAGGAAGGCAAGCTCATAAAAAAAAAACACGATTTGGCTTGTAATTTCTGCCTTCTAGAAATTTCGTGGAATTCAAAGGAAGAAGACAGCCAATTTCTATGATTCCCAATTAACCACCTTACCTTTAAAAACTGAGTGGAAATTCAGGGAGGAAGGCAGCGTGGATTTGGAAGATGGAGGGCAGATCATATTTTTACGATTTGCACAAGTGAAAATCCTTTTAAAATTTTTGTGGAAATTGGAGGTGAAGGGCAGCTCATAATCCACGACTTAGCTAAGTGACTTTTGCTTTGAATTTGCGTGAAAATTAGAAGAGGAAGGCATCGTGAAAATTAGAGTGAAAGGGCAGCTTGCTTCTTTTAAAAATTTCATGGATTTTGAAGGGTGACAACAATTTGCAATTTTCACGATGACTTAGGTGAATTTTCTTTTAAAAGTTTCGTGGATTTTGAAGGGTGATATCAGCTTGCAATTTTCACGATAACTTAAGTGAATTTTCTTTTAAAAATTTCGTGAATTTTCAAGGATGAAGGCAGTTTTGAAAAACCATGACTTGCACTTAAAAGACTCAACTTCAGCTCTTTATTATAATTGCGTGGATTTTGGAGAGGAAGGGCAGCTAGAAATCATGACTTGCACAAAAAGAATTAACTTTAAAGTTTTGTGGATTTCAAAGGATGAAGGCAGCTTTGGAAAACCACAACTTGCACTTGGAAATCTTCTTTAAAAATGAGTGGAAATTGAAGAAGACAGGAACTCAAAATCCACGACTTAGCTTGCAAACTCCTTTTAATATTTGCGTGGAAATTAGAGAGGAAGGGAAGCTTGCAATTGGCAGACGAAGCACTTAAAAACCACGACTTGCTCTTGACTTTCTCTTTATTATTTGTGTGGATTTTGGAGAGGAAGAGCAGCTGCCTAAGACTCTGAAAAACCACAACTTGCACTAGAAGACTCTGCTTTGATCCTTACGCAATTGCCTGAGTGATTTTGCCCCTTGAATGACCCTCCAGAATGCTGCTTTTTCTTCCTTGGCCATGGCTGCTCTGCAAAAGGAAGACAAACTCTTCCAGATCCACGATCTGTTTAATTATTCAACCTAGATTAAACCTCAGACAAGGCAAAAATCCTGAGCTTTCCTCTTGTTTGATCTGGTTACCTTCAAATACAAGCTTTGAGCAGACAAATTGATTGGCAATTAAAAACACTGGATAGCTTTTCAAAACCCCAAGCCCGGAAAAGGTCTGGCAGGAAGAAAGAATAGACTACGGGGATTGTTAGACGAAAACGGAGAAAGACCAAAACCAAAACACAAAAGAAATAAATAAAAACAAAATACCCGAAAGAAGTTGCAGACATTGGATGAAAAGAATTCTCCAATTAGCTAGTCTGAAAAAACTCTCCCGGTGAATGCTTTGTGGTAATAATGACGGGGTGAGGTGCTTATATAACCCAAATTTCTTAATTTTAGCTCAACCTATTTTTAAAAGAATTTTATTTATTTAATATAAAAATAAATAAAACGCTTTCAGGCTAAGTCTAGGAAAGGAATGAGTGAGCTTTAACATGTGGGTATTTGACGGATGAGACTCTATGACTTCCTGAAGGTATCTTTGAGAAATGCGAGCAACTAGCAGCAAAAACAAACAAAAACATGACCCTTCACTTAAAAAGAACGAAAAATTTAAACAGGGGTAGTCCTAGATTTCAGGGTGAAATCCTGGGGACACCAGATCTTTGGGTCTATTCTATCAAACCTTTCTATTAGACATTGGCTGAATTCTTCAATTGTTGTGATAGATCCGTGCCCTTGTGTGATCAACCCATGGTACCACCATTCATGTGCTACCCCTTCCAAATGCAAAGTGGCAAATTTGAGGCTTCCTCCTCATACATGGGATTCAAGGACAAGTATGTATCTAACTTCTGTAACCATGCTCTTGTTGAACACTTATCGATCCATCATAAGAAGGAAGAGTTACCTTTCCCAACCTTTGTTGTATGTCTCTTCTTGGTTGCTCCTGTTGAACTCTTCTATTCTTTCCGTTGCCCTTACTATTCTTCAATTAGCTGAAATTTTTGAAAGACAACATATCTCTCACCCTAAACCGAGGGTTGTGTATTCTTCCTGTAATATCCCCTTTTGGGATGTTTTTCAAAAACTGAAAACCCACTTAATCAAATTGATGCTAGAAGGATTAAACCTCCTAGTTCGACCTCAAATAACCCTATGTTGGCACTAATAACCCAATGGGTTTGGAGTAGGCCAAGGTAGTGTGTTTAGATGGGTGAACTCGTTAGGAAATCAATTACTTTCAATTAAAAGTAATTTATTCCAGCTCATAGACAGCTGAAACTTGGAAAATTCATAACTTCCTCAAAACTCCATATTTCTTCACCAAATAAATTGCAGAATTTTCTATAAATTAAGAGCTTTCTAAAGAGCTATCAATCTGAATTTTTGAAGCATTGTAACCCTTCCAAAACAGCCCCCAAAATCCTAAACCCAGTCGCTAGGGTTAGGATAAATTTACTAAATTATTTCCAGCACTTTGTAACCCTCCAATGCACCCCAAATAATTGTTCAAACTCAGAAAAACAAGCCAACACAAATCAAATTATGAATGTAGATGATTCACCCTTAAAACATGTTAGAATAATGCCCAAATCAAGTCGCCATAGCTGGAATAAATATGCTAAAATAAACCAGATTGGTTAACCACTTCAAACATCACCAAAACATGCCAATTAATCACTTATGCAAGTCGTTAGGGCTGGAATAATTGCAGCATTAAAATCAGATCATAAAGACATCAAAAATCACCACTAATCATTCAAATATCCTCATCAAACAAATGTGCCACATCCTAAAGCAAGTCACCAATGCTAGCAAGTATGAATCATGCATAAAACATACTTCAACACAAGAGAACTCAACAAATAGAACAAGAGAGTCTTCAATGTCTTCAACAATGGCTTCTAATGAAGCTTACAATGAAAGAGAGAGAGCTAGGGCATACATCCCATTACTCCAAGCATGGAGTGAAATCAATAGATTCATCAACATAACCCTTCCCTCAATGTCAAAACATATATTTATAGATTTCTCCTAGGGTGGAGCGACTCCCTTTTGGAGGGAAAACCATAATTTGAAATTATAAGGCATGCTTATAATTTCCCCTTTTAATTTTAATTTCCCCCTCTAAGTGTGGTGTCCCCTTTCTAAGGGTCTTTTTGACATTAAAAACCACTTTATATTATTTAATTAATTCCCTTTTAATTTTGTATTTTTGGGAATTAAATTAAATAATAAATTACATTAATTGCTCAATAAATATTCTTTTGTGAGCAATAATACAAATAAGTGGAAAAACCACTTAATATCCATGATAAAATGAGAACTAATAATTAAATGAATATTGCTTTATAATGACAAATGATAAAAATCACTCTCCAGAAATATCATTCAATTACTAGCATAGTTTCCCCTTGCATCATCCCAAAAGCCCACGGGGAAAGATAGGCCAAGGGTCTTCAAAAAAGGGGGACATTACATCCCCCATGCCTCTACGTCCTCCGTGTCACTTGTGTGGATATAACTCAATTGGATGTTCTTCTCTTTAAAGGAATTTGGCTTTGAATATTTGAGGAGGTTTAATGGAGGTCCTTACTTGACCGAAAGAGCTTCTTTCACCATTATTTGTTGTTTCTTGGTTGGCTGATTTGTTTGTATTGTGTCCATGTAGATCATATAAGATAAATATATTAAATGTCTAATGAACGACCGCGAAGTAGGTCAATGGAACTCATGCAATACAAAGAAAGTGAATAAGTACCCGATCGAGAACCAAAAGGTCCTTGAATACAACCCGAAAGAGGAGGAAAATAAAGAGGGATAGAGAGAGGCCCGGAAAAAGCCCACAAAAACCAACATATCCCAAACATATGGAAGGAAGAGGAGGCAGGAAGGAGACCCCCTCAACTAACATCCAAGGCCAAATGAAAGAAGCTAGTAATGTGTGAAGCTCGGAATCAGAGGCTTTGGAAGATCTGGGGTGCTAATGCCGAGAAGAGGGAATAGCTCTCCGTGTATGTCTGGTGGATCTCAAAGGTCATTTATGAGAGGATGATCTCAACCTCGTATTTGTCTCAAAGGCGTCCATGGTCTGAAATGATGCCTCGAGTCCGACTGATCTCGCCTAGTAATCGGGATTGACATCACTTTCTGCTTAGTGCCCCTCTCAGGGGAAAGCACTTTGTAAAGAAGGAAGTGATCTGCTAAGTAGTCATCTGTCTGCAGGAGGTTGAAGGGTCTCCTCCCGAAGCCTAAGAGCCTCATGTAGATAGAGAGCAAGGCACCTCTGATCATAGTATTTGAAGAAGTCGGTGAATGTTGGACGCTCTCTGAATAGGAAATGAAATCTCCCTCTGATCTCGTAGTAGATGGGGCACCGGAAGATGAAGTGCTCTTCCGTTTCAATCTCCTGGAGGGAGCAGAGCTGCAAATCCGCTCGGAATGGTCAATCTGATGATCACTCTCAACTCGGAGCCTATGAGAGCCAACCCTGAACTGACCCAGGGAAATGCGAAGGGCGTGCATCCAATGCCGGTGTAATGTCCCTTTTTCCGGAGCATTACTAATATATTGGTTCATCTCTTTCATTTGCATTATAACCCCTTGGCATGCCTAACACTACAAGTGGGAGTCTTATTTAGTCTTTAAATGTGCACATAGGTTAGTTACTCTTTATTATTTAATTAGAAAATAATAAAGTGCACATTAAGTGAGTCTTTTAATATTTTAATTAAGTTTTATTTGTTTTCCCTCCAAAAGGGAAAAGGTCGGCCATTTGAATGTTGCACCCCTTATGTTATAAAAGGAGGTTGCATGGCCATTTTTGGGCATGTTGATTTGATCATTTATGTCTCTCCATGCTTGGAGAAATGGGATGTATGCCCTAGCTCTCATTGTGCTCTCTCTCTCTCATTCGACTTGGAATTGAAGCAAATCTGATTTTGATAAGGATCCATTTGTGTGTGTGTTGCATCTAGTGTGTGGCGAATTGCTTGGAAAAGAATTCCTTGCCCTAGAAAATTTATTTATGGTGCAAATCTGATTATTATTGCATGATTTGGAGCATATTTGTTGGTTTTCGGATCTGCTACTTTTGCAATTAATTTCATAATTTTTGGAGATGATTTGATGCCCTAAATGTTCTCAAGGCGACCTACTTTTAGGGAAAAATTAGGGTTTTGTGTATGCTTGTGTGAAAACTAATTTGGAATATTATTCTTCATATTTTTGCGCCCAAAATCCAAAGTTTGAAGGTTTTTTTGATTGGTTAAGCGGGAAATAATTTTAAAAGTTCTGATGTCTGGGTTGGATTATTAATTGTTTGTGACACATTTTGATGCTTAAAAATTGTGGTTTCAGTTCAGATTTGTTCTTAGCATTTTTGTGCATCAAAACAAGCTTTTGGAGGGTGAAAACAAAAGAGGGAAGTGCTGGTTATTAATTTATTAATTTTTGCTAAACCTAATACGCCCGATTTGGAAGTTTAGATGCTATTTTGAAGGGTTTTAAGTGCTCAGAAAAATTTGATCTTTAGTTCATTGGAAAGCTCTAAAATTCTAGTTTATTATGCACTTGGTTTCATGCAAAAATATGGAGTAGTGATTGAGTTATGAATTTTTGAAGTTTTCAGCTGTTGGCAACTATTTCAAATTAATTCACTGCTGTAATAAAAATCAGAGTTGAGAAGAATAAAAATTTGATTGTCTCCACCAATCTAGCTCACCACCTTGACCACTTCCAACCCCATTTGGGTTGTAATTGGTTGACATTGGGCTATTTTAGGTTGATTCAAAAGGATCTAATCCTTCTTGGTTCGATTTGGGTTGAAGTTGTAATTTTCTATTTGTCCAAAAAGGGGACATCATAGCCGGGAAATATACTGGGGCCGAGAAATAATGCCATTATTGACCTCAAGAAAATGTGCAGCATAGAAGGCCATCTTCGGACGTAGCCCACCCTGGGGGTTGGTCTAGGTGTACTGAATGAACTGCCTGTAGATATCATCTCTGATGATTTTGTGTAGATCTTTCTTGCCCGGAAGGAGATGGGCAGGAGTGTCCAAGGAAAAACTGTATGGAGGGAGGTGATCTATTTGAATACCAATAGACTCAAGAAGTTGTGACACTTTGGCATACCAAAAAGGAGATCGACAAGAACAATTGGATGAAGCAACGACCTCAGAGGAGCAATAATCTAGGTAGGGATACCTGTCCTTCCCATAGAGGAATCAACAAGCTTCCGAATACGATGTAGGAGGGAGACAAGGCCAAAATTGCTTCCAACCTAAAGGGACGAGCTCCAAATTCTGCCAGGATGATATTGTGGGGAACAGTCTCCTTGCATCTGATGATACGTCTGAGAAGAAGGATTTGAAATATCTCCAATGCAGGCCTAATCAGAATCAAGTAAAGAGGGTCCCCAAACCTCCGAGCCATAAAGAACCGTGGGCCTGACAAGAGAATTTGAGAGGGATAACTTGGACGGGATGTCTTGGAAGTGATGGTGGAAGCACTGTCTCTCCAATATCGCCAAGGAGCCTTAGCTAAATCCATGATAGATCCTGTCAATGCATCACACATTTCCCTTTGAGATTCCCTCAAAGCATGTCTTTGAAAGATTGTTGCAAATCTTTCGACTCCGTGTGATTACTTCTTGTAGAAAACTCATGTCATCCGTAGGAGGAGCTCTTTGCTCTAGATCATCCATGGTTTCTTTCCTTGGAGTCTGATTTCTTCTTTGATAAACCTGAGTTGATTTTTCCTTGTGCATTGAGATCTGATTTCTTTTCACAGATGGCATGAATCACCTCTCTGATACCACTGTAATGTCCCCAATGGGATGTATTATAACCCAAAAGGGAGCACCTGAAAGTTTTGATTTATAACAACAATTTGGATGAAGAAATATTAGGACAATAATGCAATTTATCCACAAAATACAGATCTGAAATACCCTAGATATGGCGAGATGCTATAGAGACCAAAAACCCTTAAATCTGATCTTAAATTACTCAAATATCTTGCCAAAATATTCAGAATGAATTATGCATGCAAGAATACCAAAATACATAATTTTTAGGACCCAAAACAAGAGCTGGAATTTTATTATAGATCTGCAGAAATACAACTTACAAAAGTGGCCGAAAGAAGGGTTCCCAAGCCCAGATCATCTGAAACAAAGCTAAATATGGCCTCCAAAATTATGGAAAAGATGTTGGTGATGAGTTTTAGAACAACCGTGCCCTAGAATGTGTCGACTTCACCCACAGGGGGGTTGCGACTCTAGAATAAGGTTGAAAATGAAGGTAGAAATCTGCCCCAACACTCGGTCTTCAAATCCTAGCCGGAATGCCTTAAATCTGCAATATTGCGTCTTCAATCATTGCTGGGTATCTCAAATACTCCTTGAAGTTCAATATAAACTCCTGAGGTGGAGGATCTTCACAAAAAGGTGAATATTTTTCGTTCTTCAACCTTAGGAAGAGAGGGTTTTCGTCCTCTAATGCAAGTACACCAAAGGGGTTTTGTCCTTTAGTGGAGAAATGGAAGAGCAAATAGCCCAAAACCAAAAAATAGATATGCCAAAGATATCCTCCTAAGTGTGGTGACCTCCTTTTATGGTTGGAAGTGGCACAAGGCTCAATGCAAAAGGCCCAAATGGTTCGCTCCACTTTGGAGAGAGTCACTTTCTATTTAATATTTCTATTTCCCCTTTTATTTATCACTAATGAAATAATTAAAGTGCTTATAATAAAAATTACTATGCACTAAAATTAGTTTATTAGGATTAGTTTCCCTTATTTTCTACCCCTTAGCCGTCGGGAAACCAAGAATAGGCTAAGGGTCTTCGACCCTGTTAGTTTTGAGAAGGGGATATTACAAAAGAAGAATCAAGTGTCAAAATGTGCCCAATTTTTTAAAAATGGAATTAACATCGTAGATAGAGAGAGATTCCAAGTTAAATGAAATCTTTGAGTTCTTTCTCTCCTATGGTGGCAAGGGATGCTCCATATCACTTTTCAGGATCTTTTCCAGCCCTTCCCAAATCTTTTCCATAAGGCCCTGGATTGACATCAATCAGTTTGTTAAGAGTGAGGAGGCCCGAGGGTACCAAGGGAGTGTCTATCTAATTTGAAAAAAATATCCACTCCTTCACAATCTGAAGCATAGATACTAAAGATGAGGCTTAAAGGATCCCGGTCAACCCCAGCATTTTCCAAAAGGTCTTCTGCCCTGTTCTGTTCCTGGTATGTGTGAGAGAAGCTATTGAAATCAATTTGGCTGACCATCCCTCTTGCTTCTTTCAATGCATTATTCAGTTTCCAGTTCAGTAGGCCTCCTTTCAATATTGCATTGATTTCTATGTACAATTTCATTTCCTCTATAAGGATAAATCTTTTCCTCTAGTGGGGAAAACTGAGATTACAGATATTTACATTTGTTGCAGGTGGAGAATGAGTATGAACTTGTTGAAGACTATTATGGGGAACCTGCCCTTTCATATGTCAAATGGGCAGCATCTATGGCTGTTGGTCTCAATACAGGTGTTCCTTGGGTAATGTGCAGGCAACGGAATGCTCCTGATCCAATCGTGAGTTTTCTTCCACTCCAAATGGTTTTTAATGGATCTGAATTGATTTAGTCATTGGATCTATATAAGTTTTTAGTACTTTGGAGCTTTTAGTTGAACATTTTATTACATTGATAGCAAGCACCTCATCATGGGGTGAGTATGAGAGTGAGTTAGTTAGAGGATTAGCCAAAGGGTAGAAGAGTAGTCGAGTGACAAAGATTCATGAATCGTGGCATAAACCATTTCATGAATTAGTGAGAATAGAATCTGCACCATGTAGCTGGGAGCTTCATTATTTTGATCTTAAATCATATGAGCATGCCTCAATTTGTTTGGAACTTTCATTTTGTAACTTTAAAGATTCATGGCGGACATAGATACAAACTCAGGCTTTGTTTGAAAAAAACATTTCATTTAGGAACTTAAATAACATAGCAGCATTGTGGGATTGCAGATAAATACTTGCAATGGCTTTTACTGTGATGGGTTTGTTCCCAATTCTATTTACAAACCCGCATTTTGGACAGAGAACTATGTTGGCTGGTACTTTCGGAGTGATATCCAATGCTAAAAATTCAATTTCAAAATCATTAAAATTATATAATCACTTTTAATTATGTAAATTGTTTCAATATATGTTCAGCTATGGACACCCTATTAAGGGTATGATTTGAATTTTGGTTTTAAGAAATTTTCAGTGGTTTAATTTCCAGGTTTCAATCATTTGGTGGTACAGTGCCATATAGGCCTGTAGAGGATCTGGCATTTAGTGTTGCACGCTTCTTTGAGACAGGGGGTACATTGCAGAATTATTATATGGTACTAAGTAGTTGCATCAGATGAATTTTTGGTTTTGGAATTAGATTTTTTCGTGGAAGAAAAATAGTTCTTGGAAAAAACAATTAAAATCTATGTTATGTCAAAAATATGAGCTATCCATTGGAATATTGAAAGTTAACAAACAAAATCTAAACTATCTTTCGCGCTAGATTTTAATTGAATTAATACTTGAGATTTCATGTTTCAGTATCATGGCGGAACCAACTTTGGCCGTACAGCAGGAGGTCCTTTTGTTGCTACAAGCTACGATTATGATGCTCCTATTGATGAATATGGTATGTTATTTTTATTCTAGGATCAAACTTGAAAAAGATTTCATTATGTGTAAAAAAGAAATACAATTAAAAGCCATTAAAGAAAATCCAAATCAATTCAAGGATTAGTTTCTAATCATGGGCGATAAAGGAAAACATTCAACTGCTTGCTTATGTATCAATTGGGATGATCTCAAAAGGTAAATCAATGCAGTTTCCATAGTGGAGCCTACGTTTAAATTCGATAAAGGCATGTTAAAGTGTAATACTGAATAGTATATCACATCCAATTTTCGGTGGTTACATACCTCAACAAGCAAGGCCAAGTTCAACCCCTGGATGTATTCAATAGAATAGACAACTCTTGATTGTGGCATCTAAACCAAAGGTATATTCCTGTCAATTGTCATAGATTAAAATGGGGCAATTTACCCCAAGAAAAAAACTACATATTTACATGTTATTTTGCTTGTAATTATGGCTAACTACCATCTGCCACTATCTCGTTGACCATAATTTTTAAATTCTTTTAATTGTTTTTTGATGAAATTGGGCTATACTAGTACAAATATCTTAAATACACCTATTTGAAAAACATCGATAAATATAAATTTCAAGGTTTTTATTTTAGTTTTTGAACATCAAATTGATTAATATTTCCATTACATTATGATCATATTTATAGTATAACAAAGATATTAATATTTTTTGATTGACTTTCCAAAGTTAAAAAAGTAAAAAAAATTCAAGTGACAGTTAAGTAGACGTAAAATTTATGGTCAAAATTACCTTGTGACAGTCAAATGAAAGTCAATTTAATATAGAAAATAAAACCTTGCACGGTCATACCATCACATCCCACCCATCGCTTTCATTGTAGAATGCTTATAGGCGTAATTACTTTAAATTAAAAAAGTATGGACTATTCACGAAAAAATGGTGGGCGATATGAGATCACACTCCAATGTCCAACACACTTGGCAAGAAAGGCCAAGGAAGAAAAACACAAATAAAGAGCCACAATCAAGTGGTCTCCGGAGGACCGACTGCTAGTACAGCAACACATTATAAAAGCAACACAAAACTTAAGTTGATAAAGCAAGGAAGTCAGCGGTGGGAGGCAGATCCCGGACATCTAGTTTTCCCCAACCCCCATCTAGTTGGGCATCATCTAATGTCCCCTTTTTCGAACTAATTCATTTGAAGGCTTCTTGCCCATTCCACTTCCCGTGGGCAAGAAGTAGGTGAACAAGGGAGGTCCTTGGTTGATATTTTAGTCTTTCTTTTATTAACATTTACATTTTTCTTTAGTATTTTCCTTATGAAGCAGGTCAGCTGGTTGGAGAGCTTTTAAGGCAAGTTAAAAGATAAAGTAAGCTTCTTATTGAGGTCGGTCATGGGGGAATTCCCTCCATGAGACTTTGGCACCACCATATGGATATAAAAGGAGTCGCTTAGGCTCATTTTGGGCATGTTTTTCCTATTATAATTTTATCTACTTGGTTTTGGGGCTGATTGCTCTATTCCATTCCACTAGAGGGCGAAAATCCTTTGGTGTGGCAAGCAAGGAAGACGAAACCCTTCCTTGTTCAAGGTTGGAGAACGAAAACTCTCCAATTTGGTGGTTCCAAGGGCTTCAAAGAAGACTATCTTGCTGGTTGGCAGCTAGGGCATTGAAGAAGAAGAGATATCAAGGCCTTCTACATCAATTTGGCACCCTCTCCTAGGGTGGCGACTTGGGTGGAGAAGGATTTAAGTGCCTTCTAGGGCACATCTTGGTGTTTTGAGTTGATATTCAGATTTCTCCTAATTTATAAGGCTGATCTATCACTTCATTGGTATTTATTGGGGTTTGGAAACCTCATTTTCAGCCCTTATTATGAGCTGTACTTCTGGTGGTTATTTAATTAATTCTAGTTGCATGTTCGCACTTATTTCTCCTTAATTTATGAAATATATTGGCTGGAATAATATCTACATGATTGGTTAAGATATTTGGAATCATTCTCTGTCATTTTAGCTTGATATTGTATGAAAATTGTATCATTTTAGCTTGATATTGTATGAAAATTGCTTCCCCTAAGTGGTGTAACAGTTTGCTGCCCTAGAGGGTTTGTTTACTAATTTCTAGCTGGTTTTTGATGTACAAATGGTGTGATTTCAGTTCGCTGCTAGGGTTTGATCACTGTTGTTCCAAAAATCAGAATTCTTGCATTTGGGTTTGAAGCCAAACCCTTATTTTCAGATTCAGTCCTAGAAAGGGACATTACAATGGTATCAAAGCTTCAGTCTTCCTAGCCTAAGGGTTTCATGCAAGAGGGTGATAAAGGATACATTTGTTATCAAAGGAGAGAGAAGAAGAAATCAAACCAGCCAGTTGAAGAGGTTAGCATGGCTCACCAAGATGCACAGGAAGCCAAAATCGACAAGCTCATTGAAGGGCAAGTGAGATTGGCGGACACCATGGACTTGTTGGCACTAACCCTACAAAAATTTCATGAACCAAGGGTTCATAATGGTGAGGGTAGCTCATCCGGAGCTAATACTTCATGGCAGCCCCAAGGATCAGCTCATGGATCAACCACTAGGCCTACTTTCCTTCCAAGGAAGAAACCATTATGGAGGTGTAATGTCCCCTTTTTCGAACTAATCCATTTAGAAGGCTTCTTGCCCATTCCACTTCCCGTGGGCAAGAAGTAGATGAACAAGGGAGGCCCTTGGGTTATATTTTAGTCTTTCTTTAATTAATAATTATATTTTTCTTTTGTATTTTTCCTATGAAGCAGGTCGGCTGGGTTGGAGAGCTTTAAGACAAGCTTAAAGATAAAATAAAGCTTCTTAAGGAGGTCGGTCTTGGGGAATTCTTCCCTAGAGACTCTTGGCACCACCATATGGATATATAAGGGGTTACATAGGCTCATTTTGGGCATGTTTTTGACTATTATAACTTTATCTATTTGGTTCTAGAGTTGGTTGCTCTATTCCAATCCACTAAGGGGCGAAAATCCTTTGGTGTGGTAAGCAAGGAAGACGAAACCCTTCCTTGTTGAAGGTTGGAGAACGAAAACTCTCCAATTTGGTGGTTCTAAGGACTTCTAAGAAGACTATCTTGCTGGTTGGGCAGCTAGGGCATTGAAGGAGAAGAGATTTCAAGGGTTCTACATCATTTTGGCACCCTCTCCTAGGGTGGCGACTTGGGTAGAAGAGTATTTCGGTGCCTTCTAGGGCACATTTTGGTGTCTCAAGTGGATATTCAGATTTCTCCTAATTTATAAGGCTGATCTATCACTTCTTGGTATTTTATTGGGGTTTGGAGACCTCATTTTTAGCTAATTTTGTGGACTGTACTTTTGTTGATTATTTTAATAATTTTTTTAGATAATGGGGTAAAAAAGGGTTTTTCCAGGGGACCCAACACTATTACAAAAAGTATATTTCATCCGTATATACCAATTAACATCACAAGGATCAAAAACGCGTTCACAAACTAACACCGCTATAAAAGCCGAATAAAACCAGCCCAAGTGCAGATAATTTACAGCTCCAGCAGGTAGCACAAAAACAACCAAAAAACATAAAAACAGCTAGTGCATCATTTGTAATTATGCATTATGGTAGAAAGCTCCATAAGATATTTCATGTATTGCTCTCTTTTTTCTGCTTCTTTCTTCCTTTCATCTTCTTTTCCTTTTCCTTTAATGTCTTTATTATTGAGTTCCTTCATAATGGATTTGATGATGGCAGCTTGAAAGATAAATCCATCCGCTAAGAGAGAGCACTTGTTGATTTCTTCCAATTTACTGTCCAACTCTTTCCACTTCTGGTTGTCCTTATCATTATGAGAGTTGCTAATGTATTTCACATCCCCCTTAAAGTGTGAATATCCCTTTTAATCCATTTTATCACATCCTTATGATACTCCACTTCAGTTTGAATTTGGTCCTTCTCTTTTGTTTTTCCCAGGCTATGTAAGCAACTAGTAACAATATTCCCCTCTTCCATTTCCTGTTGCGGATTTTCCTATGCAGAGCTAGGTCCAATAGGATTTTTCCGCTTGTATTACTACGAAGAACCCTTCAAATCGATGTTATCTCCCCGCCTCTTGTTTCGGGTGGAAGGGAAGGAGTAGGGTTCTGTCGACACTAAAATTTTCCTCCGTAATTTCTATTTCATTAATGTATGTATTAGGAATATGATGTTGTTAAGTATAATTAGTAGTAGCGTCTGATAGAAGATAACGGCGCCGTCAATACGGTGCCGCCAATAATGTGGAGTATGGTAATGACCAAAGTACAATAAGAATGTTGTAAAAAGTAAATATTTGTCGTAAGTGGTCCGGTAATGTTAAAATGTCAAAGTTTGGGTAATTAGAGAAGTAGGGTCTACATGATTAGGAATTAGAAATATTATATTGGTAATAAGGACAAGGAGTGAGGTCATAAATATTTTGTGTATTTTATTTGTAAAAAGTCTAAAAATGTGGAACCCATGTAAAATGATAAGGTTTATCTTATTTTAAAAGATAAGCTTACATGTACGTATAAGAGTTAAGGTATGGAATATGATTCGTCGAGTGGATTTCTTATCCTATCTTAGAGATAAGATGGATAAGCTGGAAGTTCTATAAATAGAGAGGCCACCCCCTCATTTAACATAGAAGGAAGTAGTGAGAAATATTGTAGGAAGTGTGCGAAGGAAGCCATCGGTTTAAAGGTGTGTTGAAGAAGCCATTAAGAGGTGTAATTGTAAAGTTTCTCCCATAGTCTTGGTGAAAGGCAAGTGAAGTCAATAACACTTGAAGCACCTCATGGGTGAGATTGTAACAATTTCATGTTAATATTATAATTTACTTTGATATTTCAGATTCGTCATCATTCCGTCTTATCATAGTCAATGGTATTCTTGTGTTATGTTGTTGTTTTGTTTCCGTTACATCCACCAAACTAAAGGCATGCATTAGTAAATAATCATAAGACGAGGAGTTCCCGGTGAAGAATTATCATAGTCTTTGGATTGGTGATGACATTTTGGTTCCGTTCGACCATTTCTCGTTAGTGGATTTTCTTCGGAGAGATATTCCCACTTAGTCAAAAATCAATTAGAGGGTAACCTTGTTTTTACTTATGCATAGTAGTTACCATGGTAAAATCATTTTGCCATGAATAGTAGTTACCATGGTAAAGTCATTTTTGCTTGGGAATAGTATTTACCGCAGAAAGTCACTTTTACCGTGAATAGTATTTACCGCAATAAAAGTCACTTTTTACAGTAAATAGTATTTACCGCAGAACTTCACTTTTACCGTGAATAGTGTTTACCACAAGAAAGTCGGTTTTACCGCATAAGTCAAGTTTTACCATAGTTTACCGTGGTCATTTCTATTTTACTTGTCAGAAAGGTGTAAAGTCACTTTTTAGTATAGTGATTCCAATTATTTGTGCACATAAGTCTTGTTGATTGTCATTGTGGGTTGGTATTTCACGGTGGTTACTTTTGAAAATGGGAAAGATTCTGTTTTTTCAGCTCAATCTAATGAAGATGCTTCTTCTTTCATTCAAGAGTTTAAACGATCTTGTATTTGTAATGGCCTTATAAGAAGGGAAAAATCGACGAATTTTTCCTACCTTTTTGGATGGTTCAAAGACTTAGGTGGTTTGAAACACTAGGTGATAATGTGAAAAATTCATGGGATTTATTAACTCGAAAGTTTTCTTGAAGAATTTGGTGAACAACGAAATATGCAGATCTTATAATCGAGATCACAAAGCTATCCCAAGGAGAGAAGGAGAAGATAAGGGATTATCATGCTCGTGTTCTGAGTTAAGGAGGAAGCTCGATGCCCGATCCGGAAGAAAGGATTAGAGGATGGGTTGACGAACGGCGTGGATAATCTCCTCTGTAAGCACTTCATTCTTGGGATGAAGCCGAAATCGACGAGTGAAGTATGACCGCCCACCTACCATCAACAAGCAAAGGAGATTGCGAAGAAGGCAAGAAAAAAGCATGGAAGAGGAGCCCAAAGAAATTGTTACTAAAGTAGAGCCTACACCAAAGCACCTTTGGTCCGAATCCACAACCACTCCCGGTGAGCACAAATATTTCTCCTAGTACATCTACCGAGTATGAAGATCTGCTCAAAAAGATGGGTCGATTAACTATTAATCTTCTTCAGGAAAAGAATTTAGTTCTCGGGGAGGAGATAGAGGTCCAAAAGAAATATTTCTGAAGTTGTATGTTATGGTTGTTATAAAAGGGTCATTATAAGTATAATTGTCCGTATAGAGCTTCTACATCCGTAAAGGAGATAATGATAAAGGAAAAGCACTGTGAATTCTTTTGATGTAGTAGATAAGAGCGTAAATAATGAAGTAGATGTGTTTGTAACAAAAAGAAAGAAATAAAAAGATAATCAAGATGGAAATGATCCTAAGAAGATGAAAGAAGAAACTAGTAAGAAACATAGGAGAAGAAAGTTGGGTGTGTAGGATTTTCGATTTCACAGGGCAAGGACCATACTCCATCTTGGAAGATCTGTCCAAAAGGCTCCGAAATATTACATATGGTCAACTCTTGGCTATGTCTTCGAGAAGAGGCGGGAGTCGAGGTGGACTCAATGCTCGAAGAAGGAAGGAGGTTGAGGTCCCCTGTTTTGGAGGCGAGTCGATCCCTATGCTCCACAAGCCGAGGTATTATGTAATGGTATTTCAATTCATGATGTTTTAGTTGATGGAGGTGCTACAGCTTAATAATGTAACGGCCAAGTCTCGTAATGAATATTTTGGGTTTAAAAATTGATCACCCTTCAACACTTATGTTAAGGTCATTAAATAAGGAAAAACTAAACCGAAGGTGTAGTTTCAAGTGTGGCAATATCTCATTATGGGTGTTGTATGTGTGGTAGACTTTCGGGTGATGAAAAATGGTACTGCATTGCACTACCCAATGTCACTTTGGGAAGACCATGGCTAAGGAGAGTTCATGCAAGAAACTACTGGAATGAAGGTTTCATGACACTTGGACGTGGTAGAGAGAGGGTGAAGATAAACGTGATCCCTCGACATCATAAGGCAGAACTGTGGATTCAAGTGATGAAACTGATGATTGGACATCCTCTGATTACTCTAGTACCAGTGAAGTGGACACTGAAGATGAAGAAAGCGAGGTGGATGTTTCAGTCATGGATATCCTTCCAGTCACACCAACTCATGACCCCATAAAATTATCTGAAGAAGAAGTTGATGATAGTCTCCAACAAATAAAGATTGGTGATCTTTGTGATGGAGAGTGAGAAGGAATCCTACCTCCAGCTCTTTCGAAGGTACATACACCTATTCACTTTTGATTACAAGGAACTCCGTCAAGTAAGTTGGGTAGAACATTGTATTGAGCTGGTAGATGGTGCTAAGCCTATAAAGTAAATGCCATATAGAATGAATCCTAATTTTTCCAAGACTATAAAAGAAGAAATAGATAAGTTGCTTGATGCAGGATTCATATTTGTTGTGGAGAATTCAGAATGGGTTTCTCCCATTGTGATCTCAATAAAAAAGAATGGGAAGCTACGCATTTGCGTTGATTACAAGCTCAATAAGGCAACAAAGAAGGATCATTACCCTTTTCCATTTTTAGACCAGATCTTGGGCGAAGTAATGGCCAGAGTACTATAGTTTTGCTGATGGATATAGCGGCTACAACCAAGTTCGTATAGCAGAGAAAGATCAACTGAAGACCACGTTCACCACTCCTTGGGGAACGTTTGCTTATAGAGTTATGCCTTTTGGGTTGTGTAATGCTCTAGCAACATTCTAGCGTTTGATGAATAGGGTGTTCGAACCCTACATTGGGACCTTCATCAGAGTATTTCTGGATGATTTTTGCATCTATGGGAGCAAGTTGGACCACCTGCACCAAATGGAGACAACATTTCAAAGGTTAGATGAAGCACAAGCCTCACTAAACCCTACAAAGTGTGTCTTTGGATGTTCTAAAGGCGTTTTGTTAGGGCATGTTGTATCAGAGCAACATGGAGCTTTTCCCAGTGTGGACCTTGCATATCAATGCGAAATCTCTCAAGCCTATTGAAAAGCTCTCGGATGAAGGCGGCTCCTATTCCTCTGTTCGGATGCACCACCAATAAAACGCGAGAGGTTTACCCAAAATACCTAATCTAACTACGAGGAGACAGGGAGAGAAAATGCATAAAAATAAACCTAAGCTAAGGAGGTGATGCAGGAATGAAGAACATATGTTTTGCCAATTAAACACGAGACCACGAAATGCGAATGCAATATCATGCCTGAGATAAACATATTCACGGTGAAAGATCAAAGGATGCAAAATGAAACACATAGAGGGTTGAGAAACATCCACAGACACATGTATATATTTGCTCGAAGGTTGATATGATACATTGCAAAAATGCCCGAGGCAAAGGTGCATTACGGTTTGAATGGGAGGTTTGAGCTCCTGAAATCTCTTGTGAACGGAGAGAAGGGAGGAGGCACAAAACAAAAATGTTCAACCTTTTAAAAAACAGCCCCTCCTTACATTATATAGGAAGAAAAGAGAGGGAGAAGAGAGGAATTCGAACTGCCCCAACCACCTCAGCGCATTCAATTCTTGGCAACCATGGTGGCGATGAGATCCCCAGCGCTGTCGGGTTCGGAACTCCCTCGTGCATTTGCATCGGGCTTGGAAACTGGCTCGACATGCTTCCTTTTCATGCTCTTCCGACGTGTTTTCCCGATTTGCTTTTGCGTCGGGTTTTGGCGACCCGAAAACATATTTTCTTGTGTCGGGTTCTTTAGAGCTCCCGACATGCTTTTTGACCATGCGAACCCGACTTGTTTTCCCCTTGAAACCCGATTTCCTTGTGCGTCGGGTTTTCTAACCCTTCCGGCATGTCCTTTGGTGTCGGGTTTTGGTGGGCTCCCGACATGCTCCCTTTTCATGCGTTTCCGACCCGAAAACCCGATTTGCTTGGTGCGTCGGGTTTTGCGGCCTCGACATGTTTTCCTTCCTTGTTTATCCGACTGTTTTCCGCCGCTTAAACCCGCGTTTCTTTGTGCGTCGGGTTTTTACCCTCGCGACATGCTTCCTGGGCGTCGGATTTTGAAGGCCCGCATACATATTTCTTTGTTGTTTCTCTGCCATGCTTCCTCGGCGTGTCTTTCCGCCCCCGAAACCCGCTCTGCCTCTGTGCGTCGGGTTCTTTATCCCCAGGACATGTTTTTCCCGCGCCCTGTTTACCCGACTCCTCTGCCCGCGTGGTTCTCGCGATTTGCCCTGGTGTCGGGCCGGAGAGGAAAATATACAACAATTTGGCGACTCAATGGGATTACCTGCCTGCTAGGTAGAAGATCAGTGGCCTTTCAGCAATCCATTGGGCATGGAGTCATAAGCAATAACCCGAACTAAACTGATATTTGAACTCCCTCTCCGAGAACACGCTGCACTGTAGAAAACCAAACCAGGAGCAACGAAACCTGTGCCAAAGCACTTAGGGAAACTGAAACCTAACTACAACAAGACAATGTGCATACGCACTTAGCGGAATTGAAATCTAAGCTAATATTTACAAGGGTAACCTTTTCTTTTCAGTAGCAATGTTTAAGATAGATTCCGTTAACCGGAATCGGGAGTTCTTCTCCATCCAATGTAGACAATTGGAAGGCATTGTTACTCTTACATCCCGTGACCATGTAGGGGCCACTCCAAATGGCATCAAACTTGGAATGCTTTCCTGGTTTTGCCCGATCTGCATCCCATTTCAGAACTAGGTCCCCTTCCTGGAAGGTCTTTGCTCTTGCTTTCTTATCAAACCATCTTTTCACCAAGGCCTGATCTTTCTCAATTGTTTGAACTGCAAGTTCTCTTATTTCTTCCAATTCCATCAACTCCGCATACCTGGCCTCCATTGGTTTGAACTCAGCTAACTCCAATGCCTCATGAACTCCAATGCGGGCGGTTCTAATGATATAGGCAATCTTGCCTCCTTCCCATAGACCCGACTTGTAGGGAGAATTCCTGTAGACCTTTTGGTGTTATTACAGCCGACCCATAATGCTGATTTTAGCTTGGTATGCCATGTTCTTTGATTTTCATCTAGAGTCCTCCTGATGATTCTTAGCAAGTTTTTGTTCGTGGACTCTGCCTGCCCATTACCCTGTGGGTAATAATTGGAAGAGGTGCTCAAGTAGATTCCATTTTTGACAGCCCATTCTGTGATCTTGGAACCTACGAATGCCCGATGCGTTATGCGATATGATAGTGGTGGCACACCGAACACAGTTCTTATCCCTTCATAAAAGTCTAGTATGTTGGACTCGTTTGCCTCTTTGAGCGCTACCGCTTCGGTCCACTTGGTGAAATAGTCTGTTGCCGTGAGAATCCACTTGTGGCCTTGGCTTGAGTTTGGATTTATGACCCCAATGAAGTCCAATCCCCATTGCATAAATGGTTGGTCAACCAAAATCGGGTGCAATGGAAGTGCTGCTAGTCTTTCTTTGCCTGTGAAGAGTGCACATCTCTTACACTTTCTTATCCATGTATAACAGTCACTGAACACTGTGGGCCAATAATACCTGCCTTCATTATCTTGAGAGCCGTTACTCGTGGGGCAAAATGTCCTCCAGAACCTCCATCGTGAAAATCTCGTAACACCCTCTCAATTTGACTTATCCCAATGCACCTCAGTAAAACTCCATTGATGTCTTTCTTGAACAGAACACCATCAACAAGCACATATGGAATAGCTTGTAATCTGAAGTATCTCCTTTTTGCTTTGCTCATTCCTGGAGGGCATAGTCCTGTCTGTAGGAAGTGTATCATACTCTGAGTCCAACAAGGAGTGTGCACATCATCATTTTCCTGTTCCTGACTATCCTGTAGTACCCAGAGCAGTCTCTTTTCATCACTGCTTCACTTGTTGACTCAGGCTAGTTGCTCACATAGTCCTTTTCCACGTACTAGCTTAGTGACCTTATCTCGATGTCATATTCCATGACACGAGTTATCCATCCCTGCACTTCTCATTCAGATCTCTATTTAGAAGGAAGTCCTTGACTCCCGCATGAGAGACCAACAGTTGGATCTTGTTGTTCGAGACTAGGTGCTTGAATTTCTTTAAACTCCTGATCACTGCAAGTACATGCTTTTCAATGAAAGAGTACCTAGTTTCGAATTCCTCCAAGCCTTGACTGAAGAAAGCAACTGGTTGCTCTAATCCCTCTTTGTTTTGTTGTACCAAGATTGCAGAAATTGTGTCTCCGCCACCGAAGGCATATAGCACGAAGTCCTTGGAGAAGTCTGGATTGACGAGAGTCGGAGCTTGAGATATAGCCTCTTTTATTGCCTCAAAACTTGCCTTGCCTTCAGATGTCCACCTAAATGCCATGCTCTTTTTTAACATCAGCGTTATTGGTTTCACGAGAGCTGCAAAGTTTGGAACAAACCTGCGGACAAAATTGATCCTTCCTAAGAAGCTTTGAAGAGCCTTCTTGTGACTTGCGATAATGCGATGCTCGAATTGCTTGACTCTTTACGGGTCGATCGTCGACCCTTCCTTTGAAACAATATGGCCTAGAAGTTTTCCCTCGTGAGCCAAAAATATGCATTTTTGGGATTGAAGATACCCCAAATCTTCACCTCTGGAATACTTGCCTCGAATGGCAGAGGTGATCCACTGCATTTTTTGAGAATACAGTGATGTCGTCAAGATATATCAGAACTATTTTATTGATCAACCCCCTAAATGCCATATCCATTGCCCTTTGGAAAGTGGCTCCAGCATTTGATAGCCCAAATGGCATTTTCTTGTAGGCATAGGTTCCCCATTTGGTGGTGAAAGCCGTCTTGAATTGGTCATCTTCTTTCACCGTCACCTGATTATAACCTGAGTAGCCATCTAGGAGAGAGAATCTCTCTGAACCGGATACTACTTGCAATATTTGTTCCATTGAAGGAAGTGGGTAATGGTCTTTGAGAGAGGCCCTATTGAGGTCTCGGAAGTCTACACACAACCTGATTTCTCCGCTCTTCTTCCTGACCGGGACCAAGTTTGCAACCCAGCTTGAGTGCTTGATCGGGAATATAATGCTTGCCTCTATTAGCTTGTTTAGTTCTTTCTTCATCAGAGGCTCAATGTGAGGGTTGTGGTCTTTGCTTACGCACGATGGGCTTAGCATCTGGATCCATTCTATGGTATGTTGTGCCGGCTTGGATCGAATCCTCTCAAGTCTTCATAGCTCAAGCGAAGACATCAAAATTCTTGGCAAAGTTGTATGAAATCTGATTTCTCTCGCTCGGTGGCCACTTTACCAATTTGAAGTGTTTTGCCTTCCCAATCGAGTTGGCTCTGAATCTTCTCTCTTGACTTTATATGTTAGCCTTTTCCTTACGGCTGAGTCGTTAGGGTTGAATATAGACTCGATGTTACTAAACCCTTAGGAAGCTTGTTTGTTCGCATGTGCGCTACTTGATCCCCATCTTCTTTGCTCTAGTCATCACGATTCCTAGCTGAGAATTCAGCCTCTTCTTGTAAGAAATTGACGATCTGTTGATCGTTCTCAAACACCTGCCAGCTTGTGTTATTATCTGGAACTGCTGGCCTCACAATCACGTGAATATGTGGTTGCGTTTTTTCCCTTCTGATGTTTTCAACCACATCAAACGTTGCTCCAACTGCTGCGAGCCTATCTGCGACTTCATTTTTCTTCCTGGGTATGGACATGATGTTGAAAGCTTCGAAGTCCTCGATGAGGTCCCATACCCTATTCTTATAGCTCCTCAGCAGTCATTCTTTGTAGCATGTTGTCCTCTAACTTGGTTGACGATTAGCTCGCTATCTCCAAACACCTGCAAGTTCTTTATGCCCCTTTTCCTGGCCCAATGAAGTCCATGAATTAATGCCTCGTATTCAGCCGTGTTGTTTGAACAAGAAAACTGGAAACGAAAAGCTGAATAATATTTGATGTCTTGTGGTGAAATCAACATTACACCACCTCCAGCACCTTGTCTGCTTCTCGAACCATCGAAGAATAGTTGCCAAACTTCATTTTCATCCTTTTGTTCGGGCTGAATGATGTTGGGAATGGGTGAATTTTCTTCGTGTATACAATACACGCCCAATTCAGATTCTTCAATTTCCTTGTATGGGTCAAATTCATGACTCTTATTCGCCCATTCATCCAAAGTTAAATCAGGAATTCCCTCGACCTTAGTATCTGTTTCTAGATCATTTGAATACTCGTCCTGATCAAAAACTGAGCAATTTGCATTAATAGGACTTGGTATATGAGGCTCAATATGGAAGTTGGCAATTGGTTCTGACCTGATTGTTGCTTTGGCCCCATACCTTGTCCTAAAAATCATGTGTGACCAATCTGCAGATAAATATCCACCGATTTTTGCAGTGAAGTCTCTTGATAGACACAGCCTGTGAAAAGTGGCGGGAGGTCAATCACGGACACATCTTGCGAAGCTGTAACATTAGGACGGGAATGTAGTGTTAGGCTTAACCCCTTGATGACTCAACGGTTCCCCTTTTGCTGTTCCATCTAGTTGCACTTTACTCCCTTGACCTTGGCTCATACTTGAGCCCGGTTGATCCGCTATTTGCTTGGCATCAACTGAACTACTTGCCCCCACTGAATCTATCATGCGATTTGTGTACCAGTGGTTTCCAATGACGATGACACATAGAGCGGTGGAGGCTTCAAATTTTTGTTTGTCGGCACCCATCATGTTGCCTTTGCATTAGTGAGAACTTTCTCATGTCCTTGATTTGATACATTTGTGGCGGACCATTAGCCATTGCGACTTGCGATAAATCTCGTTGCCACAGGATGCGAGTGATTCCCACATGGAAATGTTCACGTGTGTCTTCTTCATTTGATCGATGATGTTGAAGGGGGATGAACTATCCCTTTGCTGCCCTTACTTGGTGCGACCTTTTACGAAGCTTGAGCAGTGCATGTGTTGCTTCTGACAGTACCTTGGGCTGATTTTGCACATTTGGAGTTGTGTTTGGTCTCTGGCCCCTTGTTGTGTAGGAGTGGTCGAGAAACAAGCTGGATTACACGGTTGTCCCTCTTCCATGATTCTCTTGATGAGCCAGTGTTTTGGTAGCCACGCCTTGAAAAGGTTGTTGGGTTAACTCCACGAAGTCTTCCGTTTGCCAATTTGCCATGTGGTTTTACATTGGAGGTCTCTCTTGTTGTGTTTCTTCTTCTTGATTCCCTTCTTGGCTTGGTTCTTGAGGCACACCAATGGTTTGCACCATCGAGGCTGATTGATGCACCATTGAAACATCTTTGGTGATTGTGAGGTAGATTGCAAGGGTAACACCGGTTGTACTCCTGTGCCATGTTATTTTGTGTTGGAACCAAGGCTCTTGAGGATGTCGTTGCATTTGGATCATACGGTCGAAATGGCACAGCGCTGAGAGGTTGTCCTTGGCTTTGGTTTTGCGGCTTTGAGGTGGTGGTGGTCTATTTTGTTGGTACGGGGCCTAGCACAGTGCTGCGCTTGAGGCGATACGGCTAGCACTTTGAGCTTCTTTGTCTTTTGATAGTCACTAGCTCATTTCCAGGTTACTGCGGTTGTTTCATGACCTCTTGCAATTCCTTTGAAGTATTTGAAGATGTGGATGCCTCATTATTGCTTTGATTTCTAGGAGTTGGAATGGGATTCAACTCTGGTGCTTGGCCGGTTGTCGGATTTCCCATATCTGGATAGAGAGGCATTGGCGGCCTTGGTGCGAGCTTACCAGCTTGGATCAAACAGTTCTCTGCTCTGATCGCTGTGTCATAGGCTCCTGGCAGCGTTGTCCCTCCCATTGATTGGATCATCATGGCTATGTCTGAATTTATGGCCTTTAAAAAATAAAGGAATGCTCCTTCGGCTGTTGGTCTAACAGCTATTGGAATTCTGTCCCATGTCCGTTGGAACCTGAAGTTAAAATCTGCCATTTGCTCGTTAGGAGCCCTTTTAATTGTTGTCAGCTGTTCCAACAAAGACAAATTATCTGCCCTTTCCCCAAGCGGCTCTGAAAGAGTGAACAAAGTTGGTTCCATTTGTAATAGACCTGTTTTGTTAGGCTCCTAAACCATTGTAAGGCCTTGCCTTTGAAAGATGAAGCTAACAGCTTGACTGCAACATCCATTTGATTTATTTCGTGGATTGCACATACATTAGCAATATCCTGGATGTGATCAATAGGAGTAGTATGATTCTCACCCGTGAAGTAGGGGATATTCTTTAGTGCTGCAACTGGAATTTGATTATGAGCATTTAGGGCAAGTGGACTACTGCCCGTGAAATTTACAAAGGGATTCGGTGGTAGATGCGCCATTATGATTGGCCTAAGAACCCTGGTTGATGCAAGAAAAGGCCTACCAGGTGGAGGTGTAGATAAAGTTCTGTTAGGTGGAGATGGCGATCTTTGTGATCTTCTTCCTCTCCTTCCCCAACCTGGTGAAAGTTGTAGATGGACGAATAACCCTTCTTCTCGAGTATAAGACCTTGTCCGAATCCTTCTCATGTGCCTGGGCAACTTGTGCTGCTACACCGCTGAATTCAATCCCTTCGGAGTCGCCAGATGTGTTGGAGAACAAGCCTCTAAAAGGCTGGATTTTGCCAAGTTACACACCAAACTTGACAATATTAAAAATGGAGTTTAAAACCTTGAAGGACCCAGAGGAGACAGACTTCAATTCGGAATTTAGACCCTGCTGTGCAGCTGCAGATTCCCGAAAAGCACAGTCGGAACTCAGGTCACGCGATGCAACTCACAAAACCCGAATTGCTATGTGTCGGAACTTGGAACATGTCCGACATCCCTCAAAACCCGAAAGGCTGTTTTGATGTTTTCGGATCCCGAAATCCCGAAATCACTGCTGTCGGGGGTAGGACCATGCAATGCATCCCCCGAAACCCGAAACACTACTGCTTCTGCTTTGATGCTCTCGGATCCCGAAATCCCGAAATCACTAAAAACCCGAAATTTTGGAAATCAAAATATCAAAAAACTAAAAATACCCTTTTGAAGATTACAGTCGGATCTACCAACTGGTGAAATTTTGACTCGTTTTGAGCAAGTTAAACCCTTGAAAATTGATTTCGGAGTTCAGGCTAGGAGGTGCAAAATCCGAAATTTGTAAAAACTTGCAAATTTTTAGTGCAAATTTCATGAAAACTCCTTCAAATTTTGATGGAATGACCTCTTGGTCCCACCGGGCGTGCCAAAACTGTTGGTGTCGAATCACAGCACCCCTGGGACTCCGCAACGCGATCGTTTGAGACTCCCAGTGCGATTGCACAACATGGAGCTTTTCCCAAGTGTGGGACCTTGCGAAATCGGAAAAGCTCTCGGATGAAGGCGGCTCCTATTCCTCTGTTCGGATGCACCAATAAAAGCGAGAGGTTTACCCAAAATACCTAATCTAACTACGAGGAGACGGGGAGAGAAAATGCATAAAAATAAACCTAAGCTAAGGAGGTGATGCAGGGAATGAAGAACATATGTTTTGCCAATTAAACACGACCACGATAATGCGAATGCACATATCATGCACGAGATAAAATATTCACGGTGAAAGATCAAAAGGATGCAAAATGAAACACATAGAGGGTTGAGAAACATCCACGAGACATGTATTTATTTGCTCGAAGGATCGATATACATTGCAAAAAAAAATGCCCGAGGCAAGGTGCATTACGGTTTCAATGGGAGGTTTGAGCTCCACAATCCACTTGTGAGCGAAGAGAGAGAAGGGAGGAGGCACAAAACAAAAATGTTCAACCTTTAAAAAACAGCCCCCTCCTTACATTTTATATGGAGAAAAGAGAGGAGAGAGAGAGAATTCGAGCTGCTGACCACCTCAGCGCATTGATTCTTGGCAACCATGGTGGCGGATGAGATCCCCAACGCCTGTCGGGTTCGGAACTCCCTCGTGCATTTGCATCGGGCTTGGAAACTGGCTCGACATGCTTCCTTTTCATGCTCTTCCGGCGTGTTTTCCCGATTTGCTTTTGCGTCGGGTTTTGGCGACCCGAAAACATATTTTCTTGTGTCGGGTTCTTTAGAGCTCCCGACATGCTTTTTGACCATGCGAACCCGACTTGTTTTCCCGCCCCGGAAACCCGATTTCCTTGTGCGTCGGATTTTTTAACCCTTCCGGCATGTCCTTTGGTGTCGGGTTTTGGTGGGCTCCCGACATGCTTTTTCATCATGCGTTTCCGACCCGAAAACCCGATTTGCTAGGTGCGTCGGGTTTTGCGGCCCCTGCAACATGTTTTCCTTCCTTGTTTATCCGACCTGTTTTCCCGACGCTAAAACCCGCGTTTGCTGTGCGTCGGATTTTTTACCCCTCGCGACATGCTTCCTGGGCGTCGGATTTTGAAGGCCCGCATACATATTTCTTTGTTGTTTCTCTGCCATGCTTCCTCGGCGTGTCTTTCCGCCCCCGAAACCCGCTTTGCCTCTGTGCGTCGGGTTCTTTATCCCCCGCGACATGTTTTCCCGCCTGATGGTGCCAATCTGAAGACTAAGAGAAAGATTACTCAAGCCACCATCCATATTCTATTTTGCATGGAGTATTATTTCGAATAGGACACGATGGACCAGATCTGAGGGCGGTTGGACGTGATCGAGGAAGGAACTGCTAGAAGAATTCCACAATGGTACATGTGGAGGGCACTTCTCTGGATAACTTACAAGAAGAAGGATCTTGGATGCGAGTTATCAGCACGGCCTACTCTTTTAAAGATTGTTATAATTATTGTAAGACATGTGATATTTATCAAACACATGGTAACCGTAAGACTTCATCGGCTCCATTATGCCCTATTCTTCCACTTGGTCCCTTTGAAAAGTGGGGAATAGGCATTAATAGGTCCACTTCCAACTACCTCACGCCAAAATAAGTATATTGTAGTTGCCTGCAGATTATTTAACCAAGTGGATTGAAGCTAGGCCATTGAAAACAACTTCCATGGATGAAGTGGCGAGGTTCATGTATGAACGCATTGTCACCATTTGGTTGTCCATTAGAAATTGTAATAGATCAAGGAAGCCACTTCATTAATGAGGTGGTAGAAGCCCTCTAGTCAATAAGTTTTCTATTAAGCACGGGAAGGCAACAACATACTGAAGCCAAGCAAAAATGGACGGGTGGAGCGAACAAATTTTGTGTTGTGTCAAAATTCTAGCAAAGATGCAGCCTTGTAGGTACATAAATGGGATAAAAGGATTCATGCGGCATTGTGGGCATATAGGTAACGTCAAAGTCAGCAAGGATACTCCCATTTCGGTTGGCCTATGGCATTGATCCAGCTTCTTCCTATTGAGTTTGATATTCCCACTTTGTGAGAGTTATGAAAAATGAAAGGATGGATGAAAGTGATTCAAGAAAAGAAAGGTTGGTACATCTTCATTTCTTTGGAGGAAATGAGAGAAATAGCAAAGGATACAAGCCATAAGAAGAAAATGAAGCGAAGGAATACTTTGATCAAAGATCCAGGTGGTCTCCATTTCATGTGAATGACTTGGTTCTAGTATATGATTCCGATACAAAAATAAGACAGAGAAAATTTCTTCCAAAATGGATGGGGCCCTACAAAATAAAGCAATTGTGCATGAAAATGGTACGTGCACTGACCGGAGGAATTGGATGGCACTCCCATTACGAAATGGGTCAACCACGATAAGTTGAAGATTTTCCAAGCACCGAGAATAGTCTACTCAGGACGGAGTAGAAGCTTTGAAGGGGGGGGAAGATGTCGACACTAAAATTTTCCTCCGTAATTTCTATTTCATTAATGTATGTATTAGGAATATGATGTTGTTAAGTATAATTAGTAGTAGCGTCGATAGAAGATAACGGCGCCGTCGATGGTGCCGCCATAATGTGGAGTACGGTAATAGTCAAAGTACAATAGGAATGTTGTAAAAGTAAATATTTGTCGTAAGTAAGTGGTCCGGTAATGTTAAAATGTCAAAGTTTGGGTAATTAGAAGTAGGGTCTACATAATTAGGAATTAGAAATATTATATTGGTAATAAGGACAAGGAGTGAGGTCATAAATATTTTGTATATTTTATTTGTAAAAAGTCTAAAAATGTGGAACCCATGTAAAATGATAAGGTTTATCTTATCTTAAAAGATAAGCTTACATGTACAGATAAGAGTTAAGGTATGGAATATGATTCGTTAGAGTGGATTTCTTATCCTATCTTAGAGATAAGATGGATAAGCCTGGAAGTTCTATAAATAGAGAGGCCACCCCCCTCATTTAGCATAGAAGGAAGTAGTGAGAAATATTGTAGGAAGTGTGCGAAGGAAGCCATCAGTTTAAAGGTGTGTTGAAGAAGCCATTAAGAGGTGTAATTGTAAAGTTTCTCCCATAGTCTTGGTGAAAGGCAAGTGAAGTCAATAACACTTGAAGCACCTCATGGGTGAGATTGTAACAATTTCATGTTAATATTATAATTTAATTTGATATTTCAGATTCGTCATCATTCCGTCTTATCATAGTCAATGGTATTCTTGTGTTATGTTGTTTTGTTTCCAGTTTACATCCACCAAACTAAAGGCATGTGCATTAGTAAATAATCATAGCACGAGGAGTTCCTGAAGAATTATCATAGTGCCGGATTGGTGATGACAGATTCCTCTTGGGTGTTTGATCGATGAAATGCATGTAAATTAACAAAATAACAAACGATGCAAGGGTGTGTTCTTTTACCCCACCGAACTTCTTTAATGGAACTTTCAAGCGACATGAGAAGATTGAAGGGAAGGTGTAATGTCCCCAAGTGGACATTTTTGACCCAAGTTGGATTTTAAGCAAATCCAAATCCCAGAAGCAATATAATAAATTACTTATCAAATCAAACACTGCAGATCTGAATTTTATATGAGAAGTGCGACTCGGGTTAAGTGGAAAACCCACAAAAATTAGCCCTTATATTTAAATATTTCCACTCAAATTTGGTACCACTAATTTATAAAGCCCAAATATGTATAAAAATGCATCTTTTGATGTAAACAAGGCTGCAATAAATTATTTAAAAACCCTATCTGCAGCATAACTTCAAAAATTCATATCTTTTGCTAGAGAAGTCCAAATGAGCTGAAATTTTGGATCTTGGGCCACAAAAATATGAAGAATAATATTCCAAAATTAGTTTTCGCACAACAAACACGAAACCCTAATTTTCCCTAAAAAGTAGGTCGCTCAGCACATTTAGGGCATCAAATCAGCTCCAAAAATTATGAAATTAATTTATTTTGATTCCCAAAATTCAGTACAATAAGCAGCAATAAATTTCAGACCTGGAATGTCATGTATTCAACAAGAATCAACTACAAAATGGGTCGCTCCACTATGTATAATGAAGTAAACCACTTTGCTGCAATTTATTCTTCAACTCTGCTTGCAAAATACTCTTCATACACTGCTATAAATGACTCAAACAATCTGTGTAAGCTCAATAGAATTTCCTGAATAGAAATTCCTCTCAAACTCTTGGGGTTTTCGTCCACAAGAGGGAAAATACTAAGGGTTTTCGTCCTTATAATTTTTAATGCAAAACCTACAAGCTTAAGACACAAATAAGAAAATATAAAATAACATAGAATACCTTCCCCTTAAATCGATTTCTCCTTATAAAGGAAAAAGAGACTCAAAACAACCTCCAAAATATCCAATCAATATGTAATGATTTTCTCTATGCAATTTCTACCCTCCATTTTCCCTTCTTAGGACAAGTTGCCATTTTTCCTAGGATGAATAAAAAATTACATTTGGATCCCTTTTACATCCTAGCTTTAATAATTATTAAACCATAAATTATTATAAGTTCTCTATATATGTTTTTCTTTTATTAATGAAACTTTATAATAATTAAATATAACTTAAGTCACCCTTATATTTTTCTTTTGGCCGTCGGATTGACAAAATAGGCCAACGGTCTTCGATTGGGAAGGGGATATTACAATCCTCCCTTCCCAAAATTGCTTGCCCTCGAGCAATTTTGAATTTGTTTTGTCCAAGTGCCATGCACAAGAGACAAAACATGTTGAAGTGTTCCAATAGCCTTGCACCTGTACCTGTCAAATGAGAGAGCTTTTGCAAAAATAGATAGCTCTCATAATGCCCATATTCATCAATTTGGGACAAGGAATCCACATGTTTTATTCTACCATTTGCATTACCGTACACCTCATGAATAAAGAAAATCTAAAATGAGTTATTATGCAGCAATAAATATGACCTTATCTCATACCTTTCAATGCCATCACTATGCTCCAAGTGTTCAAGATAGACATATGTTGAGCTGCCCCCAATACTATTGTCTATGTGCCTCTTAAATGTATCTGAAAGCTGATCAACGACTGCTGATTTGGAAATTGCAGCAGGCTGCAATTCCACAAAAGTGTCCATGGGAGGCTCCTCTTCATGTGCAAGTTGCTCCATAAAGTCTTCCTTCATGGGTGTAGACTCCCTTGCATCGTTTTCCACATCCTTGCCTTGTACTCTTGTAGATGTTGTTTTGCTTGAGTGGCTATCGATCTAGCAGCCTTAACTCTTCTATTCCATTCCTCACACTTTCTTAGAGTCTCCATTACATCCTCCTTGCTTGCATATATGAATTTATTCTCATGTCTATTATCAATTTCTCTAGCAAGCAAAGTTTCACTAACACCATTATTTTGCTCAATGGAAATCATACCTTTTGGAGCTTCTTCTTGCATGTTGGAATACACCATTGGCTGATTTCTCTCCAAGTGTATATCTGATTTGGTAGACTCCATGATTTTGTTTCCTTGCTCATCCTACACATCAAATCTCTCTAGAAATTTTTGTGCGAAATCCTCAAAGAAAGCAACGGATTCATCCCCTTGGGTCTTCAACAGATGATGCCACCATTTGTGTGCTATTCCATCCATGTATCTAGAGATGAGCATGAGGGCATCATCCTGACACACCGGATTACATAACAAATATCTTTCAAATTTCTTCAACCACAATCTAGCAGATATTCCATTAGTGCCATCAAAGATAGGAACTTGGGTCCACTTCATATTGAATAATTCTTACCTCTGTTCATGCAAATCTGATTTCCCCTTCACAGGCTGGGAGAATCACTGCTATGATACCACTGAAAGATCCCAATAGATATTTTGCCCAAATAAAATATTTTCCCACTTTACAAAATAATAAAACATACTTTTGACAAATATGGAAAATAAACTAGGGCAACTGGGATTAATTTATGCAAAAAGAGACTAGGGTTTATATATGAAACCAAGATGTTTTAAAACCCGGTCAAACCGGAACCGAACCGCCAGCTTTGACCGGTTTAACATTTTAGAGCACGAACCGTTTAGTAAACCGGATCGGTTGACCGGTCCGGTTTCATCCTGAACCGGCCGAGTTATGTAAAGACAACATTTCTTTCCTTTTTTGGATTTTTGGTGAAAAAAACACAAGTAGCAGCAAAAACACAAGTATAGAATAAAATTTTCCATTTTTGGAAAGGGTCCGGGAAGATGTAGCAGCAAAAACTTGCATGTGCCATAACTTTCATTTTGTGGCTCCGTTTCAGGTGTCGTTTTCTCTAAAAGTGCATATTTTCTCGAGCTATACACATTGATGGCAATATTTTTCTCATTTTCATAAAATCCATTTTTGCACCTTTTTGGACCAAGTAGCTTCTTGCAATCTTCTGAAAGAATCATGAGCTTTGATTGCCTGTACACAATTTAGTATTTAAAAATACTGGATAGCTTTCCAAAACTCGGCGAGTATTCTGGCCAAATATTGCCGAGTTTTTTTTTGGGGTCAAGTATTTGCCGAGTGCGAGCATTCCAACTATCACTATATACATGAGCAAACTTTGCATATTTTGTGTGTAATTGTTGGAATCATGGTTTCTAGTTTTTCAAATATATTGTTTTCTTTAAAAATGTAATTTTTATGTGTTTTTAGTAAACCGGTTCATAGAGTTTGAACGGTCCAGGTTCCGGTTCCGGTCCGGTCCAACCCTCGACCGGTTCCGAGTCCGGTTCCGATTTTTAAAACATCGATGCAAACACACCCAAAATCAACATACAATAATTATTTTTACTCCCAAACCCATGGAACAATCCTGAAGAATTTATGGCAAAAATAAAATTTTACAACAGCTGGAAAATAATTTAAATTTGAAACCCTAACTGCTACAATCTTCAAGATAACAAAAATTTCCCTACACAACTCCGATCTAGGAAAATGACATATGTTTGAACTAGGAAAATGACATATGTCCGAACTTGAAAAAATACAAGGAACAAGTTGGTGTAAACCAAATTATAACTACCAAACATGCGAGATCTGGCCCTCCTACTATTTCGGCCCACACATTTAGGGCATCAAATGAGCTCCAAAAATTATTTTCTCTATCCCGGATGCTTGCCTCCAAAAACAAAGCCAAATCTGCCCTAACCGGGTCGATCATAGAAGATGAACTGCTGCTGCAATTTTATTCCTCAAATGCCTTCAAATACACAAATAGAAATGACTGAAAAATAACACTGAAAATCTGATTACAATCAATGGGAATTTCTGAGTGAAAAACCCTCACAACTCTTGGGGTTTTCGTCCACAAGAGAATAAATTACTAAGGGTTTCGTCCTTAGAATTTATTTGCAAAAGCTAAATCTCAATGCAAAGGAAAATGACATAAATATTTCTGGATGATGGAAGAGGCAAGTCGACTTCCCTTTTAAAGGAAAAGGGCCAACAACCAACCTCCAAACCAGCCAATGAAATTACATGCTCATTCCTAGACCAAGTCGACTTGTCCTAGGAATATTGTCACACATATCTATTTTTCCCACCCCTAGAGCTAGTTGTATTTCCTTGGGAGGAAATACATAACTAATAATATTTTTTATCCTTCCTAAATGTCATTATTCACTTTTGGCCCAAGTCGCCATTATCCCCTCTAGGAAGAATAAAATATAATAACCCCTTTACAATGATATTTGTCCCTCGTTTTGACCATAGGGATTATTATTTATTTTTATTAAGCCAAATAAATTAATATAAGTGCTTTAATAATTTTATTTTATTTTTTATAGCACTTTATAATAATTTATTGTGACTTAAGTCACCCTTATATTTTTCCTTTGGTCGTCGGGTTGACAAAATAGGCCAAAGGTCTTCGATTGGAAAAGGGGACAATACAGTCCTCCCTTCCCAAAATTGCTTTTCCTCGAGCAATTCTGAATTTGTTTTGTCTAAGTGTCATGCAAAATAAACAAAACATGTTGTAGTGATCCGCAACCACGACACTTGTATCATTAAGTGAATCAAATCTTGCCACAAAATATAGATTTCCTGATGCTCATGAAGATGAGTATGGACCAATGGTTCATCATACTCCATAATGTAAACTTCGTCCTCTAATTTGTCATGCTTCTCATGAGGGAAAGAAATCTGAATGTGCAACAACAAATTAGACATATTATCATTCACTGCATACCTTGGAGTATCATCATTCTCTATCTCCATGATGACTTGGCTTCGCTGCATCAAATTCTGAGCATTCGTGTCTACAATGGGCTGAATATTATGAGTCAACTGCTGCAATATTCTCCCCCTTTCTTCTTGCTGATCTATGCGGTGAACTTGTTCTTTGACGTGTTGCAGATGCTGGTTTGCAAGGGCAGCCACTAACTTAGCCTCCTTGGCCCTTTGTGACCATATATCACACAAAATTTGTGTCTTTTCCACATCCTCCCAAGTCTGATATAAAAAATCAGAATTCTTATGACTTGAATTCATCACACAAAACCCATTTTTAACACCCAATTCTTGAATGCCACCTATAGAAGGCCCATGGCATTGTCATCCTCATGTAAAATGGGCATCCTCTCATGATGGAGTAAAGAAACATGAATGTTGTCATAAAAATCAGAATACCTGTCATCCTTTTTTGCTATGTTTTCAAGCTTCACAAGTGCACCATCCGTGGAATTTTCATATCCCACACTTGTACTTTGAATGCCAACACTTGTAGACTCTTCTTTATTTGTTTCTCCATGTGTAAGGGCTGCCATATCGAAAAATTGGTGACATAAGCAAAGATGAGTTATGGATGTCTTCAACACCCATCAAAGACAACTCATGAGTGGCTGGTCCACTATGAATGTCATCCACAAAATCATCAACTCCATGAAGGACATGATCATCAACTGAAAATTTTGAATTATCCTCATGTGAAGGACCCAATGAATCCATGCCATTGCTATCCAAAACACTAACATGCTCTATGCTAGCCTCTAAAGTAGAAGCTTCAAGTGGCACCTCTTGCAAGGATGATGTAAATAAATCATCAGCATGTCTATCAAATTCATCATATAAATTTTTGCATACCTCATTGGAACTTGAAGACACCAAAGCACTCTCATGAAGAGTTGTATCATCCATATGTGAAGACTCTCTATTCCTTCCACGTATCAACCATTTAGAAGCTATAGTGTGATATTCCTTCCTTGCCTGCTCAGTCTTGTAGCCAATATTTGGGTGCATGTCCATGTAGTCCATGAAAGGAAAATTCTCCTTAACATCTTGAGGAAGAATGCTATACTCCTCAAATATGCTAATCACTTCCGCTTCTTTGTCCTGTGGTGTTGGACCTTTGTGAATAAAAATGATGATGATCTAGGCCTCCGATCCTGTCTGGCCCTCAAATTGTCTCTTCTATCTCTTGGCCTATCCAACGCCAACCTGTCAAGAGTGGAGCCCATACGTTCCATGGATTGAATCAATTATTGCTGGGTGTCTACCATTTCCCTAAGAAGATCTTTGTCCAGATCCCATGGAAAGCTTTTGTGTCTACCTCCCATGATTTCAACTCTATCACCAACCTCTCGTGGTTGCATCAAATCAAAAACCCTCCAGGTGGGAGGAACATTTCTTTGATACTATTGTAATGTCCCCAATTGGACATTTTTGACCCAAGTTGGATTTTAGGCAAATCCAAATCCTAGAAGCAATATAATAAATTACTTATCAAATCAAATGCTACAGATCTGAATTTTATATGAGAAGTGAGACTAGGGTTGAGTGGAAAAATCACACAAATTATCCCTTATATTTAAATCTTTCCACTCAAATTTGGTACCACTAATTTATAAAGCCCAATATGTATAAAAATGCAGATTTTTGCGTAAACAAAGCTGCAATAAATCATTTAAAAACCCCGTCTCAAGATAACTTCAAAAATTCATATATTTTGCTAGAGAAGTCCAAATGAGCTGAAATTTTGGATCTTGGGCCACAAAAATATGAAGAATAATATTCCAAAAGTAGTTTTCACACAGCAAAACATGAATACCTAATTTTTAGGGAAAAATTAGGTCTCCTAACACATTTAGGGCATCAAATCAGCGCAAAAATTATGTAATTAATTTATTTAGATTCCCAAAATTCAGTACAATAAGCAACAATAAATTTCAGACTTGGAATGTCATGTATTCAACAAGAATCAGCTACAAAATGGGTCGCTCCACTATGTATAATGAAGTAAACCACTGCTGCAATTTATTCTTCAACTCTGCTTGCAAAATACTCTTCATACATTGTTGTAAATGACTCAAACAATCTGTGTAAGCTCAATAGAATTTCCTGAATAGAAATTCCTCTCAAACTCTTGGGGTTTTGTCCACAAGAGGGAAAATACTAAGGGTTTTCGTCCTTAGAATTTTTTTATGCAAAAGCTACAAGCTTAAGACACAAATAAGAAATTATCAAATAGCATAGAATGCCTTCCCCTCAAGTCGACTTCTCCTTATAAAGGAAGAAGAGACCCAAAACAACCTCCAAAATATCCAATCAACATGCAATGATTTTCTCTATGCAATTTCTACCCTCCATTTTCCCTTCCTAGGACAAGTCGCCATTTTTCCTAGGATGAATAAAAAATTACATTTGGATCCCTTTTACATCCTAGCTTTAATAATTATTAAGTTATAAATTATTATAAGTGCTCTTTATATATATATTTTTTTATTAATAGCACTTTATAATAATTAAATATAACTTAAGTCACCCTTATATTTTTCCTTTGGCCATTGGGTTGATAGCATAGGCCAAAGGTTTTCGATTAAGAAGGGGATATTACGGAAGGCTTACCAACTGATTTCTTTTCAAGTGGTTTAAGAACACCAAGTGGTAGGTGTTTATACGGTGCAACATCCTTTCCGAGTCGATATTTTATGACGATTCTAGCAATCTCATCATATAGGCTAGGTAGGGACGTGAGAAAGAAACCCCACCGAGATTTGTTTAAGTTTCTCTCCATTGTCCAAGAAAATTGCTTCTTGCTCGTTCGTATCACATTTATTTTTGTAGAATTTAGTGCCTTGGGTGTGTAACGCCCGCTAAAAACTCCCACTCGAGACCCAAGAACAACCTAGGTTTAGTTTAGGAAAAATTATGGAATAATTTTTTTGCAAAAGTGTCCACAAACAGCTTCGAAACTACAGTTGTCATAGTAAGGTTTCAAAGGCAAACATATTCAATAATTCAATTTTCCCATTAATATAAATATTAAATCCACATTACAAATTACTGAGTAAAATTAATCCAAGCATAGTTAAATTTCCCTTAGGTGTTAATTTAAAAAAGAATTAAATTAACATCAGTTAAATATTACTTAATTAAATTTTAGAGGGTCAAAGGGCCAAAACAATTAAATACCCAAGGTATTTAATTCCACAAGGTCTAAACAATTAACAAGGTCTAATTACATGGGGTAGAATAAACATTTAAATTAAAAAGGGTAATCTCTCACTTACCCACTCTCAAACTCATCTTTGAACTTCAACCTGATTTTTCCCATAATTAACGTACTTAAAAGTTCCTAAAAACATTCCCATTAGATAGGAAATTTTTTCCCCTTTCCAATGATATAAAAAGTCCTAACTCATATTTTTAAAGTTATAAGGCGACGGGCCTTGGGATGAAATTTTTCCCAAAAACGGGCTTGCGGGCCTATGGGCCTGGGGAAGAAATTTTTCCCAAAGGCGGGCCTGCGGGACTGGAGAAATTTTTTTCCCGAAAGCGGGCCTGCGGGCCAAGGGAAGGTTTATTGCCCGGAGGAGATTGTGGATTGGCGGAGCGGGGGAGAAACTTAGCGCTTTTCCCTTTTGGGCAAAAAACGCAATTTACCCCTACACGCCCGCGCGTCCGCGGCGGGGCTTCGTGCCAAAAGGAGAAAATTAAACCTAAGGTCTGCAGGGACACGTGTCCAAAATTCTAACCAAAACGGGAAGGCGGGTCGCCGAGGCATTTAGGATTTTTAATTTTTTTGTTGAAAAAACAAAAAGTTTTAAAATGATCTGCGCCTCCGCCGATGCCCAGAAAAGCCACGTGTCAAGCCCAAAGATTCAAGTGGGGAAGCGGACCATTGGAGGAACTTAGAAAATTTTAACTTTTTGAAGGAAGAGCGTTAAGGGTTAAAAACAACCCACGCCTCCGCCGACGCCTAAAGATGCCACGTGTCAGACCAACAGTGACATGCGGGAAGGTGGGCCGTCGGGGAGACTTAGGAATTTTGTTATTTTAGAAGAAAAGGTTTAAAGGTTTAAAACACTCCGCGCCTCCGTCGATACCTAAGGCCACGTGTCAAACCAACAAGTGACACCCGGGAGGCGGGCCGACGGAGAAATGTAGGAATTTTTGCCAATTTTTCAAAAGTAAAGTTTGAGGATGCGGGCCCACGCGCCCACGGAAGTTTGTTTTTTTCAAAAATGAAGGGGTGGGGCTGCGGGGCCGCGGAGGAATTTTAGCCAAAATAACTTTTCGAACTTAGAAACTTTTTCCTCCAAAAGGAAGGTTCGGACCAGTGGAGCGGCGGGAACTTTGTGTCTTTTGCGTTTTTTCGGGCAAAAAGCGCAAAAGGTAAATTTCGGCCCACGGATCTGCCTAACAATATTTTATTATATTAATTTTGATAGTTAGTTTTTTTTTTGAAACCAAAATGAAGTAAAAACTTCAGATGGCCATAACTTTCGATTGGAATTGAATTTGGGAAAATGAGGACTTTTTGAAAGGTCTCAACCTCCTCTTTGCACGACAAGCTTAAAATTTTATTTTTGACCAACTTAGATGGGTGAATTTTAAGAAAACGTCTTTTCTACCATTAAAAATGGTCTGAACATTTTCAATTACCCGAATTGATCAACTCCACCATTCTTTCTTCTTCAACACACCTAACAGGCATGGAGAAACGCACTTGGAAGATTTTGGAACGGATTTGAAGGGATTTAAAGTTGAAGGTTAAGAATTCAATTCAATTTAGTTCTTCTTTTCTGTAAAGGCGTGTTTTTTGTCTCAGAGCTGATTAATAAAGTTCTATAAGAATTTCTTAAGCAATACAATCTATTTGGGATGCGTTTTGATCATCCTAAGTTCAATTTAATGTTTCATTTTGTTTTTTTAATTGTTGCAGGGTACTCTGTACATTTTTCTGATTTGTTTTATTTGTAGATTTTACAGTGCATCAAAATGAAAATCATACTTAAACTCGAATTGATCTATTTTCATTTACCATACTCTAATATTTAAGTTCATTCCAATCTAATTTACAATGTTTAACTTTACTTCAATCAATGCGAGATAAAACATAGTGTAATTCTATTTTCCAAAACATGCATTTCGAATAATATAGAGGGATGCAATATTTCATCATACATATTTCCAACATCCAAACAGAGAGTTCACAATAAATTTCAAACACAGACTTCAAATAAGAACAACACCATTTGTGGAAAATAATACAACTTCTATTAAACTAAATAATTCTTTTACAACTTCCTTTACATTCATCAAAATACAACTTACATAATATATATCTTTCTCTTTTCTTTTCACATTCACAATAACTTTCATGTCCAAAAATCAAAACAACATTTCACCACAAATACTTATTACAATGTCATCCACTTGAAGTGGGAAATTTTTACAATAAGGAAGAACTACAGAGAACTTCGAACTTGGTCTTCAACACAACTCCAAAAACAACAACCAGAGAGATCCACCTTGCTTCCAATTTGATCACAACAAAAAAGGGGGAGAGGCAATGCTCTCCACCCAACCAAGAATTCTAATGAAGAGAGAATCCGTCCTCCTCATTGGCCCCCGAGCCCCAACCACATTACAATGAAGGATGGATTCAACTCATGGCAACAAAACAAGCTTCCACAATCACAAAATTAGATTTCACAAACATAACACAGTCCAAAATAATGCAGTTTCAGTCCCAAGAAGGACAACAACAAAATATACAAGGCCTCATCATACAAAGGCCAAAAGAGCAAGATCTATGGGGAAGCTGCTTATACCTCCCAATGGGGAATGGGTGTCCACCTTAAAAACCCACCAATATATATTCATCTCAAAAACCCCTACAAACTCTTATGCCTCCCCAAAGTACCTCTTATGCCTCCCCATTCTCTTATGCCTCCCTCCTCTTATGGCTCCCTCAAAAGTAAGAAATGCAAGCTATTTCTTTTCCAAGGTGGAACACCCAACCCAAAATCCCTCCACAAATAACTCTTATGCCTCCCCACAACTCTTATGCCTCCCCACAAAGATCCCCATAGTCTTCTCCTACACCACACCTAGGCAATCTACCCAACCAACCAACAAACATACCAATACATTCAAAAACATTCACATATGCATAATATAGAAAAGAAAGCTTTTTACAAGAGTCAAGCTCCTACCTCTCCATGATAGAGCTTGGTTCAAAAGTTCAACAAGCTTTTTCCAATCCAAACAGTCCAAAAACTCCAACAATCCACAAGCATTCAAAATCTCCAGCTCTCTCCAATTGCAAGAGCACAAAATCAAAATGAAGTAACCCCAAACAAACCAAAGAATTTGAATAAATAGAAAAAGAAGAGAGGAGGATGAGGTGGCTCCATGTAGGATGCCACATCACACATCCTCAACTCCACCTCACAAGTCAAACTTCAAACTCCAAAGCACAATAAATAAGTGGGTGGATAAATGACGTTTTACTTACACACACAATCCAAGCCCACACCCCTTAAGGACCAAAATTAAATACATGTAAGAAAGTGCAATAAAAGTTTACAACTTGTCTTCCAAAAATACATCATGAAGCCTAATTTTGACTCCCCAACCCATAGGTAAGGTTGGTGTAACAATTTAAGAGGTGTGGGACAAGTTTAACTTGTCCCACAAGCCTCCAAAATCAGCCCCTAAGGACAGATCCGAATTTCAAAAGGAAGGTGGAGTGTTTCACACTCAAAGTTACTTACACATTACTTACAACACTTAATCCAAGAGCCATCAACTCTAATAAATACATTCTTTTGACCCATTTTAATTAATTTAACAACATGATTACTCACAAAATCTAGACACAATTTAATAAATAATAAAGGGGAAATACATCACTAATAAACACATACTAAAATTAAACAAAGGAACTAAATAAAAGAATACACATAACCCCTTGGTCACATTCGAAGGTGATCCCCCATGGGGACCCCTAACAAAAATACAAACATACACAAATAACAAAACATGTTGCCATGGTGACCCTTGTTGAATTCATCTAGGATTCCAATGTGGTTGGTCTCCAATCCCCGATGTTTGTTGTGACATGTTTACCTGCAAAACACAAATACCTCCTTCGGCCTCATGGCCGCATCAAATCATCCAAAATAAATATAAAATATAACTCCAAAATCATCTATGTATAAATCAAAACATCATCTAGGCAAACAACGATATCATTTACAATTTCATCAATAGCCATATGATCACAAGATTAGTTCAATTATCTAGGTCTACTCAATATGACAAAATGTCACATGTCTAAACAACATATATAAATATAACCATGTCAACAACATATCAACATCAATATAAAAAGTCTCTAATAATCCACATGCATCATATATGAATCAAAGTCAACAACAGTCCATGCTCTAACATCTAACATCATGCTAAATCAAAAGTTACAATAATATCCATGAGTCTAGTCAACAATGTCATGATCAATAATAAAAGGTGTCGAAGGGAAGTGGGCACTACAGGTGCTCATTCTAGTTATATGGGTGATGAGGCCTTCGATATTATCCACCTCCGCCTCAAAATTGAACAAACCGGTCTTTCCAGAGATAGTTGCAAATTCGATGGAAATATGAGGGTCGTGCCCTCGAACCCTTTCCAAGAAGACATTGAAATTTCCTGCACCCAAAATGCTCCACAGGTTCTCATCATCCTTCCACCCTCTATTGAAAGGTGGTTCCACCTGACATAGATCACCTCCCATTCTTTAATCCAATTTTTTCTCTTTGAAATTTGGCTGCAAAACAAGGTGAAAACCTAGAAAACACTTAATCTCCCATAACTTGGACTCGCTTAACAAAAAGAAGACACGAGTGGTCCAAGCGTGGCTATCATAATTGGTACTTGCCGTGAGATTCCCAGCTAAATCAAGAAATATTTTTGATATTTTCATGATTAACCATATTTATTATCTCAACTGGGGTGTTCAAGTGCCCAACCCAATGATGGAGACTAGAAGAGGAGACCCCTATATTAGCACATAAGTCTACCACATTATTACCTTCCCTATAAGTATGTGAAAAGTGGACTTGAGGGAAGGTGTTTAAAACAAGGATGGCATCCTTGATAATCATGTTAATAGTCCAACTTGGGTTAGACTTGTTTTGCAGATTATTTATGATGTTTAGTGAATCTTCCTCAACCCAAAGTTTTCTAATTCCCAACTTGTTGGCTAAATTGATTCCCCAAAGTGCTGACATTGCTTCAGCAAAATTGTTAGTTTGGGTCCCTATGTTCCAAGCATAGGTTGCCACTAATTCCCCCAAACTATTTCTAATAACTCCTCCACCCCAAGCTTTGCCTGGGTTGCCTTTTGTTGCACCATCGAAGTTTAGTTTTACCTAGTCCTCAGGAGGGGGAAGCCAAATTGTGTCTTGTCTGGAAGTCTTGATGATCTCTTGAGAAGAGGCCTGAACAATCTGAAAGTTCCATTTTAGAAGTATCAAAATCCTTCAAGCTATCTTTGCTAGGAGAGATTGAGGATTTAAAATTTTCAATAATCATCAACACTAGCTTTTGAAAAACCAAGTTGACATTTAGACTTTTTCTTCAAAATTCTATTATTCCTCTCTTTCTAGATAGCCCAAGCTGTATGGGGGAGGATAAATCCCAGAGAAGTCTCACAGCTTTGCATTTGGTTTGAAAACACCACTGAGAACAAATCTCATTTAGAGAATTAGGAAAGATGCATTTCAACCCAATCTTGTCTAGGATGAGACCCCAAAGTGAAATGGAGAAAGGACATTGTAAGAATATATGATTGACACTCTCCTCGCATTCTTGCATAAAATGCATCTGTTAGGTAGCATTTGTCCCTTTCTTTTTATGTTGTCTACAATTAAAATCTTGTTCTAAATGGTAAGCCACCAAAATAAATTTACCTTAGGGATGAGATCTTTGATCCATATTTTTCTCCATTCTATAGACTGGTTCTGATTTTGGGTCTGCATATTGTACCCTGAATGTACACTGTATATTCCATCTCCTGTATCTTCCCAAATCAAGTCATCTTCAGTTTTATTACAGGGGATATAAATGCTTGATATCAGGTTTTGAATAACATTCAAGTTCTCTCTGTCATTGTTATTACTTTCTTCCAGGGAGAGTCTTCTCCATTCAGTTTTTCCTTCATTGGTTCCAAGGTAGTCACTTATTTTCTCTCCATATTTTCCTCTGAGCTTGATGATTTGTTCTTGCATGTTCTCTCTTTGCTGATAGCTAAGAGTAAGATCCCATTTATCCTCCCAAAAGGATATTTTTCTACCATTCCCAAACTCCCATCTAATTCCATTCGAAATCAGATCTCTGCTTTTTTTCAAAGAGTTCCAAAAGTATGATCCTCTAGGAAGATCCTCAGTCAAAGTAAAATCCTTTATAAAATCCTCCTTCAAATACTTATCTTTGAGTATTTTGCTCCAAGGCATATCCTCCTTAAGAAGTCTCCAACCCATCTTGGCCAGAAGAGCAACATTCATATGTCTGATATTTTTATTCCCATACCCCCTTGTGATTTTGGTTTGCATATCTTCTCCCAAGCAACTAACGGGGTCCTATTTTGCTCTTCAACTCCACTCCAAAGAAACTTTTTTGTATTTTGGCAATCATGTCCACAACCTTTTGTGGAATTCTGAAAAGGGAGAGAAGGTAGATCGGGAGATTTTGCATCGTGCTTTGGATCAAAGTGTCTTTAGCAGCCCTAGAAAGCACCCCCTTCCAACCAGCAAGTTTGTGTTGGAATCTATCTAGGAGAGAATTCCAAACTTCCGAAGGAAAAGCACCATTGAACAAAGGCATACCCAGATATGTGGAGGGAAAAGGCTTTATGCAGCATCCTAGAATCTTAGCAATTTTTTGTTGCATACTCCAAGGGGTGTTAATGAAGAAAACAGAGCCTTTTGCATAATTTATATTTTGTCTTGATGCTTCTTCATAACAAGTCAGCAGAAGTTTGAATTGTTTAGCCTCAAGAACCGAGGCTATGGAGAGCAAAATAATATCATCCGCGAATTGTTAATGTGAGACTGTTAGCTTCTTGGAAGACGGATTGAACCCACGAAGAGTACCTGAGGCAATGCAGCTGCTTATGGCTCTGATTAGACTCTCTGCCATGATAATGAAGAGAACCGGAGATAGAGGGTCACCTTGCCTAATTCCCCTGTTGCTGTCAAAGAATCCAGTGGGAGTACCATTTATTAGTACTAAAAACATAGGAGTGGAAATGCATTCCCTTATCGAATTTATGATGTGAAGATTGAAGCCAATCTTTTCTAGCACTTTGTCTAAGAAATCCTAGGATACTTTATCAAAAGCTTTGTTCATGTCCAACTTGATAACCATACCTGCTTTTTTGCTTTTTCCATTGAGTGAATAGTTTCGTGCACCACCACTATGCCATCCTATATTTGCCTCCCTTGAACAAACCCACCTTGTTGCCAAGATATAATATTTTTGAGAAAAGGCTGCAATCTTGTGGATAAAGTCTTTGTGAAGATTTTGTATATTATGTTGGAGAGATTGATGGGGCGAAAATCTTTGAAATCTTTCGCATCCGCCTTTTTAGGAATCATGACAATGAAAGTATTATTTCTCTTTTAGAAGTTTGCCACTTTGAAGGAATTCATTGACAGATTTTAGAAGATCATTCTTGCAAATACCCCAATAGATTTGAAAAAAGCAAGTTGGGAAATTATCAGGCCCTGGAGACTTTTCCCCTTCAAAAGAGAACAATTTTTCAAGCTCCTTAATGCCCATAAGTGTTAATAAGTTATTTAGCCCTTCCTGAATTTCCGGGTATTTAGGAATGCAATCCAAGAGTAGATTAATGTTGTTTTCATTCTCATTTTCCTCTTTAGCAAGCAGTTTCTTATAGAAGTCAATGGCTTCTTTTTTGATAGTGTATTTTTCCATGCTTTCTTGACCGTCCTCCCGACTATGGAAGAGATATTGCTGTGACTTCTATGTTTAAGGGTAGTCATGTGAAAGAACTTTGTATTTTTATCTCCTTCTTTGAGCCAAATGGCTTGAGATTTTTGTCACCAATGAATTTCCTCACTTACACTTTGATGTTGTGGAGTTTGTTGAGAAACTCTTTTTCTCTATAATAGTCGTTAACATCCATGCCCAGATTGTGAAACCGATAGTCTAGTGCATGACTTAGTATTTAATTTGCTTTCCTCCAAATTGAGTTTTTGTAGTAAAACTTTCCATTTTCCAGGTAAGGGGAAGGGATTTTCATATTATGTTCAACAGTTTCCACTATATTACTGCGTGTTAATTCCTTGACATACCAAATGTCTCTATTTTCTGATTTGAAGATACGTCTATTTCTCTCTTTCCATACATTCCACAACATAAGAGAAATGGCAATCCAGATTCCTTTGCTAAGGTCTTGAGTATCAGAGGCTGAGTGTTTCCAAGCTCTAATAATTTCCACAAGATTCATCAAAGAGTCCCAAATGATAGATAACCAATCCGCCAGAATATTCCATAGAGATATTACAAAAGGGCATTGAAGAAAAAGGTGGATCAGAGTTTCATCCGCTTCTTTGCATAGAGGGCACCAAAAGGGTCCCACCATACCTCTTTTCATCAAATTGTCTCCGGTAAGAACCCTCTTGTATAATAGGAGCTAGATAAAGAATCTTACTTTAGGCCACAATGTAGGTTGCCAAAGATCAACAAAAATATCTTTCCAAGGATGTGGTTGAGTGCCCATCAAAGTACTATATCCTTCAACTCTCACGAATAATTCCCTTCCGAATATTTTCCTTAGGCAAGGGTATCAATATCGAGGAAGTTGGAAGGATTTTGTTTTGAAGGAGATTTTGAAAAATTGAATTTGGTGACACAAGGTGGTCTCCACAAAACGGGAGATCCACTCGGTTCCTGTAATGTTCCCTTTTGGGACGAGAATTAATATTGAAAACCTTTAATCCAATTTCCCATGTATTAAAGGAATTAATTGGGGAAAATCGACTTTCTTGTGTGCATTTACATTGATATTCATTTATCTTGGGCAAGTTGAATTAATGAGGGCAAATCGATTTATTCTATGAGCCAATTAATTATTATTTGAGGGTAAATCGATTTATTTGGGCAAGTTGATTCTCTATGAACTTTAAAATTGATATTTAATTTCTCTCTTATATTTAACTCAAATGTATTTTTGGAGAGAATTAACATTTGAATCCCAAAAATGAACGATAAGTGCACGATCCAAAGCAGAGATGGTTTGAATCCCAGAAAATGAACGATAAGTGCACGATCCTCTAGTTCCCGAATATTGGCTTGAACGTCTGATGTTGCAATTTTTATCACCAGTGTACCATCCGCAACTTTCATACAACCTGCGGGAGTTTTCTTGGGATCTTCTTTAACTAATCGAATTGGTCGTCTTGCAGCAGGATTGGATGAAAGAAATTGGTCACGAGGGCCTCGAATAGCATCTCGAAAGGACATACATGAGGGGTCTCTTGAGGGTTCACCTTTTTCAAAAGTACGAGGCAAAGAGGGCTCCATCCCAAAGATGTGTGGTCCTTCTGCCTCGAAGGGCCCACCCAGGAGTTTGAAAGCCACCAAATAAAGACACAAGGAGATCACGACAAGGAGGAATGGCTATGAAAAACAAAAGAGAAAGCTACAGATTGAAGGGACGAAACGTGAGTGCAAACAACCCAATCCCGACCCCTAGGGATCGAGATTTGGGAGGAAGACAATGAGACGGGATTTACAATACCAAACGATGGCTAAGAGACAGAGACGGGAAATCATGGGAGACCGCAGCGATGAAGTATGGTGTCCCCAAGATTTCACCAAAAATCTGGGACTAACCCTTTTAAAATTTCATTCTTTTTAAAGTAATGGGTCATTTTGTGTTTTCTTTGCCTATGGTTGTTTGCATTGCTCTAAGATATCCCCAGAGTCATAAAATCCAAATTTGACAAATACCACATGCCAAAGCTCACTCAATTCCTTTGCCAGACCTTGTCTGCAAGTGTTTTATTTATTTATTTATTAAATAAATAAAGTTCTTTTCAAAATAGATTGAGCGAAAATTGGAGAATTTAGGTTATATAAGGCATTCACCCCATCATTATTACCACGTAACATTCACCCTGGGAAGAATTTTTGTAGGTCACTAATTGGAGAAATTTTTCGAGCAATTGCCCAAATGCTTTTTGTTTTGTTTTATTTCTTTTTGTCTGTGTTTTGGTTTGTTTTCTCCAGCAATTCCCGTAGCCTATTCATTCTTCTTGCCAGATTTTTCCTCAGGCCTAGGGTTTTGAGAAGCTATCCAGCTTTTTTTTTTTTAAAATTACTAATCAGTATACAGTGATCAAAGCTCGGATTCTTTTAGAAGATTACAAGAAGTCGCTTGGTCCAAAAAGGTACAAAAATGGATTTTATGAAAATAAGAAAAATATTGCCATCAATGCGTAGAGCTCGAGAAAATATGCACTTTTAGAGAAAACAACACCTAAAACGGAGCCATAGAATGAAAGTTATGGCACATGCAAGTTTTCTTTGCTACATCTTCCTGACCCTTTCCAAAAATGGAAAATTTTATTTTGTCCTTGTGTTTTCTTCACCAAAAATCCAAAAAAAGAAAGAAATGCAGTCTTCATGCTAGTCGCAATTTTCAAAGCTGCCTTTCGCGTCCAATTTCCACGCTACCTTAAGTGACGAATTCTCACACAATTTTAAAGGCAGAAGTCACAATGCAAGTCGCACTTTTGGAAAAGAGCTATCTTTCATGCAAGTCGCACTTTTTGGGATAAATATATCTAAGCTGCAATGAGAATTTTGGTAGTGGCAGGTAGGTGGGAATTTCTTACCTGCCTTGCAGGTGTACTTTTTCCCATGAAGTCAAAATCACTTAAGCTGCAATGAGAATATTAGAGGTGGTAGGCAAGCGGGAATTTCTTACCTGCCTTGCAGGGTAAAAATTTCATTATGAAAGTCAAATCACTTAAGTGGAAGAGGGATTTTTGGAGCTGCAGTGCAGGGTGGAAATTCCCATCAAGTTGACTTCCTATTTTTAGCAACTACCCTTGCCAAAAAGTGCGACCCACCTTGGCATTAAACAATGCATTTAATGATATTTATTAATGGCTTTTTTTATCCAATTTTGGCGCCATGTATGGAAGGAAATTCAATACAAAAAGGACAAGTTGAAGAGAAGTCAAGGATGCATACTAAAAATAAATAAAATAATTTATTAAAAAGCAACCAGCAAGATGCGAGACTTGGGCACCCAAATTGGATGAATAGTTGCTTTAAAATAGGAAGAGGCAATTATTAAAAATAGCATGCTTTGGAGGTTATATAAGCATGAGACGCCATAAGGGGGAGACAAAGGTTAATTCTTTTTGATGAAGATTGCAGCCCGGACAAGTTTTGGCGCCAAAAGGAGGATTTTGCATTAAAGTTTATTTTCCATTGCCGGGAAGCTTCCAGTTTTGGCGCTTAGGGTTGGAATAGCCTAATTATTATCATTCTAAGTGTTTGCATGTTGGTATATGTGCTCAGGTATTCATCACATGTGCTCATATTAGTGAAAGGAAGTTCAAATCAATGTCAGATACATTGAATATATCTTCCGAAACAGAAGAAATTGTCAGATTTGCACAAATTGACCAATTACAAGGGATTCCCGAAGAATTAAAAGAAAAAGAGCTCAGACAAAGATTGTTCCAGCCATGATGAAGCATGATGAAAGAAAAGGATCAACAGAATCATGCATAACTTCCAGATTTGTTGAAGTCAATGATACAGACATAGGCCTTGAACCTATCACCGATTTAATTGACAGATCCAGATCTCATAATTGCAAAGGCTTCTCAAAAAAATCATCCTCTTGTTTCTAACGCAGCCCGTGTAGAAGTCAGTGCATGGAAAATTCCTTCTAGGATCTTGTGCATGTGCTCTCAATCTTCCAATTGAAGCCTTCATTGAATTTACTTGTATTTGCATTCACCCAGAGTGCTTTCTAGAATTTAAAATTGCTCATATGCAATTAAAAATAAAAATGATGAGTTTTGTCTGAATTATTTACGGCTCACATCATACCTGGTGCATGTATTGAGAAGAACTACAAAAACTTCAAGGATAAGAGGGAAGACAAGTCAAAGGCAATACCCGCAAGCAAATCACAATCAGCTGCTTCCAGATCCAGTTTGGTGAGAATCAAAGGCAAAAGAGTCAACCGCATGTAGAATATGGAAAAAGAACAAGACTGGAAGTGTTGCAACTTTCTTCTAATTTCTTTTCCTCTTTCTTCTTCTTTCTCTTATTTTCTCCGACAAAGTAATTGAGCAATCAATTAAATTATAAAACTTAAGTGATTGGTTTAAAAGTCGTTACTTGAAGAAGTCAATTACTTGGAAATAGGTGGCAGACATGCAAAATAGAAGGTTTTATTTTCAGTTATAAATCATGCATGTCATGCAAAGAGGAATTCCAGGAGGGAGATTGCCAGTTGTTTCCTTTACAACTTCCACATGTGTCAGTTCAGTTATAGTTTCCTATTTGTAATTTCCCCTCCATACACTATAAATGAAGGAAGAACCTATGGGTTAAAGGATCAGAATTTGTAATCAACATTCTTGTGTTCCAGACTTTGAGTTGAAACCCTTGATAGCTTTCTGAAAGCTGAGGAATAGAGAGGAGGCAGATTTCCGGAGAACTTTGTGTCAATGGTGTATTTATTCCTTATTTCTTTTTAGATCTTTGCATAAACTTTGTGTTATCTTAGATTTGGATCTAAAACTTTCCTTTTCTTTAAATTATGCATTTCAAGATCTATTTGTTTCATCTATGTGCATGTGATCAACTCTGTCAACTATTGGTTAGGTTGCACATCTCATTTCCTTTCTTCTCGTATTTAATTATTTCCCTTTCCTACACATATTGCTTACAACTGCTTACTTGCTGCAAAATTGCCTAGCTATGGTCCATGAGCTACACAATTAAAGTAAAACCAACAGATAGATATTAGGAAATATAATTGACAAAATCTTACACGGGAGCCTCACCGGTAAATGAGAGAGATTTATCTCATGACTGCCTAGGTTTTCAGCTGTGTAGAAAAACTAGCCAACAAAATAACACATTCGTTTTCATGCCCGAGATCCGCTTGTTCATTTCATGCCCATTTGCAGTTTATTTACTTGGGAAACGATATTCTTATCCATCTTTTAATAATTACAACTATGTGTTGGAACTTATTTCTCCATAATTTGTGAAGTATATTGACTGGAATATCAATATACTTCACAAATTATGGAGAAATAAGTTCCAACACGTAGTTGTAATTATTAAAAGATGGATGGTTCCTTCTCCAGCTCGAGGAATCACAAGGGTCAGGTAATCCTTATTGGGATCGGGCGCTTCCCGGATTTATGTTTCTTCACTTGTCGTCCCAATGGCAAAATCAGCGGTGCACCATGGGTGGTAGACTATGTCCTCGCTAACTGGATATCTCACCTCTTTTATGCTCCTCTGTTTCCCCATTCCCTTGCTTTGACCATGTAGTCCTATCTTTCTCTCTGGTCACTAGTCCTACCACCACCCCTCCTCCCCACCACCACCCTCGCATTTCCTTCTAGTTTGATAATGGGGATTACAAAACATACTCATCTCACATCTGCTGCAACTTTCTCCCCTTTGAGCCTCACTTTTCCATCCCGCCTAGTGCAGAGGCCAAGTATTCGTGCCTATCCTCTATCCCGTGGGAGGTTACAGATTTAGATTACCAAATTTTCCACGCAAAGCATTGAATGAAACTTGGCTATTTTTGGAAAATTGGCTAAAATTAGCAAAATGCTTGGTGTCCCCAGATTTTTCCCTGAAATCTGAGACTACCCCTATGTTAAAATTTTCGTACTTTTAAAATAATGGGTCGTTTTGTGTTTTTATTGCCTAAAAGTTCTTGTATTGTGTCAAGATATTCCCAAAGAGCCATATTAGCCATTTTCGCCAAATACCTAGATTCCCAAAATTGTTATATTCTGTCATCGGGATTTGTCTGCGGGAAATTTGTATTTAATTATTTTGAGCCCCGTTTGAGGCAATTTGTGCTTCGATTTAACCCTGTTGTGATTGAACATATCATTATTCCTATATACCAGAAGGGTTTTAACTAGGAATGAGTTATGCACTTTATTTGTGACTTTTGGCAAACGTTGTGTTTTCTCGTTTCTTTCATTTTCTGTGAAATTTCTCTCGATCAATTCCTTTTCGGTTTGGCCTGATTCTTGGCCTAGAGTAATCTGGGACAACATACGCACATCAGTGCGTAAGGAAGTCGCCATCGAGGTCCGGGTTCACCGGGAAAAGGCGAAGTCGTGCACTAAAAAGCCCTTCGCGGGTTGGGCACGCATTTTGGAAAACAAAGGATTTAAGTGGATCATGAAAAAATAGAAGCGGAGGCGGGTGGGATTTTATTGCGTCGCTTGCAGGTACTTTTTCCCATGATGGAAAAGTCACTTAAGTTGCAGTGGGAAAATTAGAGGCAGCAGGCAGGCGGGAATTTATTGTCTGCCTTGCAGGTAAAAATTCCCATGGTGAAATAAAAGAAAAGTGACTTAAGTGAAATCATGGGATTTTATTGCCTGCCATGCAGGGTAAATAATCCCATTATAAAAGTCAAACGACTTAAGTGAATCATGGGATTTTCAGACTGCCTTGCAGGGTAAATAATCCCATTGTCATGTGACTTTTAAAAATAGAAATTCTTTATTCCAAAAGTGCGACCCACCTTGGGTGAATAATAATGCATTAAATAAATATTTGTTAATATTTATTCACCCAATTTTGGCGCCCAGGCTTGTGGAAAAGTCAACAAAGGGAAGTGGACAAAAGGAATTTAAAAATAGAATTCCAAAATTAAATAAATTTAATTTATTTAATGCAGCCCCATTTGGGAGAGAAATAATACTTTTTAAAGTATTAAATGATTAAATTAAATTCTATTTTCAGTGGCTATGGTCAAAGCACACTGTGAAGCTTAAGTGAAGTGAAGAGTGGATGATTAAATTAATTAAATTTAATTTAATGGATGGCTGTCCTTAATCTTGCAATTTTAGTACCCAGGTTAAAGAGAAGAGCATGATTTTTAATTAATTAATTGCCAGGAATAGGAAGGGCAATTATTAATTATAGAATTATGAGGGTTATATAAGCATGGGCTGCCATAAGGATGAATTAATTAATTCACAAGTGAAGAAGTGCAGCCCAGAGGAAAAGTGTGCCCCATTTGGAGAAGGATTTTGCTCAGAGGAAGGTGGATTTGATGCTAAAAGCTTCTAGTTTTGGTGCATGCTTTGAAGAAGGCTGATTTGTGTCTGCATAATTGTTTGTAGAAGTGATACAGGTGCTCAGGTGATGTTGGTAAAATTCATGTTTGCTTTGCATGCAAATAAAACGTCAAATTTTGGGGCAGCAGGCTTGAATTATGCAGATTTTTGTGATTAAAATTCACTGTGCATGCTCCGGTTGCCATCTTTGTTTGAATTAATTGTAGGAGTTAGATACAGGTGCTTTTATAAAGAAAAGGAACTTATATCAATGTCCAATACATTGAATATTTCCTCCGAATCTGAAGGATTATCCAAATCTGCACCAGTTTTGAAGAATTCCAATCAAATAAGAAGAAAAAGAATTGTTCAAACAAAGATAGACAAAGCTATGGTGAAGAAAGATGAAAAAGAAAGCACAACGGAGTCATGCATCACTTCTAAATTTGTAGATATTGGAGACACGGATCTAGGCTCGGAACCTCTTGCTGAATTGATAGACGATCCAGAGCGGGGAAAGACTTCACTCATGCGTGCAGAAAAACTTCACTCATGCGTGCGGATTAAAAGCAAAGGGAATTATTTGAGCTGCAGCTTTTCCATCCACAAATTCTTAATTGCAGAGTTTGTTATGTAGGTGCAGACCCATATCCAGATGCGATGCAAATCCATATCCAGATCCATCCGATCTCATAGTCAGTTCTGCAAAGCTTCCGACAAAGGCTTGATCCTCTTGTTTCGAATGCACCTGTGAAGAAGTCGGTGCGTGAAAATTCCTTCCAAGATCTTTTTCAAATGCTCCCATCTTCCAAATAAGCCTTCATTGAATTTTCATTCCTCCGTAGTGCTTTCCAATTTTTAATTTCTCATATGCAATTAAAAATAAGGATGATGAGTTATCTACGGCAAACATCAGCATTGATGCATGTATGGAGAAGAACTGCAAAAGCTTCAAGGATAAAAGTGAAGACAAGGCGAAGGCAAAATCCAGCTGTTTCCAAATCCGGTCGTTTCCAATTCTAGCTTGTTTCCGCATCAGCTACTCCCGCATCCAGTTTGGTGAGAATCAAAGACAAAAGAATCAACTGCATGCAGACATGAAAAAGGACAAGACTACAACTTTCCTCTTCCTTCTTCTTTCTTCCGACAAAGTAATTGAGCGATCAATTAAATTATACAACTTAAGTGATTGGTTTAAAAGCCATTACTTGAAGAAGTCAACTACTTAGAGATAGGTGGTGGACATGCAAAATAGAAGGTTCTATTTTTAGTTGCAAATCATACATGTCATGCAAAGAGGAATTCTAGGAGGGAGATTGCCAGTTGTTTCTTTTCCGACTTCCACATGTGCCAGTTCACTCAAAGCTTCCTACTTGTAATTGCCCCTCTAAATTCTATAAGTAGAGGAAGAACCTTCGGGTTAAAGATCAGAATTTGTAAGCAGCAACCTTGTGTTCCAGACTTTGTGCTGAAACCCTTGAGAGCCACTTGAAGCAAAGGAATATACAGGAGCAGATTTTCGGAGAACTTTGTGTCACGGTGTATTGTGTTTCTTGTTTTTTATCTTAGATATTTTAATAAAATTTGTGTTATTTCAGATCTAGATCTAGAGCTACCTCTGCTTATAATTCTGTGTTTATATTTATTGGTTTCTTCTAGGTGCATGCAATCAACTCTGTTATCTATTGATTGGGATGCACATCTTCCCTCATTTCTTCTCTGTGTTTATATAATTCCCTTTCCCTTCTTCTATAAATATTTGCTTTCTTTAACAAATGCTCACTTGCTGCTTCTAATGTTTCGATTATGGTTCATGAACCGAGTAGTTAAAGTAAAACCCCATATAGATATTAAGCATACTTTAATTGACAAATCGACACGGGAGCCTCACCGGTAAATGAGGGAGAGTTATCTCATGATCGCCTAGGTTTTGTGCTATGCGTAAAAATTTAGCCAACAATGCTAAAATAGAGGTTTGTTAAAAATGGAGAGCTAAAAGACAAGCTTGGACAAAAGACAAACGGATAAAGGAGAAAAGACAAAAGGTAAAGTCGAAAAGGAGAAAAGGAGAAAAGACAAAAGGATAAAGCGAGAAAAGACAAAAGGATAAAAAATCAGAAAACACAAAAGGATAAAGTTAGAAAAGGACAAAAGAAGATAAGACAAAAGGTAAAGTAGAAAAGACAAAAGGATAAAGTCAGAAAAGGACAAAAGAAGTTGAGACAAAAGGTAAAGTCGAACAAAGGATAAAGCGAAAAAGACAAAAGCGGAGAAAAGACAAAAGGATAAAGCAAAAGAGAAAAGTCAACAAAAGACAAAAAGTGTTTGTCATTTGTTTTGAACACTTACATGTTTGAAAGAGACAAAGGGGTGAATAAAATACTTATTTTATTCTTGCATGCAGCAAGGGGCAGCCTATATATATGGGCTAATTTTTTTGATAAAGGAGACACTCTTCCAGTTGTTTTGCTCTGGAAATCCTAGCTTGTACTTGCATCTCTGAATATAAAAGCTCCATTTTTGCCTTCTCATATCGCTAGTTTTCTGAGTATTTATCGTGTTTGTCAGGGTATTGTATTGCTTTGTTGTGGAATTTCTTCCTATACTTGCTGTCCCTTAGCTAAACCTTTGACTTAATTTTGCAGATTAGCCTAGAGTTGTGCATGTGTGTGGATCTCTATATTTTCTGTATGCAGTAGTACATGTGTGTGTCAAATCATTGGTGTATCACTTCATTTTATATTTCCTGCATTCCTTCTCCTTTTTCCTTGTCAATTTTATTAGTTTTTAGGTGATTCACAAAGGAACCAGCCTACTCTGGAGGTTCATCTCAGTCATAGGTTACCCACGATCTTGAGGTGTTCCAATTTTTTCAACAGAGAGAGAGTACACACATCATTCTCTATCTGGGTGCACTTCTGGGTGACAACAGACATTTTCTGCACGCCCGGTGGGATAGTACAAAATTTGCTAAAGAAGTTGATGTTAGTCTTTGCAAATATCAGTGTTTGAGACACAAATATTTAGCATCAGTGAACTCCATTGGATCAAGGATCCTATTTTCTCAATCAACAGACCATTTTCCTTCATATTTTCATATTTTTATGAGGTCGTGCAATCATGACTTCAATTCCTCATTGGAATTCCCAGTTTCAAGAGAATTATTACTCCCCTCCACCTCTTTTTCTCAAAATATTCCTCCAGATCAGTACTATAAGTCGTATCATAATGAATATGCCCATGATCCAAACAATTTGTATGATTATCCTAATCATGGTGTTTTTCAGGAGCAGGTATATGACTTGAAGAAGAAGATGGAACATATGAGAGCAACAAGCACTATCAAAGCAACAAAGCTTGGTTTCAGGGTACCCTACCCATGGGACGGTCCTGTACCAAGTAGCCCTCAAGAGAAGATAGAATTTGTGTCTGACTTCATACCACAAATATTAAAGTGGAATGAAGAGATGGAAGCTTACCAATATAGTGTTGAGAAATCATGTCAATGGGGTAATTCTTTACTATCATCATGCAGCCCTCCTATTTCTACCTTCCAACCACTTCAACCGAGCCCAATTTCCAAATTCCTAGCTTTCTTAAAGCTTCTCCTCCACAAGATCTTACACCTCTCCAATCATCTCAACCATTGCAAAAACAGTTAGCAACCCAACCCACCCCTTCCCTCATATTCCCAAGTCCATTGTGGAATGAACCAAATCTAACAAAATGGAGCTTACAGTTTGAGGGCATGGAGATTCCACAGTTGGTTAAGTCTACCATAGAGGAGTGCACAAAAGTGGTTGAAGTTACAGAGCAGCAGGAGGAATATGACCAACATGCAAAGGTTAGAAAAAGTTTTCTCAGATCTATTGAGCTACAACGTGAAGATAATGTTTTGAAGGAGCATGTGAGTGTTTCTAAGGATCAGATCAACAATCTTGAGCCTATATCAATATCAGATCAGCTTGCAGAGGATGAGGTTTTATCAGACTCAGAAGGATCTGATGATGAAGAAGAGCCAATTGAAATTGTAAGTATTACACCTCCATCATCTATCTTCTTCCATGAAGAGTCTCTTGTTATTAAATCTTCCTTTGAGCTTGAAAAGGAATCAAATATGAAGTTGTTTGCAAAAGATGAGGTAGAAAATGTTGCAGATCAGTCTACAAGCATCCAATATGAGTAGGATAGGGCCTTAAGCACTCCAAATGATGAAATTTCACACAAAGAGGAGGGGCAGATCAGAAAAATCAGCTTGTTAGTCATGAAAAGACCATGTCCAATCAGATATTTGACTAGTTTAGAGCCACAAACAGAGTTTCCATCAGTTGTGCTCATTTCAGAGCATAAGAAAGAGCTTCAAGTTGTCAAAAATCAGCCTCAACATCTACAAAGATAGAATTCAGATCCTACAGAGGTGTTTATTCATTTATGGGCTGATATTTTGGGCAAATCAATAGTGCAAGCCATGTTTGCACTCATACCATGTGATCTAGTTGCAAAATTGATCTCATGGCCCCACTTTCTAAGGAAAGGGAGTTATTTCTCTCAACTAGTTTGTGGTTTTGTTTAGCTTTCCTTTTCTATCTGGTTAGAGTAGGGTAGTTTAGGATTTCAATTCAATAAGTGCTTGCATGCACATTGTTTTCCAGTATTTTCTAGTTAGTTTTCTTTCCAAGAAGTGCTTGCATGCACATGTTTTCTTTTGTTGGAGAGGGCATTTCAGTGGTTTTGTTTCAGAGGATGCGAGTTATTGACAGAGGTATGTGACTCCATAGCCCAATGGATGTAGAAGGCTACTGATCTCCTTGTTTAGCAGGCAAACAATCCCGTGATGTCGCCAAAATGTTACCAAATTTTCCACGCAAAGCATTGAATAACACTTGGCTATTTTTGGAAAATTGGCTAAAATTAGCAAAGTGCTAAAATAGAGGTTTGCTAAAAATGGAGGAGCTAAAAGACAAGCTTGCAAAAGACAAAAGGATAAAGCAGAAAAGACAAAAGGTAAATTCAGAAAAGGACAAAAGAAGAAAAGACAAAAGGATAAAGCAGAAAAGACAAAAGCGAGAAAAGTAGAAAAGACAAAAGCAAAAAAGACAAAAGGATAAAACAGAAAAGACAAAAGGATAAAGTCGAAAAGGACAAAAGAAGATAAGACAAAAGGTAAAGCAAAAAGACAAAAGGATAAAATTAGAAAAGGACAAAACAAGATAAGACAAAAGGTAAAGTCAAAAAAGGACAAAAGGAGAAAAGACAAAAGGATAAAGTAGAAACGACAAAAGGGGAGAAAAGACAAAAGGATAAAGCAAAAGAGAAAAGTCAACAAAAGACAAAAAAAGTTTCTGTTTGTTTTGAACACTTATATGTTTGAAAGAGACAAAGGGGTGAATAAAATACTTATTTTATTCTTGCATGTAGCAAGGGGCAGCCTATATATATGGGCTGATTTTTTTGATAAAGGAGACACTCTTCCAGTTGTTTTGCTCTGGAAATCCTAGCTTGTACTTGCATCTTTGAATAGAAAAACTCCATTTTTGCCTTCTCATATCGCTGGTTTTCTGAGTATTCATCGTGTTTATCAGGGTATTGTATTGCTTTGTTGTGGAATTTCTTCCCTATACTGCTGTCCCTTACCTAAACCTTTGAATTAATTTTGCAGATTAGCCTAGAGTTGTGCATGTGTGTGGATCTCTATATTTTTTGTATGCAGTAGTACATGTGTGTGTCAAATCATTGGTGTATCACCTCATTTTATATTTCCCGCATTCCTTCTCCCTTTTCCTTGTCAATTTTATTAGTTTTTAGGTGATTCACAAAGGAACCAACCCACTCTGGAGGTTCATCTCAGTCATAGGTTACCCACGACCTTGAGGTGTTCCAATTTTTTCAATAGGAGAGAGAGTACACACATCATTCTCTATCTGGGTGCACTTCTAGGTGACAACAATACCAATAGCCAAGAGATGGGTCGCTCCATCTTGCACAATGAACATACAGGTACTGCAATTTTATTCTTCAAAACAACACTACTGGAAATAGTAAAAATCATGAAGACTCAATCGAAAATCCCGTGTAAAATTCCTCCAAAGCTCTAAGAGGGTTTTTGTCCTTCGAGTCAAATCCTAAGGGTTGTCGTCCTTAGAATATTTTTGCCAAAGCTCAAGGGTTCAAATGCAAATTAGAAATTATAAAAATGATCATAGCATGCCTTCCCCTCAAGTCGACTTCTCCTTATAAAGGAAGAAGAGACCCAAAACAACCTCTAAAATGTCCAATCAACATGCAATGATTTTCTCTATGCAATTTCTACCCTCCATTTTCCTTCCTAGGACAAGTCACATTTTTCCATAGGGAGGATACAAAAATACAATGCTTTTTATCTTTTCTAAGTTCCCATGATCCCTCCTCAATGCAAGTCGCCATTCTCCCTAGGGAGAATACAAAATGTATTTGGACCACTAATAATTGCCCCCAAGGCTAGTAGCACCTTCCTATAGGGATTACAAATTTTATAAGTGCTTTTTCTACATTTATATAATTAAGTTAAATAAATTAATATAAGTGCTTTATTATTTTTTCTTTTCTTTTGGCACTTTATAATAATTTATTGTAACTTAAGCCACCCTTGTGATCACCCTTTGGCCATCGGGTTGACAAAATAGGCCAAAGGTCTTCAATTGGGAAGGGGATATTACAATCCTCCCTTCCCAAAATTGCTTGCCCTCAAGCAATTCCAAATTTGTTTTGTCCAAGTGCCATGCACAAGAGACAAAACATGCTGAAGTGATCTCGCCACTCACACCCCTGTACTGTCAAGTGGGCTAAAACTTGCCACCATATATCATCCACAAGATGCTCATATACATATACTTGGAATAATGGTTCAACAAACTCCATATTGAAGACTTCATCTTCTACCATATCATGCATCTCATGATGGAAATAAATTGGAATATGCAGCAATAAATAAGACGCATTATTATGTTCTTCATACCTTGGAGTATCACCAACATCCACGTCAATCTTGGACTTCACAATGGCTTGACTTTGCTGCACCAATTCCCCTTCATTCTTGTTCGGAATGGGCTGAATATTGTTGTGAATCATCTCCTGCGATAAATGAGATGGCATACCTTCTTCCACACATTCTTCAATCCGAGCAATCTGCCCTCCTTGGAAAGATATTTCCATGCTCTTGGCTGCCATATCTTGAGGAATATCATTCCTCATACCTTGCTGCCCACTAATAGAAGAAGTTTTTTCCTTGAACTCTTGTAGGTGTTGTCTTGCTTGAGTGGCTATCATCCTAGCAGCTCTAGCTCTGCTATTCCATTCCTCACACTTTTTAAGAGTTTCCATTACATCCTCCTTGCTTGCATATATGAATTTCTTCTCATGTCTATTATCAATTTCTCTAGCAATCAAAGTTTCACTAACACCATTATCTTGCTCAATGGAAATCATACCTTTTGGAGCTTCTTCTTCTTGCATGTTGGAATACACAATGGGCTGATTTCTCTCCAAGTGTAGATCTGATTTGGTAGACTCCATGATTTTGTTTCCTTGTTCAACCTGCACATCAAATCTCTCTAGAAATTTTTGTGAGAAACCTGCAAGTGAATCAATGGATTCAACCCCTTGGGTCTTCAACAATTGATGCCACCATTTATGTGCTACTCCATCCATGTATATAGAAATGAGATTGAGGGCATCCTCTTGACACAAAGGATTACAACACAAAAATGTTTTAAATTTTTCCAACCAACACCTAGCAGAGATCTCCTCTATTCCATCAAAGAAAGGGACTTGGGTCCACTTCATCTTTGCATACAGATCTGATTTTTTCCTCACACAAGCTAGGAGGATTTCACGCTCTGATACCACTATAATGTCCCCTTTTGGACATTTTTTGACCAAGTTGGATTTTAGGCAAACCCAACTCACCAAAACAAATTTGTAGAAGATATAGCAATCATTAACAAGGCAGATCTGAATTTTTAATGAGAAGTGCGACTAGGGTAGAATTGAAAACTCACACAAATCAACGATTAAATTCATACCCACTTACTCCAAACTGATTTCCATATTTTTAACAGCCCAAACATGAATAAAATCTGATTTTTAGAACAATAATGGACTGGAAAATAATGCAGAAATCTGCAGACCTGGGAGGCTGAAAATAACACTTTATAACCTTCCAAAAATTCTGAAAATAACTTACTTTGATTCCCAAAATTCAGTACAATGGGTAGCAACAATTAACAGACCTGCTATGTCTCCAAAATAGCTCAAAATGCTTTGGAAAATCCTGTGTAGAAATTCCTACAAAGCTCTAAGAGGGTTTTCGTCCTCTAGAGTCAAATCCTAAGGGTTTTCATCCTCTAGAGTCAAATCCTAAGGGTTTTCATTCTTAGAATATTTTTGCAAAAGCTCAAGGCTTCAAATGCAAATCAGAAATTATAAAAATGATCATAACATGCCTTCCCCTCCAGTCGACTTCTCCTTATAAAGGAAGAAGAGACCCAAAACAACCTCCAAAATGTCCATCAATATGCAATGATTTTATCTCAGGCAATTTCTACCCTCCATTTTCCTTCCTAAGGCAAGTCACATTTTTCCATAGGGAGGATACAAAAATACAATGCTTTTTATCTTTGCTAAGTTCCCATGATCCCTCCTCAATGCAAGTCGCCATTCTCCTTAGGGAGAATACAAAATGTATTTGGACCACTAATAATTGTCCCCAAGGCTAGTAACACCTTCCTATAGGGATTACAAATTTTATAAGTGCTTTTTCTATATTTATATAATTAAGTTAAATAAATTAATATAAGTGCTTTATTATTTTTCTTTTCTTTGGCACTTTATAATAATTTATTGTAACTTAAGCCACCCTTGTGATCACCCTTTGGCCGTCGGGTTGACAAAATAGGCCAAAGGTCTTCAATTGGGAAGGGGATATTACACCCTTTCTTCCTCTCACTTGTATTTCCACCCCCATTTTGGGTGCGTGTGATTTTTCCTTCCGGTTGGCCACCTCTTTTGGCTTTTGTACTTGTCTTTCTTGGGAACTCTTTGGTTTTCCCGCTTTGTATCGGTGCTCACTGTTTTCTATAGTCCCTTTGACCTACTTTTGTGGTCATTTGTTGGACATTAATATATTTATCTTATCTATCTATTATGGTTTCCTCTCTCTTGGTTTTAGCCAATTAAATATTGAGACTAGCACCTAACTTTTTATTGGAGACTCTAGATGTGGTCATATCATATATACTACTGGGATTCTCTCTATTGAATCTTTCTTGAGATACAAAATATTAATTGTGTTCAATAATTTACTGATTCGCATCATTATCTTCTGAAATTGATTCCTTGGGTCCTTTTCTGCTGATTTTGAATATCTTAAAGGATTCATTTTACATTTATTAGTGACAATCTATGATTTGCAACGTTGATTGCAATATTGGCATTTCTGTGATTTTGAACTAGTATATTTTTTAAACATGTAAGATTTTTTTTTGAAATGTCTATTATCAATTGTTTTCAACTCTAATTTCATGATTTCATAAATAGTAGAACATGAAAGACAATTTGAATAACATTGTAAAATTTTGCTATAGTTAAAACTCAAAAGTCAAGCTACAATTGTGGTTTCCACACATTTTGGTACAGGAATTGTGAGGGAACCTAAATGGAGTCACCTCAAAGAGCTACACAAGGCTATTAAACTTTGTGAAACAGCTTTGATCAACTCAGACCCTGTTTACCTTGATCTTGGACCTCAGTTAGAGGTTTGTTTTGGTTTACCACAAAATATATACGATCCTTGGTTTCTTTTTTGGGTATGGAATTGCTTTCTTTCTTTTCAAGAATGGAAATGATTCAATCTTTTGATAAAATTTCTTTATATCAATGAATTTTCAGTTGATAAAAATATAAATATATCGCTGATAACTAAGCTTTGCTGCACAACTACTGAAAATAATACAAGGGTTCTATCTCATTTTTAAACGTTCTATCTAACTGCATTATCAAGAACTTTGATCAATAATTCTACACTATTGTTATATTATATTATAACTAGCTTGTCCCAAAATCACGCTTTGTTTTGATCATTTTTGTATATAGCATTTTGAGAAAGGATATTTTGTAGTATTAGTTAAAATAAGTGATGTTAAATTCATAATGCATAAATCTTAAGATACAATAGACTGGAAAACACCAGCCAGTACAGTTTCTTGACAAGTGCCCTGCCAAAGGGAAGAGGAGCCAAAAATGATGTCTGGAAATCAAAGTAAGAAAAGCTTCAAAGCATTACGATGAAGAAATTAACAATATTTTATTCTCCAAATCACTTTCAAGTGCTTATCTGAGATATGAAGAGCTGAAAGATGATCTTGATGATGTTAATTTTAAATCGGAGACATCAGTTTTACAAATAAACCCATGAGTGAAAATATTGCACTAAGCCATCATGTTCAAAAAATCCCTTAATCAACAACTCGAGTCAAATAACCATCATATGTTAGAATCTATGTTCCAGGGGGATGCTTCCCCTACCTTTTTAGGCTCTTCCCTGTACTGGGAACGTTTTGGAAACTCGGGACGGGTAGGAAATGCCCCATACCCGTCCCCAATCTGCTAATAAAATCGGGGACATCCCCGGGACGTTAAAATTTGAGCAGGGTACGGCAAGGGACGTCCAGACGTGTCCGGTACGGCCAGGGGACTTCTACAAGTCCCCTAACTGTACCAAGGATGTCTGGGCGTCCCCTACATCCCAGAAAAGGTAAAGTTAATTTAAAAAAAAAAAACCACATCTCCAAGCAATAATGAGGAATAACTCTTCCATTTATAGGCATATAACATCCATGTGCAGATATCCATTAACAGCTCAAGCCACTTTTTATCAACTTGCTCTGTTTTCCTCATGTTTTAGCCACTTTTCCTCACTTGCATGGATTTGATATCCTCATTCTTTGTTGCTGTGTGTAAACCTGACCTTGAACCATCATTTCTAAGTTTAAACATTGGTGTTTGAGGGATCATACTGCTGCTGGATCTGTCCCGCAGAGAAAATCCCCTTTCTTCTCTGTTTAAAACATTCTCTCCATATTCAATAGCTCATCCCTCCTTCCACGTGATTGCTGCGCTAAAAATGTTATTGGATCCTTCAATGGTAATGCAAACAAACCTGGTTCCATGCCTCAATCAATACATTTGCTGCTTGCGTCTACAGGGCGATTTTTAAACTAAAAACTAGGTATGGTTTGCTTGCAAACTGATTTCGTGTCTTTGACTTATTCTCTTCTTTGATGAAAACTTGTGGAGGGTGTTCATGCTTCATTGATCCCCAACATCATCATTATGACCTCCCTGAAGTTCTGGCTTTGAATTTCCCAAATTGGCCATGTGGAGATGTGGAAAATGGCATCCAAGAAAACTAAAATTTCACATTCCTTTGCAATTTATTTGGTTTGGACCTATCAATATTATACACCCGTCCATGCTGGGCACCACTGATGTTTCCATTTTTCTTGGATCCACCTCAACCATAAATTCTGTATGCCACCTGCTTGTTGTAATAGTCACCATGTTAAATTCAAGTTTTTGATTGGTTGATGCAGATTGCTGATTTGCTTTTGAAATTTTATGCTTGATGATGCATATGATTGCATTTGAATTGTTTTTGTGCAGGTGTTGTGTACTATATACTTTTTCTATGTTTCAGAGATATTGTAGTGAGTACTTGAAACTTGCAGCCCTTGGGCATTTCATTGTAATTATTATTGTAATTGAAACTTGAATCTTATGTGAAATCTCAATTCAGCTCCAATTTTATGTATTAAGGTTCTATAATATGTGTGATGAATGCTTTATCAATGTTATCATATGAATATTTGAAATTTCCTATATTTTTTATATTTTCCCTTATTTTTAATAGCCATCCCCTAAAAAAAGGCCTCCAAAAAAATCCATCCTGGAAACACGTCCCCCATCCCTGCCATCCCCGTCCCGGAAACTTGGTGGAACATAGGTTAGAATACATGAATAGAGAAGGAATCAAGAGAAACTAGAATGCACACATCTTAGATTCTCTGTCATTTTAGCATGCAAGAGATTGTTACAAAATGGTTGGGGTGGTTATGAATGCACATTGGTTAGTACTTAGCTAATAGTGAATAATAAATGATAAGCCTTATATTTTGATACCTTCTCTTAAGGCTTAAACTACAAAAATAATAAACAAACATATTAATAGCAAATTAAAATAACAAAACCAAATAGGACCATTCTTAAGAAACTTTCTCTTTGAAAATAGTTCTTTGTCTAGGAATAGCTCCATCAAGCTGCCTCATAACCTTCATAAAGGTGTAGCTCCCGAGCTGAATTCCCAAGTTCCCGAATTTCACCTCCCCAAACTCCCAAATATCAAACCTCCTGAATCATTGGACAACCATCCATATTGAGCAAAATCCACAATGCTCCATTGAGTTGTTTCATGACCCTTATAAGAGCATAATTCTCAAGATCCACAAACTCCCAAACTAACTAGACATCCATTCATGCTCGAGCTTCATTTACACTAGATTCTATCCTATTTGTAAAGAGTATGGGCTTCCTTAAAATGCGTATCCTTCGTCAACCAATTCTTCACCACTTTCAACATCCGGAGGATCCCCAATAATGGCTATATCCCCTTTGTCTTTATCTGATCTTCTATGATAGTTTCTTGAGTATAATGCACTCTCATGTTGAGGATCACCTTTGTGTCTCTTTTGTGGTCATTCATCTTAAAGGAAATCATGATGCCAATTTAAATCGAACCCCTCCGACAGAAAATAAAGTGCAGTTGTAAGATTGAGCTTATCTTGTTTGCAAATGTCTCTTTGAGCACCAAAGGAATCTTGAATAACACTTCAAATGAAAACACCCAATGCTATTTTTTTAAAGCATCCAATTCAAAATGGTACCGAACTACAAATAAAATATGTGTGCCTTGGATATCTTACGAAGTCTTCCTTCTCGCTCATGTAATTTTTCTTCCTTCTTCCTTAAGTGCAAAGGAATTAGAAGCTGTAACCACCCTTAAACTTTGTTAATCCCACCTTCTAAGGATCAAATGTCCTCGATTCTGCAAGATTATGACCTGCCTATAACCTCAAACACGCCTTGGAATTTTTGACTACAATGGTGGAGATTGTATTTTTATTAGCATTTTTCATGATTTCTCCCTCTCTTTCCCCACGTGAACCTCAATTTATTCCCTCAAACTTTGTAACAATTTTAATAGTCGTGATTTAATAGAGATCACCCTCGCAATTTGATAGAGATTTTAACAGAGGCTATGTTATCCAAATTCACCCCCCGGGTTAATTTGATAACATGCATCGAATTCTCAAGTCCTGTGCAAATGGATTGATTCAGGGCAAAAATCATGTTTCTAGGGTCCCCTCGAATTTTTTCTAAGTCCCCTGTCCGAGAGGAAAAGAGCAAGTTCTGAGGAAAGGTGAAAAAAGCGGCAAAAACAAGCTTGGGACAGGAAAAATCGTGAAAATTGGCTAAGTCCTAGTCCTCGCAAAAGTTGGAACAGTTGGGACATCGAGGCGCGGATCGGCTAAAAAGCCTCCAGCGCGCCCGCCGAGCAAAGGGACATCCGGGACATCGGACGCAGACGCGGAAAGCCGGTTCGGCCGAAGGAGAAGAAAATCGACTAACAGCTGGGACATCTGGGCCACGAGGACGCGAAGGACGCGAAAAGGCGAAGCGGCCGAGAGCAAAGGAAGCCCATTTCGGGCGGTTCGAAGAATTTGTCCCTGCATACCGGGACAGCAAGCTGGAACAAATGTACGCGAAGGATGCGAACCGGCCGTTTGGCCGAAATGGGGAACTTCAAAGACCGGGACAATTGACGGCGAAGGGACGCGTGGGACGCGGATAGCCGAAGGAGCCGAAAGCCAATCAAGCAACGCCACGTGTCATCGGCCGAATGAGGGACAAGGAAGCCCATTTCGGGCGGATCGGGAGTTTTTGTCCCAAACAGCATTGGGACATCCGGGACAAAGGGACGCGAAGGGCGCGAAAAGCCGGCAGACCCACGGACCAATCAAATCACGACACGTGTCACAAGGGAGAAAGTCCAAAAGTCAAAGGGCGAGGTTTCAAGCACTGACCCGAGCCAATAAAAAGAGGACACGTGTCCAATGAAGCAGGAAGGAGAGAGAATTACGCATCCAATCAGCGCTTGACACGTGTCATCCAGGTGGCAGAGCGCGGAAAGATTTTCAAAACACCTGCTTTTGTGCCGTAAATCTTCGGATCGACATATCTTTCGATCTAGAGCTCGGATTTGCACGCTCTTTATATCAACGGAAAGCTTATGAAATTCTCTACGTGATTCTCGGGGTTAATCTTGAATTTTGGTGCAAATCTGAGAGAGAAAATTGAGAAACGACTCTGACGCGTGTTCATGGCCGTAAGTGATATTTCAGCGACCGTGCATTTAATGCGTAATGGGTCGCATTCTCCCGTAATTCGGTCAAAGTGACAGGGTATGGGTCAGTAAGGTCCCCATGACGCTTTTAATGCATCTGCAATGAGGAGGGATGGGCTCTCATGTTTTTGTACGTTTTCCCCCCCGGCTCGACCTCGCACTCTAAAAGCCGATTTGGCTCATTTCTAAAAGGGGGAACATTTTTGGGCATAATGACTTCTTCTTTCACCTCCAACAAGTGATGGATGCAGGATCGAGACCTCTCCAAAGATCAGTAATAGTTTTCTTTACCTCTCTCGAGGGTGTAATGCGTGTTTTGACACTGAAATGATAATGCAAGCTCTGTGAATGGGTTTCAGTCCTCTGTTTGTATTATTTGCTTCATTTTAGATCCTAAATTATACCTTATCAGTCTATGTATGTTTTATGTTGTGAACTTTGGTCTGTGTCTATTTGCATGACAAATATGTTTCACCACTCCTTTTGGTGCATCACCATCTTTAGTTAGTTTCAATTTTTGCACTTCTACCCCTGTCTCCTTACAAGTTAGAGTAGGATTAGGATCTGAACCTCTAGTAGTTGTGCAAGCATTAGATCTAAATCAGAGGAGTTTGAGGAACCAACCTCTAACTGAGATTCATCTCTCGCCTTTCACAAGTCCCCACACTTGAGAGAGGGTTTCCATGTTGTGCAATCACACCGGATGCTAGAGTGATCAACCTAGAAGCCCGATCTCGCATCCAGGGGCCTGTGTGAGTCTACAACAACAGCTTTTGCACGCCTGGTGGGACAGAGATCTCATTTTTATCACAGCAAGTTGATGTGCGTCTGCTGCAATTTTCTTGCTTATAAGAGCTATTATTTGCATATCTAGCGACTCCAAGGGGAAGAATCAACTGGTTCCAAGCTCAGGCCTGAAAACTCATGAGAAGAATCACCACAAGGTCAAGAGTTGGAGAAGAAGAAGTGTTGTTTGAATACCTGCAATTATCTCCAAGAAGAAGGCAAAGAGGAAGAAGGATTCAAAGGTCTCCATCTCCAACAAACAAAACTCTCTCAACTCCTCCACACGACAGCCTTTCATTCAAGATATCAAGGGTTTTAAGACCGATTAGAATGGCTTAAAACAATCCCTACGTCAACTTCACAGGCAAAGCAGCCCACTTGCCCTCAATGCACGACATCCAGCCTCCTATTGCAGCCTTGAAGAACATTCCCACTTCACTAGAGAAAATCGATACTCCAGTGATCATGTTAAAGATATTGCTAACCTTTGTGCAATCCATGAAATCAATGAAATGCAAGTGGTCATCAAGTTCTCGCATCTTCCTTCAAGGGTAAAGCATTACAATGGTTTAGGAGCCTTGAAGAACCGGTCAACTTCTAATCAACAGGTCCAAATGCAAGAGAAGGTACTCACAAATGCTGCCCAGCCTGAAGAAAGTCATGGAGGACAGCAAGGTAAGATGTCAAACCCCTCCTTTCTATGTTTCGTTGATCATTGGAAATCAGCTAGTACATAATCGCATGATAGACTCCGGGGCAAGTAGCTCAAGAATGCCTAAACAAATAGCTGATCAGCTAGGGCTCCAAAGATGAAATAACATCCAAAGGGGTAGTGCGGTTAGATGGAACAGCAAAGCAACAGCTTGGAGTGATTAGAAACTTGAGTCTTACCTCGCATGCATGTCCAAATGTTGTTGTTTTACAAGATGTATCAATCATAGACCTTCCACCACTCTTTGCCCTTTGCTTGTCAAGGGACTTCACACCAAGATCGGGGGTATTTGTCTCTGATTGGTCACACATGCTATTCGAACAAGATATGGAACTAAGGCCACGATCAGATCCGAACCTATTGCAAACTTCCATATTGAGCCTTACACTCCAAGTCGATTAATGCCAATTGTTCAAAGATTTGATCAAGAAGATCACCCTAGCACCGATGAAGCTGACACCAAGGTTAGAAGTATCCCGGATCTAACTCTTGATGAATGGGCAAACAAGACACATGCTTTTGATCCCTATCAAGAAGTAGAAGAATCTGCGCTAGGAGTTTATTGTTTACATGAAGAGAATCAACCTCTCCCCAGCATCACCAAGCCGGATCATAAAGACAAGAATGAAGTATGGCAATTGTTCTTTGATGGGTCAAGGAGTAGACAAGGTGCAGGAGGAGGAGCTATGCTCATCTCACCGCAAGGTATAAGGTATTACTCAGCCTTCCGTTTCCAGTTTTCCTGTTCAAACAACACGGCTGAGTATGAAGCCTTAATTCATGGACTGCACTGGGCAATGAAGAAAGGCATCAAGAATTTACAAGTATTTGGTGATAGTGAGCTGATCGTAAAACCAAGTCAAAGGAAAAATGCTGCCAAAATGATCTTGTCAAGAACTACAAAAATCGGTATGGGATCTTATCAAGATCTTGAAGCTTTTAGCATCGGTTCTATCCCAAGAAAAAGAATGAAGCACCGACAAAGCTAGCAGCAATCGGGGCTGCATTTGATGTCATGTGGAAAGTATCAAAAGTGAGAAGTCTCACCTCATATCAAATTGGTCAGTGAGACCAGCTGTTCCCGGATAACAATACAAGTTGGCAAGTCTTCGAGAATGATCAGCAAATTGTTAATTTCCTACAAGAAGAAGCTAAGTTCTCCGCCAGAATCAAGACAAGCCGCATCAGCAGATGGTGACCAAGTGGTGCAAACAGAACTAACAAATTACCAAAAGGCCTCATAACCTCGAGTCAATCTTCAACCCGAATGATCAGGGCCCGAAGGAGAAAACGAACATTCAAGTAAAGGGTGAAGATTCGAGCCTATTTTAGTGGAAGAAGGCAAAACATCGCAGATTGGCAAAGTAAGTACCTCACAAGAGAAATCTGATTTTGTTCAGTTTGTCAAGAGTTCCCATGATGTCTTTGCTTGGACTTACAAAGATCTAAGAGGTTTCAACCCAAAGTCAGGCACAACATACTATTGAGCCGATCCGAATCCAAGCCTCGTCGACAAAAAAAGCAAAGGCCAAGAATCCCCATATTGAACCTCTCATGAGAAAAGAGTTAAGCAAGCTTATTGAGGCCAAGATCATCTTCCCCATCAAACACTCAAGTTGGGTCGCCAACTTAGTCCCAAATGAAAGAAGAATGGAGAGATTAGGTTGTGTGTCGACTTCGTAGACTTGAATAGAGCCTCTCTCAAGGATCATTATCTACTCCCTTTCATGGAGCAAATATTGCAGGTCAGGCTGGTTCGTAAAGGTTTTCACTACTTGATGGCTACTCGTGCTACAATCGATTATGGTGAGGGAGGAAGATCAGGCTTCAAGACAAATTCACAACCAAATGGGGAACATATGCCTACAAGAAGATGCCATTTGGCCTATCAAATGCCGGAGCCACTTTCCAAAGGGCAATGGTTATGGCATTCAAGGGGTTGATCAATAAAATAGTTTTGATATATATGGATGACATCACCGTATTCTCCAAAATGCAAAGGATCACCTTTTTCATCCGAGGCGGTATTTCGTGAGGTGTAGAAGATTTGGAGTATCATCAATCCCAAAAATGCATATTCCTCGGCTCATGAGGGGAAACTTCTAGGCCATATTGTCTCGAAAGAGGGACCGACAATTGATCCAGAGAGAGTCAAGCCATAAGAGCACTACCATTGTCAAGTCATAAGAAGGCTCTTCAAAGCTTCTTGGGAAGGATCAATTTTGTCCGCAGGTTTGTCCTGCATTTCACAGCCCTTGTCAAGCCCATCACCAAAATGTTAAAGAAGAGCATGGCTTTTAAGTGGACAGCAGAAGGCAAGGAGAGTTTTGAAGCAATCAAAGAAGCTATCTCTCAAGCACCAACTCTCATCAACCTGGACTTCTCCAAGGATTTCATCCTCTATGCATTTGGAGGTGATGACACTATTTCTGCCATTCTAGTACAGCAGAACAAAGATAATGATGAGCAGCCGGTTGCCTTCTTCAGCCAGAGCCTAGATGACTATGAGGTGAGGTACTCTTTTATTGAGAAGCATGTGCTTGCAGTAATCAGAAGCTTGAAGAAATTCAAGCATTTAATCTCAAACAACAAGGTCCAGTTGCTGGTCTCACATGCTGGAGTTAAGGACTTCCTCCTCAACAAGGATTTGAATGAGAAAAGGGCAGGTTGGATCACCCGTGTCATGGAATATGACATTGAGATCAAGATCACCAAGCTGGTAAGAGGGAAAGGATTGTGTGAGCAGCTGGTTTTGGGGAAGCAAAAAGAAGTATGCAACAAAGAAGAAACTGTTTTGACAGTCCAGGACAGCCATGAGCCAAGTGGCAATCATGAAGAAGACAATGCTTCCCCCACTCCTTGCTGGACCCAAGGTATTATGCACTTCCTAGGCATAGGCCTATGCCCTTCGAGATGAACAAGACCCAAAGGAGACACTTCAGATTGCAGGCTGTCCCGTATGCCATTGTTGATGGAGTTTTGTTCAAGAAAGATGTGAATGGAGTGCTGCTGAGATGCATTAGCACAAATCAGATTCAAAGGGTATTAGAAGAGTTCCATGATGGACCAGCTGGTGGCCATTTTGCACCAAGAGTGACAGCTCTAAAAATCATGAAGGCTGGTTATTATTGGCCTAAAATATTCAGTGATTGTTATGCATGGATCAAGAGGTGTAAGAATTGTGCATTCTTCACAGGAAAAGAGAAGTTTTCTGCCCTTCCATTGCATCCAATCTCAGTTGACCAGCCATTCATGCAATGGGGTTTGGACTTCATTGGAGTCATTAATCCCAATTCAAGCCAAGGGCACAAATGGATTTTGACAAACCACGACTACTTCACCAAATGGACAAAAGAGCACTCAAAGAGGCGAATGAGTCTAAGATCTTAGACTTTTATGAGGGGATAACAACCAGATTTGGTGTACCTGCCACAATAATCTCTCGATAATGCATCGGCATTCATCGATCCAGGTGACCGAGTGGGCTGTTAAGAACGGTATTTACCTAAGCACTTCATCGAACTATTACCCTCGTGGTAATGGCCGTGCCGAGTCTACAAACAAGAACTTGTTGAGGATCATTAGGAGGACTCTTGATGAGAATCGAGGTCTTGGCATACCAAGCTGAAATCAGCCTTATGGGTTGATAGGATCACTCCCAAAAGATCCACAGTAATTCTCCATTCAGGCTTGTCTTATGGAAAGGAAGCAATCTTGCCCATGTGACTAGAGTTGCCAACATTGGAACTCATGAAGCAAATGGAGTTGCTTGAATTTGAGCCCATGGAGGTGAGGTATGCAGAGTTGATGGAGCAGCAAGATCGATCGTAAATCGTGCATCCCAAGCAATAGAAAAGGATCAAGCTTTGATCAAGAAGACCTTTGATAGAAGGCCAAAGATAGATCTTTTCAAGTCGGAGATCTAGTGTTGAAATGGGATGTGGACAGAGCAAAACCGGGAAGGCATTCAAAATTTGATGCCATTTGGAGTGGCCCATACGTGGTCACAAAGTGCAAGAACAACAATGCTTTCCAATTGGCCTCATTGATGGTGAAGAATCGCAGATTCCACAATGGAATCTATCTCAAGCGTTCTTTGCTAGAGGGAAGTTCACTACCTCTCGTAAATATTAGATTAGATTTTCTTTCTCCAAGTGCTTGTGCACATTGTTTTGCTGTAGGTTAGTCTTGTTTTCCCTAAGTGCTTTGGCACAGCTTGTTGTCCATGGAGATGTTTAGCAGTCCTTGCTTTCATCAGTGATATTCCATCTTCCTCCTTGCACATTCTCGAGTCGGGCTTGAGGTTCTAAACAGAATATTTGATGACTCCATGCCCAATGGATCGCTTAAGGCAACTGGTATCTTCTACCTAAGCAGGTAACCCCGCTGAGTCACCAATTGTTATCCAAATTCACCCCCCAGGGTTAATTTGATAACATGCATCGAAATTCTCAAGCCCTGCAAATGGATTGATTCAGTGGCAAAAATCATGTTTTTAGGGTCCCCTCGAATCTTTTCTAAGTCCCCTGTCCGAGAGGAAAAGAGCAAGTTCGAGGAAAGGTGAAAAAGCGCAAAAACAAGCTTGGGACAGAAAATCGTGAAAATTGGCTAAGTCCTAATCCTCGCAAAAGTTGAAACCGTTGGGACATCAAGGCGCGGATCGGCCTAAAAGCCTCCAGCGCCCGCGGCAAAGGGACATCTGGGACATCGGGACGCGCAGGACGCGAAAGCCGGTTCGGCCGAAGGAGAAGAAAATCGACTAACAGTCTGGGACATCTGGGCCACGAGGATGCGAAGGACGCGAAAAGGCGAAGCGGCCGAGAGCAAAGGAAGCCCATTTCAGGCGGTTCAGAAGAATTTGTCCCACATACCGGGACAGGAACAAATGTACGCGAAGGATGCGAACCGGCCGGTTTGGCCGAAATGGGGAACTTCAAAGATCGGGCCAATTATGAGCAAAAGGGACGCGTGGGACGCGGATAAACAAGGAGCCGAAAGCCAATCAAGCAACGCCACGTGTCATCGGCCGAATGAGGGACAAGGAAGCCCATTTCGGGCGGATCGGGAGTTTTTGTCCCAAACAGTTTGGGACATCCGGGACAGAGGGACGCGAAGGGCGCGAAAAGCCGGCAGACCCGCGGACCAATCAAATCACGACACGTGTCACAAGGGAGAAAGTCCAAAAGTCAAAGGGCGAGGTTTCAAGCACTGACCCGAGCCAATAAAAAGAGGACACGTGTCCAATGAAGGAAGGAGAGAGAATTACGCATCCAATCAGCGCTTGACATGTGTCATCCAGGTGGCAGAGCGCGGGAAAGATTTTCAAAACACGTTTTCCCCTGTTTTGTGCCGTAAATCTTCGGATATCTTTCGATCCAGAGCTCGGATTTGCATGTTCTTTATATCAACGGAAAGCTTATGAAATTCTCTACATGATTCTAGGGTTAATCTTGAATTTTGGTGCAGTATCTGAAATAGAAAATTGAGAAACGACTCTGACGCGTGTTCATGGCCGTAAGTGATATTTCAGCGACCGTATTTAATGCGTAATGGGTCGATTCTCCGTAATTCGGTCAAAGTGACAGGTATGGGTCATGTAAGGTCCCCCATGACGCTTTTAATGCATCTGCAATGAGGAGGGATGGGCTCTCATGTTTTTGTACGTTTTCATCGTCCCCCGGCTCGACCTCGCACTCTAAAAGCCGATTTGGCTCATTTCTAAAAGGGGGAACATTTTTGGGCATAACAGACTTCTTCTTTCACCTCCAAGAAGTGATGGATGCAGGATCGACCTCTCCAAAGATCAGTAATAGTTTTCTTTTACCTCTCTCGAGGGTGTAATGCGTGTTTTGACACCGAAATGATAATGCAAGCTCGTGAATGGGTTTCACCTCTGCTTGTATTATTTGCTTCATTTTAGATCCTAAATTATACCTTATCAATTGTATATGTTTTATGTTGTGAACTTTGGTCTCGTGTCTATTTGCATGACAAGTATGTTTCACCACTCCTTTTGGTGCATCACCATCTTTACTTAGTTTCAATTTTTGCACTTCTACCCCGTCTCCTCAAGTTAGAGTAGGATTAGGATCTCGAACCTCTCGTAGTTGTGCAAGCATTAGATCTAAATTAGAGGAGTTTGAGGAACCAGCCTCTAATCTGAGATTCATCTCTCGCCACAAGTCCCCACACTTGGAGAGAGGTTTCCATGTTGTGCAATCACACTCGGATGCTAGAGTGATCAACCTAGAAGCCTGATCTCGCATCCAGGGGTGATGTGAGTCTCAACAACAAAGTTATTTGGTCACGATTTAATAGATTACTCGTCGCAATTTTTGGGTTTAACAAATTATGTTGACTTTTCCTTGTCGACTATATTTGTGTTCCCTAACAATCTCACATCCTCCTCGAACTTCAATTTGCAAACTCTTTTGAGCATCAAGGTCTCGATAAGATGTGAATAGAGAAGGAATGAAGATAAAACATTATGCACACATCTTAGATTGTGTATCTTTCATTTTACTATGCAAGTGATAGTTAAAAAGTAGTTGAGGTGGTTACGGTTGTACATTATTTAGTTCATAAATAATGACTTAATAATAGATGATAAGCCTTATATTCTAATAACTTATACATACACAAGTCACATTGACATAAAGCACAATAAACATACCCGAGAAGGAACTAGCAAACTAGAATAAAATATATTCGATGAAAGAGGAGCTAGGAGAAGAACATGGGACAAATGTGTAAATCAAAAATTAAAAAAATGGAAGGGAAATTCGTCAAGATACAACCAAATTCTCGAAAGCTAAGAGTTTGTCACTCAACCAAATAGTCAAGAAGGGGAATTGATGCGCTTAAACATGTATACAGATAAAACGTCAATATTATAAACAACCGATATTTAACCTTCTTTTACTTTGGTGTGTTGTGTATTTCATTGGTTCATTCTATAATCATGAATGTTTCTTTCCTAGTATTTATTGATCCATCAGTACTCCACATTAGGTTATCTACTCTTTAGCAAATCGCAAGTTGTGATTAATAAGACTTATTTGTTACAATTGTGGAATAAAGTAAATCCCTTTTGTTATTGTTAAGTTTTATCTTCATTAAAGGTATTTTGTTAAGGAAAAAGGTATAAAGTTGTGCAAGTGATTATCTTTCTGCTAAATATTTTGTGCTTGTAGAAGCTGATCTTTTGTTCCTTAAACTATCGGTGCATCACCATTTTTAATTATTCTTAGTTTCCTCTCTCCTTTTCCTCCAAAAATTTGGATAGTGTAGTTTGTTTTCAATATCATAGGTTTTGCAGCCTGATCTTCCATCAGATGCACGTAGTTTAGAAGGAAGTCGGCCTTCTCTGGAGGTTCATTCTAAGGAGCCAAGGTCCCACTCCTTGGGAATGTTCCCATATTGCACTGGATCATCTAACGATTCAGCGGGTGCGCAATCCATGTGACAATAGATTCCATCCTTATTAAATATATTAAACAATAATATCAACTCAAATTGTCCAAAAGTGCCCTAGATGATATCAAACCCTTCACGCAAAGCAAGTCGCCTTGGGTTAAAAGGGAAGAAATGAATATGAAATCCTCCTTAAAGATTATTTGTGACCTCCGTATGAAGCCCCCAATGCAAAAATGAGGGTTTCCGTCCCTAATTGTGATCCTATTAAAGGGTTTCGTCCTCAATAGGTGACCAAGGAAGGATTTTCTTCCTTAAATGGCAAGAAGAAAAGCTACACTAGCTCCACTCCAAGTAAATGTCAAAATAGATGAAAGATGATGCTCCTCTCCATTCGAACTTCCTTAAGTACCCCTCCTTTGCGCCAATGATGAATTAGAAGCTCCAACTTCATGGCCGACCTCTTAATGCACTTTTTAATCATCACTTAAGAAGAACGACCTCATAATTAAGAAATAAAAATTCTCCTTGCTAAGTCTTTTTTCCCCTCGTTGAACCATTCCAATGCTATGATTAGTAAATAAAATAATTAATCATGAAGGTACATCACTTACAACCATGGCAAGTTCCCCTCCTTTGCTCCTTCCTTGATGCCCATAGGAGGAGGAACGGGCATAAGGTCTTCCATAGTGACTAGCTTGGAAAAGGGGACATTACATCGGGCATAAGAACCAGAGTGTTTTGACAAGGTTTGACCCACCTTTGAGGGGTTTGACTTCCCAACCGGGTCATTGCCCTAATGGGAAATAAATTGCAGGTTTATGAGGGTTTCAACATCACTTCCAGCTACTCTCTAATCTGATTACAAATTTGATTTCATTACTTTGTAACCCCCTCTTTGATGTTATCAGTATGTGAATAAGTGACAGAAGAGGGGGAGAATCAACTGGATATGTGGTTTCTCAGAATATCATAGAGTCAAGTGTGTGAGAACATGGATTCGGGATTAAGCTCTAAAAGAAGAGAGTGGAGAGGAAGGATGGTGCGCCAAAAATGTTTGGGAGAGTGTCGGAGGGAAGCACATAAGATCCGTCTCCTTTGAGAAATAAAGAGGCATTTCTTACGGTGAAGGAGACAACGGTAGGAGGCTTTCAAGGTGGGATAAGAGGGAAGGGCATGGATGAAGGCGTGTCGAAGTTGGAAGTAAAAGGACTTGCACTCGTCATCGTACCATTTATTCATGGGACAGGATCTTGTAATATCCCCTTCTCGGTCGAAGACCTTTAGCCCAATTCTGTTTCCCGATGGCTAAAGGGTGTTAGAAAGGGAAACTTATCATATTAAATTAATTACAAAAGTGCAATATAAAATAACATTATAAGCACTTTATATTAATTTATTAATGATAAAGTCAAAAAGAAAAAGAAAAAGAAAAAATAAAGTGATAAAGTAAAATAAGAAAAAAAGGAAATATCACTTTATGTTATTATTCTCCCCTACGAGAAAATGCGACCCCTTTGGAGGATGGAAAAGGTGGAAAAAAACATTAAATGCAAGGGGTGAAATCTAATTAGAAGTTGGGGAGGCTATTTGGCCCATTACATCTATAAAAACAAGTCTACTTGCTTGTTGAAGGCATGCTTTTCTATTTTATATAAATCTGAATTTTGTCTGAGCCTTTGAGCTTTACAAAAATATTTTTAAGGACGAAAACCTTTAGAAATAATCTCTTGAGGACGAAAACCCTCCAAGGGATCTAGTAGAAGGACGAAAACCCTTCTTCTAGTTGAGAGGATTCTCCACACAGGGGTTTCCATTGCATATCAAGGAGTTAGCTGATTTTCCTAGCTTATTTTCCAGTAGTTTTCCAGCATATTTGAGGTCTGAAGTTGCAGAATTTCATAAGGGTTTGAAGAGGGAAGTTGTGGCTGTGTCCTTCCTTTGTTTCCAGCCCTTTTCTAGGAGGAGCGACCCACTTGGAGAGCTGGTTTGTGGGGTTCCAGAGCTGCTTAGGACCAGATTTTGATCGCTGTTCATATTCCTGATTTTTATAAATCAGATCAGCTATTTTTCAGAATTTTTGGTGTTGAAGAAGTGCTATTTTCAGTTGTGTCTGAGGGCAGCTGTCTGCAGAAATTTAATAAAATAATTCCATCCTGTTTTGAAGTCAAATATGGTATTTCTCTCTTGATTCCATCTTTATAAAATTTTTTGAGTTGATTCCATTAAAGATTCAATGGTTTTTCCTTTTATTTTGTGGGTTTTCATCTCCTATGCAAGTCGCCATGCATGTATAAAATTCAGATCTGCATTGAACTATTTTATAAATTATTTAGAAATTGTTCTTTGGATTGGGGTTTTGCCTAAAATCCATTTGGGGGTAAAAATTGTCCATTTGGGGACATTAGAAGCTTTCGGGGTGGGATAAGAGGGATGGGCATGGATGAAGGCGTGTCGAAGTTGGCAGAGAATGGACTTGCACTTGTCATCGTACCATTTGTTCATGGGGCAAGATCTGGTAATAAAGAGTTGATGGGAAGCGGAGGTAGATTTGGTGGAGCTAGGAAAAGACTTGAGGGCAGCTTCCCAAATGATGGAAGAGAGATAGGTGTACTTGGTAACAACACAATCTAAAGAAAAGAACTGGGACTCACATGTGAGATACTGACGGATGTGGAAGGTAAAGGTATCAGGGTCTCCTTTGTCAAATTAGAAAGTGATACGAGGAAGGCCATGAAGGGGAATAGTGACAGAAGGGGTGATGTCAACTCGGAGAGAGAATGAAAGAAGAGCACGGTCCGTAAGGGGCATGGGGGAAATAGAGAAATGACAGACGAGTGACAAGAGGTTCTAGCTAGAAAGGACATAATCCACCACACTCGCACCCCCACCATGAGGCCGACAAGTGAATAAGTGGGAGTTAGGGAAACAGGAGAGTCCGTTGAGGATCAACAACCCATGAGATTCACCTAACTAGAGAAGCTGTTGGCCATATGTGGTGGAGGGCCTTGAATCATCATCTGATGTCCTGTGAAGCCCCACTAACTTTGGATCTAGTGCCTGGGTGCATAACACATCCTCTGAGCGGTCATGGAGAGAAACCTAAAGAGCTCTGTTCTGGGAATGAAAGTCACCTAGAAGGATGACTTCACCAATCACTGAATACTGAGTAATACTAGCATACAAGTCAATAAAAGGATCACCGTCAGGGCCAATTTGGATAGCATATGAGGAGGAAGCGCGAGGGAAGTGTTGGCTAGATTTTCTGCATAGCTGAAAACCTAGGCAGTCATGAGATAAATCTCCCTCATTTACCGGTGAGATTCCCGTGTCAGATTTGTCAATTAAAATATGCTAGTATCTATATGGGGTTTTACTTTAACATTCAACTCAAGAACCATAGTCAGATAAAGGTTGTTGTATGTAAGTAAGTAAGCAACTGTTTAAGAAATGAAATAATTTAAAGAAGAAGGGAATAATAAAACACAGGGAAGAAATAGGGAAGATGTGCAACCCAATCAATAGATAACAGAGTTGATTGCATGCACATAGAAGAAACCAATAGATATCAACACAAAATTATAAACAAAGGCAGCTCTAGATCTAGATCTAAAATAACACAGTTTATTCAAAGATCTAAGATAGAAAGCTAGAAACAAAATACACCGTGACACAAAGTTCTCCGGAAATCTGCTCCTGTATATTCCTTTGCTTCAAGTGGCTCTCAAGGGTTTCAGCACAAAGTCTGGAACACAAGAATGCTGCTTACAAATTCTGATCTTTAACCCGAAGGTTTTTCCTCTACTTATAGAATGTAGAGGGGCAATTACAAGTCGGAAACTTTTAGTTGAACTGGCACATGTGGAAGTGGGAAAGGAAACAATGGTAATCTCCTCCCGAATTCCTCTTTTGCATGACATGCATGATTTGCAATCGAAAATAGAATCTTCTATTTTGCACGTCTGCCACCTATCTCCAAGTAGTTGACTTCTTCAAGTAATGAATTTTAAACTAATCACTTAAGTTGTATAATTTAATTGATCGCTCAATTACTTTGTCGAGGAAATAAGAGAAAGAAGAAGAAAGAGGAAAGCTGCAGTCTTGTCCTTTTTCATATTCTGCATGCGCAATGATTCTTTTGCCCTTGATTCTCACCATACTGGATTTGGAAACGGTTGGATCTGGAAGTAAGCTGGATCTGGAAACATGCTTACGGGTGTTGCCTTTGCCTTGTCTTCCCTCTTATCCTCGAAGCTTTTGCAGTTCTTCTCCAGTACGTGCATCAGTGCAATGTTTCAATAAAAATTCTGGAAATCACTCCGGTGAATGCAAATTCAATGAAGGCTTCAACTGGAAGATTGGGAGCACATGCATAAGATCCTGGAAGAAATTTTCCACGCACTGACTTCTTCATGGGCTACATTCGAAACAAGAGGATGAAGCCTTTGCAATTATGAGATCTGGATCTGGATTTGGATCTACATCTGCATCTGGATATGGATTCGCATCTCGGATCTCATCTCGCATCTCGGATCTCGCATCTACATCTGGATCTCGGATCTACATCTACATCTTGATCTAGATATGGATTTGTGTAAGCTATGCATTCTGCTGATCCTTTTCTTTCATCATGCTTTGCCATGGCTGGAGCAATCTTTGTCTGAACAATTCTTTTTCTTCTTATCTTGCCGGAATTCTTCAAAACCGGTGCAGATCTGGATAATTCTTCAGATTCGAGGATATATTCAATGTATTGACATTGATTTAAGCTCCTTTCTCTTATAAAGCACTTGTAATGAATTCCCGTAATTAATTCGCATAAAGATGGCAACCGAACATGAACAATGGATTTTAATCATAAAAATTTGCATAATTCAAGCCTGCTGCCCCAATTTGATGTTTTATTTGCATGCAAAGCAAGCATGAATTTTACCAACTTCACCTGAGCACCTATATCACTTATGCAAACAATTATCCAGACACAAATCAACTTCCTTCAACCTGTGCGCCAAAATTGGAAGCTTTTAGCATTAATTTCACCTTCTTTTGAGCAAAAATCCTCTTCAAATGGGGCGCACTTTTCCTCTGGGCTGCACTTCTTTGCCTGTGAATTAATTAATTCATCCTTATGGCAGCCCATGCTTATATAACTCTCATAATTCTATAATTAATAATTTCCCCTCCTATTCCTAAACAATTAATTAATTAAAAATCATGCTTTTCTCTTTAACTGGTGTGCTAAAATTGCATGTTTAAGGACAGCCATCAAATAAATTAAATTTATTTAATTTAATCAACTTCCATTCCACTTAAGCTTCACAGTGTGCTTTGACCTTAGCCACTGAAAATAGGAATTAATTAAATAATTTAATACTTTAAAAGTATTATTTCTCTCTCAAATGGGGCGAAATTTTTGACATGAAGGGGCTGCATTAAATAAATAATATTTATTTAATTTTAGAACTGTCTATTTTCAACCTCCTTTTGTCCATTTACCTCTGTTGACTTTTCCACAATCCTGGGCGCCAAAATTGGGTGAATAAATATTAACAAATATTTATTTAATGCATATATTATTCACCCAAGGTGGCTCGCACTTTTTGGAATAAAGAATTTCTATTTTTAAAAGTCAGATGTCAATGGGATTATTTACCCTGCAAGGCAGCCCTGAAATCCCATGATTCACTTAAGTCATTTGACTTTCATAATGGGATTATTTACCCTGCAAGGCAGGCAATAAAATCCCATGATTTATTTAAGTGATTTTTCTTTTATTTCACAATGAGAATTTTTACCTCCGCAAGGCGGTAAGAAATTCCCGCCCGCCCGCTCGCTCTCTAATTTTCCCATCAGACTTAAGTGACGTTGCTTCTACGGGAAAAAGTACCTGCCAGTGTACAAAATTCCCACCTACCGCTGCCTCCAAAATCCCATGATCCACTTCAAACCTTCTTTTTCCAAAAATGTAGCCAGCCCAGAAGAGGCTTTTTGGTGCACGACTTCGTCTTTTCCCAGAGAACTAGACCTCCGATGGCGAATTCCTTCTGGCACAACGTGCATATGTGATCTCCAAATACTCTAGGCCAAGAATCAGGCCAAACCGGCAAAGGAATTGATCCAGAGAAATTTCACAGAAAACGAAACGGAAAAACACAAAAACACAAAATGTTGCCAGAAGTTACAAATAAAGCCCAGGATTCATTCTTGGTTAAAACCCTACTGGTATATGGGAATAACGATATGTACGATCACAACAGAGTTAAACCGGAGCACAAATTGCCTCAAACGGGGCTCAAAATAATTAAATACAATTTTTTTGCAGGCAAATACCAGCGACAAAATATAACAATTTTAGGCATCTGGGTATTTGGCGAAAACGATTAATATGGCTCCTTGGGAATATCTTGACACAATACCAGAACTTTCTCGCAATAAACACACAAAACGCCCACTATTTTAAAAGTATGAAATTTTTAATATAGGGTAGTCCTAGATTTTTAGGATGAAATCTAGGGACTCCATTGGCTCTGTTTGTGGACATCTTTTCCTCTCGCCAATGACAAGGGTAAAGATGAGATCCCAACATCTTTGGTTTCGTGTCTTGTCCATTGGGCTCGGGGTCAGGCAAACAACACAAAACAAAAAGAAAAGGAAAACAAAAAAAGTTTTATTTATATACATACAAGTTTTACCCTGCTTTTTTATGTCCGGAAAAGCTTCAGATGCGGCCCGTTGAAAGGCAGTGGTAACTCAATTCCATCCCGGTAGGCATAGAAGAAAGTATCCATTCCTACAGCTCTTTTGATCATGAAGGGCCCTTTCCAGAGTGAATCAGATTTGACTTGCATGCCCTTCGGTTCATGTCTCTTGTCCCACCAGAGTACCTAGTCTTCGATCTCGAACTTCCTTTCTCTGGCCTTGTCAAGTAATCTGGGCAAATTTTTATCAACTTCATCTGGCGGTGGCTCATCCTTTCTTCTCTCCATGGCGGGTAAGTCTGCATCAACTTTCTCCGTTCCCAGATTTATTTGCTACATTTCTGAGGAAGAACTATCACCATATTCTTTGTTCTTCTTCAGATACTGATCATGCTTGTTAAAAGTCTCCACTAAGGAAACTAAACCCTTGGGGATTTTGTTACCTTTTGGTTGGATTACTCCACTATTGTCATCATAACATGGATCAGCTTTTTCTAGTGACTATTTGTCGTGGTGGTGATTTACTCCCTTCAACATGCAGACATGCAGATGTTTGTTTAGGGACTTTGGGGCGGTAGATCATCTCCACTTTATAGTTTCCTTGTCTGAATATGGACGGTGGTCTATCCGGATTCAATAGTGCAGCCGTGACTGCCAAAGAATCTGCCTTGGAGTTCTGATTGGTTGGAATGAAGTTGATAGAGAAGGCTGCAAAATCTAGTGTGGCAGAAAGCACTTTATCTCTGTAATGCTCCAGCTTATCTCTTTTGACTTGACTTTGCCCTCAAACTTGCTTTACTAGAAGTTCAGCATCTCCTTGGGCTTTGAGGAGTTTTACTCCTTTCTTTTTAGCTTGCTCCATTCCTAGTAGCAAGGCTTCATATTCTGCCATATTATTGGTGTTCTTGAACATTAGCTTGTCAGAGTATGGAAATATCTCATGATCTGGAGATATTAGTAGCATAAAGCAGCCTCCCGATCCAAAAGAACAACATGTGCCTTTAAACTCCGTGAGTCCAAAATTTTTCTTCTTCCTTTGATTGCTCTGCTTTGGTCAAAGTTTTGGTTACTGTACATCTTTATCTCTGCTCCCAAGAAATAGACCCCACGGTCAAATTCTCGAAAAAGAATCTGAGATCTAGGATCCTCGATTTTGTAACTATGTACCGGACTTCTTTTCTAGCTCGCTTATGGTTAAGCCCTTTGATGGGAATATGTGCACAGACCAATCCATCTTTACTTCTCCTCCCGCTCTTTGCAGAATTTTCTGCTCAAAGAACATCCTCGTAAGAAATAGGAATAGCTGCAACTAAGATTGTCATCTTTAATCTTTTGTCAGGAAGAGCTGCCAGAACAGCTTGTGGTCTTTGATTTGTCTGATTAAAGGGACTTGTCTCTCCATGGAATAACACCTTTTTATGGTCTTTGTCAAGGTAAGCCCGAGAGCATCTCAGAACTTTAGCCGCATGACATCATGACATTGTGAAGCACTGAATCTAAAATGCAGTTGCTTAACTTGAAACCATTAAGCAATAAGGAGACATAGAAAGGTTCTACTCTTTAAGATAATGAGGGTTTAACAACTGCAGTGTTATTCTGGGGAGGAGTATCTTTGGGCTTAGGCAAAAGGTCTTTTGATGTATTGGATTGTCCCGTGATTGTACATATTTGACTAGCCTATTTAATCGCTCAGAAAAGTTCTCGTATTCGGCTTTTGACATTTGAACTTCAATTTTCTTGGCATGATCAATAATGTCAAAAGAAGAAATAGATTCGTATACCTGAGCCACTTTTTGTGGTTGAGATGAAGAACTCGCATGCTTACTTCCGTGAGCTAAGGAAGAAGGTAAAGGGCTGCCCCTTCTTTGTTCGTCTCGCTAATGCCTCACTTGGCAAGTTTGTGATCTTGTAAGTACTGCATATGCATGACCATGATCATCTTCATGAAGCTCTTTTGATCATGGAGATGAGTGTTTCCTTTATCTTTCAAACCATGATGAGGTCGTCTTCAATTTCAACCGCCATGTTTTGAGTGCTACCAAGTCACAGCAGGACGTGCTTTTCGCTTGATATAGCTTACTTCAGAAGTAAAGCATTGATGAAGAATACCTTTTGATTCTCATCATTCAGAGAAGCAGAAGACGGAATTTTGTACAGTAATCTTTAGAATTTTACAATAAAATCCCGCATGTGCTCTTGTGGCTCCTTCAGCTGAGTCAGTTGGGTTATCAATGTACTGGAATCTTCGGCTGCCTTGAATCTTTTCAGGAATGCAGTCCGCATAGTAGCCCAGTTGGTTATGGTACCAAGAGCTAGCCAATAGAACCATTCTCCAGCCAAGTCATTCAGAGTCTCTATGAAGAGTCTGACAAATACATCTTCATGTTCGACTGCAAGCACTCCACAGATATGAAAAATGCAGCCAAGTGATCTTCTCTCGATTCGCTTTCCGTCTCCAAAGAATTTTGGAAAATTCTTTCTCGTCCCTTTAGGTAGACCATGCATAGGAGGAGTCAAATTCAGAGGTCCAAAGGCTGCACCCCATGGAACAAGTACTAGCTGATTCTCAGTATGTTGATCGGGGCACGTCTTCTCCTTGTGTAGACTTGACGGTCTCACTAGGAGAAGCGATAGAACAATGGCATTTCCATTGCATGTTGGAATGGTAATGGGTTATTCTGGTCTTCCCCAGGTGTACTATATGATGCTCTACGTTGCTCAGACCTCCTTTTGTCACAGAGACTCATGAGACCCTGTTCGTCCTCTCCCGGAGATTAGGGGGTATCACTGGCTTTTTGTTTGCAGGAAAGAGACTAGGAGTTCTAGTGGTGTTAAGGGATCAGGCGGGGTTGCTTGCTTGGTAAGGGACACTTTCTAGAACAAAATTTAAGTGGTTGCTGCAGATGAGTTTTCCCGCTTCCTTTGGGTCAGGATCAGATGGACTTCACCCCACCTCAGAGACTTCTTTATAGCGGTTTGCTATTTTCCCCAACTTCCTCTCCTTATGCCATTCATAATGGCCTATGACGGGACCCTTTCTTCGACCTCTATACAGGTATTTCTCAGTTTTCAGTGATTGGAGAGGTTTTCATTTTGGGGGACTTCAATGCGCGGACCAGAAACCTTCAGGTCCCTTTGCACGACAGACTAGTGATGTGCTTTGTGCTTTCGAGGTGGATCCCGACTCTATTGGTCTTCAGAGAGAGTCAGAGGATTTTGCGGGACCTTTGACGTCCTATGGCCGACATCTCTTACAGATGGGAGTCTCATGAGCTGCTGATTTTGAATGGTATTTCGTGTTTTCCTGACTCCAGGTTCTTCACTTGTACACCTCACTATGGAGGGGCTAGCGTGGTGGATTATATCTTAACTACCCCTAACCTGGTTCCTTACATCCACCACTTGTCCGTCTCCCCCATCCCTCTTGCTGATCATGCGACCCTTTCCTTCTCTCTACAAGTTGATCCCCCCAGGTCCTGCCTCCCTTTCACTGTCCTCCACGCACTATTCTGAAGTTTGATGAGGGTGACCCTGAAACCTTTTCCTCCCACCTTCGTCAACTTCTCCCCCCTGAGCCTCAGTTCACCTCACTCTCCATAAACATGAAGTACAACCTCCTCTCTTCCATTATCCATGAGGCTGCCTCGAATTCCTACCCCCATATCACCCTCACCCTTCCTAACAAAAAAACTTGCCCCATGAACCAATGGTATGATGAGGATTGTAAAGCCCTTCACCGGCAGCTTCGCTTTGCCTCTGTTCATGCTCTCCCATCCTTTCCCTCTCTCAAGTCCGCTTATCACGCTACCTTCACCACAAGTAACGCAATTTCATCTCACGACGGAGATGGGAGCTCTGTGAGTCCTTTTACACTCTCCTAAGCATTTTTGGTGTACCATTCTCCCCGACATTCCCCTCTTCCACAGACTTGGATCCCAGCTCCATGTATGCTCATACCTCCACTCTTTACGACGTCCCTAGCCAACCCCAGATCCGGGTTGTGTCCCCACCTTCTGCTTGTCACATTTTCACCCACATGAATGTTAAAAATGCCATTTCAGCCATGAACAGTAGCAAAGCAGCGAATGAGGAGGGCTTCCAGGCAGAACTCTTCAAGCAGGTCTTGGCATCCTGAACAACTATTTAGTGGATCTCTTCAACCAAGTGGTTTGTACAGGTTTTCCGAGTCTTGGTCCCACCACATTATTCACCCCATTCACAAATCGGGTCCTACCTCTGATCCCAACAACTATAGAACGATCATGGTGGGTCACACATTCGCCAAGCTATATGCTACAATGCTTCACATGCGGCTTTTAGAGTTTCTGGACCAGAGTCACTACAGAGCTAGGGGACAGGCGGGGTTTCGACCAACCTACTAGACCATGGACCACATCCTCACTCTTCGGGCCATCATCGAGGAAGCACGCCACCGTTCTTCCAAGGTTTTCTGTTGCTTTGTTGACTTTCGGAAAGCCTTTGACTCTGTTCCACGGGAAGCTCTCTTCCAAAGGCTTAGAGAGATTGGCATTTCCGAGACTCTTTTAGCTGCCATCATGCGCCTATATGAGGAGGTTTTGGGCCGTCTTCGTACTGCTACTGGGTTCTCTAACTTCATCAGGAGTACCATTGGGGTCAAGTAGGGCTGCCCTTTGTCTCCTACCTTGTTCAGTATTTATATTGATGAGTTGGAGGAGTTTCTCAGGGATCACATCTAAGAGGGTGACGGTTGTCTTCTCCACCAGGTTCTGATCTATATTCTCCTTTTTGCAGACGATGTGGTCCTTCTTGCCTCCTCTGTGGAAGGTTTACAGAGACAACTGGATGCTTTAGCCCTCTTTTGTGACCACAAGCAGCTGACAGTTAACCTGGGTAAGACCAAAGTTATGATCTTCAATGGCCTGAAGACATCTGATTTTCATTTCTTCTACAGGGGGAGGAGCTTGAGATCACCAACTCTTACACTTACTTGGGAGTACTATTTTCTGGACCTCGCTTGGGCCATGATCGACTGCTCACCTCTCAGTCAATAAGGGTTATGGCTCCTTGGTGATCTTGGAGAGATAGTGCTTCCGCCATCACTTCTAGGACATCCTGTCCAAGATATCCCTCACGACACTTCTTGTTAAACCCACGGTTCTTTATGGATCTGAGATTTGGGTGCCCTCCTTACTTGAGTCTGATTAGGCCGCAGTGGAGAGAGTTCAGATCCTTCTCAGATGTATCATCAGATGCAAGGAAATGGCTCCCCACAATATCATCCTAGTAGATTTTAGGGCTTGTCCCTTTAGGTTGGAAGCAATTTTTGGCCTTGTTTCCCTCTTGCATCGCATTCAGAGACTTGTTGATTCTTCTGCGGGAAGGGACAGTATCCCTACTTACTACTCCTCTGAGGCCATTGCTTCAGCCGATCTCGCCGCTGGTACGCCGGAGTCTCATGACTACTTGAGTCTATTGGGATTCGGATGGATCACCTCCCACCATACAGTTATTCCTTGGACGCTCCCGCCCATCTCCTTTCGCCAAGTAGGATCTGAACAAAATCATCAGAGATGATATCTACAGGAGTTCATTTAGTGCACTTGGACTAACCCCAAGATGGGTTACATCCGAAGATGGCCTTCTATGCTGCACATTTTCTTGAGGTCAATAATGGTCTTATTTCTCAGCCCCAATATATTTCCCAACATTGGATGCATGCCCTTCGCATTTCCCTGGGCTAGTTCAGGGTTGGCTCTCATAGGCTCCGAGTTGAGTGTGATCATTAGATTGACCGTTTCAAGCGGATGTTTCATCTCTGCTCCCTCTAGGAGGTCAAAACAAAAGAGCATTTCATCTTCCGGTGCCCCATCTACAATGAGATCAGAGGGAGATTCCACTTTGTTGTTCACGAGAGCATCCGACATTCATAGACTTCTTCAGATACTACGATCAGAGGTGCCTTGCTCTCTATCTTCAGGAGGCTCTTAGACTTTGGGAGGAGACCCTTCACCTCCTTCTGCATGATGACTACTCAAAGCCAGATCGCTTCTTTCATTACGTGCTCTTCCTTGGGAGGGGCACTAAGCGACATGGGATACCAATCCTGATTCCTTGACGAGATCAATCCGGACCCGAGGCACTATTTCACGCACTGGGGACGCTCGTAAACATACGATATCGAGGCCCTCTTCTCATAAATGGCCTTTGAGATCCACCAGACGTGCACGGGAGCGCATCCCTTCTCCGGCATCGGCACTCCAAACCTTTCATAGCCTTAGATACTGTGCTTTAAAGACATTCTTCCAAGTCGGCTTTAGATGTTGGATGAGGGGGTCTCCTCTTTTGCCTCCTCTTCCTCTTCTTCCTCCGCCTGTTCGGGTTTTGTGGACTTCTGTAGGTTTTTTTCGGGCCTCTCTCTTTTCTTTGCTCGTTCTTTTCCTTCTTTTTTTGGTTGTTCTCGGGGACCTTTTGGTCCTCTTGTTGGGCTCTTGCCTTCTCTTTGTATGTGCGCAGTCCCATTGACCTACTTTTGTGGTCACTCGTTGGACATTTAATATATTTATCTTATCTTATCACCGGGATGGGGGCAACTCCTCTAATACGGACCCACATGAATTTGGAAAATTGCCTATGGCAACCAAATATATCTTTCTCGAATGGAAACTCTATACAAACAAGCCGCACCTCTAGAACCCCCGACATCCCCGAAATCCTTGTCTCCTATCTACGTGCAGAGTACCAATGATAACTCGTGATACCAGTAATGTCCCTTTCCTAGACAAATAAGATTAATTTGGATTTTTCTAGCAAACCCTTTTCAATAAATTAATTGCAAACTGAAATCTTCCAAGAAAAACCCTTAAAGAAAGAATATAAATTCCTGAGATCTGAATTTATACCCAACCCTTATGGCTGTAATAACCCTTTCGGCAGAATTAATGAAATCTGGAATTTTTCCTTTATTCAACAAATACTGACAAAGTAAAAATACCCAAAAGGCTCAAAGCATTTAGAAATCCTCTAGGAATAGAAATATGGAAGAAAATAATTTTTCCAATGAAGATCTGATTTTTATTTATTTAATTTTTCACACCCAAAAACCAAGAAAATACCCGTGTATGATTACAACAATTTTTCTAGATAAATGACACCCCAGGTGGCATGAAGAGGCCAAATGATGAATATGCAACCTGGAATCGAAGAAATCTGCCCATGGATGATGCCTTAAATGTTGGTCTGAAATCCCAAAGGGTGTAGATAACCCTAGATATGGCTGCAAATCGTGCCCTAGCTGTCCCTTGCTTGAAGCCTTGGGATGTCTCTCCACTGGCTGAATTTCTTCACTTGAAATGCAAATCTCAAGTGGGGAATGTAGAAAACGTGTCCGGAAAGTGTTCCCTAGCTTTGAAAAAGTGATATTTTCCTCTGATAATCTGATATAATCTCAAGTGTGATCTCCGTATGAAACCACCAAGGTGAAATTGAGAGTTTTCATCCTCAAAATCTGAATACAACAAAGGGTTTTCACCCTCATTTGAGATTGCAAAGGAGGGGTTTTCGTCTTCAAATGCAAAAGTAGGAGCAACAGCTCAAACCTTCAATTTTGAAATAGATGAGAGTCAAAAGATGTGTCCAAATGACCCCTCAACACTCTTTTATAACTTTTCTTTTGCTTTTCCCAAGGAAAAACCTCCAAAAGAAACTTTCCATTTCTATTCCTTCATTATGAATTGCTTTTTCAAAACTAACTTTTTATAATAATAAAACTTAATCAAAAATTTACTTTTTATAATAATAAAACATAAGTGTCTTTTATAAAGTTACTTTTTCGACACTTAAGTTATATTATTAATTTATCATACTTTATTTGAAAAGGGGACATGACAATCCGCCCATCCCAAAATTGCTTGTCCTCAAGCAATGACTGGTCTAACTCTTCAATTCCTTTTGAGTGAACTACTCTGGGAATTTCAGGATCCCAATTCAATATCAAGAAATACTTATGCTGCGCCACTCTAGTATAATTGAAAATTGAAGATTCTAGACCAAAATCACTTTTTCCAAACTTCCTTGTGCAACAATATTAGGATCATTTGGTTTTTCTTTGAAAACTTTATTATTATTTAAAAAAACAGCCAAAAATTTATTTCAAAGGAAATATATTTTTACAATTTCGACTATGCCAAGCTTGGAAACTATTAGTCCAATCCTGAGCATTATAAAGGAAAATAAACACATCAAAAATCATTGAGGACAATCCAATTTTATAATAGCTCTCATGTCTTCCTGATCCTGTTGAGGCCACCAAAGAGGAGGATCACCATAGCAACTTATATCATGATTATCCAGAGCCCAATTTGCCAAAGCATCTGCCACTTGATTTCTCTGTCTAGGAATATGTCTGATTTGCATAGTCTGAAATTTTGCCTGCAGACCTTTGATTTTACTTATTTCTCTCTCAATTTGCCAATTTGAGCTCCTTTGTTTCTCAGTAATGGTCAACATCCTAACAATGATCTTGGAATCAGATTCCACCTGCACTTGAGTCCACCCACACTTAATAGCCTCTTGCAGTCCCCGATAAACAACTCTGACCTCAACAATATTATTAGTAGTGGTTCCCAGTTTTTCAGCAAACATAAAGGCAACTTTCCCATCACGAGTTCTTCCAATGCCCCCCATCAGCATTTCCCGGATTTCCCTAGAAGCCCCATCCGTATTCAATTTACCAAACTGCATAGGAGGAGGAACCCATGTTTGCTTTTTGTCATCTCTCTTTGTCATTTTAAAGACAAGTAAAGTGGAGCTTATAGAGTGTAAAGAAAGCACCTTACATATATTATCCCATTCCGGAGTAAGAGTAGAGGGAAGGGAAACCTTGTGCTTGATACTTTCTGCCATATTAATTATAGTTTTTTGCCACACATACCCCTATCTTTAATCTCTTGCTGGAAAATTCTTTTATTTCTTTCCTTCCATATATTCCAAATTAACAAAGAAATGCATGTCCATAGAGCTGGGAGTAAATTTTGTCCTTTTGGTATACCTTCTTGCCATTCTTTCATCAATTGCTCAAAAGAGTGAATTCCATAGTAATGTATCTTGAAACATATTAGCAAGAGATTGCCATAAAGGTATCACCCACGAACATTGGAAGAAAAGATGATGTTTAGTCTCCTCATCATTCCAACATAATGTGCATCTAAATGGTCCATAGAAACCTCTTTTCATAAGTCTGTCTCCTGTTAGAATTCTACCATGGACCAAGAGCCAAATAAAAAAACTGACCTTGGGCCATAAAGCTGGCTGCCATATCTGCTTAAACATTGCTTGGAGAGGGTGAGAGATGCTTTTAGTTAAAGCCTCATATCCTGAATGAACAATATATTCTCCTGCTGAAGTATTCCCCCATCCTATTAAATCTGGTTCATTAGATGAGGAAAGAGGGTACTTTTTCAACAAATGTTCAATCAAAACTTGATCTTGCTGCCCAAACAGAATAGGCCATTCATGAGTAGGTATCCAACATCTGCCCATTTCCCAAGGTAGAGACGTTTGTCTAGTATAATGCACGACTCTTGTCCATCCTTTTTGATGCATTGCTGCCATAATATTATATAAATGAGAAATTTCTTAATTAAAGGAGGTTGTCCATCCCATGAATCCAGCCAAAAGTAAGCCTCATGCCCATTATTCACTATCCAAAAGATCTTTTTTTGATAATGCCTTCCCCCATTTTGAGAACTAGAATTGGAGATCCTCTTCTCGAAAGGGACAATCTAATAATATGTTCTGGTGGATGATTTTCCATGTATTTGGCTCTAATATTAACAACCCACAATTCGTTTGGAGATGTGATCAGCCTCCAATAAAGTTTACCAGCAAGAGCTTGTGCTTGTTTAATTGCTGATCTAAAGCCTAATCCACCTTCCTTTTTAGGGCAGCATAGAATGTCCCAATTCACTAATGACCATTTTTTCTGGTTTTGTGTTCCACTCCACAAAAAAGTCTGACAAATAGCATCATTTTTTTCAAAACTGATTTAGGAATATTGAGAATAGATGAAACATAAACTGGAACAACCTGAAGAAAACCTTAACCAAAGTCATTCTGCTTGCTGTAGATAGCCATTTATTTGTCCATTTTTGCATCTTACCATTTATCTTTGCTATTAGCCACTCCCAATCTTTACTCTTGTTTAGTAGCAAGAGGAACTCCCAGATATTTAATAGGAAGAGAACCTTTTTTGAAATGGAAGATCTTGAGAATTTTCTCTTCCTGTTGTATAGAGCAATGAAAAAAAATAATACTTGATTTTGTTTCATTGATCAGTTGACCAGAGGCAGAAGAAAACACTTGAATGATTTTAGCAAATTGTTTAGCTTCCATCTGGGGTGGCTTTCCCAGCCAAAGTAGAATCATCAACAAACCAAAATGGGATAGAGGCCTTATAGATTTGGCAACTACACACCTTGTATTCTTTTTTCTTGACAAGCTCTATTCGCTAGTCTTCCCAAACATTCCGCCAAAATAATGAATAAAAAAGGCGACAAAGGATCTCCCTGTCTTATTCCCCTGGAAGCTCCAAAAATATTAGGAGTACCATTAACTAACACAAAGAAAGAGACTGAAGTTAAACACGCCTCTATCCATTTGATCCAATCATCAGAAAAACCAAATTTAGCTAAGACTTGACTAAGAAACTTCCAATGCACTTTATCATATGCTTTGGATAAATCCAATCTAATAAACATATAAGATGATTTTTGGAGATCCATAAAATGCAGGATTTCTTGAGCCAAAGCAATTTCATAATGAATCTGACGTCCTGGAACAAACACTCCTTGTTCAGGGGAAATAATCTTATGCAAAAGAGGTTTTAATCTTTCCGCCATGACTTTTGTGATAATTTTATACAAAACATTGCATAAAGCTATAGGTCTATAGCCCGAGATTTCAGCCACATCCTCAGATTTCGAATGAGAGTGATGAATGTTTTGTTTATTTCCTTAAGCATAGCTTTTGATATTCTAGCCTCTTCCACAACACTAAGTAAATCATACTTAATTATATCCCAAAAAGTCTGATAGAATTCAATCGGGAATCCATCCGGTCCAGGTGTTTTGCCTTTCTCCATACTGAAGACAACTGTATATAATTCCTGTTCAGTAATTGGTTGTATAAGCTGTTCATTTTCCTCTTGAGAAATCAGCCGAGGCAGAACATCTAACACTTTTTGCTGGTTCTCTAAATTAAGAGGTTGAGCTGTGAATAATTCTATAAAAAACATAACAGCCTCTTGCTTCATTTCTTCTAGAGAATAGATTTGTTGTCCCTCTTTTTTCTTCAAAGAATTAATATGATTATGCACCCTTCTATCAAGTAATGATTTATGGAAGAATGCAGAATTTTTATCTCCTTCATTTAACCATTGGATTCTAGATTTTTGCTTCCACATTATTTCCTCTCTAATTTCCCATTCTATCAATTCAGCTTTTAACAGTTGTTCTTTCTGAAGGATATCACCTGTATTTCCTTTTTAGCGCATTTGAGAGTTGATTTCTTCCAGTTGTTCTAGAATACTTGATTTTTATATCTCCAAATTCACTCCAGTTCCATTTCTTAAGTTTGGACTTAAGATAATCCAACCTTTTAACAAAGGAATACATCTGAGTACCATACCTTGGCTTTCCTTCACCCACCACTATTGGATAGAATTTATGATATTCTCATGTCGCAGCCACATCAATTGGAATCTAAAGGGCACATAATGCCGATAAGATTTCCCTATCTCAATAGACACAGCCAATGGTCTGAACCAATATTATTCAGAAGTTTTTCCTTAAGAACAAAATCTTTTAGCCACCATTCTTCAGAAACTAAAAATCGATCAAGTCTTTCCATGATACATTGTTGTCCTTGTCTTCTATTATTCCATGTCATAACACCATTTCCCGTTGGAACATCCACTAAATGGAGTGACTAGATCTATTGAGTCATAATTGAAGAGCTAGAATCTAACTGCTTATTTCCACCCTGTTTTTCTTGTAGATTGAGAATAGTGTTAAAATCTCCTCCTAAAATAAGAGGGGCCCTCAGTAAACAGATTAGCCATACATGATATTTGATTCCATTTTTTTGTTTAGCACCCACATCTAGAGGGGCATAAACATTTATTAACACAAAATTTTGGGCATCTACCTTAGAGTACACATGAATTAAGAGTCCTCCCTGAATAGCACATGAATTCAACACTGTAACAACCTTTGGATCCCATAAAGTAATAATACCTCCAGAAGATCCTTGCGAACTCAAAGCAAGATGAAGGGCTTTAGGCCATATTCTCTCAGCAATGGCTGCCATAAGATCTATAGAAGCTTTAGTCTCTTGAATGAAAACCACAAGAGGACGATTAGTGTCAATCATTCGTTTTATTTCCTGAACTTTAGATGGGCTGCCTTTTAACCCCCTTATATTCCAAGTGATTGTCTTCTTATTAGGCTACTATTGAGCATGTCCAGATCCTCATGCTTAGGTGTATTATCAGGTGCAGAGAGACCGTTCCTCATAACATTATTCTTGCTGAGTTTAGAGCTTGTCCCTTCAAATTGAAGACTATTTTCCGCCTTGTGTTGATGTTGCACCGCATCCGAGGTTTTTTTGATTCTTCCATAGACAAGAACAAATACATCTACCTTGTTTACTGCTCTTCTAAAGCTATTGCCCTCTCTAATCATAGTGATCGATCCTGCACTGGTATGAACCGCCTTCCACCTTTCGGCTACTCTCTGGATGCTCCTGCTCATCTCCTCCCGAAAAAGTAGGACCTTCATAGAATTATCAGAGATGATATATACAGAAGTTCATCCAGTACACTTGGACCAACCCTCTGGGGGGTTACGTCCGAAGATGTCCTACACCGCCCACCTCGAGATCCATGACGGGCTCATTATCAGACCCATGTGCATCTCCCATCACTGGTTACAGGTCCTCTGTATCTCTTTGGGTCAGCCTGCAGAGTCACCTCACATCGACTCCATGTGGAGACTGACCACCAGTTAGACCGATCGGAGCGGACTTGCCAGCTTTGCTCTCTCCAGGAGGTTGAAATTGAAGAACACTTCATTTTCCGGTGTCCTGTTTACTACGAGATTAGGGGGAGATTCCATTTCCTATTCCGTGAACGCCCTTCCTTTGCAGCTTTCTTTAGATATTATGATCAGAGATGTCTTGCTCTTTATCTGCAGGAGGCCCTCTGGCTTCGGGACAGGCTCCTTCACCCTCCTCCCAGACGGATGGATACTAGACAGATCACCTCCTTCTTCTTGGTGCTCTCCCCGGTGAGGGGCACCAAGCGACATCTTGACACGAGTATGCACTCCCCGCCCAGATCCGTCAGACTTGAACTCCACTTCCTACACCAAAGGTTCCCTACCTCAGGCGCGTCTCGCCCCCACTTAGACAGAGATCCTCCAGGCCTACGTAGAGGCACCGTCTCCCTCCCGAACATCGGCTTTCCAGACATTCCACAATTTCGCCATCGGACATCAAGACATCGCCGCTATTTCCAGCCGCCTTGAATGCTAGGTGATGTTGTTGGGGGTGTTGCTCCTTCTTCCGCTCCCCCCACACCATCATCCTCTTCTTCTTCTTCTTTGGTTTCTCGGCACTTGTGGCCCCTTCTGCTTCTTTCTCTTCTTCTCTTTTCTCTCTTGTTTTTCGGGCGACCCGTTTGGGTCCTCTTGCTGGGTCCATTGGCTTTGTACTCTTCAGTCCCATTGACCTACTTTTGTGGTCATTTGTTGGACATTAATAAAATTATCTTATCTTATTATATTATCTTATCTTCATGATGGCGGTGTTTGGAAGAATTGGGATAAATCCTGTACTCACAACAAATTTTGAAGAGATAACTTTATTTGATTTATGCCCTGGTTTTATATTTTTATCAACTTTTAGCTTTTTCATTTGTTCCTGAGCAACTCCTAATGAGGACTCATCAATTTGTTTTCCCTTATCATGATCGAATAGAACCAATGCTTTGTCCATATTTTCAGTTACCACTACCTGTTGATCTTCATCCAAAAACTTATCTTGATATTTGGTCTTCCTCTGATAGCTCTTTATATTTCTTCTTGTAGTATCAGAAATGGGTTGTCTATTGAATAACCACCAATTGATTCTAATTTTCTTTCCTTTGCTGATCCATGTTTTGTTCCTGTTGAGTAGGCTGATTAGGCTATGTTTTTGGAACTTGGGTGTAATGTCCCCTTTTAAAATAAAAATTAAAATAAGAAATAAATCGATTTGCACATGTGAGTTAAAAGAAATCAAATATATTTTTTGTGCAAATCAATTATAAGAGGGAAAATCGATTTTCTTGGGATTATAAATATTTGTTTTTAGAGGAAAATCAAGTTACCAAGCAAGTCGCATTTTTCTGGGATCATTTAATAATTAATATTTGGGATAAATTGATTATTTCTAAGCATGGGTCGATTCATATGGGCATCTTTTAATTTAATTTCCTATGCATTTAATATTTTCTTTGAGTGTGATTTCCAGACACTTTTTAAAATGATATTCCCTCCTAGCTTTTGGCGCCAAAGATGGAGAGAGAACTTTGGAGGATGTGCAAGGAAAAAGATATAAAAGAAGATGTGGGTACTCCTTTTTCGCATGTTGACGGTTTATTAAACTTATCTTCATGCTTGAAGAAGGGATGTATGCCCACTAATGATTTAAAACAAAAGGTGTTCTTCAACACCAACTTTGAGTGAAGTGTGTATGCCTTTGAGCTTGAATTGATAAGTTATTTGCATGTCTATTTCAATTTAAGTAAAGATGTCGTATCGAGAGAGTTTGTGAGGTTATTTGGAGTGTTTTTGAGCCATCATTGGATCAACAAATTTTGGAAATTGCTGCTGGTTTTTCCATGATATAAATCGACTTGTTGAAGAAGATTTATGGTGTTTTTGATTGATATTTTGCAAGAATAAAATATGAACTGTTCTTGCTCATTATTCTATGATAAATGCACTTGTTTCATGATATTTGGAGCTTGCTAACACTGCTGGAATTTATTTAATGCAAGTCGACTTACCTGGCATTTATTAATAGTGTTTTGGAAGGGTTTGAAGGGTTTTTCGATCTGCTGTTATAACTTCCTTATTGCAGATCTGAAACTACATTTATTGGGCTGAGAAGTGAAGGGAAAAGAGCTGGAAATAAATTTAATTATTTCTCCTAACCCTAACGACTTGTTCTGCAGATTCGGGGCTGTTTTGAGTGGGTTTCAGTGGGTGGAAAATTCTGATTGTGGGTTCTTTTGAAAGCTCTTAATTTTATCTTCCATCTGCATTTGGTTTCATGCAAAAAGAGTCAATATTAAGGAAGATATTAATTTTTGAAGTTTGCAGTCATTTTCAGCTATTTCCCAGGCATATTAATTTATTTTTCTACTTTTGCAAGTTTATTGGTTAAAGGAGTGCAAATTCCAACTAGATTCTGAACCCTTACCTTGGCTCACTCCAACCCTATTTGGGTTGTATTGAAGTTGACATTGGGTTAGTTGAGGTGAACCTAAAAGGGTTTCTCTTCTAAGTTTGCTTTTTTGCTAATTAATTAATAAATAATATCCCACAAGGAGATATTACATTGGGATTCCATTAATTCCTCATTTCCTTCTTCCTCTTGTAGCTGTTACAAACTAGCAAATCGATTGTGGCTACTTCCTTCTAGTTTCGTTGTAGGATCCTCTTTGGCTATTTTCTCCCGCTTTGGTTTGATAAATTATGTCTGTTTTCTTCCTTCGTAGTGGTGTCTAGTATTTTGAGAGGACAATCTCTAACTAGATGCCCATATTCATGACAACTACGGCAGCGGAAAGGGATGTTTTCATAATCTAGGACTTTCTCCCATGTCTCATCTTCCACTGCCAGGGAAATATTTTATGGTAAAGGCTGGTTTAGATCCATTAAGCACACATATGCATGCATAAATCATTTGTTCCAACTTCAAAGAGGCATCCGTCATGTCATCATATAAGTTCCCAGACTATTTCCGATCTCCATGAAGACATGTTGATTCCAATATTCAGCTGAAGACCAAATAATCTAACCCAAACTGGAGCTACCGATGGTAACTCTTCCTCTGCTTTAAACATTGTATGCCACGGTTTCATAAACAACCCCACTCTTCCAAAGAACCATGGGCCTCCTTGAAAAACTAATTCACAATCTAGAGATGAGGCAAAGAAAACAAGGAAATAACCATTAGGGTATACTGAAATGGTGTACTCACTAGGGGTCTTCCACATTTTTTGTGCCCATTCTTTAAATGCTGGCAATGATGGCCTAAATCCAAGAAATCGGACAATTAATCCTCTATTCTCCAACTCCTCTATGCCACTTTGAACATATGCTTTCTGGAGCTTTATCACCGGTGTGCCATCAACTGCTTTCATGCAACCATTCTCATTCTTCCTGGGATCGTATCTGGGCATTCTCACCGGGGGTTTCTGAAAATTCTTTCGTTGCAAATTAGGCTTTGAATTCCTTTCCAAAATTTCTTTAAAGGTGGGTGCGTTTGATTCCAAGTGATTCGTAACCCCTTGATCCCTTATATTATACATCGTATCACCTCTATTCTCCATCTCGATCCCCCACGCTTAATATCCATGCACAAAATGAGGTGTACCTCTTATCCAAATTCACCTCCTGTGGGTTAATTTGATAACATGCTTCGTAATTCTCAAGCCCCAGAAAATGGATTGATTCAGGGCAAAAATCATGTTTCTAGGATCCCCTCGAATCTTTTCTAAGTCCCCCGTCCGAGAGGAAAAGAGCAAGTTCTCGAGGAAAGGTGAAAAAGCGGCAAAAACAAGCTTGGGACAGAAAATCGTGAAAATTGGCTAAGTCCTAGTCCTCGCAAAGTTGGAACAGGTTGGGACATCGAGGCGTGGATCGGCCGAAAAGCCTTCAGCGGCCCGCGCAAAGGGACATCTCGGGACATCGGGACGCCGCAGGCGCGGTGCCGGCACCGCGGACCAATCAAATCACGACACGTGTCACAAGAGAGAAAGTCCAAAAGTCAAAGGGCAAGGTTTCAAGCACTGACCCGAGCCAATAAAAAGAGGACACGTGTCCAATGGCAGGGAAGGAGAGAGAATTACGCATCCAATCGGTGCTTGACACGTGTCATCCAGTGGCGAGCGCGGAAAGATTTTCAAAACACGTTACTGCTTTGTGCCCGAAATCTTCAAATCGACATATCTTTCGATCCAGAGCTCGGATTTGCACGTTCTTTATATCGACGGAAAGCTTGTGAAATTCTCTACGTGATTCTGGGGTTAATCTTGAATTTTGGTGCATTCTGGAGAGAGAAAATTGAGAAACGGCTCTGACACGTGTTCATGGCTAGAAGTGACATTTCAACGACCAGATTTAATGCAGAATGGGTCGCATTCTCCTGTAATTCGGTCAAAGTGACAGGGTATGGGTTTGTAAGGTCCCCATGCCGTTTTAATGCATCTGCAATGAGGAGGGATGGCTCTCATGTTTTTGTACGTTTCATCCCCCGGCTCGACCCATGCAATGTAAAAGCCGATTTGGCTCATTTATAAGGGGGAACAATTTTTGACATAACAACTTTTTCTTTCACCTCCAAAGCAGTGGTCGATGCAAGAATCGACCTCTCAAAAGATTGTAATGCTTTTTACCTCTCTCGAGGTTGTAATGCGTTGATTTGGGTACTTGAAATGATAATGCAAGCTTTGTGAATGGTTTTCACCTTTGTTTGTATTATTTGCTTCATTTCAGATCCTAAGTTATATCTTATCACTGTGTATGTTTCATGTTGCAAATCTCTGGTTTGTGTCTATTTGCTTGACGTGAAATGTTTCTCCACTCCTTTTGTGCATCACCATCTTTAGTTAGTTTCAATTTTTGCATTTCTATCCCCGCCCCCCGCAATTTAGAGTAGCATTAGGATCTCGAACCTCTCGTAGTTTTGCAAAATATAGATCTAAATCGAGGAGGAGTTTGAGGAACCGGCCTCTAACTGAGATTCCTCTCTCGCTTTACAAGTGCCCACACTGGAGAGAGGTTTCCATGTTGTGCAATCACACCGGATGCTAGAGTGATCAACCTAGAAGCCCGATCTGCGCCCAGTGGGTGCTGTGAGCTCAGCAACAATTTTTGGGCACGCCACTGTGGGACAGAGGTCTCATTTTTTTATTACAGCAAGTTGATGTGCGTCTGCTGCAATTTTCTTGCTTATAAGAGCTATTATTTGCATATCTGCTGACTCCAAGGGGAAGAATCAACTGGTTCCAAGCTCAGCCTGAAAACTCATGAGAAGAATCACCACAAGGTCAAGAGTTGGAGAAGAAGAAGTGCTGTTTGAATACCTGCAATTATCTCCAAGAAGAAGGCAAAGAGGAAGAAGGATTCAAAGGTCTCCATCTCCACCAAACAGAACTCTCTCAACTCCTCCACCTGACAGGCCTTTCATTCAGTATACAAGGGTTTTAAGACCGATTAGAATGGCTCAAAACAATCCCTACGTCAACTTCACAGGAGTGCACCACTTGCCCTCAATGCACAACATCCAATTCCTATTGCAGCCTCAAGAACATTCCGTACTTCACTAGAGAAAATCAGACTACTCCAGGTGATCATGTTAAAGATATTGCTAACCTTTGTGCAATCCATGAAATCAATGAAATGCAAGTGGCTGTCAAGTTACTGGCATCTTCCTTCAAGGGTAAAGCATTACAATGGTTTAGGAGCCTTGAGCCGGTTCTATCACAAACCGAATCAGCCGTGTATTGCACTTCATGAGCAATTTGGAGAAAAGGGAGACAACTTGTCTCTTTTGGAGCAGCCGACAACCATCAAGAGAGCTCCCAATGAACAGTGACCGACTTCAACTTCAGATTTCAAAAGACTTGGGAGAGGATTCCCGTGGCAATCAAAGCAATGTGCAAAGAAGGTGCTTTTCTTTACTATCTCAAAGCTTTAAATTTTAATATTTCTATGTTGATTCAAAGTGTATGGGAGGCACAACTATCCCTATGGCATATAGTATTGCCATTAGGGCTGAAAATTGTCTCGATCCAAGCCGGCAAACTTGCCCCTAGACCTCCCATGCCATTGTTTCCAAGTTTAGAGAGCCCAAACACTAGTCAAGCACCTAATTTGGCTCCCTCCCACTCCTAGAAATCGAGTTCAAATAAAACTTCCACTTCATCTCCAAGTGCCCCAAATGAGCTTCAAGAGGTCATGAAGCAATTGAAAACCCGGGCAATGAGCTGGTTACTCTCAAGAGGCAAGCAAGCCCAAGGTTTCGCACCTTCTTATCAACCCCAAGCTCACCCTAATAGCAGCCATACCAACCACAAAGACCACCTAATCTAGTTGCAAATATGAATCAAACAAGGCCTCCCGCCAATAGACTATTCCAGCCCTATAATCCAAATGCCATATCTCGCCTCTAAGGCATTAGTGCCAACACGTAACAACATTGCTCAGAATATGATTGGTGTTTTCCATGAAATGAGCCTCATAACCAATCCATGTGTTTCAATGGTGCTCTCAATCAAGCACTAATGGTGACAACTACCGTGTGGAGGGCGAGGGCATTAAGGAAACAAATAACAACAAGAAACATTCCAACAAAGAATCAGCCCCAAATGACACCACATTGGTGAACCGGCAAGCGTAAGATTTCGTGGCATGAATCAAGCAGCTTCTCAGTGTCATAGCCAACACAAGGTCAAAGAGGAGAAATTTGGGTGAAGAACACCATTAGCCCTGACCAATCCACAACCTTCCACGGTTCCACAAATGATTGGCAAGCAGAGTCCAGCTTTCAAATGCACAAGGGAAGCCAAGAACAACCCCTAGGCCAACTCAAATGCCACTGTTGCTGCCCACACGCGGAGTAAATGTGCAAACCAAGGGACAACAGAGAGATACTTCATCCCCGTTCAAGATTATCATTGACAGATGAAGAAGACTAACGTCAATATATCAATGTGGGAATCCCTATCCATCCCAGGATAAAGAGATCTGCTGCAAGCTGCCATGAAGGACTGGCCAATTTCAAATCAGCGGGTTCAGATGCAAGACAAAGTGCTTACAAACGCTGCCTGCACTGGGGAAATCATGGAGGACAAAGCAAGGTAAGATGTCAAGCCCCCTCCTTTCTATGTTTCGTTGATCATTGGAAATCAGCTAGTACACAATTGCATGATTGATTCCGGGGCAAGTAGTTTTGTCATGCCCAAACAAATAGCTGATCAGCTAGGGCTCCAATGTATGAAATAACATCCAAAGGGGTAGTGCAGTTAGATGGAACAGCAACAGCAGTAGCAACAGCTTGGAGTGATTAGAAACTTGAGTCTTACCTCGCACGCATGTCCAAATGTTGTTGTTTTACAAGATGTATCAATCATAGACCTTCCACCACTCTTTGCCCTTTGCTTGTCGAGGGACTTCACACCCAAGATCGGGGGTATTTGTCTCGCTGATTGGTCACACATGCTATTCGTAACAAGATATGGAACTAAGGCCACAATCAGATCCGAACCTATCGCAAACTTCCATATTGAGCCTTACACTCCAAGTCGATTAATGCCAATTGCTCAAAGATTTGATCAAGAAGATCACCCTAGCACTGATGAGGTCCGACACCAAGGTTGGAAGTATCCCGGATCTAACTCTTGATGAATGTGCAAACAAGACACATGCTTTTGATCCCTATCACGAAGTAGAAGAATCTGCGCTTAGGAGTTTATTGTTTACATGAAGAGAATCAACCTCTCCCAAAGATAACCAAGCCGGATCATAAAGACAATAATGAAGTATGGCAATTGTTCTTTGATGGGTCAAGGAGTAGACAAGGTGCAGGAGGAGGAGCTATGCTCATTTCACCGCAAGGTATAAGGTATTACTCAGCCTTCCATTTCCAGTTTTCCTGTTCAAACAACACGGCTGAGTATGAAGCCTTAGTTCATGGACTGCACTGGGCAATGAAGAAAGGCATCAGGAATTTACAAGTATTTGGTGATAGTGAGCTGATTGTAAACCAAGTCAAAGGGAAAAATGCTGCCAAAAATGATCTGTTGAAGAACTACAAAACCGGGTATGGGATCTTATTGAATATCTTGAAGCTTTTAGCATCAATTCCATCCCAAGAAAAAAGAATGAAGCCGCTGACAAACTTGTAGCAATTGGGGCTATGTTTGATGTTGTAGAAAGTATCAAAAGTGAGAAATCTCAGCCTCATATCAAATTGGTTGTGAGACCAGCTGTTCCGAATAACAATACAAGTTGGCAAGTCTTCGAGAATGATCAAGCAAATTGTTAATTTCCTACAAGAAGAAGCCGAGTTCTCCGCCAGAATCAAGACAAGCCGCATCAAAGCAATATGGTGACCAAGTGGTGCAACCGAGAACTAACAAATTACCAAAAGGCCTCATAACTTGAGTTAATCTTCAACCCGAATGATTAGTTCCGGAAGGAGAAAGCGAACATTCAAGTAAAGGGTGAAGATTCGAGCCTATTTTAGTGGAAGAAGGCAAAACATTGCAGATTGGCAAAGTAAGTACCTCACAAGAGAAATCTGATTTTGTTCACTTTGTCAAGAGTTCCCGATGTCTTTGCTTGACTTACAGAGATCTAAGAGGTTTCAACCCAAGTTGGCACAACATACTATTGAGCCGGATTCGAATCTAAGCCTCCAGTGCAAAGGCAAAGGCCGTGAATCCCCATATTGAACCTCTCATGAGAAAAGAGTTAAGCAAGCTTATTGAGGCCAATATCATCTTCCCTATCAAACACTCAAGTTGGGTCGCCAACTTAGTCCCAGTCAGAAAGAAGAATGGAGAGATCAGGTTGTGTGTCGACTTCAGAGATTTGAATAGAGCCTCTCTCAAGGATCATTATCCACTCCCTTCCATGGAGCAAATATTGCAGGTTGTAGCTGGTTCAGAAAGGTTCTCACTACTTGATGGCTACTCAGGCTACAATCAGATTATGGTGAAGGGAGAAGACCAATTCAAGACAGCCTTCACAACCAAATGGGGCACATATGCTTACAGGAAAATGCCATTTGGGCTGTCCAACGCTGGTGCTACCTTTCAAAGGGCAATGGACATGGCATTCAAAGGCTTGATCAACAAGATAGTGCTGGTATACCTAGATGATATCACTGTCTTCTCAAAGAATGCAGCAGACCATCTCTTTCACCTCAGTGGTATTTCGTAGGTGTAGAAGATTTGGGGTATCATTGAATCCCAAAAATGCATATTCCCGGCTCATGAGGGGAAACTTCTAGGCCATATTGTCTCGAAAGAAGGATTAGCAATTGATCCGAGAGGGTCAAGCCATAAGAGCACTACCATCGCTAAGCCACAAGAAAGCCCTTCGAGTTTCTCGGGAAGGATAAACTTTGTTCGGAGGTTTGTCCCATTTTTGCAGCCCTTGTCAAAGCCCATCACCAAAATGTTAAAGAAGAGCATGGCTTTTAAGTGGACAGCGAAGGCAAGGAGAGTTTTGAAGCAATCAAAGAAACTATATCTCAAGCACCAACTCTCATCAACCTGCACTTCTCCAAGGATTTCATCCTCTATGCATTTGGAGGTGATGACACTATTTCGCCATTCCGTGCAGCAGAACAAAGATAATGATGAGCAGCCGGTTGCCTTCACCGCAGAGCCTAGATGACTCATGAGGTGAGGTACTCTTTTATCAAAAAGCATGTAGTTGCAAGAATCGAAGCTTGAAGAAATTCAAGCATTTAGTCTCAAACAACAAGGTCCAGCTTGCTGGTCTCACATGTCAAGGGTTAAGGACTTCCTCCTCAATAAGGATTTGAATGAGAAAAGGGCAGGTTGGATCACCCGTGTCATGGAGTATGACATTGAGATCAAGATCACCAAGCTGGTAAGAGGGAAAGGATTATGTGAGCAGCTGGTTTTGGGAAGCAAAAGAAGTATGCAACAAAGAAGAAACTTTTTGACAGTCCAGACAGCCATGAGCCAAGTGGCAATCATGAAGAAGACAATGCTTCCCCACTCCTTGCTGGACCCAAGATATTATGCACTTCCTAGGCACAGGCCTATGCCCTCCAGAGATGAACAAGACCCAAAGGAGACACTTCAGATTGCAGGCTGTCCCGTATGCCATTGTTGATGGAGTTTTGTTCAAGAAAGATGTAAATGGAGTGCTGCTGAGATGCATTAGCACAGGTCAGATTCAAAGGGTATTAGAAGAGTTCCATGATGGACCAGCTGGTGGCCATTTTGCACCAAGAGTGACAGCTCTAAAAATCATGAAGGCTGGTTATTATTGGCCTAAAATATTCAGTGATTGTTATGCATGGATCAAGAGGTGTAAGAATTGTGCATTCTTCACAGAAAAGAGAAGTTTTCTGCCCGCCATCGCATCCAATCTCGCTTGACCAGCCATTCATGCAATGGGGTTTGGACTTCATTGAGTCATTAATCCCAATTCAAGCCAAGGGCACAAATGGATTTTGACAAACACGCAGACTACTTCACCAAATGGACAACAAGAGCACTCAAAGAGGCGAATGAGTCTAGATCTTAGACTTTTATGAGGGGATAACAACCAGATTTGGTGTACCTGCCACAATAATCTCCGATAATGCATCGGCATTCATCGGATCCAGGTGACCGAGTGGGTCATCAAGAACGGTATTTACCTAAGCACTTCATCGAACTATTACCCTCGTGGTAATGGCTGTGCCGAGTCTACAAACAAGAACTTGTTGAGGATCATTAGGAGGACTCTTGATGAGAATCGGAGGTCTTGGCATACCAAGCTGAAATCAGCCTTATGGGTTGATAGGATCACTCCCAAAAGATCCACAGTAATTCTCCATTCAGTTTGTCTATGGAAAGGAAGCAATCTTGCCCATGTGACTAGAGTTGCCAACATTGGAACTCATGAAGCAGCTGGAGTTGCTTGAATTTGAGCCCATGGAGGTGAGGTATGCAGAGTTGATGGAGCAGCAAGCGATCAGAAATCGGCATCCCAAGCAATAGAAAAGGATCAAGCTTTGATCAAGACCTTTGATAGAAGGCCAAAGATAGATCTTTTCAAGTTGGAGATCTAGTGTTGAAATGGGATGTGGACAGAGCAAAACCGGGAAGGCATTCAAAATTTGATGCCATTCGGAGTGGCCCATACGTGGTCACAAAGTGCAAGAACAACAATGCTTTCCAATTGGCCTCATTGGATGGTGAAGAATCGCAGATTCCAGTCAATGGAATCTATCTCAAGCGCTTTAGAGGGAAGTTCACTACCTCTCAGTAAATATTAGATTAGATTTTCTTTCTCCAAGTGCTTGTGCACATTGTTTTCTTTGTAGGTTAGTCTTGTTTTCCCTAAGTGCTTTGGCACACACTTGTTGTCCATGGAGATGTTTAGCAGCCTTGCTTTCATCAGTGATATTCCATCTTCCTCCTTGCACATTCTCGAGTCACTTGAGGTTCTAAACAGAATATTTGATGACTCCATGCCCAATGGATCGCTTAAGGCAATCGGTATCTTCTACTAAGCAGTGTGTAACCCATTGAGTCACCAATTGTTATCCAAATTCACCCCCTGTGGTTAATTTGATAACATGCATCGAATTCTCAAGCCCTGTGCAAATGGATTGATTCAGTGGCAAAAATCATGTTTTTAGGGTCCCCTCGAATCTTTTCTAAGTCCCCCGTCCGAGAGGAAAAGAGCAAGTTCTCGAGGAAAGGTGAAAAAGCGGCAAAAACAAGCTTGGGACAGAAAATCGTGAAAATTGGCTAAGTCCTAATCCTCGCAAAAGTTGAAACTGTTGGGACATCAAGGCGCGGATCGGCCTAAAAGCCTCCAGCGGCCCGCGAAGCAAAGGGACATCTGGGACATCGGGACGCGCAGGGCGCGGCAAAAGCGTGCGCGCACTCGCGACCAATCAAATCACGACACGTGTCACAAGAGAGAAAGTCCAAAAGTCAAAGGGCAAGGTTTCAAGCACTCGACCCGAGCTAATAAAAAGAGGACACGTGTCCAATGGCGAGGAAGGAGAGAGAATTACGCATCCAATCGGTGCTTGACACGTGTCATCCAAGTGGCGGAGCGGAAAGATTTTCAAAACACGTTTTCTGCTTTGTGCCCGAAATCTTCAGATCGACATATCTTTCGATCCAGAGCTCGGATTTGCACGCTTCTTTATATCGACGGAAAGCTTGTGAAATTCTCTATGTGATTCTCGGGGTTAATCTTGAATTTTGGTGCATTCTGAGAGAGAAAATTGAGAAACGGCTCTTACACGTGTTCATGGCTAGAAGTGACATTTCAACGACTGCATTTAATGCGAATGGGTCGCATTCTCCGTAATTCGGTCAAAGTGACAGGTATGGGTTTGTAAGGTCCCCATGCCGCTTTTAATGCATCTCGTAGTCGAGGAGGGATGGGCTCTCATGTTTTTGTACGTTTCTCGTCCCCCGGCTCGACCCCATGCAATGTAAAAGCCGATTTGGCTCATTTATAAGGGGGAACAATTTTTGACATAACAACTTTTTCTTTCACCTCCAGTAGCAGTGGTTGATGCAAGAATCGACCTCTCCAAAAGATTGTAATGCTTTTACCTCTCCGAGGTCAGAATGCAATGCGATGATTTGGGTACTGAAATGATAATGCAAGCTTTGTGAATGGTTTTCACCCTTTGTTTGTATTATTTGCTTCATTTCGATCCTAAGTTATATCTTATCAGCTGTGTATGTTTCATGTCATGCAAATCTCTGGTTTGTGTCTATTTGCTTGACAAATGTTTCACCACTCCTTTTGGTGCATCACCATCTTCGCTTAGTTTCAATTTTTGCATTTCTTTCCCCGCCCGGCAATTTAGAGTAGGATTAGGATCTCAACCTCTCGTAGTTTTGCAAAATATAGATCTAAATCGAGGAGTTTGAGGAACCGGCCTCTAACTGAGATTCCTCTCTCGCTTTACAAGTGCCCACACTTGGAGAGAGGTTTCCATGTTGTGCAATCACACTGGATGCTAGAGTGATCAACCTAGAAGCCCGATCCGCGTCGGTCCAGTGGGTGCTGTGAGCTCGCAATAACAAGATACCTTCACGTTTGCCCCCAAGGGACAAATGTGGAGGAGTATCAAAAAGCAGGTCAAATGCCCACAGTGGAGCCTTGGACGTTTCTTCCAAATAAAATAAATTCTTAAAAAGACCCAAGAAACTAAACTTGACACAAACACAAGTTAAATGTGCCTTCTGGAAAAGTCTCCAAAGATTTCGTCACCATCCAAAACATAGACTGCTATTTGTGACTATATGTCTCCTTCGGATGGGTTTGAGCCTCACGTATTTATGGTTCACAAGTGTCCAGATCGAACATATTTAGTGTCACCCAGATTTCATCCTGAAATCTGCGACTACCCTATCTGAATTTTTTTTGTACTTTTAAAATAATGGGTCTTTTTATGTTTTTATTGTCTGAAAGTTCTTGTATTGTGTCAAGATATTCCCAAAGAGCCATATTAGCCTTTTTTCGCCAAATACCCAGATGCCCGAAATTGTTATATTCTCAGCCAAGATTTATCTCATGGAAAATTTGTATTTAATTATTTTGAGCCCCGTATGAGGCTATTTGCACTCCGTTTTAACTCTGTTATGATCAAACATGTCATTATTCCTATGTACCAAAAGGGTTTTAACTTGGAATAAGTTTTGGGCTTTATTTGTGACTTTTGGCATTTTTTCATGTTTTTGTGTTTCCGCTTTCGCTTTCTCGTGAAATTTTTTCTAGAACAATTCCTTTGCCGGGTAAGCCCAATTCTTGGTCCGGAGCAGCTGGAGAACATATACGCACATTATGCCCAGAGGAAGTCACCATCGAGGTCCGATCACTGGGAAAAAGCGAAGTCGCAGCACATAAAAGCCCCTCGCGGGGTTGGGCGCATTTTTGAAAAACAAAGGATTTAAGCCGCAATGGGAAAAATAGAAGCAAAGCAGCAAGGTGGGAATTTTGTCTCGCCAAGCAGGTACTTTTCCCGTGATATAAAATTCACTTAAACTATAGTGAGAAAGTTAGAGGTCAAGAGGCATGCGGAATTTATCATGCCTTTGCAAGGTAAAAATTCCCATGGTGAAATAAAAGAAAAGTGATTTAAGTAAAATCATGGAATTTTATTGCCTCGCATTGCAGTGGTAAATAATCCCATTGTCAAAGTCAAATCACTTAAGTGGATCATGGGATTTCCAAGGGTGCCTTGCAGGGTAAAGAATCCCATTGTTATAAATTCTTAAAAATAGAATTATATTGTGCAAAAAAGTGTGCCCCCTTTAGAGAGAAGATGGCAGCCTTTAAGCGGATTAAATTAATTATTTCTCCTTCTAAAATAGGCGCCCAAGCATGGAAGAAAGTCAACAAGTCAAAGGGGAATAAAATAAATAGATTTAAATGGATTAAATTTAATTTATTTAAAGGCTGCCCCCTTCATGTCAAAAAGTGTGCCCCATTTGGGATATATTTAATGATTTTTAAAGCATTAAATCATTAAATTAAATTCTATTTTCAGTGGCTATGGTCAAGGCACACTGTGAAACTTAAGTGAAGTGAAGTGTGAAGGATTAAATTGGATTAATTTAATTTATTGGATGGCTGTCCTTAAACATGCTATTTTTAAAGAGAGAAGCATGATTTTTAATTAATTAATTGCCAAGAATAGGAAGGACAATTATTAATTATAGAATTGTGAGGGTTATATAAGCATGGGCTGCCATATGGTTGAATTATTTAATTCACAGGTAAAGAATTGCAGCCAAGAGGAAAAGTGCGCCCCATTTGAAGAAGGATTTTGCTCAGGCAAGGTGGAAACAAGGCAAAAAGCTTCCAAAATTGGCATATGCTTTGAAGGAGGTTGATTTGTATTCGCATAATTGTTTGCATAAGTATTACAGGTGCTAAGGTGAAGTTGGAAAAGTTCATGCTCTCTTTATGTGCAAATTAAACATCAATTTTTGGGGCAGCAGGCTTGAAAAGTGCAGATTTTTATAATTAAAATTCACTATTCATGCTCCGGTGGCCATCTTTGTCTGGATTAATTGCAGGAATTCATTATAGGGGTTTTACAAAAGAAAAGGAGCTTTAATCAATGTCCAATACATTGCATATATCCTCCGAATCTGAAGAAATATCCAGATCTACACCAGTATTGAAGAAATCCACCAAATAAGAAGAAAAAGAATTATTCGATAAAGATAGACAAAGCCATGGCGAAGAGAGATGAAAAAGAAAGCACGATGGAGTTATGCATCACTTCCAAACTTGCAGACATAGGAGACACAAATCTAGGTCCGGAGCCTCTTTTTGAATTGATTGATAGATCCAGAGCTAGAAAGACTTCACTCATGCGTGCGGTTAAAAGCAAGTGGGATTATCCGAGTCGCAGCCTTTCCATGCATAGCCCAAACTTCGAGTTTGTGATGGAGTGTGCTAGATCTTACCATCCTTCATCCGGATCGGTGCGTGATGCTACGGGAAAGATAATAATTCGCTTGATGCAGAGTTCATCAATTATTGTTCAAGATTCCAAAGGCGAAAGGTGGTGACTTCCATTAGTCTTCGTGATGCCGGTAGCAGGGGAGAAGCATAGAGTTGATCGCGTGAACATAATGAACAATGATATACATGAAGAAGCCTAGCTCTCCTTCAAAGTTCCCAAGAACTCTTCCGCGGTCCAATTTGGTGCAGGAGGTCAATGATATCGTCAAATCACATGTAGGATTAATGGCGAGGCGAATGCTTACACTTTCCGTACATGGATGTATGCTTTCATCGACCATCAAGTCAACAAGGTTGATTCCATAATCAATTGGTCGAAATTATTAATGACAATGTTGGTGAGCAACTCCTAACGTGAAGCGTACTTTCACCTTCAAAATGACTTCCTACTGGTGTATCTGCGGCTTCACAAGGCGCTTTTTCCAAGTGGATAGATGTGGTGTTCTTTCTAAGGACCCCATTTTCGAGTGCTACCCATAGCTTATCAGACTGCACTGTGTGAAAGATTTCAAAGTGGTCAATGATGAATTTTTCTACGATTTCATTTGCAGCTGCTGACAAAGACTTGAAAGGCCAACAACAGGTAAGCAAGGAAGCGTGAGAAGTCAGTGTCCAAGATCGATACTATTCATTCAGCTTTGTAGATTTCACATACCTCAGGGTTACGGGCTTTTCTGGAGAACCAATAAAGATGCCTAGGTATCCAAATGATAGATTTATCGCCATGGAGCTGAGCAGACAACTTGTGGAGATACACGACCTTCACTCAAAGTGGCACAAGTCTACGGGCTTCTTCCCAATCACTGTGGGACATTACAGCTGCCAGAGCATTCATAGAGCTCGAGGACCGGAAACGCAGATGTTATCCGAGTATGAGCAAGAATTCTTCCCGACACGGCCGAATCTGCGATCCATTCGGAGTAGCCAGAAGACGATCTCCAAGAGTATGCACATGTGCCTTCATTAGAAGATTTCTGATGAAGTGCAAAAGTGAGTATGAGGTTAGAAAGAGAGATTTCAGTGAGGCTATCAAAGAAAGCAAGTGTTCGATTTTGGACTAAGCGCAGATATCATGGATCTTAAAGATAATGGAAATGTGGTACTGACACTTACCATCAAATGGGAGATAAAACCATACTTCAGGATAACGTAGGAGGTCACACACGATTGAAGAAAGGTCTGAGCTGTTTTGGTGAACACTTCCAACCGGTCAAGTCGACGAAGGGATATTGCCTTGATGAAGCATTGATAAATCAAAGGAGAAGATCACTTCTACGACCATGGCTTTGGCTCCGGCTTCTCCAAAGACCTAGTACTTCACCAACTATCAGCACCGCAAAGAAGATATTTCCATGCCTCTACTAAATCCGCGACATTCATCTTCTCTCCTCACCACTCCGTTCAGCCGCCTATTCCAGAGGAGAAGTTGAAGCTGCAGATGGCGGAGTTTGAAAGGGCTTTGTCCTTGGATGATTCAGAGGATTACAGCCATAACACCGTGGCACTTTCTGATGGAGAGGATGCAGAGCGGGAAATGGTAATGCACTCAGCGACTTCTCATTCCCCGAGAAGCAACTTCTCGATTGGTTGGCTTCGCAGCTTGGTTCCGTATGAGAATGGAGATGAACTTGGAAGAGCATGACTTGCAGCACTCTACTCCTCTAGGCGGAAGAGACAAGGCCTAAAGTTGCTAAGGTAACTTCAAGGTTGATTATCGAGGATTCGGAGAGAAGTTTGCGTGTTGAGATGTTAATTCCGCGTAAGGAAAGGAGGACGAGCTCATGGCGGCGTAAGATGTGACAAGAACTGGGTACCCCTCGCTCAAGCCACCACTAAAGGATCAAGCAAGATACGCAGACATCGATAGATGCTCTACTCCTTAGGCTTGACAGAGAAAAGGTAGAAAAGAGACGAGTAAAAGCAAGTATCTCAATTGTATGAGATCATAGCCAAGGCCGCTAAACCTTCCATTCAACCCATTTCAGAGCAGGTGAGTGATCATCTTATGTAGGAAATGGAGGATGCAAACAATCAAGTAAAAACTATTGATTTAATGGAAGGATTTGATTATTCACAAGCTTCGCATAACTTGAGAAGTGCCACCACCTAAAGGTTATGAATCATGTAGCAAATCAGTCAAGCAATTGATGACGAACGTAGTAGACATGAATACAGTTGCTGAGAGTAACTTGAGTATTTTGGCCGAGATCAACAACCTTCCGGGAGATGTATTGGTGGCGGAGCAGATTCTACTGGATGGATCAGTTGAGAAGGGGAAGCAGCTGGAATTTGTAGTATCTTTCCGTTTAGAAATCTGCAGAGTTTTACTGAAGAGGATGTAGACACTTGAGAGTAGGACATCATCCTTACCAGACAGTATCATTTCTTTCACTAAGGAGAGAGTGGACGGGAATGTTACTTCATACGTGCGGATCGTTCCTAGTAAGGTGCCTAATTCCCTGGAAGGGTCTCTTCTGATGGTACAAAAGAGAATTGATAAAGCTACTAAGCCTTTTACGATGAATTCTATCAGAGACTGGTGGCGCTACAGCAGAATATCATGAGGTTTGGGCCGAGCTTGGAAGATGTGGAAGCGTGCATCAAAGTGTTGAATGAAGGGTTGCTGCAGTTCGGGACAGAGAAGGAAGCAATGGCTAAAACAGATGGAAAGATGCTGAATCACATGTTCGATAAGTATATCCGATATCAGAACAAAAAGAAGACATAAATGTTATAGCTGGCATGACTTCTTCTTTTATTCTTTCTTCTTCTACTTTCTATGTTCCTGGATGAAATTGTAAAACTTCTAAGTTATTGGTTTCTGAACCATTACTTAAAGTTATGTGGGACAATTCTATTAGTTAAGTGATACATGTGTCACTTAAGGAGACGTTAGTGGCGATGATTGCCAAATGTCATATTTACTTGTTTATGTTTCATTCAGCTTTGAATTTTCCATTTGTACCTTCCTCTCCTACATTCTATAAGTAGGAGAAGAACCTTCTGTTAATGATCGAATTTGTAAGCAGCAATCTTGTGTTCTAGACTTTGTGCTTTGAACCCCGAGAGCCACTTGGAGCAAATGAATACAAAGGAGCAGGTTTCGGAGAACTTTGTATCGTGGTGTACTGTGTTTCTTGCTTTTAATCTTAGATCTCTTAATAAACCGTGTTATTTTAGATCTGGATCTAGAGCCGCCTTTGTTTTAGAATTCTGTTTATATCTATTGGATTCTTCTATGTGCATACAATTTAGCTCTGCCATCTACTGATTGGGATGCACATCTTCTCCATTTCTTCTATATGTTTATGTAATTGTCTTTTTCTATAACTTTTCCTTTCTTTAAACAGTTGTTTACTTGCTGCAGAATTATTCAGTTATGGTTCATGAACTGAGTAATTAAAGTAAAGCCCCATTTAGATATTAGCATACTTAAATTGACAAATCTGACAGAGGAGCCTCACCGGTTAAATGAGAGAGATTTATCTCATGACTGCCTAGGTTTGATGCTATGCAGAAAATCTAGCCAACAATATTGTATCCTCCAAAACTCGTGTCCTCACGTGCCTTAAATGGTTGTAACTCTCAATCGTATTTCCCGAGCCCTAATGGCTTCAAGGGAACAACTAATGGCTTCAAAATCGTTGATGGTCAGTATCGCGACCAAAGCTTTTAAATGCAATTCATGGCCACAATTTACTTGTGAAAATCTCGACCAGGACTCAATTTTAAAAATATATATGTTTAATGTGAACATTGAAAAATCTGATCAATATCTTCTCTTGCTTTCTCGAGTTCAAGGCTTCCCACCTTAATTGCATCCAAAAATTGTTGGAAAATTGCAAGTTTTCTTGTTGTCCTCTGGCTGAAAACTTTTTATGAAGTCCAAATTTCAGCTCCAAAGAATGACCCATGAGTTGCAACCACTAAACCCTGTTAGTATTTACAAGTTCCTTATATTCAGCAATAATAATTTGGCACTTACCATAGTTTTGACCCTGTTGATGTTTGGAAATATCTCATGGATCCCATATTAAAATGTGTAAACACCTTTGGGCAATATGATCTTTGTGTTGGCTCATATCAAAATGCTCCCTAAAGTGTCCTTCAATCCTCAAATTCACTATCTCTACTTGTCCACCTATTTGTGTGTAATAACTAATTCCAAAAGTGAGCTTGGTGCTAGATAAGCAAAACAACTCCTTCCAAAAAAAGTTTAGAAATCTGTCATCCTTATTACTAATAATATTTTCACATAAACCCTCCAACTTAAACTCCTCTCTAAAAATTAACTCTGCCACTTGATGTGCTTTGAATTCCACATAAATAGCAAATAAGTATGCATACTCACTTAGCCTATCCTCAACATGAATGCAAACTTTATCATGTACCTTGGGAATACTGAAGTCCATGGACACACTTTTACAATTGTAATTGGGAATAAGCAAAGGCTGAAACAAGTTTCCCAAAAGGACATGCTTTACCTCATTCTATTGGTGGTTGATGTACTCCCTGACACATTGGAGATCCTCCTCCTCAAAGCTCCTCCACGAGAATCTCTCTCTTATATATCTGCCAATATTGTAGGCTCTAGAGTGTCCCACCATGGGTGTATCATGCAAGATCTTCCACATTTTCTATTTCATCTTTGATTCAAGCAATGGAAAGATTCTATCCTTATACAAAATGGGTCCAGCTGCTAGCATATACTTGTCATCCTTCACGTTTTCTTTTAAGATGTTAGCAGCAAATGTTTTCTTGACACATTCTACCATGATAGACACCTCCCAATTATCATAAATGACAAAACAAAGAATGGGCATTCTAGAAAAATCATCAACTACATTCTTTTCCCCCTCTATATCAAAATCATAATCTGAGACTTTCCTTACCCCTTTCTGTTGTTGATCATGCAAGTCAAGTTGTCCCAAGAAGAACTTCAATCCATGGTAGTCTATCTCAACCACACATCCACCAAAAACTAGATGTTTTCTGAAATTTTCCAAAATGTACATGATGGCAAGAATTTCCTCATCATATATAGAGACTATTTATTGAATCTTTCAACTTATGCCCTTAATTTTAATGGAGTCCCCATTTTGCATTAAATTACCTCCTATTGAAACACCACCTTCTACCACAAATAGTTGTGAGAAATCTGAAATGGAAAATACAAGACATGAGCTAAAAACCTTCTTAAGCTTATCAAAAGCTTCTTGAGTTCTACCCCTCCATGCATGAGCTCCATTCTTTGTCATTTTGGTCAAGGGTGCTTCTATATGTGAACATCCCTTAACAACCTTTCTATCATAGCTGCATAAGCTAAAGAGTCTCCTCAACAGAGTTAGTGTGATAGCGGATGCCCAAACTAGACAAACTTGAATCCTCTTATCATCCACCTACATACCTTGGTCATTAATGACATGGCCCAAAGATGGAATCTTTGTGACCACAAACTCACACTTAAATTCTTTTACAACTAGAGCTTGTTGCTCTAGAATTCCCATGATCAATTTTAGGTGTCTTAGATAATCCTTCCCTATTTGGCTGCATATAAAAATATTCTCAACAGATATCAAAACAAATTGTCTCAATTGAATCTTGAATACCTGATTTACCATAGATTGGACAGTAGCTGGTGTATAAGTCAAATTGAATGGCATGACCAAGAACTCAGTGTGTCCAATAAGACATCTAAAAATTGTCTTGTGCACATAAGCTGTAATGTCCCTTTTCTCCAAAATTGAAGACTATTTGGAATTCCGGGCAAACCTTCTTCATGATTAGAAGAAATAATATAAAAGAAGAATAAAGGAAGAAGAATATAATATAGTTTTTATTATATTTTGTATGTTTTTATTAAATAAAAAATTATAAGTGTATGGGTCGGCCATGGTGGAGAAAAATAACATGAAAGGTCATGCCTTTTCATAATTTGGCGCCAAGGCTTGAAAGTATTATAAATAGGGGATGTGGGCATCATTATGGGATATCGACTTGTATTGTAATCAATTGAAGTTGAGAAATTATTCTCTTTTCTTTCCTAATGGGATGCAAACCCCTTAGAGGTCCATTCAAGAGACGAAAACCTCTTGTTTTGACTTAAAACAATTAAGCATTCATTGAAGATTATACAATCCAAAGCTATTTTATTTAAATCTGATTCCAACTGTGCATTTCCAGAAAGTGCGACTTGCATATGTGCTTATATTTAATTATTTTGATGCATATAATTTCAGATATTCAATCTAAATCAGGTCACCTATGCTTTTAAAGGATTAGATAACAATTTGCACGCTGTTTAAGACCATTTTGAAGCCAAATCGAACTAATTTAGAGTGCTGTGATTTACCAGTCTTCAATACAATTTCCAGATTTATATAACTTGCTCATTCTGAATCGATTTGGGTCTAAAAGTGTTCCGGATGGTCAGAAATTGATTTAATATTGTTTAGAGATCATTCTCAGTTGAATTAGCACACAAATTTGGTGAAAACATTTTGCTGTTACAAAAGTACAGTCTCCCTAAAATGAGACATTACATAATCCTTGCAAGCAGAAATCTGATGGTTGCTAGATCTCAAATCAGTCTTTGAGAAATGGGGAGTAATAATGGCATGCTTACAGCCAATGTTCAACTCTATGGCATATTGGAAACCTCTATCTAATAGCGATCCCGGGACATTATTGAACACCAAACTATGTTGTATTGGAAGCCTTTGAATATCAACATAAAGACTATGTTGCTTACCAAAAGATGAAATAGTTTGCATGCTCTCCACCACAAAGCAACTTGCTGTCCAAACAACTTGGAATTGAGAGAAAATATCCTCTTTCCATTTTGTACCCTTCAAAAGATCACCCGGATCCCATATACAAAAACAATCTTGAATCAAAGAGTCCACATGCCCCATATTGCACATTGTATCCCTTACTCTATCACCCATTTTAGCATGCTTTTCATGAGAACAAGAATTTTGTAGTGATATAGGATGAAGCAACAAATCTGAATTATGATCATCATTTCCATACCTTAGACTGCCAACAAGGAGCTCACCTTTTGGAAATTTGAAGGATGGTGCATGTTCCTCCATGGTTTGCTTCCTTTCAGTTTCTTGCAACTCCAATTTCTCTTCTTTCTCATGCTGCACTAACACAATTTCTTCCTTGACCTTTGGAGGCTCTATTGTATCTAACTCTTTTTTTGGTTCTTCATCTGACAACACTTCCCCATGTCCTTTTCCTAGACAACTGTGGTTTGGCTCCCAAGGTTCTTTGTTGTCCTCTTTCTGAGAGTTCTTGTGCAATTCAACTATCATTTTTGTGGTTAAGTACGGTTTCAACTTTTCTTCACATTGATTAACCACACTTCAAAAAAAAAAACATAATACTTCCATTAATCATCAAAAACATTTTACAAGTAGATACAGTGCCAAACAAAGTGTAACTAATACACTAGGAAGCATCCTTAGAGATACCATGGTAACAGCTTAAAGCATAGTACAACAGAAGAAGTCATCCTTGTGATTCATCCAAATGAAGGATTCGGTGAAATGCTTGGCTTTTCTCCGTAGACCACCCTATAGGAATATGACCTATCACATGAACATTTTCCTGATCCAAAGCCCAGTTGGCCAAAGCATCCGCTACTTTATTACTCTCCCAAGGAGTATGAACATAAAGAACTATCTGGAAAGCTTGAGCCAAAATACCAATATTTTCTTGGATCTGTGAAATATGCCAATTAGAAGAGTGAATGGTGGTGCCTTGCTTATTAAGCATCAAATTAACCACACTTTTAGCCAGTGCACTCGCAATTGGTGATACTTTCTGCTCAAAACCAACCATTAGTATGGATAACAATTGTTGTGAAGTATCATCACTCTCATTCAAGACCAAAGTCATAATGGTTTGCATTGAGGCTACTACATTTTCTGTATGATTTTTATGGACAGCAGCAAAGAAATATTCAAACATTTGGAGAATAAGATCATCACATTCTAGATCTAACATTAGAACACAAGATCTGGTTTTTGCCATAGTTTCTAGGATAGTGACCCTCCTAGCAAAAGGACTTTTGATGTCATCCAGACCCTCAAAACTTTCCACAAATAACTGAAATACCTCTCTCATGGTGTTGTTGTTGTATGGCTGTTCAGGAGTTGTTATTCTTGTAATTTCACTAATACAAGTGATAACTACAAGTCTCACATCTAGATTTGAGTGTCTCAAGAAGCTTGGGCCTAGCCAAATGAATCACTAATGGATTCATTGCCCAAAACATAGACTCGAATCTGATTGTCTTAACATGGACAAACAGTTTGCCACTTCCTCCAAAATATTGAGAAGAACATTTTTTGAATAAGGTGGATGCTCAAGTTCCTTCCCTGATCTGCAAAGCTTTGTTCTCAATTCATCTTTACTCATTAACTCCATGATTCAAAGACTATGCATCAAATAGTATCTACAACAAATTTAATTCTTCCCACAGCTAGCGAGATCATCAACTCTAATACCACTGTAATGCCCCTTTCCTGGAAAAATAAGATTAATTTGGATTTTTCTAGCAAAGTCTTTTCAATAAGTTAAATGTAATGTCCCGTTTTGGGATAAATAAAAATTGGCAGCACCTTCACATAAATCAAACCAAGAAGGATGAGATCCTTTTAATTCAACCTCAAATAACCCAATGTCCGTGTAATTACAACCCAAAATGGGGTTGGAAGTAGGCGTTATCCAAATAACTCTCCTAGTTATTTGGGTAAATTGTATACATATTCTGGCTCTGAGTTATTCATTACAAGGTTGCGTGCGCTCAAGTTCACTTGGCACATTCCCTTGGTCGCAGCTTCCCTACGTGCCTCCTTTCTTTTCCTCACGCGCTCTCACGCGCTTTCCTTCTTCCCTTCCTTTTCCTTTCCCTCTTTGTCTCCATCTTCCCCTTGCACGCATCTCTTGTGCATCCGCCTTCTTCCAAGCAGCTATTCATCCCGCACGTGCCTCGCACTTGCTTCAATCAACTAAGTCCTTGGCCTTCTTGCGCACCCTGCACATTATTTTGTAATAGTTGCGCCTTGACCATGCGTTCTCCAGCTTGCCTCTTTTCCCCGCGTGCGTCGCGCATGCTTTCCTCTGCGCCTTCCTCTGTTTTCTTCCACGCGCCCTTCCCTCACACCCTCCTTTGCGCCCTTCTGTGCTAGGTCACCTTCTAACATGCTTGAGTGTGCCGTAAGAAACCAGTCAAAGCACACCAACAGGGCGCCGAATCTTGCGCAACAAGTCGTGAGTGACACGTGGTAGAAATGACAAACATTTGCATAGTTGGCCATCCTTTCACCAATCTGCGTGTGCCACGTGTCTTGCGTGCGCAGCGCCTCGACATCTTCCGACAGCCGTATCTTTTTCTACAGAGCTCCAATCGGCGTGTGCCTGGACTTGTCAGAGAGAGCTGCTGACATAAGCTATAATGCTAGACATTCAAATTCAAATTTTGGCGGACTTGGTAGGTGAGAAATGGGAAAATGTCTCTCTGAGCATTGATGAGCAGATCTGATTGCTCCAACCACCCGATTTAATCTGATTCGCCCTCCTTCCTTCTTCAACACGCCGAGACGAGGCTTGGGAAGCGTATTTCATGCGATTTCCAAGTGGATTTATGGGAATTCAATGCTTCTTGTTGGTGGTTGCATTTCAAATTCGGATTTTCCCTCCTCTTCTTCTTCCATGCATTCATCTATAAATGTAAGAGCTGGGCTCATTTGTTATGTTGGATACTTTGGATCCTTACGCATTCTCGCTAAGGACTTCATATTTACTGTATTTCGAGTTGCAGACTTCTAGATCGTGCTCGTGCATGTGGATATTGGCCTCTTTCGCCATTGAATAACACTGTGCGATTCTAAAGTAATAGAAGCATCGTTTTGTGACTATTCTATGTCCTAACATGTTTGCATTCCTTCTTCTTGCCTTCTCTTTTGCAGTGCGTGTTTGTTGTGCCATTTCACGTCCCTTGTAGTTCCTTATTTAGTTGTGTTTCATGAGAATGATTTGGTAAATACGTTTTTAGTTGTGTTATTCGTCTCTATCCTCCTTTCATGCATTTCCTTTTATTTTTGCTCAGAACAAATAGTGTTCATCCCTCTTTTTCTGGTGCTATCACCTTTTAGTGTAGTTTCCTTTCATGTTATCCTTCTATCCTTGGTCCCTTGGTATTATTAGCTTAGCTTTCCTTTCAACACTAGGAGTAGCAATAGTAGTAGAATTAGATAGAGGAACCGGCCTTCTCTGAGATCCGTCTCAAGCGTGCAAGGTCCCACAACTTGGAGATGATTCCATTTTGATCTCAAACAACTTGGTTCTCCTAGATCCGAGACGTGGGTGCAATTTTGAAGACCAATAGTTTCTGGCATACTCGGTGGGACCAAGCATTGAAAGCTTAAATTTCATATTGCTAAGTTCTGGTGTGTGGACTTAGCATTTCAGCCTTTGGAGGCTCATTTCAACACATCTGGTGACTCCCAAACATTTGCAGATCTCTGTTTAGCAGCCCTGAGCGCCTTTCATGAGAAGAGTGCATACAAGGAAAAGTGCAGTAGCTGAAGATTCTTTCGAGTACCTCCAGCTATCCCCAAGAAGAGTTCATTCCAAAGCTTTTTGCCGCACGCACATCTCTATCTCCGGAGCGCCGTGCCCATTCAACTCCTCAAAACACATAACTTGCACAGCGCCTGCAATGGCGCATCGAACCTCCTCCACTTAGGAACTTTGCTAACTTCACCGGAGGAAGCCCTTGGTTCCCAGGCATGCAAAATGATATGCCAAATGGCGCTCTTACTAGTGAAAATCAAGTCACCCCTCAGGAGCATATCCAGGATGTAGCAAATGTGTGTTCACTCTATTTGATCACACATGATGATGTAGCAATCAGACAACTTGCAGCCTCTCTCAAAGGAAAAGCGCTTCAATGGTATAGAGGCTTGAGACTTGGATCTATTGTCACGTGGGAGGAGCTGGAACAGCTCTTTGCAATTATTTTGAAGATAAGTCAGATCACCTGTCTTTGGTGGAGTAATTGACAACAACAAGGAGGGCGCCCAACGAGTAGATGACTGATTTCAACATCAGATTTCAGAAGACTTGGGACAAAATCCCTCTTGTGGTAAGGCCTATAGCCCAACATGCTTTTTTGTATTATCTAAAGGCGCTAAACAGTGACATCTTAGTCATGATTCAATCCATGGGAGGTAGGACTTTACCAATTGCTTATAATATTGCAGTAAGGGAAGAAAATAGTCTTATTCAAGCGGGAAAGATAGCTCCTAGACCGCCTATGCCCTTGTTCCCAGAAATGTCGCAAGCACCCCAACCTTCTGTTGCCCTTATTCTTGTTCTTGATCAAGGCGCGCAACTAGTTATCAAACAAAGGCCTTGATTAGAAATTTATCAAACAAAGTCATATCATTAGAAAAGCAATAGGCGTTGCAAGCCTATAAAGGCAATTCTAATCAGGCACATAGCCAAAGCAATCAGCCTTGGTGGAATCAATATGGAAACCAAAGATACGTGCCCAACCAAAAAAATGATAGATGGCATGCTAACGCGCATCTACCCTTACAAGTTATTCCTCATCTACCCTTACAATTTATTCCTCCCGCACCCTCTCTTCCAATACTAGTACAAGTCAGGCGCTCATTCTAGTTTAAAACAATTTGGCACAAGAGTCAGAATGGTGCTTCCTTTGCAACATGCCTCATAGTCAATATCATTGTGCTAATGCTGCGCACACGTAAGCCTACATGATCCATAATGCTTCACTGTGAACCTTCAACAAGTGCCCTTGAAGCAGAAAACCAAGGAAGACCAGAAGCCTCTCTAGAAGTAAATTTGATGTTCTTTGGCGCTGAGGACTTCTGTTTAATCAGTCAAGCTGCAGATGATACAAATAGACCGCATGCCCAAGTTGCGGACAACACAAGATACAAGAAGAGAGTGCTTAGAGTCTAGCGCGCAGGTCACACTCCCAGCAACGCAAGCTGATCCTCAAAAGCAGAAAGAAGCAGCCAAGGCATCTAGTAGTAAAAATGTTCAAATGCCTATAACTGAGGCTCCGCGCAAATCTCCTGAAGTGGCGCGCGGCCCTCCTTTGGTAGGTCAAGCCTCTGTGCCAGCTAAAGTTCAGGCTTCCATGCCTGAGCAGTCAAAAAGGGATGTTGTTCCTCAAATGCACAAGTCAACAGTGGACCAAATGAAGAAGACAAATATAAATGTCACAATGTGGGATGCCCTGACCATTCCATCCCAGCGCGACCTGTTGCATGAAGCTCTGCGCAACTCCGGTAGCAATGATCTAGCTATGTAGAAGCCATGCGCTTCTATCAATATCTGTCAAGAAGAGGATAAGCAAGTAAGGTTGTTAAAACCCCACCCTTCTATATGTCTTTGATTATAGGAAAACACCTTGTCCATAATTGTATGATTGACTCAAGCGCTAGTACTTTTGTTATGCCTAAGAAGATTCTTGGTGTCTTAGGTCTGAACTATAGCCCCTTATCTAAAGGATTCCTGCAACTTGATGGTTCAATTGTCAATACTTTAGGAATCATCAAGGATCTTGAGTTAACTCTTCATGCATGTCCAAGTCTAACAATAACTCAAGATGTGTCAATCATTGATCTACCTCCCTTGTTTGCCTTATGTTTGTCAAGTGACTTTACTTGCTAAAGTGGGTGGTTACTTGTCTTCTGATTGGTCTCATATGTTACTTAAGACAAGGTATGGTACCCGGTTTACCATACAAGCTGAGCCAATATTTTCCTATCATGTAGAGTCATATGTCCCATCCCCTCTCCAAGCCAATTGTTTAATCCAAGAACAAGCTTCAGCTCTGAAGAACATCCTCTTCCACCTTTTATTCCTGATCTAGGTACTTGATGAATGGGCGGAGAGGCACCATAAATTTGACCCATATGTTGAGGAACTGGAAGCTTATGAAACTGGGCTTGGTACTTACTTGCATTCTTGAAGAAGAAATTATGCTACTGCGCGCGCTCAAAAAAGACCAAGTTGAACTTGGTTTATGGAAGTTATATTTTGATGGTTCCAGAAGTAGAAACAGCGTGGGAGCAAGAGCGGTTCTCATTTCCCCAAAGGATGAGAAATTCTTCTTCGCGCATAGGTTGCAGTTCACATGTTCTAACAATGTGGCAGAGTATGAGGCGCTGGTGCATGGTCTGCTGATTGCTGAAAAGAAGAAGATTAAGGCACTGCAGATATTTGGGGATACAGAGTTGGTTATCCATCAGGTTACCAACAAGTGCTTGACAAAGAATAAGCTTCTCAAAGCTTATAAACACAGAGTTTGGGACCTCCTTGAGAGCTTTGATGCTCTAAATTTTCAGGTGGTGCCGCACAAACTAAACAAGGAAGCTGACCAATTGGCCACTCTTGGTTCTCGTTAGCATATGGATTTGCACGCATGCAAATGACATGCAATAGTGTGGGAACGAAGTCCCTCCTCAATGAAGGTGAGGCTGCCTTTATTGAAAACCAAAACTGTATTTACATCTGTACATTCAAAATTGTATGTGGGGGGTGTTTTGGAACATCAATGGAAGAAAAGTGAATGAAGGAGATAGAATGAAATGAAAGAAAGGAGTGGAATGGAATGGACTGAAAGAACATGCAAGAGTTAGGTAAAAACAAAGCCTAATATTGCATGAAGAGAAAAGATGAATAACCAACACAAATAAAACGGAGTTTGAGTTAGCCAAACAAGAACATGCAAAAGGGAACACACATGAGCAAGTAGATAGTCAGAGCTTGATCACTGTGAACTAGAACAACTGATTACTAATGTTGACAATAAGATCAAAGATAATATTTGCATGCAAGATTTAAACACCTAACATCTAATGAACATAAGAACACCAAATGTTACCAGAGACAATGAATGAGACACAAAGTTCTTATTCCATTAACTCCAAAATGTTTTTCACAAAGAACACAAAGTTTCTTCTTGAAACAAAGCTTGCACAAAAGTATCTTCTTCTCCTCTCTCAAAGTCACCCTTACAAATGAGCCCCTCACTTCCTTTTATAACCCAAAAGTTGGTTACGAAGTAGTTAGGGTTTTAAATGCACATTAAATAGGGCACTTAAGTGACTTTGACTTTTTTCAACCAACCTTTAAAAAGTGACTAAAAATAGAAACCACTTAAGTTAAAAGGTCATTTAAGGAAAAATACATAAATAAAAGAAATGGGTACATGTGGACCCCACTTAAATGACTTGGATGTGCACGTAGACATCCTAGTCAGCAATGCACCACCCAGATCAAGACACCTAGGATCAGTGCCTTATCCATTGGGCCAAGAGTCCGCCTATCCCGATCGTACGGGAATGAACTCATTGACTGTGCTCTGCAATCCTCCAAATGACAAGAGTGCTGAGTTTGAAACTTGAGCAATTCATCCACCCCTCTATCTGAGCAATATCCTGGTGTGAGAAGATTTGTCTTCATTCGTATTCATATTCACAATTCTCCACATGCTCAGAGTACCTTTCCATGGTGAATTATTCATTTGTCACGAGACCGTAGTCGTTACGCCACCTTGGTTTATCAGAATCCAGCTTCTGGTCTTTCGCCATTGAGAAGATCTCCAAGAGCCAAAATTGCAATTCACTGCCTGGAGTTATGTCCTTTGTCTTTGTCACCATCCCAAAGTGTTGATCTCCCGAGCAGAATTTGTGAGACTTCAGAGTCTTGGAAATCCATCTCCTTTGCCCCATTGTGAACAAGTGGTGTTGAAAAATCATCGAAGTGATTTATGAATTCGTTGACACACACCTTAGCGTAGTATTTGGTCTTTTTTGGAGTGATGGATTCTAACATTTACGCAATCGCTTCCAAGTTTATCACTATTGGCTTGATTACCCTCTTTCAATTCTTCAGGATATCATGTAGCCAGGTGAGAACCTCTCCAAGTACCTCATTGTACATGGTTCTCGTGTTCGTTGGGAATTGATCTTCATCACGTTGAAGGGGATCACCTTCGGGTGTTGCTGAAATTGGATCTTCTTGTTGTGAGAAAGATGTTGTCGCCATTTTCTCCATTTGTGGTGATTCTTCAAATGTAGGCGGGGAAAAAACCGGATCATCAACTTTTGATTGAGAAGTTGTGACTACTTCCACAAGTTGGGCTGGTATATTTTGAGGTACTTCATCAACGAGTTCCACCTCTAGAAATTGTGTGATATAGATTACAGGTGCTTGCGCATGAACCAATGCTTTGAATTATAGTGTTGTGTTGTTGATTAGGCCTGAAGAATTAGGGCAATCATGCAAAGACGAATGATGACTGGAATGAGAAATTCTCGAGATGTGCTCCTTCTTCACTTAGGTGTTTAGACGACTCAACTCACGAATGAGCCCTCAATCGTATCGCTCCTAGCTTGATTGTGAGCTCATGCATTTTCAACTTGAATTCGGACTCCCATGGCGATCCATGCCCTTCGTGTCGTCTTACCTTCTTTACAGAACCGAACTCCCTGAGTTCTTCTCTGGCTCAACTCACTTGAATACCGAGCTTAACCCAACATTTTTGAAAAGAATGGTTTTACCACAATGCTCACGGTTCTTCCTTATTATATAACACTTGTAGTAAGAATGTTTTGGCTTTGCCATAATAAGCACAATTGTACCTCCCAAACGATGAGAAAATGCCATTACCAATAAAGACCTAATGCTGCCATGATGATGACCCAGGTTCAAGCCCTCAGCATGTCGATAGACACCCTTAAGACTGATTCTTGGCCAAAGAGCTCCTCGGTATTTTGGCAGTGGATTCTGCAATCCCGGCTCCAATCAACAAGTTTCTCTGTACCTGGTAAAAGAATACTTTTTTTTATTGTCTGATTGGATGTACATAATGGAAGGGTATAAATATTGCCTATTGCCCTTAGAGTTTCTCAAAGAGACCATTTACAAGTAACAAGGATGTAGTACACGAAACGGCCAACCAGGTATTTTCAGAGTTGGCCTTCACATTCAATTCATTTCTAGGGAAAAGAATAAATAAAATGCTGAACAATATGAATCGTTTCATTCTGCACCGTAATAACCTTCATCTCCTGATTCAGGGAAATTTTATGAAGCCTTGAATAGCGTGACTCCAATCCATCGTACACGGCAGTGAATATTTGTTTCTCCGCAGGTATGGAGTTAGTAGATTCTAAAGGGGAAATCGCCTGACAGTTTTGCTTTAAGATCTCACCACTGTGCTTTGTATACATATTTACAAAGGGTAAAAGAATCATGTTAACAGATCAGAAAGCAAATGCCCTTGAAGGATATACCTGCAGCTGCCATGGATCTGAATTCAGAATAAGGATAAGCCTACAGCTGCATTATGTTTGCTATTCGTGACCTTCATTTGTTGCAGCCTTTAGCAATTAAGCTGTAAGCTTTATCAGGGCCCCAGATCCATCCATATGCAATATTACGCATTCTTTCTGAAGGCCGATGAAAATGCAGAATATAACAAGTCGCAAAAACAATTCATTTTTTTTTTTAAAACATTCTTGCCCATCGCCATGCTTGTCTGCGCTCGCTTCTTTTTATTTATTTATTTTTAAAAACTACAGGCAATGCAAACAGTATTGACAGTATGGGCGCAGGATCAATCGATGATGTTCTCCAGAGTATGGGTCGCGCACTGTTCCGTATGCTTTCTAAACCGCGCACCACACTGTTCCGTATGCTTTCTAAACCGCGCACCGCACTGTTCCGTATGCTTCCTGAACTGTCGCCTCGCACCGCACTGTTCCGTATGCTTCCTAAACTTCGCCCAAAATCACGAATGCTTGTCTGCGCTCCATCAAATGCTGCAACAGATGAATGGCTGGTGCGTGTGGAGTTTTAAGAAATTTGTTTTCTTCCTCCAAAACAAAACAAATGTTTCTTTCCGTGCATGCGTGGGTTTTTAGAAACTATTCTCTGCTTCAGCCAATGCGTGGCTTTTTGTCAATTTCTGAGTCTTTTAAAAACTGTTCTAGTTCTCTTTGCCAGGCGTGTGCTTCTTGGTATGGACTGTTTCTTTTTCTTTCTTTCCTTAAGCCTAGGCGTGGATTTGCTGTTTTTTGTTTTCTTCTTATGCAATGCGTGGAGCTGTTGGAAACAAAACCAAAGCATAATGCTAACAAAATATTATGTCTTCTGAAGAAAAAGAAGCTTCTGACTTTTTCCACCGGGTTTGATGGAGGAAGTTACGAGGATTAATTCAACTTCCTCTCATCCCGGGTAGTGGCTTAAGTGCCAGGGGGAAATGGGAAAAGTAACGGGCAATTGCCAACGGGAATGGCAAAATGGGTTGGCAATCCCCGTCCAATTTCCCCATGTGGGAAATTGGGGAATTTTATGCCCGTTTGCCAATCCATGATTTGGCAATTGGCAGAGAAAAACCCACGTGCGGGAAATTTGAAGGAAATTGCCAGGAAAGTGGAAATCCGGGTTCGGGAAGCCAACCCGGAAGTTGGAAACAAAAGCTTACTTCCCCGACACTAAAACTTGTCGGATGAACCTTAATTTATATTTATTTAATTAAATACTCCTTAAGTGATTTTTTAAAATTAATTTAATCAAACAAGGAGCAATTAATTAATTAAATATTAATTAATTATTTTAATGTATTTTAATGCGTTTTATAGCCTAGCGGGAAGAGTTCTTGCCCGAAAATCACGAAACGAAGACCGAAACGATCACAAAAATAAGATGATCGCAAGGAGTCCAATGAACCACCCAAAGTAATACTTTTCAAAATTTTCTAATTTTTAATTATTTAATTGTTTTTTGACAATTTTGCGCAGTCTAAAATTACGATACTGAGTTCGATTCAGCTTCTCTCCGAGGACTTAGTCAAAGGAAACACTCACCACATTAAGATGGTGGTCGGACCATCCATTCCGCATAACAATACCAGGTGGCAAGTGTTTGATGGCGTGCGGATGGTCCGGTTCATCCAGAATGAAGTTGAGTTCTCATCAAACATGCAAGTTGACTTGCATGATAGCTATGGTGACCAAGTGATACATCGAAGACAAACAAGTTGCCTAAAGGGCTAGTCACCTTAGAGAAAATGTTTAGCCCTGATGATGAGTTCAAAGGTGAAGAAAAGCATATGCGCGCCACGCAAGAAGACTGCTCCCCAGTCACTATTGCGTGCGGGAAGGAGTTGTTGCTCAGTAAATCTTGCGCGCATGAAGAAAAGCAGGCCTTCATCTCTCTTTATCAAAAATACAATGATATTTTCTCATGGGAGTATGAAGACCTCAAAGGTTTTGATCTAAGTGTTTCTCAAAACTCCATTGAACTTGATCCTGGTATCAAATCCATCAGACAGAAGCAGCGACCAATCAATCCAAAGATAGAGCTCCTCATGAGAAAGGAATTATCCAAACTCATTGAGGCGAAGATTATATTTCCCATCAAGTACTCTACCTGGGTTGCGAATCTAGTTTTAGTGTGCAAGAAGAACGGTGAAATCAGACTCTGTGTTGATTTCAAAGATTTGAACAAGGCATCTCTAAAGGATCATTATTCTTTGCCTTCAATGGAGCAGATTCTGCAGATCGTGGCCGGTCTTGCAGAGATTCTCATTGCTAGATGGGTATTCGAGGCTTGATCGGATCTTGGTCAAGGAAGAGGATCAATTCAAAACAATGTTTACAACCAAGTGGGGGACATATGCATATCAGAAAATGCCCTTTGGTTTGTCAAAAGCGGTAACATTTTTAGCGCGCCATAGACATTGTCTTCAAAGGTTACATCAATGAGTTCATCTTGGTTTACCTTGATGACATCATTGTCTTCTCAAAACAAAGCGCGAATCACATGGCACACTTGGAAAAATTCTTTGAGAGATGCAGAAAGTATGATGTGTCTCTTAACCCCAAGAAGTGCAATTTTACGGTGGCGTAGGGAAAGCTTTTGGGCCATGTGGTTTCAAAGGATGGCATCACAATTGATCCTGAGCGCATTTCATCCATCCTAGCTCTTTCCTTTCCGACGCACAAGAAGGCCTTGTTCGTGCAAAATCACAAGCACCCCGGATGCGAGATCGGGCTTCTAGGTTGATCACTCTAGCATCCAGTGTGATTGCACAACATGAAAACCTCTCTCCAAGTGTGGGACTTGTGAAACCGAGAGAGGAATCTCCGAGAAGGCTGGTTCCTGCTCCTAAACTACCTGCCACAAGCTATTCCAGTGTAGGCAAGCTAATCTAGTCCTAATCTAACCATGCCAAGGAGACAGAGAGAGAGAAAAGGGAAAAACAGATCCTACACTAAAACGGTGATACACCAGAGAAGGAGAATGTTGGACATCTATCAAAACGCCATGGAGCAGAGAGAGGTGAGCAATGGGAAGGATGGACAGATGCATCACGAGCCCAAGGATAGATTTCACACGAGAAAATGTCCCAAAACTCCATGAACACGGCTCTCCGACTGCAATGAACATTCAAACGTGCCAAATACCTGCAATGAAGAGAGGCAAGAAGAAAACAAGCAAAGAACGAGCAAGGATGGACGGATGCATCACAAAACATGTTTTTCTTGCTTGAAGTTTGCACAGAACATCATTTCAATAGTAAAAGGCAAAAAACGCCATTACAGAGCAAGGGAGGAGGTTCGAACTCCATTTTTAACCCTAGAGAAGAAGAGAAGGGAGGGAAGAGCTAAAAAATGAACAACTTGTAATGTCTAACCTGAAATGAGCCAAATCTGGCCTTTTACAATGCATGGGTCGAGCCCAGGAGAGAGAAAACGTGGGAAAACGTGCAAGCAATTTGGCCATTGACCAAAACGCATTCTTCATTAAAATCGGTGATTGAAACATCACTTCGCCATCTAAACAAGAATGCGACCCATTTGCATTAAATTGGTTGTTGAAACGCGTCGCCACGGCCGTCTTTGAAGAAGAATGCGACCCATTTGCATTAAACTGGTTGTTGAAATGTCGCTTCTGGCCATTACTACGTGCCAGAGATGTTTCTTGATTTTCTCTCTCCAAACTGAACCAAAATGCAATATTGACCCCGGAATCGTGTAGAGAATTTCATCAGCTTTCCATTGATGTAAAGAACGTGCAGATCCGAGCTCTGGATCGAAAGATATGTCGATCTGAAGATTTAGGGCACAAAACAGGTGAAAATGCGTTTTGAATTTCTTCTCGCGCTCTGCCACCTGGACGACACGTGTCGTGATCTGATTGGATGTGTTATTCTCTCTCCTTCCTTGTCCCGCGGGTTTTCTTTGACTTTTTGATGACTTGGAACATTTTTTACTTTTCCTCCGCGCCCCCGCCACTTGGGACACGTGGCATACATTGATTGGCCGACAGGGGGCACGGGCAGACCTTTTTCTTTTAGCTTTTGGGCGAATTTCTGGCCAAATTCTCTAACTCCTCCCCGAGCTCCGCATTCCTGCTCCATAGGACACATGTCCTCTTCTGATTGGCTCAGGCTGACCCTTCAAAACTCCCCTTTGAATTTTGGACCTTTCTCCTTTTGACACGTGGCGTGGTCTGGTTGGTCCGCTGCGGGTTTGCGGCCATCCGCGTCCCCAAGCGTCCTTTGTCCCACATGTCCTTGTGCGAAATTTTCTGTTTCACCCGAACCGGCGGCCGCGTCCATCTGTCCCTAATGTCCCAGTGCTGTCTGGGACAAATTCTTCCGGTTCGTCCGATTCGGCCGGTTTGCGTTCCTTTGTCCCACATGTACTAAAGCAGTTGGTCGATTTTCTTATCTCTCCGGCCGGGTCGGCTTCTCGCCCTTCGCGTCCATTTGGTCCGACTGTCCTGGTGCCACAGGTCTCTATTTCGGGCGAACCGGCCGGTTCGCGTCCTTCGCGCACTCACGGCCCAGATGTCCCTGTGCGAAATTTTCCCGTTCGGCCGAACCGGCCGGTTCGGGTCCTTCGCGTACTCTTGTCCCAAATGTCCCTGTGTTGTTTGGGCCGCCTGTAGGCTTTTCGGCCGATCCGCGCCTTTTCGTCCCAAATGTCCTGACTGTCCTGGGACTAGGACTTAGCCGATTTTCACGATTTTTCCTGTTTCAAGCCTGTTTTTGCCGCTTTTTCCACTTTTCCGCAGAGCTTGCTCTTCTCCTCTCGGGCTGGGAACTTAGAAAAATTTTGAGGGGACCCTAGAAACATGATTTTTGGCCCTGAATCAATCCATTTGCCTTGGACTTGAGAAACTGATGCATGTTATCAACAATTACCCTGGGGGGGGGAATTTTTGACAACAGCCTTGCGATCCTTCCTCGGTAAGATCAACTTTGTTAGGCGTTTTATCCCTAATTTTGTAGGGTGATTCGGCCCATCACCTTGATGCTCAAGAAGGACAACTTTCGGATGGACAACGAAATGAAGAGAAAGTTTCAACAAAATCAAGCAAGAGATTGCTTGTGCGCCAACACTCATCAACCGGATTATGCCAAGGATTTCATCCTTTATGCTTATGGTGCTTTGATGCGAGTGTTGCAGTAATGTCCTAACACAAGAAAATGAACAAGGGCTGGAACAACCAAAGGGCTTTCTTTAGCTTGTATTCATCGAAGGATTGAATTTCGTTCTTTTAAAATAATGGGTCGTTTTGTGTTTTTATTGATAGAAAGTTCCTATATTGTGTCAAGATATTCCCAAGGAGCAATATTAGCCATTTTCGCCAAATACCCAGATGCCTAAAATTGTTAATTATGTCGTCGGATTTTGCTGCGATAAATTTGTATTTAATTATTTTAAGCCCCGTTTGAGGCAATTTGTGCTCCGGTTTAACCTGTTGTGATCGTACATATCATTATTCCCATATACCAGTAGGGTTTTAACCAGGAATGAGTCCTAGGCTTTATTTGTAACTTCTGGCAACGTTTTGTGTTTTTGTGTTTTTCCCGTTTCGTTTTCTGTGAAATTTCTCTGGATCAATTCCTTTGCGGTTTGGCCTGATTCTTGGCCTAGAGTATTTGGAGATCACATACGCACGTTGTGCCAGAAGGAATTCGCCATCGGAGGTCTGGTTCTCTGGGAAAAGACGAAGTCGTGCACCAAAAAGCCTCTTCTGGCTGGCCGCATTTTTGGAAAAAAGAGGTTTGAAGTGGATCATGGGATTTTGGGAGGCAGCAGGTAGGTGGAAATTTTGTACTGCTAGGCAGGTACTTTTTCCCATGGAAGCAACGTCACTTAAGTCACAATGGGAAAATTAGAGGCAGCAGGCAGGCGGGAATTTCTTACCTGCCTTGCAGGGTAAAAATTCCCATTGTGGAATAAAAGAAAAATCACTTAAGTGAATCATGGGATTTTATTACTCTGCCTTGCAGGTAAATAATCTCATTATGAAAGTCAAATGACTTAAGTGAATCATGGGATTTTCAGGGCTGCCTTGCAGGGTAAATAATCCCATTGACATCTGACTTTTAAAAATAGAAATTCTTTATTCCAAAAAGTGCGACCCACCTTGGGTGAATAATAAATGCATTAAATAAATATTTGTTAATATTTATTCACCCAATTTTGGCGCCCAGGCTTGTGGAAAAGTCAACAGAGGTAAATGGACAAAAGGAGGTTGAAAATAGACAGTTCTAAAATTAAATAAATATTATTTATTTAATGCAGCCCCTTCATGTCAAAAAATGCGCCCCTTTTGGGAGATAAATAATACTTTTTAAGTATTAAATGATTAAATTAATTCCTATTTTCAGTGGCTAAGGTCAAAGCATACTGTGAGGCTTGAGTTAAGTAGAAGCAGAAGTCTAAAATTAAATAAATTTAATTTATTTAATGGCAGCCATAGCATGCACAAAATAGGCGCCCCATTTGAAGAGTGAAGCTTATTAATTAATTAATTAATTGCCAGGAATAGGAAAGGCATTAATTAATTATAGAATCATAAGGATTATATAAGCAGGGGCTGCCATAAGGATGAATTAATTAATTCACAAGTAGAGAAGTGCAGCCCAGAGGAAAAGTGCACCCCATTTGAAGAGGGTTTTTGCTCAAAAGAAGGTGTAATTAATACTAAAAGCTTCCAAAATTGGCGCACAGGTTGAAGGAGGTTGATTTGTGTCTGGATAATTGTTTGCATAAGTGATACAGGTGCTCAGGTGAAGTTGGTAAAATTCATGTTTGCTTTGCATGCAAATAAAACATCAAATTTGGGGCAAGAAGGCTTGAATTATGCAGATTTTTATGATTAAAATCCACTTGTTCATGTTCGGTTGCCATCTTTATCTGCGAATTAATTGCGGAATTCATTACAGTGCTTTTATAAGAAAAAGGAGCTTAAATCAATGTCCAATACATTGAATATATCCTCGAATCGAAGAATTATCCAGATCTGCACTTTTGATTTTAAGAATTCCGGCAAGAAAAGGAAAAAAGAATTGTTTAGAGACAAAGATTGCTCCCATGGCAAAGCGGGATGAAAAAAGAAGCTCAATCGAGAATCATGCATTAGCTTCCAGATTTCGAATGCATGTAGATCAGAGATCCAGATCCGGATCCGATCCGGATAATTGCAAAAGCTTACGCAAAAGGCTTCATCCTCTTGTTTGAATGCATCCCGTGAAGAAAGTCAGTGCGTGGAAAATTTCTTCCAGGATCTTGTGCATGTGCTCCCAATCTTCCAGTTGAAGCCTTCATTGAAGTTGCATTCACTCGGAGTGCTTTCCAAAATTTTAATTGCTCATATGCAATTAAAAATAAAAATGATGAGTTATTTACGGCAAACATTGCATTGATGCATGTACTGAGAAGAACTGCAAAAGCTTCAAGGATAAAAGGAAGACAAGGCGAAGGCAACACCCATAAGCAAAATTCCAGATCCAACTGATCCCAGATCCAGCTTGGTGAGAATCAAAGGCAAAAGAATCAGCGTAAGCAAAATTCCATATCCTTTCCCGGTCACTTCCGGTGAGAATTTCCAAAAGAATCTTTGCATGCGAGAATATGAAAAAGGACAAAGGCTGACTTTCCTCTTTCTTCTTCTTTCTCTTATTTCCTCTGACAAAATAATTGAGTGATCAATTAAATTATACAACTTAAGTGATTGGTTTAAAAGCCATTACTTGAAGAAGTCAACTACTTGGAGATAGGTGGCGGGCGTGCAAAATAGAAGGTTCTATTTTCGATTCTGCAAATCATGCATGTCATGCGAAAGAGGAATTCTAGGAGGAGATTGCCGGTTGTTTCCTTTCCCACTTCCACATGTGCCGTTCAACTAAAAGCTTCCAACTTGTAATTGCCCCTCTACATTCTATAAGTAGAGGAAGAACCTTGAGTTAAAGGATGAGAATTTGTAAGCAGCATTCTTGTGTTCCAAAACTTTGTGCTGAAACCCTTGAGAGCCACTTGAAGCAAAGGAATATACAAGAACAAATTTTCGAAGAACTTTGTGTCACGGTGTATTGTGTTTCTAGCTTTTATATCTTAGATCTTTTAATAAACTTTGTGTTATTTTAGATCTAGATCTAGAGCTTGCCTTTGCTTATAATTCTATGTTTATATCTATTGGTTTCTTCTATGTGCATGCAATCAACTCTGTTATCTATTGATTGGGATGCACATCTTCCCCATTTCTTCTCTGTGTTTATATAATTCCCTTCTTCTATAAATATTTCCTTTTTTAAACAGTTGCTTACTTGCTGCAAAACTGCTATCTGACTATGGTTCATGAGCTGAATAGTTAAAGTAAAACCCCATATAGATACTAGCATATTTTAATTGACAAATCTGACACGGGAGCCTCACCGGTAAATGAGGAGATTTATCTCATGACTGCCTAGGTTTTATACTATGCAGAAAATCTAGTCAACTGTTTTTGGCGACTCCGTTGGGGAACAACTCTTTTGCGAGATCAAAGCTTATCTCATTGCAGATCTCGAGTGGTTTCCCATTCTACTCTCAACCTAGGTGAACGTCCATTCACCCTATCTGTGAAGGTGGTGGAGGAAGGGCGGATCATTTCTTTCTACGATTGCGAAGCAATTCAATTTCAATCATCCTCCTCAAGTTAGAAGCCGCAGATCCAGTCTTTCACCAGGAAGAAGAGTACAAACTCATCCAGATCCGGATCATCTTCAGCATATATTCCGATAGCTAAATTATTCATCAAGTCTACTATCAAGAAGACGTGCTCCTTTCATGATGCGAAATCGATCACTTGCCCTGCGGCACTGTTCCATGGGGTGCAACCTTTGGACCTCTGAATTTGACTCCTATGCATGATCTACCTAAAGGGACGAGAAAGAATTTTCCAAAATTCTTTGGAGATGGCAAGCAGAATCCAGATGACCACTTGGCTGCGTTTTTATATCTGTGGAGTGCTTGCAGTCGAACATGAAGATGTATCTGTCAGACTCTTCATAGAGACTCTGCATGACTTGGCTGAAGAATGGTTCTATCGGCTAGCTCCTGGTACCATAACCAACTGGGCTACTATGTGGGATGCATTCCTGAAAAGATTCAAGGTAGCCGAAGATTCCAGTACATTGATAACCCAACTGACTCAGTTGAAGAAGGAGCCACATGAGCACATGCGGGATTTTATTGCAAAATTCCAAAGATTACTGTACAAAATTCCGGCTTCTGCTTCTCTGAATGATGAGAATCAAAAGGTATTCTTCATCAATGCTTTACTTCCTGAAGTAAGCTATCAACTCACGTCTGCTGACTTGTTAGCAGCTCAAAACATGGCAGTTGAAATTGAACACGACCTCATCATGGCTGGAAAGATAAAGAGCAACACTTCTAGAGCTGAAATTCATCCTCTGCTACTACTTCCGATTCATTATTGCAAAAATTGCAAATGAGATGATGCAGATGAAGAAACAAATGGCTCAAATGGCAACAACAACACTTGCCCCTACTCTGGAATTTCAACAACAACCGGAACCGCATTGCTGGTTCCCAAAGATTAGCAATTGAAGCTGCTCCCAGAAACAATGTGGAGATGAATGAAGAAGACCAGGAAGGCGTGATCAACTCGAGAATGATGATTTTATAGGTCCTGCTGGCGACTCCAACATTAATTACCTAAACTACAAATCTGAACATGACGATGAGAAGCTTCATGAAGATGATCATGGTCATGCATATGCAGTACTTACAAGATCACAAACTCGCCAAGCTGAGGCATTAGCAGACGAACAAAGAAGGGGCAGCCCTTTACCTTCTTCCTTAGCTCCCGGAAGTAAGCATGCGAGTTCTTCATCTCAACCACAAAAAGTGGCTCAGGTATCTGAATCTATTTCTTCTTTTGACATTATTGATCATGCCAAGAAAACTAAAGTTCAAATGTCAGAAGCCGAATACTTGAGAGCTTTTCCTGAGCAGTTAAATAGGCTAGTCAAATATGTACAATCACTAGGACAATCCAATACATCAAAGGCCTTTTGCCTAAGCCCAAAGATACTCCTCCCCAAAACAACACTGCAGTTGTTAAACCCTCATTATCTTCTGAAAGAGTAGAACCTTTCTATGTCTCCTTATTGCTTAATGGTTTCAAGTTAAGCAATTGCATTTAGATTCAGGTGCTTCTGACAATGTCATGTCAGCTAAAGTTGCAGATGCTCTTGGGCTTACCTTGACAAAGACCATAAAAAGGTGTTATTCCATGGAGAGACAAGTCCCTTTAATCGGACAAATCAAAGATGCACAAGTTGTTACGCAGCTTTTCCTGACAAAAGATTAAAGATGACAATCTTAGTTGCAGATATTCCTGTCTCTACGGGATGTTGCTGAGCAGAAACTTCTGCAAAGAGTTGGGAGGAGAAGTAAAGATGGATTGGTCTTGTGCCCATATTCCTATCAAAGGGATTAACCATAAGCTGGAGCCGAAAAGAAGTCCAGTACACGGTTACAAAATCTGAGGATCCTAGATCTCAGATTCTTTTTCAGGAATCTGACCGTGGGGTCTATTTCTTGGAAATGGATAAAGATGTTCCAGAGCTAGAATTTCAACCAGAGCCAGCCAGAAAAAGAAGAAAAAGTTTGGACTCTGGAGTTTAAAGGCACCTGTTGTTCTTTTGGATCAGGAGCCGGCGTTCTACTAATATCTCCAGATCATGAGATATTCCCATACTCCCACAAGCTGATGTTCGAGAACACCAATCATACGGTGGAGTATGAAGCATTGCTTCTAGGAATGGAGCAAGCTAAAAAGAAAGGAGTAAAACTCCTCAAAGCCCAAGGAGATGTTGAACTTCTAGTAAAGCAAGTTCGAGGGAAAGATCAAATCAAAGAGATAAGCTGAAGCATTACAAAGATAAAGTGCTTTTTGCCACACTGGATTTTGCAGCCTTCTCTATCGACTTCATTCCAACCAATCAAAACTCCAAGGCAGATTCTTTGGCAGTCACAGCTGCACTATTGAATCCGGATAGACCACCATCCATATTCAGACAAGGAAACTATAAAGTGGAGATGGTCTACACCCAAAGTCCCCGAACAAACATCTGCGTATACGCACGTTGAAGGGAGTAAATCACCACCACGACAAAAACAATCCGAGAAAAAAGTTGATCCATGTTATGATGAACAATAGTGGAGCAATCCAACCAAAAGGTAACAAAATCCCCAAGGGCTTAGTTTCTTAGTGGAGACTTTCAACAAGCATGATCGATATCGAAGAAGAACAAAGAATATGGTGATAGTTCTTCCTCAGAAATGCAAAAAAAATATGGGAATGGAGCAAGTTGATGTAGACTTACCCACCACGGAGAGAAGAAAGGATGAGCCACCACCGGATGAAGTTTGATAAAGACTTGCCCAAAGTGTTTGATAAGAAGGCCGAGAGAAAGGAAGTTCGAGATCGGAGACCCGGTACTTTGGTGGGACAAGAGACATGAACCGAAGGGCATGCAAGTCAAATCTGATTCACTCTGGAAAGGGCCCTTCGTGATCAAAAGAGATGTCGGAATGGACACTTTCTTCCTTGCCTACCGGGATGGAATTGAGTTACCACTTGCCTTTCAACGGGCAGCATCTGAAGTTGTTCGGAACTAAAAAGCAAGGTAAAACTTGTATGTATATAAATAAAACTTTGTTTGTTTTTTCCTTGTTTTTTTTTGTGTTGTGTTGTTTTTGTTTGCCTGACCCCGAGCCCAATGGACAAGACACGAAACTAGAGATGTTGGGATCTCATCTTTACCCTTGTCATTTTGACAGAGGCAAAGATGTCCATAGACGAGCCAACTGGTGTCCCCAGATTTCACCCTGAAATCTGAGACTACCCCATGTTAAAAAATTTGTTCTTTTAAAATAATGGGTCGTTTTGTGTTTTTATTGCCACAAAGTTCTGTATTGTGTCAAGATATTCCCAAGGAGCCATATTAGCCATTTTTGCCAAATACCCAGATGCCTAAAATTGTTATATTCTGTGTCATCAGGGATTTGCTGCGAAAATTTGTATTTAATTATTTTAAGCCCGTTTGAGACAATTTGTGCTCCGGTTTAACCCTGTTGTGATTTTACATATCATTATTTTAGTATACCAGTAGGGTTTTAACCAGGAATGAGTCCTGGGCTTTATTTGTAACTTCTGGCAACATTTTGTGTTTTTGTGTTTTTTCCGTTTCGCTTTCTGTGAAATTTCTTTGGATCAATTCCTTTGCTGGTTTGGCTTTGATTCTTGGCACAGGTATTTGGAGATCACATACGCACGTTGTGCCAGAAGGAATTCACCATCGGAGGTTTGGTTCTCTGGGAAAAGATGAAGTCGTGCACCAAAAAGCCTCTTTTGGGCTGGCCGCATTTTTGGAAAAAGAAGGTTTGAAGTGGATCATGGGATTTTTGAAAGCAGCAGGCAGGTGGGAATTTTGTACCTGCCTAGCAGGACACTTTTTCCCATGGAAGCAACGTCACTTAAGTCACAATGGGAAAATTAGAGGCAGCAGGCAGGCGGGAATTTCTTACCTACCTTGCTTGGAGGGAAGTAAAAATTAAAAATCCCATGGGATTTTATTGCTGGAAAATAAAAGAAAAATCACTTAAGTGAATCATGGGATTTTCAGGGCTGCCTTGCAGGGTAAATAATCCCATTGACATCTGAATTTTAAAAATAGAAATTCTTTATTCCAAAAAGTGCGACCCACCTTAGGTGAATAATAAATGCATTAAATAAATATTTGTTAATATTTATTCACCCAATTTTGGCGCCCAGGCTTGTGGAAAAGTCAACAGAGGTAAATGGACAAAAGGAGGTTGAAAATAGACAGTTCTAAAATTAAATAAATATTATTTATTTAATGCAGCCCCTTCATGTCAAAAAATGCGCCCCTTTTGGGAGATAAATAATACTTTTTAAGTATTAAATGATTAAATTAATTCCTATTTTCAGTGGCTAAGGTCAAAGCATACTGTGAGGCTTGAGTTAAGTGGAAGCAAAAGTCTAAAATTAAATAAATTTAATTTATTTAATGGCAGCCATAAGCATGCACAAAATAGGCGCCCCATTTGAAGAGTGAAGCTTATTAATTAATTAATTAATTGCCGGAATAGGAAAGGCATTAATTAATTATAGAATCATGAGGATTATATAAGCAGGGGCTGCCATAAGGATGAATTAATTAATTCACAAGCAGAGAAGTGCAGCCCAGAGGAAAAGTGCACCCCATTTGAAGAGGATTTTTGCTCAAAAGAAGGTGAAATTAATATTAAAAGCTTCGGTGGCGCGAGGTTGAAGGATGTTGATTTGTGTCTTTGTTTGCATATAAGTGATACGGTGCTCAGTGAAGTTGGTAAAATTCATGTTTGCTTTGCATGCAAATAAAACATCAAATTTGGGGCAGCAGGCTTGAATTATGCAGATTTTATGATTAAAATCCATTGTTCATGTTCCAGTTGTCATCTTTGTCTAAATTAATTGCAGGATTTATTATAGGTGTTTTATAAGAGAAAGGGAGCTTAAATCAATGTCCAATACATTGAATATATCCTCCGAATCAAGAATTATCCGGATCTACACCGAGTTTTGAAGAATTCCAGGATGAGGAAAAAAAAATTCATGATTGCTCTAGCCATGGCAAAGCATGATGAAAGAAAAGGATCATCAAATTTCCAAATCCGGATCTAGATCCGGTCTGAAATGCAGATCCAGATCAAATGCTGCAAATGTAGATCGAGATGCAGATCCAAATCTCATAATGAAAGATCCAACCCATTTTGTCTGATTTTTTTTTTTTTATATATATTGCTCAGGTATAGAGCTGAACTGATAATATCAGTTGAATCCATGAAATAACATTCTCACACTGCGCATAATAATCGAATATCTGCAAACTCCCACAAACCGGGTATTTATAGAAATGGCGCCTAGGGTTTAAATGATTGATTTCTTCATAAATAACGCAGCCATACATTTAACATTGATTTTTAATGATAAATAACTAGGGCAAATACAAATAGAAATCTGCAGATGGAAAATACAGATACTACCCAAAAACTCAGCCAGAATGAATCCCAGTCAAATCGATTTGGCATATATAAATGGCTGAAATGTATAACAATTAACTATCATGGAAAATACCTCGAAAATGCATACACCAATTTGCTGTAGAACAAGTCGCCCCACTCTGATGTTGCTGAATGCCCACTGCTGCAATTTATTTCTCTCTCTAACACTGCTGAAATGAAAATAACCTGTGTAAACAATGAAGATCCCTAGGTAGAATCTTCTCTCACTGCTCCTGGGGTTTCCGTCCGCAAGAGTAATAATCCAGAGGGTTTCCGTCCTTGGATTTTGTCTGCAAAAGCTCTGTGCTCACTGCTCTGTAAAAATAATAATAATCTGAATGTCCTTTCCCCCAAGTCGCATTTTTCATTATATAGCCAAAAACCCTCCAAATCTCCAAGTCGCACTTTTTGGCCAAACCCAAATAATTAATAATTAATTAATTATTTTCCTTTTTTTAGTGGGTCGCATTTTTGGGTTTAATCAACATACCCAGGCAAGTCGCACTTTTGGCTAGGAATTGCATTTAAATAATTTATTAATTTTATTTAAATACCTTTTCCTAAGTCAAAGTCACCCAACAGTTTATTAATTCATTATATGTGCTTTAATTATATTTTATTTAATTTCGAGCACCATATAAAAGAATAATAAACCGAAGTCACCCTTGAAAACACCCTTTTGGCCGTCGGGTAGACAAAACAGGCCAAAAGGTCTTCGACCGAACTAACCGAGAAAGAGGGACATTACAGTCCTCCCTTCCCGGGATTGCTTGTCCCCAAGCAACTGTAGAGCTGGATGCTGTAATATAACCTCACCTTCCCATGTAGCATCCTCCTCTGGCAATTCCTTCCACCTCACCAAGAACTCCCGAATGACCCTGTTCCTCAGTCTCCTCTCTCGGCTGTCCAAGATCTCCTCTGGCACTAGGTCTAGTCTCCCTTCCTCATCCAGAGGTGGCAAATCTGTAGAAGAAATAATATTCTGCCCCAAAGCCTTTTTCAAGCAAGACACATGAAAAACATTATGTATCTTACTCTCAGAAGGTAACTCCAGCTCATATGCCACTTCACCAACTCTCCTCAACACCCTGTATGGCCCATAAAATCGCGGTTTGAGCTTTTCAGCCCCACTCTTCTTGAGAGTACTTTGCCTGTAAGGCTGAAGCCGTAGAAAAACCATGTCCCCTATCTCGAATGATCTCTCCACTCGGTGCCTATCTGCATATATTTTCTGCTGATTCTGGGCCCGCTGCATGTTTTCCCTAAGCACCTTAAGGATTTCCTGAATATCCTGTAAACTCTCCTGAGCTTTGGGAGCTCTACTATCCCCAAATGCCATATCAACAAAGGATCTCGCATCATATCCATACAGAGCTCGGAATGGAGTCATACCAATAGACATATGGTAAGTGGTGTTATAGCAATACTCGCATAAATACAACAACTTAACCCATGCCTTTTGCTGTCCTGCAACGTAGTTGCGAAGATAACCCTCTATCCATTTGTTCACAATCTCTGTCTGTCCATCCGTCTGAGGGTGATAACTGGTGCTAGGAGTCAGCTCGGTGTAGACCAGACGGAAAAGCTCCTGCCAAAATATGCTCATAAACCTACTATCCCGGTCACTAACTATGTTCTTCGGTAGCCCATGCAACCTGAATATCTGACGGAAGAACAAATCAGCCACATGAGGTGCCTTAAAGCTGGTAGGGACAGCGAAAAAGTGTGCATATTTTGTCAACCGATCCACTACGGCGTAAATGCGATCATTCCCTTGCACCACGGGAAGACCTGTAATGAAATCCATAGAAATACTCTCCCATTTCTGTTCCGGAACTGGCAATGGCTGTAGCAAACCTGCTGGGAAAGTATGCTCTGACTTGTTCTGCTGACAAGTCATACACTCACGGACATGGCGCAGGACATCATCCTTGAGACCCTTCCAGGAGAATCTCTCTCTAATCTGCCTGTATGTTTTAAAATACCCTGGATGTCCTGCCAGTGGTGTATCATGGAGAGCATGCATAATCTTCTCTTTAAGTTTAGATTCAGGAACTAGGTAAATTCTGCCCTTATACAAAATCAAATCAGTCATTACCTTATACCGATCATCCTGAATTTTTCCATCCATAATATCACATGCCCACGTGTTTTTGGAATATTCAACTGACAGTTGAGATTTCCAATCTGCTGAAATCTCACTCAACGAACATAGGACAGCGGGATGGGGTTTCCTGGAAAGTGCATCAGCCACTACATTCTTCGTCCCCTTGACATACTCAATGTCAAAATCATATGCCTGGATCCTGCTGACCCATTTTTGTTGCCTCTCATTGAGTTCTTTTTGTTCCAGGAAATATTTCAAACTGTTGTGGTCGGTTCTCACCACAAATTTTCCACCCACCAAATACTGTCTAAACTTTGCCAAGGCATGCATAATGGCAAGCATCTCCTTATCATAAGTGGAATACAGTCTCTCATTATCTCTCAGCTTCCGGCTCTCAAAGGCGATAGGATGACGATCCTGCATAAGAACTGCACCAATCCCCAATCCCGAAGCATCACACTCTAAAATGAAGGGCCGTGAGAAATCTGGAAGAGCCAAAACTGGACAGGTGCTCATAATTACCTTAAGCTTCTCAAATACCACACATGCCTCATCGACCAATGAATGCACCCTTAGTGTAAGATCATCAGCGGAGCTACCAACTGGGAGTAACCCTTCACAAACCTCCTGTAATAACCACATAACCCTAAGAATCCTCGCAAGTCAGAGATATTCTTGGGTGGTGGCCAATCCTGCATTGCCTGTATCTTCTCCTGATGAACCTTGACCCCATTGGCCCCAATGACATGCCCAAGATACAGTATCTCCGTGAGCCCAAATTCACACTTGGACATCTTAGCAAACAAAGACTGAGTTTCCATTATGCTAAGTACCTCATCAAGATGCCTCAAATGATCATCCCATGTCCTGCTATAAATCAGAATATCATCAAAAAACACCAATACAAACTGCCTCAACTGTTTGTTGAAGAGATGGTTCATACATGACTGAAATGTAGCAGGCGCATTAGTGAGTCCGAATGGCATCACCAAGAACTCATAGTGCCCATAATGACATCTGAAGGCTGTCTTATGGATATCCTCATCCCGTACTCTAATCTGGTGGTAGCCTGATCGAAGATCAATCTTCGAGAAGTAGATAGATCCATGCAGCTCATCCAACAACTCATCAATGCGGGGAATGGGATACCTGTTTTTGATGGTTTTCTTGTTAAGTGCACGATAGTCAATGCACATCCTCATGGTCCCATCCTTCTTCTTTACCAATACAACTGAAGAAGCAAAGGGACTAGAGCTAGGACGGATGTGTCCCATCTCCAAGAGCTCTCTAATGGCCTTCTCTATCTCATCCTTGTATGTCTTAGGATGGCGATAAGGCGTAGTCATCACGGGCTTAGCACCCTCCTCAAGCTCTATAACGTGCTCAAACCCTCTATCTGGTGGTCTACCTGGAGGAATGTCACCAAACACTGAACCGTGCTTATCCAGTATGGTCTGGATGTCAATATGATAAGGCTGATCATCATCTGAAGAAGATTTGGACGAAATGAAACACTGGGCTGCCCATGCAATATCTCCATGTCTCGCTATAGACTCCATCCTGCGTGCTGAAACAACTCTAGGCTCACCGTCAAAAAGAGCCCGAAGCACAATCTTCTTCTTATCCACCATAAACTCTAACTCCATCCTGCGGAAATCCTGTACATATCTGCCAAGGGACTGTAACCACTGAATACCCAAAACGGTATCAATCTCACCAAGTCCAATAACATAGAAGTCATCGGTCAATGTATAGTCCCCCATCTGAATACTAAGTCGTGGAATCCTCTTAGTGCAACTGATAGCAAATCCATCTGCCACCCGTACACTAAACCCATCAAATTCCTCAACCTGTAATCCTCGCTTCGCCGCCAACCCCTCATCAATGAAATTGTGCGTAGCTCCACTGTCAACCAGACAAACAATCCGCTGCCCCTTAAGCACTCCCTTCAGACGAAAGGGATGGTACCTAGGAACGCCTGAAAGTGTGGCAATAGTAACATCGGATGAATCCAATGCCTCACCCTCGCCAAGCTCTATTTGGGGCTGCTCCCCCTGTGCATCATGGTCACCGTCCTCATCCTCTACATCTGTACCTGGTGAGTGATCATCCTCTCCATCTGAAATCACCTCAATGAGATGCACCTTGCCTTTACCAAGGCAACGATGTCCAGGCTCCCAATGGTCTTTGCAATGAAAGCAAAGCTTCTTCCTCCTTAACTCATTACGAGTCTCCTGATCCACCTTAGGAGGTGGTGCACTCTTCTGTGGGGCGGTAGAGCGCTGAAATGGCCTGGAGCTCGTGGGAAACTTCTTATTGGGCTGATAAGAAGTGGGCTGATAGGAAGTGGGAGATGTGTCCAAGTCCAATGCCGTCTGAATGGCATCATGCAATGTCCTAGGCTTAAGAGCCTTGACCAATCCTCTCATCCTATCATGGAGGCCCTCTATAAATAACATAACCACCCTCTTCTCAGGCATCTCTGGAACCATAACGGCTATCCGCTGAAATTCGTTGATGTAAGAATCAACATGTCCACTCTGTCTGAGCTGTGCCAAGTCCCTGTAATATAGCTCCACATCCTTGCGATCAAACCTCGCAATCAATCTGTCACTGAAATCCCTGTATGAATGTAGAAGCTCATGACCCTGCGTAACTAACCCATGGTGCCACCAATCATAAGCCACCCCCTCCAGGTGCAATGTAGCGAACTGTATGGCCTCCTGCTCCCTCATGGGCTTGAGGGTAAGGTAAGTGTCGAGCTTGTGAATCCAAGCCCTGGCACTGATCTTTCCACTACCATCAAAAGTGGAAAGGGTTACCTTATTGGTAACTGCTCTTGCTGCAAATCTACTGTTTACTGCTGTGCTCTAGGTCTCTATCTGTCCAGGTCCTCATCATCTGTCTCTCCTCTGAGCACAATACTGTGGGAGGGGAAATGCATCCCTCACATGCTGTGGCAAACTCCTCCACTCATCGCTGACTGCCATGATGGTATCCGGGAAAGCTGCTTCCTCTGACCGTCCCTCAATCTCTGGGGGGTCACCTCTAGGCAAGAAGTTAGGCTGCATGGGCCTGTCTGCCGTCCGTGTAGGTCTCCTCTCGTCTGTATGGGTATGCCTCCGCTCACGGCGTGGCGATCCCCTAACACTCCCAAGCTCTGAAGGTGATCTGCTATGATCCCTGTAGCTACTAGCAATGGATACGGATCTATCCCTCCTGCCATGCCTGTCCCGCGGCCTATCCAGTGCCAACCTGTCCAAAGTAGTACCCATGCGCTCCATGGTCTGTAACAACTGCCTCTGTGTAGCTGCCATATCCCGAATAAAATTCCTATCTGGATCTACATGCTCCTCTCGAGGACTCTCAGGTCTCTCACCCAAATGCTCCATTCTGTCACCACCTGCAATACCAGCTTCGAGCCGTGCTCGTCTGCGGGTGTAGTATCTATGTGTACCGTCCTCTCTGTGATGCATTCAAGGCTGATTTCTGTTTTAATGCCCTGGCTGTTCCTTCCCACACAGGCTGGGAGGATACACTGCTCTGATACCACTGAAAGATCCCAAACCCGTTTTGTCTGATTTTTTTTTTTTTTTTATATATATTGCTCAGGTATAGAGCTGAACTGGTAATATCAGTTGAATCCATGAAATAACATTCTCACACTGCATAATAATCAAAATACTGCAAACTCCCGCAAACCGGGTATTTATAGAAATGGCGCCTAGGGTTTAAATGATTGATTTCTTCATAAATAACGCAGCCATACATTTAACATTGATTTTTAATGATAAATAACTAGGGCAAATACAAATAGAAATCTGCAGATGGAAAATACAGATACTATCCAAAAACTCAGCCAGAATGAATCCCAGTCAAATCGATTTGGCATATATAAATGGCTGAAATGTATAACAATTAACTATCATGGAAAATACCTCTGAAAATGCATACACCAACTGTAGAACAAGTCGCCCCACTCCTGATGTTGCCTGAATGCCCACTGCTGCAATTTATTTCTCTCTCTTGCTGAAATGAAAATAACCTGTGTAAACAATGAAGATCCCTGGGTAGAATCTTCTCTCACTGCTCCTGGGGTTTCCGTCCGCAAGAGTAATAATCCAGAGGGTTTCCGTCCTTGGATTTTGTCTGCAAAAGCTCTGTGCTCACTGCTCTGTAAAAATAATAATAATCTGAATGTCCTTTCCCCCAAGTCGCATTTTTCATTATATAGCCAAAAACCCTCCAAATCTCCAAGTCGCACTTTTTGGCCAAACCCAAATAATTAATAATTAATTAATTATTTTCCTTTTCTAAGTGGGTCGCATTTTTGGGTTTAATCAACATACCCAGGCAAGTCGCACTTTTGGCTAGGAATTGCATTTAAATAATTTATTAATTTTATTTAAATACCTTTTCCTAAGTCAAAGTCACCCAACAATTTATTAATTCATTATATGTGCTTTAATTATATTTTATTTAATTTCGAGCACCATATAAAAGAATAATAAACCGAAGTCACCTCAAAAACACCCTTTTGGCGTCGGGTAGACAAAAGGCCAAAAAAAGGTCTTCGACCGAACTAACAGAGAAAGAGGACATTACACATAATTGCAAAGGCTTCATCCTCTTGTTTCGAATGCAGCCCGTGAAGAAGTCAGTGCGTGGAAAATTTCTTCCAGGATCTTGTGCATGTGCTCCCAATCTTCCAGTTGAAGCCTTCATTGAAGTTACATTCACCCGGAGTGCTTTCTGAATTTTTAATTGCTCATATGCAATTAAAAATAAAAAAGATGAGTTATTTACGGCAAACATTGCATTGATGCATGTACTAGAGAAGAACTGCAAAAGCTTCAAGGATAAAAGGGAAGACAAGGCGAAGGCAACACCTGTAAGCAAAATTCCAGATCTAGCTGATCCCAGATCCAGCTTGGTGAGAATCAAAGGCAAAAGAATCAACGTAAGCAAAATTCCAAATCCTGCTGCTTCCAGTCACTTCCAGATCCAGCTGCTTCCAGATCCAGTTTTGAATCCGCTGCATGCAGAATATGAAAAAGGACAAGACTATAGCTTTCCTCTTTCTTCTTCTTTCTCTTATTTCCTTTGACAAAGTAATTGAGCGATCAATTAAATTATACAACTTAAGTGATTGGTTTAAAAGCCATTACTTGAAGAAGTCAACTACTTGGAGATAGGTGGCAGACGTGCAAAATAGAAGGTTCTATTTTCAGTTGCAAATCATGCATGTCATGCAAAGAGGAATTCTAGGAGGGAGATTGCCAGTTGTTTCCTTTCCCACTTCCACATGTGCCAGTTCAACTAAAAGCTTCCGACTTGTAATTGCCCCTCTACATTCTATAAGTAGAGGAAGAACCTACGGGTTAAAGGATGAGAATTTGTAAGCAGCATTCTTGTGTTCTAGACTTTGTGTTGAAACCCCTGAGAGCCACTTGAAGCAAAGGAATATACAGGAGCAGATTTCCGAAGAACTTTGTGTCACAGTGTATTGTGTTTCTAGCTTTTATATCTTAGATCTTTTAATAAACTTTGTGTTATTTTAGATCTAGATCTAGAGCTGCCTTTGCTTATAATTTTGTGTTGATATCTATTGGTTTCTTCTATGTGCATGCAATCAACTCTGTTATCTATTGATTGGGATGCACATCTTCCCCATTTCTTCTCTGTGTTTATATAATTCCCTTCTTTAAATATTTCCTTTCTTAAACAATTGCTTACTTGCTGCAGAACTGTACAACTATGGTTCATGAGCTAAACAGTTAAAGTAAAACCCCATATAGATACTAGCATATTTTAATTGACAAATCTGACACGGGAGCCTCACCGGTAAATGAGGGAGATTTATCTCATGATTGCCTAGGTTTTATGCTATGCAAAAAATCTAGCCAACACTGAGGATGCACAGAATGAATTTAAGACTTCATTATTTCTGAATGAGGATCTCCTGCGCGCAGAACTTGAGTAGAATACAGATCCTGGCGCGCGAGACTGGATGAAGGACATGATCACATTCCTTTCCGAGGGTGCATACCCTCCCGGTTTAAACAAAGCAAAGAGAAGACATCTGAGGTTACAATCTATCCCTTATGTTTTGATTGATGGACTTCTCTTCAGAAGAACCTTGATGGCATGTTGTTAAGATGTATCAATGGTACGCAGACTAAAAAAGTGCTAGCAGAGAATTTCATGATGGATTCTCTAGTGGACACTTCTCTACCAAAACTACAACAATGAAGATCATAATGGCAAGTATCTTTTGGCCTACCTTGTTTGCAGATGCACACAAGTGGGTCACAAAATGCAAATAATGCGCTTTCTTTGCAGGAAAGAAAAGATTAGCAGCGCTTCCCCTCTGACCAATCTAAACGGATCAGCCTTTTACGCAATGGGGTCTTCACTTCATAGGTATGATCGATCCACCTTCAAGCGCTTCATAGGTATGATCAATCCACCTTCAAGCGCTGGACACAAATGGGTGTTGACAGCTACAAACTACTTCACCAGATGGACAAAAGTTGTCGCGCTCAAGGAATCAACCGAGTTAGTCATCCTTGACTTTCTCGAGGGTATAATCACAAGGTTTGGCATTCCTCAAACCATTATCTTTGCTAATGCAAAAGCCTTCCTTGGGACCAAAATCATTGATTGGGCTATGAACTGGTGTTTATCTAAAAACCTCTTCCAACTAATACCCCCAAAGCAATGGTCGGGCGAGTCAACAAAAAGAACCTGATCAGGATAATGAAGCACACAATGAACATCAACCAAAGATAGTGGCATACAAAGGTCTCGCACACACTCTGGGAAGATAGAATCACAACCAAAAGTGCAAGAGAACTTCACCTTACAAGCTTGTTTGCATGGCGGGAGGCTACCCTTCCTTCGACGCTAGAGTTGAACTCATTGGCGCTTGCCCAACAGCTAGAATTTGAAGGCACAGACCAGAGAGAAATCAGAATGGTAGAGCTGGTTAATCTTGAAGAATCCAAAACTCTACCATGATCAAGATAGAACAACATCAACAAGCAACAAAGAAATGGTTTGTGACGTAAAAGGCCAGCCTCAAAATTTCAAAGTTGGGGATTTGGTTTTGAAATGGGATGCTGATAGAGCTAAACCAGGGCACCATTCAAAGTTTGATGCACTTTGGAGTGGCCCATACATCATCAATTCGTGAAAGGAAGATAACTCTTTTGAGTTAACTCATCTTGATGGAGGCGCGCTTGAAAATCCTAGTAAATGGGATCTATCTCAAACCCTTCCATTAAGTTTGTTGCATCATGTTGTATATATTAGAGTAGTTTTAATTCCTCCAAGTGCGCTGCGCACACATTATCTGTTTGTACATAGTTCTTTCTTCTCGCGTGCTTCTTGCATGTGCTCTTCTGTTGCTTCCAGGATGCAGAATTTTTTTCAGCAGTTGCAAGATTCAAAATAGAGTCAAGAAATGATCTTTCAAGTGACTACAGGGCAGTTTCATGATTACATAGCAGACTCCATGCCCAATGGATGCTCCAGCTACTGATCTCCTTCATCTAGCAGGTAGATGGCCTCGAAAGTTGCCAAAAATGTTATCCAAATAACTCTCCTAGTTATTTGGGTAACTTGTATACATATTCTAGCTCTGAGCTATTCATTACAAGGTTACGCGTGCTCAAGTTCACTTGGCACATTCCCTTGGTTCTGATTTCCTGTGACCCCTTTCTTTTCCTTATGCGCTCTCGCATGCTTTCCCTTCTTCTCTTCCTTTTCCTTTCCCTCTTTGTCTCCATCTTCTTCTTGCGCACATCTCTTGCGCATCCGCCTTCTTCCAAGAAGCTATTCATCTTGCGCACACCTTGCACTTGCTTTTCAATCAACTAAACCCCTGGCCTTCTTGCATGCCTCGCACATTATCTTGTAATATTTGCGCCTTGACCATGCAATCTCTAGCTTGCCTCTTTTCCCCGAAGGCGTCGCACATGCTTTCCTCTGCGCCTTCCTCTGCTTTCTTCCGCGCCCTTCCCTCGCGCCCTTCTTTGCACCCTTCTATGCCAGGTCACCTTCTGACATGCTTGAGTGCGCCACAAGCAACCAATCAAAGCGCGCCAACAGGGCGCCGAATCCTCACAACAAGTTAGTGAGTGACACGTGATGCAAAACGAAAAACATTTGCACTTTATTGGTCATCCTTTCATCCAATCCGCGCCGCGCCGCCACGTGTCTTGCGTGCATGACGACTCACGACATCTTCGACAAAATATCTTTTTGCTACTGAGATCTCAATCGGCGCGCGCTTGGACTTGTCGAGAGATGCTTGACATAAGCTTCAAGATCTTAGACATTCAAATTCAAATTTTGGCAGACTGGTAAGTGAGAAATGGGAAAACGTATCTCTCGAGCATTGATGAGCAGATCTCGATTGCTCCAACCACCCGATTTAATCTGATTCTCCCTCCTTCCTTCTTTAACACGCCGAGATGTGCTTGGGAAGTGTATTTCATAGATTTCCAGGTGGATTTGCAGGCATTCAATGCTTCTTGTTGGTGGTTGCATTTCAAATTTGGATTTTCCCTCCGTCTTCTCTTCTTCTTCCATGAATTCATTTATAAATGTAAGAGCTGGGCTCATTTGTTAAGTTGGACACTTCGGATCCTTACGCATTCTGCTAAGGACTTCATATTTTCTGTATTTTGAGTTGCAGACCTCTAGATTTGGCTTGTGCATGTGGATATCGGCATCTTTCGCCATTGTAACAACTATGTGCATTTCTGGAAGTAATAGAAGCATCGTTTTGTGACTATTCTTTGTCCTAACGTGTTTGCATTCCTTCTTCTTGCCTTCTCTTTTGCAGTGCGTTTTTGTTTTGCCATTTCACGTCCCTTGCAATTTCTTATTTAGTTTTGTTTCATGAGAATGATTTGGTAAATACGTTTTTAGTTGTGCTACTCGTGCCTAGCCTCCTTTCATGCATTTCCTTTTATTCTCTCTCAGAACAGATAGTGTTCATCCCTCTTTTTAGTGCTATCGCCTTTTAGTGTAGTTTCCTTTCATGTTATCCTTCTATCCCTGGTCCCTTGGCATTATTAGCTTAGCTTTCCCTTTCAGCACTAGGAGTAGCAGTAGCAGTAGAATTAGATAGAGGAACCGGCCTTCTCCGGAGATCCGTCTCAAGCGCGCAAGGTCCCACAACTTGGAGACAGTTCCATTGTGATCTCAAATAGCTCGGTTCTCCCAAATCCGAGACGTGGGTGCAAGTTTGAAGACCAACAGTAGCCAAGGTGGTGGGTTAGATGGGAGAACCAATTGAAAATCCAAGCTTTTCCAGTTCAGATTGTTATCACTATTAATTTAAAATAGCTTGCAGATAGCTGAAAACTTCTAAAATTCATAACTCAATCAATATTCCTTCTTTTCATATGAAACAAAGTGCACAATAAACTTGATATTTTTCCCTTTCCAATGAACTAAGGATCATATTTTTCTGAGCACTAAAACCCCTTCAAAATAGCATCTAAACTTCCAGATCTGGGCGCTAGGGTTAGCAAAAATTATTAAATTAATAACCAGCACTTCCCTATATTGTTTTCACCCTCCAAAAGATTGTTTTGATGCACAAAAATGCCAAGAACAGATCTGAACTGAAATCACAATTTTTAAGCATAAAAATGTGTCCTAAAACAATTAATAATCCAACCCCAGATTGCTGAACTTCTAAAATTATTTCCTGCTTAACCAACCAAGAAAAAACCTTCAAACTTTGGATTTTGGCCACAAAATATGAAGAATAATATTCCAAAATTATTTTTCGCATAGAAAACACGAAACCCTAATTTTTCCTAAAAAGTAGGTCGCCTAGCACATTCAGGGCATCAAATCATCTCCAAAAATTATGAAATTAATTGCAAAACAGAAGATCTGAAATTCACTTGTTTAACCATCAAAACATGCAAACAAACTCATATTTCCTTCAACAATCAATTCGCTAGGGTTAGGAACACTTTCCCAATCAATTCGCCACACAATAGATGCAACATACACACAAATGGATCCTTAGCAAAATCAGATTTACTTCAATTCCAAATCGAATGAGAGAGAGAGAGAGCACAATGAAGAGCTAGGGCATACATCCCTTGGGCATACATCCCATTTCTCCAAGCATGGAGTGATATCAAATGATCAAATCAACATGAGGTGAAATGACCCCCTCACATCCCTTAAATAGACTTCCCAAAGGGATCGACCCACTTGGAGGGAAAATACACTTTTTAAATTTGCAATTACAAGTTAGATAGCCAAGTGGCCCCCTTTCCCTCCCATTACATAATTAAAACATTTAATATGCTAAGACTATGTGCACTTTATTATTTTCTAATTAAATAATAAAAAGTAACTAACCTATGTGCACATTTTTAAACTAACTAGAGACTCCCACTTGTAGCGCTAGGCATGCCAAGGGGTTACAATGCAAATAAAAGAGATGAACAGATATATTAGTAATGCCCCGAAAAGGGGACATTACATTAAATGCAAATTGAAATCTTCAAAGAAAAACCTTAAAGAAAGAATATAAATTCTTGAGATATGAATTTATACCCAACCCTTATGGCTGTAATAACCCTTTTGGGGCAGAATTAATGAAATCTGGAATTTTTCCTTTATTCAACAAATATTGACAAAGTAAAAATACCCAAAAGGCTCAAAGCATTTAGAAATCCTCTAGGAATAAAAATATGGAAGAAAATAATTTTTCCAACGAAGATCTAATTTTTATTTATTTAATTTTTCACACCCAAAAACCAAGAAAATACCCGTGTATGATTACAACAATTTTTCTGATAAATGACACCCTGTGGCATGAAGAGGCCAAATGATGAATATGCAACCCAAAATTGAAGAAATCTGCCCACGGATGATACCTTAAATGCTGGTCTGAAATCCCAAAGGGTGTAGATAACCCTAGATATGGCTGAAAATTGTGCCCTAGGTTTCCCCTTCTTGAAGCCTTGGCAGATGTCTCTCCACTGCTTGATTTCTTTGCTTGAAATGCAGATCTGAAGTGGGGAATGTAGAAAACGTGCAGGAAAGTGTGCCCTAGCTCTGAAAATCTGATCTTTTCCTTTGAGAATCTGATATAAGCTCAAGTGTGATCTCCGTATGAAACCACCAAGGAGAAATTGAGGGTTTTTGTCCCCAAAATCTGAATACACCAAAGGGTTTTCGTCCTCAGATGTAGATTGCAAAGGAGGGTTTTCTTCCTCAAATGCAAAAGTAGGAGCAACAGCTCAAACCTTCAATGTCAAAATAGATGAGAGTTAAAATATGTGTCCAAATGACCCCTCAACACTCTTTTATAACTTTACTTTTTGTTTTCCCAAGGAAAGCCTCCGAAAACAACTTTCCATTTCTATGCCTTCATTATGATTCAATGGGTTTTGGCCTAGCTCTATAGACCTGTATCAATAGATATTCACAAACTAGATCAAGCTCGACAAAGTTCACTTTTGTTCCAAAGGGTTTTTCATTGCACAATTGCCTTCAAAGGAAGACTTTCAAAAGGTTATAAATGAGGGACCTTGGATTTGGGGTCGAGGGATTTTTTGAATACCATGGTTCCCCGGCTTTAACCTAGACACAACGATAGTATCCAAAATGTTGGTATGGGTCCGTCTTCCAAATCTACCCCTTGATTTTTGGCATTTTGAAGCTCGGAAGGCATTGGAACTTTGTTGGGAAAACATATTAAAATAGACACCGAATGGGAATAGTTAGGGATATTCACTTATGCTCGTATATGCACTAATAAATATCTCAGCAAAGGTCTGACAAATAAGATGGCATTAAAGTAGAGCGAATTGCAGCAATCTCAAATCTTGGACTATGAAAACATGGCTTTTCATTGTCAGATCTATAAGCAAATAGGACATTTACAAGACGCTTTCCCACAAATCAGAGGGCATTCGAAAAGGAAAAATAACCCCTTCCAATCCCAAAACATGACAGCCTTATCCTCATTTAGAGTTGGAAGATTAGAACAATCCAATGAAGAAATATTTGGTTGCTGAAGACGACGGAAGGGGAATACAAATTGCAGATCAAGAGACAATCTCATTGAAAGAAAAATATAAAGGCACAAAAGTAGGGAATTGTTCCTTGAGCTATACATCGGAAATCCCAAATGTAGTAACGAATGTGGAGGATCTCCCCTCATGAGAGTTAGGTTTACTAAAGAGAATCCATGAATCCAAGAATTCTGAGTCTGACGAGGAACAAACCATAACTCATAGCCTTCAAATGCTTTTTGTGTTACTCCTATGGGTTGGGTTGAGGTGAAAAGGAGGAAAGGAAAAAAGGCAATTATGAGTTTTTGCCTATTAATGGACTTGTTTTTACTATTTTTATTCTTTTACTGGATGTTTATTTTCTAGTGATATTGACCATGCTCGGTTTGTTTTCCAATTCTAAGGTGTGATATCATGCAACCCACTTATTTGTATGATTAGCATTGTACATATCTTTTATTATTAATAAAAATGTTCTTTTCAATAAAAAGATTTGAAACCATATTCTTTAATTAAAATATTCAATAAATATTGCTACATCTCATTATCAATTCAGTCAACACCAATAAAATAGGAGTATTTTTCTAAATTATTAATTATCAAGCAACTGTCTTTATCTTCTGCTGATGATATTATCATAATCAAATCTATTTTTTATTTTTATGTAGAGGGCATAGCAATCTAAAAGATGCCCTGTTTTCAATCTTTTTGTGTATCTCACGTTTCATTCCTTTCTAGGAATTATATTAACCAATCTGGTAATTCAATATTTTCTTCTCTAGAACTTTATGATATCTTTCATATCTATTTGATGGTAGGATTATTCTTCATTCTTATTAGAGGATGCCATTTTTACAATAATTTGTTTACTAAGACACTAGCAGATATTTTTAGTGTTTCCTTATTTTTCACTGTTTTGAATATCGTCAATCCCTTTTGAAATGATTATTGGTAGAAAGCACATAAATGTTCTTCATCCCTTAAGGAGTGGGTCGTAGATGATATTTCATTTACTTGGCTAGATCATAAAATCAATTTTATAACATCAGTACCCGATTTTAGTGTTGAGCCTCAACATATGAATTCAATCATTCATTTAACAATAACAAGTTAGATAGCTTAACATGATTTGTAATTCAAATATTGAGAAACAAGAGGTTCATATACTATTGTATGATAGATAAATGAGTCAACTTCCGTCTTCTTTCCTATATTTTTCATTTAAACAGAAAATGGTTTATGTTTATTTTGATTGTTTTCTCTAAAGAAATATAAACTCATACTTTAATGCAGTCCATACTATCGTCCATTCCATACTGGCTAGTCCACCCTACCCTCACCATATATCTGCTTGTCGTAAGAGCACCCCTATAGATCTATAGGCGCCTAAATCTCTATCTCTATTTGGAGGGGGAGGAGGGGAGGAGGCCCTATCTGCTATAGATTAGATCATATAGCCCGCCTCCCCCACCCTAGAGATCTATCAAGAAGAGAGGAGGGGAAGGAGGGGGAGCCCTAAACTATCTATATGGCGAGGGCCCCTATCTCTCTAAAGGAGGGGGTGGGGTACTCGTGTCATTTGTTTGGTTCTTGGTCCCGTCATTCATCTCTATACAGGTATACAGATTAGAAGAACTATAGGGAGGCCCATATCCCAAATAGAATCATAGGGATCTCTAGATGGGGTTGGTGCCCTGTCTATATATCTACCCTATCTATATATAGATGCGCGCCATATATAGATAGGGGTGCACAATTAACCATTAGAGCCATTGTATGAGGCTTCCATAATGCTGCATAAATAGGAGAAAGGTAAATGGATGAGAAGACTAGAACTTGACCTACAAAAGAACCGCTGAGAATTATTCCTCCCGTAGGAATCATTCTATCTTCCCTGTAAATTCTCTTATATTTGTTAGTGCATACAAAAAAAAAGTGATGTATTAATTTGATTGCAGGCGCACCTGTACTATATGGAATCAGGATCGTGCGGTGCAGCATTTCTTGCCAATATCAATGATACTTATGATTTCAATGTGACATTTAATGGAAACACATACAGTTTGCCTGCATGGTCAGTGAGTATCCTTCCTGATTGCAGCAATGTGGTCTTCAATACAGCAAAGGTTAGTATTCAAGTCAGAATTTTCATTACACTATCCTTATATTTATTCAATATTCCATAATATCTTTAAATTTTTATCGATGCTATAGGATATAGTGTAAACATATAACACTTCCTAATTATTGTTTTCAAAATTGTCTTTATGTAAACTAAATAAATTCTTTTGTTAAATTAATTTGTTAAATTAATTTGTTAGGAGCTTTAGTATTCTCTAGATATTAATAATTATATGACGGAGTTGGAAAATTTGAAAAGTTAGGATGATGTGTTCAAAACTAGGAGTATGAGTTGAGTCCAATTCTTCCTCGTATTAAAAAGTAGAGAATTAAAGACAAGAAAATTATGTTACTCTGCGGACGAGCCATATCCTATGAAAAATAGAAGGCAGTTCAAAATTCTAAGTATAGTTCTCAGGAAACCTCCTAAAGATCTGATGTCCCACCACAATATAAAATGAGAAGTATAAATGTCCACTCCCAATGTTTCTATATATCGTCATCGAGTACATTTTTATATTTAGTGAAAACCGTTGGAATCTTAATCTTGAACATGTTGATATTTTTCCTTGTGTTTTTCTTGAAAGAATCAACAAATAAAAAGAAAAAGTATCTTAAAAACAAAATGTCATTGGATTCTAAGTTAAATGTTTCACATTTTACAAATTGGACACAATATATATTTGTTTCTTCCAATTGTAGGTTACAACACAAACCACTTCTGTACAATCAAATCTCGTCGAAAAAACTTATGCGACAATCAGACAAAACTGGAAGTGGTATAACGAGGATATAGGAATATGGGGAAGCGATTCATTCACAACAAATGGCCTTATGGAGCAGATATATATAACGGCAGACTCAAGTGATTATTTATGGTACACAATCAGGTAAAGGATATTGGAATTGCATCTTCCACACTGCCAATTCTAACAAGACACGCTTTAATCAATAATTATAATGTTGTCAAAATTGGAAAATTGTATGTACATTTTTACTTCCAAATATAATTTTGAAAATATTGATCCTTAATTCTCCTTCTAAATTCTAAATCCTAATATTTTATTTCCGTATGCTAGCTGGCTTTCTACTTCATTTCCATCTCATTTGATTCTTGTGTTTGTGATGATTCATTCACAACATTGAAATTATTGTGCTGATTCCTTGACAGTATTGAAGTTACTGATGCTGAACTTCCCAATAGTACCCTACCAATTCTGCATGTAGAGTCACTGGGACATGCATTGCATATTTTTGTGAACAAAGATTTTGCAGGTAATCAATTATTTTCACTCACTCATCTTGAAACATATTTACATAATTTAAAAAAAAAAGAGTATATGGCATAGTTTCAAACAACAGTAATAACCTTATAGTTTACTAAACATTTTGATTATATCTATTTTTCACATTGTTTGTGCATTGGATGTAGTTGTTAACGTCTTTATGATAATAGAACAAATACTTGAAAATGTCTTTAATATGAAATACCTACCTTGGTACCTTTGCTTCTTAGATAAAATCATGCACCAGAAATTACTTTATTTCACAAAAGAGATACACAATGAAATCATTTAGTTAGCAATCCTCTATCAACAACCCATGCAAGGATTAATTTAGAAAGTTGGGAGAAGAGTACAAAATAATAACACATTGGCGTATTATATTATTGATAAACAAAGGTGATTGTAAATCGCTGAAAAGCGCCAAACCATTGTGGTGTCCCAGATTTCACCTTGAAATGCGAGACTACCCCATTTTAAAAAAATTCATTCTTTTAAAATAATGGGTTGTTTTATGTTTTCATTGCGAAAGTGTCTCAGTATTACGTCAAGATATTCCCGAGAGAGTCATATGAGCCAATTTTGATAAATACCCGGATGCCCAAACTTGTTATATTCTCGTCACTAGGGTTTGTCTACGGAAATTTTATTTAATTATTTTAAGCCTGTTTGGGATAAATTGTGCTCGGTTTAACCTGTTGAGGTTTTGCATGTCAATATTCCCATATAACAGTAGGGTTTCCACCAAGAATGAATCTTGGGCTTTATGCATGACTTCGCGAATGTTTTTTTTTTATTATTTTTGCGTGTTTTTCTCGGGTCAATTCCTTCACCAGGTTACTGTTTTCTTTCTTGGAGTATCGGAGATCATATATGGACATCATGCTAGAAGGAATTTGCCACGGGAAGTTTGGTTCTCTCGGGAAAAGACAAAGTCATGCACGAAAAGGCCTCTTCTGGGCAAGTCACATTTTTGGGAAAGGAAGGTTTTAAGGCTGCGGTGGGAAAATTAGAGGCAGCAGACAGTGTGGGAATTGTGTACTTGCATGGTAGGTTACTTTTTCCCATGATAGAAAAGTCACTTAAGTCATAATGGGAAATATAGAGGCGCGGCAAAGGGAATTGCTTACTGTCTTGTAGGGTGAAAATTTCCATCATAAAATAAAATAAAATCACTTAAGGCATTGATGGGAATTGCTTAACTCCCTTGCAGGGTGAAAATTCCCATCATAGAATGAAAGAAAATCACTTAAGGCATTGATGGGAATTGCTTACCTGTCTTACAGGGTAAAAATTCCATTATGAAAGTCAAACAACTTAAGTGGACCATGGGATTTTCGGAGCTGTAGTGCAGGGTGACTAATCCCATCAAAAAGTGACTTTTAAAAATAGAAATCAGCCATGTAGAAAAGTGCGACCCACCTAGAGGAAGAATAATACTTTTTAAAGTATTAATTAATTGTTTCTTTTCCTATTTTTGGCGCCCAAGCATGAGGAAAAGTCAAAGCATGAATAAAGGGTAAGGAAGAATGGAAATAGGATGCTTAAATTAAATAAATTTAATTTATTTAATGCAGCCCTCTCTCATGCTAAAAAATGCGACCCACCTAGAGGAGAAGTAATTCTTTTTGAAGTATTTATTGATGGAGTTAATTCCTATTTTTGGCGCATGAGGTCAAAGCATAAGGTGAAGTCAAAGAAGACTGAAGAAAGGAAGCTTAAATTAAATAAATTTAATTTATTTAATGGCTATCCTAAAGCATGCAATTTTGGCACCCAAGTTAAAGAGAAGAGCATGATTTTTAATTAATTAATTGTCAGGAATAGGAGAGACAATTATTAATTATAGAATGATGAAGGTTATATAAGCATGGGCTGCCATATTAATGGAGTTATTAATTCTTTATCAAAGGAGTGCAGCCTAGACAATTTTGGCACCCAAAGAAGGAGGAATTTTCTCAGAAAAAGTGTTTTTCACTGGCGGAAAGCTTCAAAGTTTGGCGCCTAGGGTTTGAGGAGCTTGATTTAAGTCTGATTAATTGTCTGCAGATTATTACAGGTGCCTAGGTATTCATCATAGGTGCTTATAAAAGTTAAAGGGAGTATAAATCAATGTCCAATACATTGAATATATCTTCCGAATCTGAAGAAATCCCCAGATCTGCACCAATTGTAAAGAATTCCGGCAGAATAAAAAGAAAAAGAATTGCTCAGACAAAGATTGCTCTGGCCATGGCGAAGCATGATGAAAGAAAAGGATCAGTAGAATCATGCATAGCTTCCAGATCCAGATCCACATGCGATCCGATCCATATCCGATCCAGTTCGATTCGATCTCATAATTGCAAAGGCTTCCGGCAAAAATTCATCCTCTTGTTTCTAATGCAGCCCATGTAAAAGTCAGTGCATGGAGAATTCCTTCCAAGATCTTGTGCATGTGCTCCCATCCTCCAGTTGAAGCCTTCATTGAATTTGCATTCATCCGAAGCGCTTTCCAGAATTTTTAATTGCTCATATGCAATTAAAAATAAAAATGATGAGTTATCTACGGCAAACATTGCATTGATGCATGTACTTCGGAGAAGAAGCTGCAAGAGCTTCGAGGATAAGAGGAAGACAAGTCAAAAGCAACACCCATAAGCGAAATCACCGTCACCGCTTCCAGATCCAGTTTGGTGAGAAACAAAGGCAAGCGCACGCAGGATATTGAAAAAGAACAAGATTGGAAGTGTTGCGACTTTCTTCTTCTCCGGTAAAGTGATTGAGCGATCAATTAAATTATAAAACTTAAGTGATTGGTTTAAAAGACGTTACTTGAAGAGGTCATTTACTTGGAGATAGGTGGCAAACATGCGGGAATAGAAGGTTCTATTTTCAGTTATGAATCATGCATGTCATGCAAAGAGGAATTCTAGGAGGGAGATTGTCAGTTGTTTCCTTTCTGACTTCCACATGTGCCAGTTCACTAAAGGATTCCTATGTGTAATTTCCCCTATACATGCTATAAGTAGAGGAAGAACCTACGGGTTACGGATGAGAATTTGTAAGTAGCATTCTTGTGTTCCAGACTTTGTGTTGAAACCCCTGATAGCTATTTGAAGCAAAGGAATAGAAAGGAGCTTATTTTCGGAGAACTTTGTGTCCACGGTGCATTTGTTTCTAACTTTTTGTCTTAGATCTACTTATAAACTTTGTGTTATTTTAGATCTAGATCTGGAAGCTGCCTTTGCTTATAATTCTGTGTGTTAATATCTATTGGTTCTGTCTATGTGCATGCAATCAAATTTGTGATCTATTGATTGGGTTGCACATCTCCCATCTTTTCTTCTTATTTCCTATCATTTTCCCCTACGTTAGATATTTCCTTTCTTAACAGTGCTTACTTGTTTAAAAATTATTCACTATGGTTCATGAGCTGAATGGTTAAATTAATACCCCCAAATAGATAATAGCATTTTTAATCGACAAATCTTACACGAGAGCCTCACCGGTAAATGAGGGAGATTTATCTCATGATTTGCTAGGTGCTCTGTGTTGTGCAAAAATCTAGCCAACACATTGCATAAGAATGAAAACTCATATGGATTCCATACGACATTCATGGGATTCAATCACTCGTAATCAATTATCGGACCTAATTATCCTAGCCATAACCAATACAACACAATTATGGTCCTAAATAATACGATATGCTAACCTAATATTGAAACAATTTTTTTAGATCACTAGGGACAAAAATGTCCCCTTGATCCAAATAGTATCGAGAGACGAAAGAAGTGTTGAAGAAAGTGAAACATTAATGAGGCTTTCATGTGTCCTATAAAGATGTTTTTGAGATTCTACCTAATTCCTTCTCAAAATAACGATCCGGCAAAAACTTGAAGACGAATTTTTGTTTCTGAATCATGTGTGTCCAAGTCCTATAGTGATCTGAAATTGAATCATCTACATCATCAAAGTTGGTTAAATTAATCATTGTTAAGAGATTTAAGATGTGTTTGCGACATTTTATGACCTCATAAATGCAGGTTTTGTGCAGAGGAGAAAAACACAAAGGGAAAACTTATATGGATACCTAAGGTGCTTAGGATAGGATTATATCTTATAGTTTGTATTTACCTTATGCATATTAACCATGTGTAAAAGTGTACATATAATACAATACATAGTGGTTAGCTACAAATTAGTTAGGGAGAGATTATCATGGAGTTCTTGTAGGAGTTTTCCTATTCATTAGAAATGTATTGTTTCACTTCCCTTTCTCATGTTGGAATTCTCATAGAAGTGACAAGTAAGAATTCCTAGTTTGTAGAAAAGTAGTCATCACTTGTAAGTCTATTAAAAGGGCATACTTGTAAATCAGATAGAAACTTGCTAATCTATTTCTGCATTGCAAGAACCTAGTTTTTAAAATAGGGATAATTTGTTGCATGCTTTAGAGTAGACCCCTGAAGGGAGAACATGTCACACACGTTCCATGTAGACCCGTCCAATGCATAGTTTGACATTCGAGAGAATCAACCCTACTATGCCTCATTGCTGGTATCAAATCAATTCTACTTTAAGGGACTAAAGAATTTTGGGTATTAGTATTTTGAGAATTGCAGCTCACTGTCAAGTCCTTTTCAAGTTTCGCCCTTATTCCAGGGTTAAAGAGATTCATTCTAAAAATTGTTTCAGAAGCCTCTTGGTCATGCTACCAATGCATTGGAAGCATCTGATTTAGTGGGGGAAGCCTTTCGTTTCACTGAAAAAGTTGCCCTTTAGTCACAGGTGAATTTTAAGAACAACACATCCTTTTGCATTGTTGTTTTGTGGGTTTCAGATGAATCACATGTTTTGGTAGTAGTGTGGTTGGAGTATAAAACATAACATGTAAAAGAATAGAGCATGTATGAAAACATTAGATGGCAGTCATAGATCTATGGAAAGTGTCAAACTGTAAAAATGAGTGTTGTTTTAATAGCATAGAACTTGAGAACATGTAATGTCCCTTTTCCGCCAAAAATGAAGACAATTGGAATTTCCGGGCAGACCTTCTCCATGGTTAGAAAGAAGAATAAAGAAAGAAAATAATAAAAGAAGAAGGCAGCGACTTAGCAATCATATTTTAATAATTATTAAATAATAAGGGGTCGACCAAGCAAAAGACAAACAACAATTAATGTAAAGACAAATCATAATGAAGGGGGTCGATTAATGAAGAGTCATGTCTTTTGACCTTTGGCGCCAAGCATGGGATATTATAAATAAGGGTTTGGACATTCATTTGTACATGTCATTATGAATATGGAAATCTGAAAATTGTGAGAGTGTTTCTCATCAATTCCTATTGGGACGCAAAACCCTTTAGAGGTCTTATTCTTGGGATGAAAACCCCATTGAATCTGACTTTAAACATTGTAATCATTACATATTATTTGAATTCCAAATATTATATATTCAGATTTATTCTGTGAATTCCAGTGGTACGACTTGCATTAGAATTGGAATAATTAATTGTATGTGGCAAATAATATCATAAATCTGCTCCTAAATAGGTCGCTTTGACATTAGAAGGCTTATTTTACAGTTTGCACGCAAACTGGAGACATTTTCATGCAAATCGAACCCATTTCCCAAGGCTGTGTTTTCCCAGAAATTCCAGTTTATAACAGCAGTACGATTTGGGCTAAAATCACTTCGATTTGGTCTGAAATCAATTGCATAGTATTTGATATTTATTAATAATTGTTTAATAATCATTGTTGGAGAATTTGGGCACATTTTCTCATGAAATAACTCTGCTGCAATTTTATACCAGAACTCTGATTTTTTTGTCCAAGTCCCAAAAGGGATATTACAGAACAACATACAAAGAAAGTATATCCGTGTTCATGAATTGTGCAATGGAATATCCATGTCCATTAAAGATCATACAGTGAGTAAAAGATGCTTCAAACTTGTATCCTAATCCTATAGCACATGAGTTTTAAAAACTCACCTTCACCCAAAACTCATGTACGTGTATACTTTCTTGGAATGAAAGCCACCAAAAATGTATTTGAAGTGTGTCAAATAATGTTCTATACACATTGATTATTTCTGTCACCGCCTAGTATCTCAAACCACAGAAAATCCTGAAATATTTTCAATCCAAGAATATTCCATTTGAAAAAATAGATAACCACCACAAAATCTTGTATCCTACATAGAAATCCTTGCATCACATATCCATAATTATGCCTCCTTAATAAGAAAACTAATTACTTGCGATGATCTATGGGACCACAAGAATTTTTGAACATTTTCGCAAGTATTGATAACTCCAAAATCACAACATAGGGGCCCCTATCATGCGATGTTCTAAAATCAACACTAAACTGTTGAGTATTTTGTCATTGATGTCAAAGGTACAACATTAGTGTTGATGTAAATATTGAGGTTTGAATATTTGTTTAATATTCAACATTACAACATTAGTGTTCGTAAAATATTTATCCATGTCAAAATTAGTGTGATGTCAAAATTTGAATATTTTAATATTCAACATCACCAAGGAATCTTACGACACATGGTGGGATGTGTAAGAGATTCTATGATAGCTTATGACGCGTAAGAGATTCTATGACAGCTTATGATGTGAAGGAGATTCTATGACAGCCTATGAAGCGTAAGAGGAGTTCGAAGAGGTGTAAGAGGGAATCTCTCCAAATGGGGCGAAATTTTCTCTTGGTGGATCATTAAAGAGGTGTAAGGGAAGTGTAAGAAGGTTTATGACGCGTAAGAGGAGTTACTCTTACATGTGTAAGAGAATATTGCTATTTGGAGCAAATTGGCCCATGGTATGGGCACATGGTTTTAGGGAAACCACAAGTGGTTTTTCCTCTCCTTCTTTCTATATAAGCAAGTGTTGTGTGCACATTTTGAAGAGAGTGAGAAAGAGAGCATTTTGCATGAGTGTGATATGTATGTGAGCTGATATTATAAATCTCTTAAGTGAGTATGAGTATGTGAGAGAGAGAATATAGAAGGAGAAATTATCATTGATTTGTATTGCAGATTTTCTGGAGTGGGTGCTTCGGATTGGGGATTGGTGTCTCCAGAAGTTGGTGCTTCGAATCAGAGATTGCAAAGTCAATGGTGTTTGCATTCAAGGGCTGAATTGGTGTTTGGCTTGGAGATTGGTGTCTTCTGTGAGTGGGTGCTCACACTTTGTAAACACTATTTTTTTGGCTGGATTTGGACAGTAGATCCAAGCAGTCTCTTTTGGTGGATGTAGCCCACACTGGGTGAACCACGGTATATCTGGTGTTATGTGCTTACTTTCAAATTTGAATATCTTGTTAAGTAGAAAATTAATAAGTTGGAGAAAAAGTTTTTTTAAAATTGTTGAATATTGATTCACCCCCCCTCTCAGTATTCCCGTGCTTCTAACAATTGGTATCAGAGTAGGTTCCTTCTGTGTAGCTTAATAGCTAGAAGGTAGATCAGAAAGCACGATGGCAGCTCAGGAAGGATTCTCCACAAATAAAGCTCCGTTATTCGATGGATCAAACTATGCCTTTTGGAGCATAAGGATGCGAACCTATTTGAATTCTCTTGGACATGATATTTGGCATTCGGTTGAGAATGGCTATACGGCACCGGCAACGCCACGATACATCCGGCTGGTAAGAGAGCATGTGAAAATAATGCTAAAGCTATGAATGCTATTTTGTGTGGTGTAGCAGATTTGGAGTTTGTAAAGATTATGCTTTGCAAAACTGCCAAGGAGATGTGGGATAAGCTCAACAGTTTATATGAAGGAGATTCGAAAGTAAAGATGGCAAAGCTTCAGACACACAAAAGAAAGTTTGAAAGTCTAAAGATGAAAGAGGAAGAGAACATTGCAGCATATCTACTCCGTGTGGATGAGACCGTAAACATGATCAAAGGCTTGGGTGAAGAGATGGAAGACCCAGTAATAGTACAAAAGGTATTAAGATCTCTACTTCCTAGATTTGATGCTAAAGTTTCAGCTATTGAAGAACTTAAGGATCTAGATAAAATGAAAATGGATGAGTTACATGGAATACTCACGGCTTATGAGATGAGAACAGAACTAGATAAGCCAAGAAAAGAGAATCTGCTTTCAAAGCTTCAAAAGGAAAGGAGAAGAAGGTTGAATCAGATGATGAATCCGATGAGGAAGAAGAAGCCCTATTGGTGAAAAATCTGAAAAGAGGATCTGGCAAGTACAAAGGTAAACTTCCTTTTAAATGTTTTAACTGTGGTGAGATTGGACATTTTGCAGCTAAGTGTCTGCGCATGCAAAAAGTGAAAGTGATGATGAAGAGCCTGTCAAAGCAAAGAAAGGAAAGCCTTTCTACAAAAAGAATTTCAAGCAAAGGAAGTTTGAAAAGAAGAAGAACTGGAACCAAAACAAGAAGAGTCTATGCACCAGAGAAGATGATAGCTCAGAGGAAGATTGTTCAGAAGGTGACATTGAAGAACTTTTGTTTATGGCCCTTGAAGATGGAAAAGTGGAAGCTGAAGATGTAGTTGATGAAGAAGGTGAGGTAAACTTGGAAGAAGAACTCATCTGTGCCTTGGGTGAGATCAAGAGACTCAAAAAGAAGACCCTGAAGCAAAAAGTGCAACTTCAAGAGTATGAAGAAGCAAAGAAAAATCTGCATGCTGACAAAGAACATGAGAATACTATTGTTGATCTAAAGACCCAAGTTGAAGAGGAAAAAAGAATAGAGGAAGTGATTAGAGAACAACTGAAATCAAAAGAAAAAGAATGCGAGAGATTGGAGGTAGAGATTGTCGCACTAAGACAGGAAACTGAAAAGTTGAACAAGAGACTCAAGTTTGAAAAAAGTTCTGAGGTGTTGAGCAACATTCTGAGAGAACAGAAACCAAAATCATCCAAAGGTGGTATTGGATTCAATGAAGCAGAAAAGAAAGAGACCAAAGAACCAGAGAAGAAAGCCAGCTATGCAGATATCCTAAAAGGCTCCAGTAAAGGAGAAAGCAACAAGAAACAAGAAGATCATTCTCCACAGAACAAAAACAAAGAAGAGAGCAAGTGGAATAAGGTACCAATAAGAAGTTTCAGAAATTTATCTTATCAGAGGCAGCCCTACATGACCAGGTATTCTTTTTACGGTTATTGTTTTTCCTGTCACAATTTTGGTCATAAGATGATGGACTGTAGATCGAGGTTTCAGAGTTGGAATCAGAATTTTCATGCTAGAAACTACAATTCTTTTGCTGCATTGTCAAATTTGAATGAGCATGCGATTAGATGTTATGAATGCAACCAAGTTGGCCACATAGCAAGATTTTGCAGGAGTAAGATTACAGAAAAGCCAAAGCAAGAGAAAGAGGGAAAACAAATCATTCAGAAAGCCAACAATAAGAAAGTGTGGCAAAAGATAAAGGAGGGAGAAAAGGAAGAGGCTATGTTGGTACAAACCGCGCTCCATGCACAAGATGAAGAACAACCTTGGTACATTGATAGTGGATGTTCCAGCCATATGACAGGTGACAGAAGCAAGTTCCTGAAGCTGAAAAAGGCCAGTAGAGGTACAGTAAAGTTTGGAGATAACACTACAGCCAAGATCACAGGAAGAGGTAACATAAAATTAAATGGTCAAGCTAAAGTTGAAAATGTTTTACTTGTTGAAGGACTGAAACATAATCTTTTGAGTGTCAGTCAAATGTGTGATCAAGGTTATACACTCACGTTTTATGCTGAGGGTTGTGAAATTAGAAAGAAGGATACAGGTAATTGGGTTGCAGATGCAAATAGAACAAGGAACAACCTGTACATGCTTTGAGTGATGTGAAGGGAGAAAAGTGTTGCATGAGTCAAATTGATGAAAGCTGGTTATGGCACAAGAGATTGGGTCACATTAATTTTGACAACATGGTAAAAATCAGCTCAAAACAAGCAGTGAGAGATTTACCCAAGATCACAAAACCGCAAAGTACTATCTGCAGACAGTGTCAACATGGGAAGCAAACAAGGGTCAGATTCAGGACAAAGGAGTACTCTACAACGAAGCCATTAGAGCTAATTCATACTGATCTCTGTGGGCCAACAAAAACACAAAGCTTGCAAGGTGATTCTTATTTTATGTTATTAATTGATGACTTTACTAGAATGACATGGGTTGCATTTCTAAAAGAAAAATCAGAAGCTTTTGATCAATTCAAAAAATTTAAAGCTTTGATTGAGAATGAGACAAACTCTAGGATCAAGTGTTTGAGATCAGACAGAGGAGGTGAATTTATGTCTAACGAATTTGATGAGTTTTGTGAAGAGCATGGAATCAGAAGACAATTTTCTGCAACAAGAACACCACAACAGAATGGTGTAGTTGAACGGAAAAATAGAACAGTGCAGGAAATGGCAAGAACAATGCTAAATGAGTCCAAGTTACTAGATGCTTTTTGGAGAGAAGCAGTGTACACAGGTGTATATTCTGAACAGAGCACAAATTCGAGTAAACACAAAAAAGACACCATACGAACTATGGAAGGGAAGACCAGCTTCCGTGAAACACTTCAAAGTGTTCGGAAGTAAGTGCTACATTAAGAGAGACGATGAAGATGAGCTCGGTAAATTTGATTCTAGAGCAGATGAGGGCATATTCCTTGGTTATTCATCGAGAAGCAAGGCTTACAGGTGCTATAACAAGAGACTACAGAAAGTAGTGGAAAGTATAAATGTGAAAGTTGACGATTGGAAGCCGAAGAAGAAAATAGGACACTCAGTGGTGCAAAAAGAGGATGAAGAAATCAAATCTAAGAAGAGGAAGAAGAAGAAGAATCTGAACGAGAAAACACAAAGGCACCATCCAGATTCGTTCAGAAGAATCATACAACAGATCAAATCATTGGAAACAAAGATACTGGAGTACAGACAAGGAGGAGACTAGCAAGTGCACCACAAGAGGTAAACTTTTCCTTATTGTCAAAAGTTGAACCGAGTAATTTTAATGAAGCTAGCAAGGATAAGTTTTGGATAAAAGCCATGGAAGAAGAACTTAATCAGATAGAAAAGAATGACACATGGGAGTTAGTACCAAGGCCAAAGGACAAGAATATCATTGGTACCAAGTGGGTCTTTAGAAACAAGATGAACGAAGAAGGAGAAGTTGTCAGAAACAAGGCCAGATTAGTGTGCAAAGGGTACTCACAAGTTGAAGGCATTGATTTCGAGGAGACATTTGCACCTGTTGCTCGTATGGAGGCGGTAAGAATGTTTTTAGCATTTGCTTGTTTCAAGAATTTTAAAGTTTATCAAATGGATGTAAAATCAGCATTCTTGAATGGAAACTTAGAGGAAGAAGTTTATATAGAGCAACCAGAAGGTTTTATTCTATCAGAAAATTCAGATTTTGTATGCAAGTTAAAAAAGGCTCTTTATGGTTTGAAACAAGCTCCTAGAGCTTGGTACTCTAGACTGGACAAGTACTTGCAGGAACAAGGATTCAAAAAGGGAATTGGATAGCAATTTGTACATCAAGACAGAAGGAGAACATCAAGTGATAGTTGTGGTTTATGTGGATGACATTATTTTTGGAAGCGGTTGCAGGAGACTATGCAAAGAATTTGCAGAGGAGATGCAAAAGGAGTTTGAGATGTCTATGCTTGGTGAGTTGTCTTATTTTCTTGGTTTGCAAATTCAGCAGTCTAGTCAAGGCATTTTTATTTCACAAACCAAGTATATAAAGGAGATGTTGAAAAAGTTTAGAATGGAAGATTGCAATCCAGTTAGTACACCCATGATTACAGGTTGCAAGTTGAGTAAGAATGATGAGTCTCCCGATGCTAATCAGACCTTGTATAGGTCCATGATAGGTAGCTTGTTATATACCACAACATCTAGACCAGATATTATGCAGTTGTTGGATTAGTTGCACGGTTTCAGGCGGCACCAAAGGAAACTCATGTGGCAGCAGTAAAAGAATTTTCAAATATTTGAAAGGTACGTTGGATTATGGTTTATGGTATCCAAAGAGTGATGATTTCACTCTTATAGCATTCACAGATGCAGATTGGGCAGGAAGTGTTGATGACAGGAAAAGTACAAGTGGGGGAGCTTTTTATCTTGGTGACAGATTAGTGTCATGGTTCAGCAAGAAACAGGCCTCAGTTTCATTGTCTACAGAGGCAGAGTATATTGCAGCAGTGGCATGTTGTACACAGGTGCTTTGGATGAAGCAAACATTGAAGGACATGAAGGTAGAGTATGAGCATCCTATTTCCATTTTTTGTGACAATACGAGTGCTATTAACATCTCGAAAAATCCAGTCATGCATTCCAGGACAAAGCACATTCCCATTAAGTATCACTTTTTGAGAGAGAAAGTTGCAGATCAGCAGGTGAAATTAGAATATGTTGGGACTAAGGATCAGATTGTTGATATATTTACAAAACCCCTACCGAAGGAATCTTTTGAGTCACTCAGACAAAAGTTAGGAGTGATTCCTGTCACTCTTACTCATTGACTATCTCAGGGGGAGTATGGACATCTGGGGAGCTACACATTGCAGTATCTTTAGCTCGAGTACAAGTTCAGTGACAAGTTCAATTATCCCCTTGCCATTGATGTCAAAGGGGGAGAATTGTAGAATGGGGGAGAGTTGCATAGAACAAGTACAATGTAGCAAAGTACAAAAGAGCTCAGAGGCAGAAAGTTGGATTTCAGAGCAAACAAGTTTTCATGTCTATTTTTAGCGAGGTTTGCCATCAATGAAAAAGGGGGAGTTTGTTGAGTATTTTTTCATTGATGTCAAAGGTACAACATTAGTGTTGATGGAAATATTGAGGTTTGAATATTTGTTTAATATTCAACATTACAACATTAGTGTTCGTAAAATATTTATCCATGTCAAAATTAGTGTGATGTCAAAATTTGAATATTTTAATATTCAACATCACCAAGGAATCTTATGACACATGGCGGGATGTGTAAGAGATTCTATGATGCGTAAGAGATTCTATGACAGCTTATGACGCAAAGGAGATTCTATGACAACCTATGACACGTAAGAGATTTTATGACAAGTAAGAGGAGTTACTTAAGAGGTGTAAGAGGGAATCTCTCCAAATGGGGCGAAATTTTCTTTTGGTGGATCCTTAAAGAGGTGAAAGGGAAGTGTAAGAAGGTTTATGACGCGTAAGAGGAGTTACTCTTACATGTGTAAGAGAATATTGCTATTTGGAGCAAATATTTAATATTTGGAGCAAATTAGCCCATGGTATGGGCACATGGTTTTAGGGAAACCACAAGTGGTTTTTCCTCTCCTTCTTTCTATATAAGCAAGTGTTGTGTGCACATTTTGAAGAGAGCGAGAAAGAGAGCATTTTGCATGAGTGTGATATGTATGTGAGCTGATATTATAAATCTCTTAAGTGAGTATGAGTATGTGAGAGAGAGAATATAGGAGAAATTATCATTGATTTGTATTGCAGATTTTCTGGAGTGGGTGCTTCGGATTGGGGATTGGTGTCTCCAGAAGTTGGTGCTTGAATCGATATTGCCTGATCGAGGTGTTTGCATTCAGGGCTGAATTGGTGTTCGACTTGTGTTATCAGCCAATTTTGACTTCGCAAAATTGTTTAAAAAATAATAAAAAATGAAAATTTTGAAAAGTGTTACTTTGCGTGGTTCATTGGACTCATCGTGATCATCTCATTTTTGTGATCGTTTTGGTCTTCGTTTCGTCCTTTTCGGGCAAGAACTCTTCCCGCTAGGCTTTAAATCGCGTTAAAATACATTAAAATTAATTAATTAATATTTAATTAATTAATTGCTCCTTGTTTGATTAAATTAATTTTTAAATCACTTGAGGAGTATTTAATTAAATAAATATAAATTAAAAATCATTCGACAAATTTTAATGCCGGGGAAGTAAGCTTTAAGCTTCAATCAGGAAGCCAATTTGGCTTCCCGAACCCGGATTTCCCCTTTCTGGCAATCTTCTTCAATTTTCCCGCACGTGGGATTTTCTCTGCCAATTGCCAAATCACGGATTGGCTAACGGGCAAGAAATTCCCCAATTTCCCACATGGGGAAATTGAACGGGATTGCCAACCCATTTTGCCATTCCCGTTGGCAATTGCCGTTGCTTTCCCCATTTCCCCCTGGCACTTAAGCCACTACCCGGAAGAGAGGAAGTTGAATTAATCCTCGTAACTTCCTCCATCAAACCCGTTGGAAAAAGTCATGCGAAGCTTTGCTTCCTATTTCTTCTGAAGGACACAATATTTTGTCGCATCTAACAATCTTCCACGCATTTGTCTGTAGAGAGAAGGAACAGCCAAGATCTAATAGCTTTCCACGCAGCCAAGGAAGTAAGAACAGTCCGAAGAAATTTGTTTTCTTTACAAGTTTTCATGCATTAGAGGAGGCGCACAACATTTTCAAGCAGTTTTCCACACATTTGAATAGAGAAGACAGCAAAAGGACTAAAGGTAAATACATGCGCCCACGCCTTGGGTGAAGGAAAAGGACAAAGAGATAAAGAATTGTTTTTGAAACCCATGCATCCACACGCCTGAGAAGGAGAACTCCACGCATTTTCCTGTATAGGAGGCGCACAACCCAAACAACTGTCCACACGCCAGGGAAAAGAAAGGAAAGAGAACAGTTTGAAGAAGATTAAAGACCACGTGGGCAAAGGAGGCGCCTGGCCAAGAAACAGTCTTTAAAAAAGAACAAAGAAAAATTGTTTTTCACGCATCCCAGGAAGAAGTGCAGGCCGCGCCCAGGAGAAATTCACATGATGACAAGCTTCCACGCACCAGGCAGCAGGCATGTGGCAATATAGTAGAAGCCTTTTTGAGTGCTTCCAACAAGCAGGTTGTCCAACTATGTTGTTATCTGTTCAGTATCGAATGCATCCTCAAATTCGGGATTTTCCTTCAAGATATTTTTATCAAAATCGATTAAGTGACAGTGAGAGTGTTACCAGGAGACCTGATGAAATTTATTACAAAGATTCTCTATTGAGACCTTACTTGTTTTACGATGTAACTCATGGAAGAGAATCTCATAGAGGTGGATCTGTTTCATATCAGAATATTCATGAAGCACAATTTGCTTTGCAATTATATGAGCATCTTCAACGAGTCACTAAGTTGGCAGGCATAAAGGTTTCTGTTGGAATTATCACACCTTACAAGCTACAGCTGAAATGTTTGCACCGAGAGTTTGATGTTGTCCTCAAATCTGATGAAGGAAAAGGTTTATATATCAATACGGTAGATGCCTTAAAATGAATTGTCTTTGTGACTTGTTATATTCTGCATTTTCATCGGCCTTCAGAAAGAATGCGTAATGCATATGGATGGATCTGGGGCCCTGATAAAGCTTACAGTTTAATTGCTAAAAGCTGCAACAAATGAAGGTCACAAATAGCAAACATAATGCATTGTAGGCTTGTCCTTATTCGAACTCGATCCATGGCAGCGCAGGTATATCCTTCATGGGCATTTGCTTTCTGATCTGTTAACATGATTCTTTTACCCTTTGTAAATATGTATACAAAGCGCAGTGCTGAGACCTTAAAGCAAAACTGTCAGGCGATTCCCCCTTTAGAATCTGTTAACTCCATACCTGCAGGAAACAAATATTCACTGCCGTGTACGATGGATTGGAGTCACGCTATTCAAGGCTTCATAAAATTTCCCTGAATCAGGAGATGAAGGTTTATTACGGTGCAGAATGAAACGATTCATATTGCTCAACATTTTTTCCTCTAGAAATGAATTGAATGTGAAGGTCAACTCGAAAATACCTGGTTGGCCGTTTTGTATACTACATCCTTGTTACTTGTAAATGGTCTCTTTGAGAAACTTTGAGGGCAATAGGCAATATTTATACCCTTCCATTATGTACATCCAATCAGACGATAAAAAGTATTCTTTTACCAGTTTAGAGAAACTTGTTTTTTTTTCGATGGACGATTGTACTGTAGTTTCAAGCTAATTTTATCTAGCTTTATTTCTATTAGCTTTGATCCACGACTAAGGAAGAATTCATATGGTTGTTACCTGTACATTTTTCCAAGGTCCTCTTGGTTGCCCCAGTTGTTCAATGTATTTTTTTGAAGGGCTTCTTTTATGTGTTGCAAATTGTAACATAAAGGATCTTTTTAGTTTCTGGAAAAATGAGTATATTGTGTAGCTCACAGCTACCTATGCCATACTAAGATCCCAATAGTGGCATAATTGTTGATTGGAGCCGAGATTGCAGAATGCACTGCCAAAATACCGAGGGGCTCTTTGGCCAAGAATCGATCTTAAGGGTGTCTATCGACATGCTTGAGGGCTTGAACCTAGGTCATCATCATGGCAGCATTAGGTCTTTATTGGTAATGGCATTTTCTCATCGTTTGGAAGGTACAATTGTGCTTATTATGGCAAAGCCAAAACATTCTTACTACAAGTGTTATATAATAAGGAAGAATCGTGAGCATTGTGGTAAAACCATTCTTTTCAGAAATGTTGGGTTAAGCTTGAATATAAAGTAGTTGAGCTGAAAAGCTAAAAACAATTCTGACTACACCACAGCAAACTTAACGATTATTGTGAGAGTTAAGTGTAATCATGGTGGCAAGGTCAATCCCTATAGATGTTGGTTTAAGCCTATGGATGAAGACCATCCTATGATTTGAATTTGGTTTAATTCTATGTATGAAGACCATAGAATGATTCATACTTTTTGTGGAGGAGATAGATCGCACTAACAATTACCCACGAGATGGAGGCAACGGGGTATTTTTCGATTCAAGATTTCTGAATGATGTTCACGAGTAAAATAATCATTCCTTTGTCACCTAAATGAGAAGTTTGCAATGCCATATTGATTGATAAAAATGTCTCTTGGAATAACTATTTGACTCGACAAGAACCTTCAATTGTGTGCATGCTGACACACTGTAACCGAGTTTGTTTCCGAGATTGTTGTGAAATATGAGAACTGCTTCCATCATTTCAAACAAGGAAAATGTTATTTTTGGTGATGTTAAGTGAACCAATAAAAGATAGGTTGTGCAGTGAGATGGAAGAGTCAGGTTATTCAATTTGAAGAAAGTGTTTGCAAAGCTAGACAATGCTTTCGACTTCATCAAATCAGATGTATAGTGCAAATAACTGGTTATATTTATTCATGGGGTGTTTGTTAAAGCCATGTTTTGTAATACCATTGGAGGTGAATTGGAATTTTAGCTCTTGTATATCTTCTCAATGGCGAAAGACCGGAAGCTGGATTTTGATAAACCAAGGTGGCGTAATTTACTACCGTCCTCGTGACAAATGAATAATTCACCATGGAAAGGTACTCGGAGCATGTGGAGAATTGTGAATGTGAATACGAATGAAGACAAATTTTCTCACACCAGGATATTGCTCAGATAGAGGGTGGATGAATTGCTCAAGTTTCAAGCTCAGCACTCTTTTCATTTGGAGGATTGCAGAGCACGGTCAATGAGTTCATTCCCGTACGATCGGGATAGGCGGACTCTTGGCCCAATGGATAAGGCACTCGATCCTAGGTGTGTTGATCCGGTGGTGCATTCTTGGCCGACTAGATGTCTACGTGCGCATCCAAGTCATTTAAGTGGGGTCCACATGTACCCATTTCTTTATTTATGTATTTTTCCTTAAATGACTTTTTAACTTAAGTGGTTTCTATTTTTAGTCACTTTTAAAAATTTGGTTGAAAAAGTCAAAGTCACTTAAGTGCCCTATTTAATGTGCATTTAAAACCCTAACTACTTTGTAACCAACTTTTGGGTTATAAAAGGAAGTCGGGACTCATTTGTAAGGGTGACTTTGAGAGAGAGAAAAAAAATACTTTTTCTGAAGCTTTGTTTCTTTGTGAGAAGAAATACTTTGTGTCTCATTCATTGTCTCTTGTAACATTTGATGTTCTTATGTTCATTAGATGTTAGGTGTTTGAATCTTGCATGCAAATATTATCTTTGATCTTATTGTCAACATTATTAATTAGTTGTTCTAGTTCACAGTGATCAAGCTCTGATTATCTACTTGCTCATGTGTGTTCCCTTTTACACGTTCTTGTTTAGCTAACTCAAACTCCGTTTTATTTGTGTTGGTTATTCATCTTTCCTCTTCATGCAATATTAGGCTCTGTTTTTACCTAACTCTTGCATGTTCTTTCAGTTCATTCCATTCCACTCCTTTCCTTCATTTAATTCCATCTCCTTCATTCACTTTTCTTTCCATTGATGTTCCAAAACACCCCAACATACAATTTTGAATGTACAGATGTAAATACAGTTTTGGTTTTCAATAAAGGCAGCCTCACCTTCATTGAGGAGGGACTTCGTTCCCACACTTTGTTGCATGTCATTTGCATGCGTGCAAATCCATATGCTAACAGCTTGGAGATTGGTGTCTTACGTGAGTGGGTGCTCACACTTTGTAAACACTATTTTTTCGGATGGGTTTGGACAGTAGATCCAAGCAGTCTCTTTTGCTGGATGTAGCCCACACTGGGTGAACCACGGTATATTTGGTGTTATGTGCATTCGATTTTTGTGTGTGCTCTCATTTTACTTTTAGATTTGAATATCTTGTTAAGTAGAAAATTAATAAGTTGGAGAATTTTTTTACAATTGTCGAATATTGATTCACCCCGCTCTCAGTATTCCCGTGCTTCTAACATAAACCTACATGAACAAGTCTGGTATATATGCACACTTAAAACTCAAGAGAGAGAAATTGAAAAGGTCAAAAATTAAATTCCAAACATTGTAAAGTTCCTCCAAACATTGAATACAAATGCCAAGTGTGAATCCATCTAATGTACTATTATTTTTGTTTTTGGCTTGGCATATTTTTTTCTATATTTCATTGTGCACTGGATATTCTTATTTTGTGATGATATCTGCACATCCAACAAAGCTGTCAACACCTCTTTTGGGAACTAGGAAAGGCTGCATTTTAAATACCTAAATCAGGTCTGCTATATAAAGGTTCCCAGCATGCAATAGTTGATGAATGGCTAATGGATGTTTACATCCTAGCTGTATTGTTGATATCTCCATGAAGATTGAGTTTGATGTCTAAGAAATTGAAGTTGAAAAGGGTTTGTTTTGAGAGACTCTTTCTTTTATTTAAATTGCAGACCTTGACCTAATCAACTGGGATTCTAAGGAAAATATTGACTGTCACTGAAGTCAATCAATGGTTTCAGTGAAATTTCTCTTTTATGTTCTTATTTTGTGTGATAATCATAAGAGCTACCTTTTTCTTTCACAGCATGTCATTTATGTCATATATCCCAGTCATAATCTTGTTGGGGAACAAATGTCAATTGGTTTCTCCAACATCCGAAAGCATTTAAGGTGAACATGGGTCACCCTTTATTTTAATTTCGCAATTCTAATTTTTGTCATGCTTTCAATTTTCTAGTTTAAAATGAAGGAAAAACTAAAAAATATTCATCCTTAACCAGTTTTTCCCATTTCTGACTTTGTGGTGAAAAGTGAATAAAAATTTAAAAAACATTCAGCCTAAACCATTTTTTCCCGTTTCTGACTTTGTGGTGAAAAGTGAATGAAAATCTAAAAAGCCTTTATCATTTGAGAGAGATTCCACTCAAACATGGATGGAAACCACAGTTTGGGGAATTTTTCATCCTTGTTTTGGGCATTGGGTTAGCTTCAGTAATGACCGGAAGTTGACAAAAAAACCGGATGACAGAGTGGAACCATTATAGAGGCTAGAACGATTCATTCTCTGTCGTTTAGTATTCCATATGTTACTTCTACACTAGAGTCAATGCAGAGTTAATATGTCATTTCTTGCACTATTAGTGTCATCCAGCTCCAAGCTAGAATGTTGTTGGATCCAATGGCAAAGTCATTGAAGTGCTACTAGCTAGGACGACATGCAAAATGATGATGCTTTATGCCAACATATTCCCACAGCTACTGATATCAGATGTGGTTGTTTATACCCCTTTAATATTTCCATATCAATTCTCCTCTCTTGTTTTATTTTAGGAGAACTTGCATCAACCCTATATGCTATGTGCAGGTTGACATACATCCTCAATTTCAGCATTGGAATTTTAGATCTAATAAGACCTTGATTAGAATCATTGGGGACAACTTCTATGGCATCAAGGGTGCCTTAAATTTTATTAAATTCTTATGGCATAATATTTGTAGTGTCCCCAAATGGGACAATTTGACCCTCACTTGGTTTCCAGGCCAATCCCACAACCAAATGCAAGTTTAATACATGCAAAGCAGATTTTAGGATGCAAACCTGTATTTTATTACAAAGAATGTGACTAGGATATTATATGGAATTCACACTCATTAGTCATCAATCTATTAGTTATCCACTCCAATTGCAGATCTTATGAAGCCCAAAAACAGACTCTGATATGATGTATAAGACCATGCAAAGATCAGTTTTGACTGCTGCAATAAATTACCCAAAATGGCGACTAGGGTTTGAGTATAAAACCCACAAAAACAACAATCAAATAAATCTGTTCCTAGTCTAAACTGATCTCTATATTTTTAACATCCCAAACATGGGAAAATCTGATTTTAGGAACAATACTGAACTGGGGTTAAACTCAGAAATCTGCAGATGAAAGAGGACTGAAACAACACTATAAAACCTTCCAAAAATTCTGAAAATAATTTATTTTGATTCCCAAAAATCAGTACAATAGATGGCAATAATATTCAGACCTGGAATGTCTCACATACACTATAAATCAGCCAAAAAGTGGGTCGCTCCACCTTGTACAATGAACATACAATTGCTGCACTTTTATTCTTCAAAACCCAGCTGCAAACTACTGCTGAAATAGCTAAAAATATGAGTAGGCACAATGGATAACCCTGAATAGGAAATCCCCAAATACTCTAAGAGGGTTTTCGTCCTCTAGAGATAGATCCTAAGGGTTTTCGTCCTTAGAATATTTCTGCAAAAGCTCAAGGCTTAGATGCAAATTCAGAAAATATCAAATGATCATAGAATGCCTCTCAAGCAAGTCGACTTCTCCTTTTAAGGAAAGAACAGACCCAAAGGCAACTTCCTAAACTTCTAATCAGTGTACAATGAATTTCTCTATGCATTTTCCACCCTCCATCCTTTCTAGGCCAAGTTGCATTTTCTAGAGGGGACACATTAGACCCATGAGCTTTTTACATTCTTTCCTATTTTTAATTGCCCCCTAGGCTAGTCGCACTTTTCCCTTTGAAAATACAATTTTAATAAGTGCTTTTACCTTTTGTGCACTTTTCTATGTCTATTTTAATATTAAGTCTATTAATAATTTATTATAAGTGCTTTTATAATGTTTTATTTTATTTTTGCACTTAATAATAAAATATTAGACTTAAGTCTCCTTTTAAAATCCACCTTAGCCATCGGGAAGACATAATAGGCTAAGGGTTTTCGATTGGGAAGGGGATATTACAATATTTCTCCTTTTCTTTGTTTCTTTATGAGTGCCCTTTCTTGATTGAGTATTTTGGATGTCCTTTTTAAATATTCAGATACAAATTCTTGTTCGTGGTTGGTGTTGTAAAACAAGTCAAATCTTGTGTCTATATCTACTTCCAATTACAAAACACTTCTATTTGTCTAGTTTTTGTTTCACCAACTATTAACTTAAGTGAATGATTATCATGAGAAATAGAAATAGTGTTCATATGTCATTATTAGTGAGATGAAGAATTACAGTAAGACACTCTTATTAAAACCGGAAACACTTGGTTATTTCTTAATTTTTTTGATAAGGAATATTGTGTGAACTAGTCACAAAATAAAGTTGTATGCCCTCTATAATTTTCATTTGGTTGTTCCAAAAATGTACATTGTCTTAATAATCAACAATTGCTTGCAGGAACTGGATTTGGTAATAATGAGTATTCAAACATTACTCTGGAGAAGCCAATAATTTTAAAACCAGGAAGGAATACACTGGACCTATTAAGCATGACTGTTGGGCTAGAGGTTAAATTACTTACTTCTTTCTCTGTTGCAAATATATGTACAAATGCCAAATAAACTTGCTTTACTTTTGTAAATAAAGGCCTTTTTGTGTTACAACTATCCTAAAATATTAACTATTTCACATTCTTTTATTGCCAAGAATTTTGGCGCATTCTATGACACAATAGGTGCAGGAGTGACAGGCCCAATTCATTTGAAAGGCCTAAAGAGTGGTACACAAGATCTTTCAATGCAAGAATGGACATATCAGGTTTACTTCCGAACTTGAGTCTTATATAGGGTTACTATTACTTGCAAGCGATTTTCAATATTGCAATTACATTGTAATGAGTAACAAGAAAAAATTGGTGTTTTTTTCTACTTCTATGTTTTCCATGGTTGAACTCTTATATTTGAGTTTTATGTGACCAGCTTGTATGGCTTACTTTTATATAACTGATTCTTTGCACTGAAATGTTATTTCATGGGACTAGGATTGCCATGTCAGTCCAATTAGTTGTGTCACGTTTAGGAAACAAAGGTACTATTCACCAATATTTATCTTGATTTTATTACAGATTTTAATACTTAATTGTGATTCTTCAATGTGTAGATTGGATTGAAAGGTGAAAAAATAGGTCTCTATCTTGGAAACGACACAAATAATACAATTTGGAATACAGGATCAAATCTACCGATAAATCAGAGTATGATATGGTACAAGGTGAGAAATCAATAGCATTTTTCAACATTGCAATTTCCTCTTTATGAGGTTTTTTTGAAGACATGGTTAAAAATATGATCCGAACATAAATAAATATAAAATAATCATAACGATTTCTATGTTAGGTAACAACTAATGAATATGTTGTATTGTCAACCCACTTTGTCTCAAATCATATTTATCTCGTTTAATTATTATTTTTGTATGGAAATTTTTTTCAATATTTTATAATGATTAAAATGGTCAACAAGAAAATTAAAAACCATTATATTATTGTACCACAATGAAAGAAGGAATTTCTGTCATTTCATCTAAAACCAACAGGGTTATATCTTTCGAATTCCACTTTTGGATATAGATAAATTATGTAAAATGTTTATCTGTGGAAATCTTGAAGCGTAAGAAATGGAAAAGTCAAAATATATCTAATTAAAAAGTAATTTATAAGAAAGATATAATACAAAACAAGGACTTATAATTGTTTTTGATAAAGGGTAAGACTATATTGATATGGAGGAGAGATAACTACAGAAGTGATGTCATGCTACAACCGTTTCATAAGTGGACTGAAATTCAAAAGGTACATAGAACAAAGAATGTCTAGGATGTACTTGAGAAAACTAAGGAGAAAAGACTGAACATAGAGGAGAGCTGCTATGCAGAAAGAAACTATCCTATTGGAAAGCAATACATAAATACCTCACTGTCTTAGAAACATAACCGAATAGCTAGCTGAGATAAAACTATGGAAGTACAGACAGGGATAACCATGCAACTGATTATGACAAAAACAATGGAGTAATAGGTATTAGGAATGATCTTGGAATGCTGTATTTTAGATGTAGATTTGGGCGAGGCTTTTCCCACTTGTGTGTTTGTCTTTACTTGAATGCTGCATGCCTAGGTGATGGGGAGTATCCAAGGGCTACGTGAAATCTTGCATCACCCAAAAACAAGTAGGGGTGTATTCGTGTAGATAGGTTGTATGTTTTTCATTTTGGCATGGTTGAACACAATTCTTGGGAAAAATTAGCATTCCAATAATTCAAGAGAAGAAATTACATCAGATATTATCAGTTTCAGGTTCCAAATGAGGTGGTCAAGTTACTCAACTGTCACTAGCATTTAGGAAGTGGTTGTGTCCAATGAAAAACTTAAAATGACAGGTTTTAGGATAGAGGAAAAATCATCATAGAACATGGATCAAAATAAGAATGTGATTGCATATTTTGATTCTATTAATAAAAATTATGCATTATAAAAAAAAAGTAATTGGATTTTGATTTCATACGAAAATTTATGGACATTGGAAGTTCCAAGGTTTTTCACTATGATAAAACCACCAAGGTGGTTTAGGAAGTCCGAGCAATAGTTTTGATACCCCAAGGCAGTGTCACAACTCCCGGTTTGCATAAAGAGGTAGTTTCAAAACTTCCAAGATGATTTTTCAACCATCGGAGTAGTTCCACAACCGATGTGATAGTTATGCAAGCCACACTCTACCTAAATCAGCGTTTTGTCCTGTTGAACGTAAATAGTATTGAGAATGATGCCAATATGGGCACATGATTTGTCACACCGTTAGAATAAGTTTTCGGTGTTTATGAGGATTTTCGATTAAGTGTAAAATTCTATTTTTAGATTGGAAGTTCCAATTAGAGTGTTGTTCATCGGATGTGTACTTAACTAAGGTTAAATCATTATCCATCCATCCCCAAGAGGTAGGGTGCCATCTCTATTTTAATATGACTAAATTTAGTCTTATTTTAGTCTATTTCTATGTTTAGGAGAGTTAAAGATGCCTAGTTTAGTGTAATATCCCCTTCCCAATCGAAGACCTTTGGCCTATTTTGTCAACCCGATGGCCAAAGGAAAAATATAAGGGTGACTTAAGTTATATTTAATTATTATAAAGTGCCATTAATAAAAGAAAAAAATATATAGAGCACTTATAATAATTTATATGACTTAATAATTATTAAATCTAGGATAGAAAAGACCCAAATGTAAATTGTTATTCATCCTAGGTAAAATGGCAACTTGCCTTAGAAGGGGAAATAGGAACTTAGAAAGGATAAAAGCCATTTCATTGTGTATTCCCTCTAGAAAAAATGCGACCAACTTTGGGAGAGAAAAATAATTATTAAATGTCTTTTGTATTCTCCCTAAAGGAAATGGCGACTTGTCCTAGAAAGAAATGGAGGGTAGAAATTGCATAGAGAAAATCACTGCATATTAATTGGATATTGCAAAGGTTGTTTTGGGTCTCTTCTTCCTTTATAAGGAGAAGTCGACTTGAGGAGAAGGCATTCCATATTCACTTGATAGTTTCTTATTTGTGTCTTAAGCTTGTAGCTTATGCATAAAAATATCTAAGAACGGAAACCCTTAGTATTTCCCTCTTGTGGATGAAAACCCCCAAGAGTTTGAGAGGAATTTTCATTCAGGAAATTCTATTGGGCTTTCACATATTTCTACTATTTTTGGCAGTGTTGTTGAAGAATAAAATTGCAGCAGTTCTATGTTCATTGTACCAGCTGGAGCGAGCCATATTTTGGCTGGTTTGTAGTGTATTTGAGACATTTCATGTCTGAATATTATAGCAATATATTGTATTGATTTTTGGGAATCAAAATAAATTAATTTTAGAATTTTTGGAGCTGATTTGATGCCCTAAATGTGCTGAGCGACCTACTTTTTACGAAAAAATTAGGGTTTCATGTTTGTTGTGTGAAAACTAATTTTGGAATATTATTCTTCAGATTTTTTTGGCCCAAGGTCCAAAGTTTCATCGCATTTGGACTTCTCTAGCAAAAGATATGAATTTTTGAAGTTATCTTTGTGACAGGGGTTTTTAAATAATTTATCAGTAGCCTTGTTTACATCAGAAATCTGCATTTTTATACATATTTGGGCTTTATAAATTAGTAGTACCAGATTTGAGTGGAATGATATAGATTTAGGGGCTGATTTGTGGTGGTATTTAACTCTACCCTAGTCGCACTTCTCATATAAAATTCAGATGTCTTATTAATGATTGTTATGCTATATCTTCTATAAATTTGTTTTGGTGAATTGGGTTTGCCTCGGTGTTACGTGGGGACGCATCCAGAGGTTTTCATCGTGTCCCTGACGCCTCGGGGACTTGGGTAGGGGATGGGACGTTTCCCTGCCATCCCCATTTTCCAAAAATAAGGGAGACGCCCCTAAAGCTAGGAACGCACCCGGGCGCCCTAGGTGCAAACAGGATTTGGAGACTTCGGTGACGTCCCCAACGTTTTCACGCCAAGAAAAAGGTAAAACAACTTTTATTTTATCATTTTTATGTTTTTTTATTTTTTTAAAACTTTTAATGCTTTCTAATTAAAAGCAACATTACCTAACCCTAAAAGAAACAAAAAAATTATAAAAAGAGCATTTCACACTCATTCTAATCACACCAAGCAAGAGCAAAAAAGAGAAGGAAAGAGCAAGAGTAAAAAAGAGAAGGCAAGAGCAAGGAGCAAGGTGCAAAGAGCAAGAGCAAGAGCAAGAGGTATGTACATACATTACTAATTTACTACCATTCTTTGTTTTTTTTTTTTTAATTTCCAAATGCAAAGTTGAAAGTGAAGGCATTGCATTTGCTTGTATTTTTTTTCCTATTTGGATTAGCAAGTGATGGAATGAGATAAAGCATAAAGGGAGGGCATTTTTATTGCTTGTTTTATTTAATTTTTAAATGTATTCATCGCTGTTTTTTTTTTTTAAATTGTATTCATTGTTTTATTGTATTGTATAGTTATATTGTTTTGTATTTTAATTATTGCAGCTTCAAAATGAGTTCCGATAGTGATTATCAAGCTGAATATGAGGTTGAAATGGGTGTGCAAGGAGAAGGAACACAATCAGAAACACCTAATACTACTACTAGTTCACAAGGGAGTGTGGACAAGTTCAGTTGCCCCTCCGAAATGTTGAAAAAGTATGCTAGGGGCCTTTTGATAAGAAAAAACCTTTGAAACAATTTGGTCAAATTATGCAGGGTCCTAGATCAAACATTTTAGGGGGCACTAAAATATAAAAATGCAACATATGCTCATTATCTTGGTCAAGCAGCATTACTAGGTTGAATGCACATTTATTGCACATTGTGAGGAAAGGTGTAGGCATGTGTGGATAGCTATCACTTGAAGAGAGGTCAGAAATGGTGAGGTTGTATAATGGAGATATGGTGGAAAAGGTTCCAGAAGTTCGTGGTCGTCATGTTAGTGGCACTGGCACCCCTTCTAATTTTGTGAGAATTAATACTTGGTAGTGTTACAGGTGCATCTTATGAGGTGTCTGAATTGGATGCTTTTGGTAGTAGTAGGGGGAAGAGGAAGGTTGTGGCCTCCAATCCAGTTGTTGAAATGTATGATACAAAGGCTAGAGAAGAGGCTGATGATGCCATTGGAAAATTCTTTTTTTCTATTGGCATTTCATTTCATGTTGCTCGCTCTCCTTATTTCAAGGAGGCTATGGCTAAGGTAGCCAAAGCAGGTGTGAGTTATGTGCCCCGAGAGACATGAAGTTGAGAACCACAATCTTGAATAGGAACTATTCAAAGGTTAATTTATTGATGGAGGAAATGAGGTGCACATGGGTCTCTCTGTAATATCCCCTTTTAGGAAAAGTTAGGAATTAATACAAATATGGTCACACACAGCTGAAAACAATTAATATTCAAACCTTGAACTGCTGCAATTTTCAAAAATTAATTCCCGCTTAACCATCCAAGCAAAAATTTTCAAACTTTGGATTTTGGGTCACAAAAATATGAAGAATAATATCCCAAAACCAGTTTTGCACAAGCCAACATGAAACCCTAATTTTTCCCTAAAAAGTAGGTCGCCCAACACATTTAGGGCACCAAATCTACTCCAAAAATTATGAAATTGCTTTCTCCTTATCTCTCCTAATTTCTACAACCAAAACCAATATTAATCTGACCCCAAAACTGCAGATCTGAAATAAATATTAATTTATAAGAACCAGAAAGCTTGCAGACAACTGAAATCTTCTAAAATTCATAACTTGCTCAATACTCAATGTTTTTCCATGAAACAAGATGCAAAATAAACTAGAAATTTAGGGTTTTCTACTTCATTAAGGATCTAAATTTTCTAAGCATTAAAACCTAGCCAAAACAGCCCCAGAAAACTGATTTCAAGTCGCTAGGGTTAGAGGAAATTAATTAAATAATTTCCAGCTCTTTCCTAGCCTCCAAATACACCAAAAATTAGCCCTTTGCTCTGAAATAATTAATAACACATAGCAGATTTGCAGATCTAGCATTTATGGCATCAAAACATGAACAAATCATCACCAAACCAAGTCGCTATGGCTAAAATAATTTCAGCAATAACAACAGAAATAAAAGGAGCAATACCAATGACTTTCACACTCTAAACTTGGCGCCAAAACTGAAATAGCTCAAGCAATAATGGCAGATCTGAAATTCACTTGAGAGTCTTCAACAATAGATCCAAATGAAGCTTACAATGAGAGAGAGCACAATGAAGAAGCTAGGGCATACATCCCATGGGCATACATCCCAATACTCCAAGCATGGAGTGAAATCAAATGATCATCCAACATAACCCTCTAAGGAAATGTGACCTCCCTTTTATAGAACTAAGGGGTGCAATATCCAATAAAGACCGACCTTTCCCTTTTGGAGGGAAAACATAAAATCTCATTAAAATATTTAATACTAAGACTATGTGTACTTTATTTATTTTTAACTAAATAAATAAAAGTAATTAACCTATGTGCACATTAAACTAACTAAAGAGACTCCCACTTGTAGCGCTAGGCATGCCAAGGGGTTACAATGCAAATGAAAAATAAATATTAATAATGTCCCGAAAAAGGGGACATTACACTCTCACTATTGCAGAAAGATCATCATGGATGGGTGGACAAATATCGACACCACCCACTCATAAATATCATTGTTTCATGCGATAGAGGGTCCTTTTTTAGGGCGAATTGATTGTTCAGGAAGAAGAAGGATGCAAAGTTCCAATTCACCATTTTGCGAGATACTATTGAGGAGGTTGGCCCTGCCAATGTTGTGCAAGTTATTACAGATGCAACTTATGTGTCCAAGGCAGCAAGTAAGCTTGTTGAGGCTCATTACCGACATATATATTGGACCGCATGTTGTTTGCATGCCATGAACAATGCACTAAAAGATATTGGAAAAATTGATTGGGTCAAAAATGTAGTGGCTGATGCTAGAGATGTGTAGATGTTCATCTGCAACCACCATACGTCATTGGCACTCTTTCGTAGCTTTTTGAGGAAGGAATTCCTCAAGCTAGTGGACACACGTTTTGCATCATATTTTATTTTGTTGGATAGGATGGTGAGTTGCAAGAATCATTACAGTGTATGGTCATGACATCAGAGTGGTCTAGGTGGGATGGGTCGAAGACAGAGAAGGGAAAGAAGGTGAAAGCAATTGTGGTGAATGAAACATTTTGGATAGATGTGAGATATATCACATCCATAATATCTCCAGTTTTCAATGTGATAAAATATGGGGATTCTGAGAGCCCTAGCCTTGGTGAGATATACGAATGTATTGATAGTATGCTTGGCCAGATGAAGGTTGTTGTTCGGGCAAGGGACCCCACCTTGGAGTTCTACCATCACCATATTCATCCTCTCATGGAGCGGAGATGGGAGAAATTAAACACTCCTTTACACATGGTTAGCATATGCACTAAATCCGAAGTGGTATGTTGAGAGGCCTGACAGAGTTCTCCTGGTAGATGATGAGGAGGTGAGGAAGGGTTTCTTGAAATCCCTCAAAAAAATGTATAATGCAGAGGATGCTTCACGAGTCAAAACTGATTGGCTCAAGTTCGCTTATCTGGATGGCTACAAAAAATCATCAAAGATAGTACCACATTGGCACAAGAGATTCCAGTTAGTTGGTGGCGATTGTATGGACATGCAAGATTGCTACGTACACTTGTTATTCATCTTCTTTCTCAGGTTTCTAGTTCCTCTGCTTTTGAGAGGAATTGGTCAACATATGGGTGGATCCTCTCTCTTAAGAGGAATAGACTTACCTCTAAGAGAGCAGAGAAACTTGTTGCTGTACATAGTGCCTTGCGTGTCATGGATCGCAAGACACCTACGTACAAGAGAGAGAGCCAACTTTCTTGTGGGATGTGGATCTTGAGGATGCAAGGCGATTGATGAAGATCGGGAGCAGCGATGACTGGTTGATATCTCCTTTGCAGATGCAAGATAACGTTGATACAAATACTTCTAGTGAGAAGGAGCGGTTCGCAATTATTCCTTCAGAGGGCTCTGATAGCGATTTTTGAGTTGTACTTGTCACTTGTCATTTTGGTTATGTAATGTCATTTTGGTTATGAGACATGACATAATATTTCATAAAGATATGTATTGTGGATGTAGTTGTACTCTTCGCATGTTGATTATTAACAAGTAAGAGTAAGACTTGTTTTTAATTTTCAGCTTTACTATTTACTATTTAGTCTTTCATTGTCATGTTGAAGTTTTGAACATTGAATATAATATATATAGTTGTAGCATTTTGGGCCTTGGCTTATGTGATGAATAATTGGATTAATCATTAATGGTTTCAATCTTCAAACTTTCAATTTTAAGTCTTAGTTTATTGAATTATTCATGTTATATTTGTAAAATTAATAAATTATATATATTTTTTTTTATTAGCCATCCCCTGCAGTCCCAAATTTTTCAAAAAACTTTTCCATCCCGAAAACCCCATCCCGACGTCCCGCCGTCCCGGAGTCTTAGGTAACTATGGTTTGCACTGAAATCCATTTAGGGAAAAATATGTCCATTTGGGGACATTACATTTAACTAGCGTGCAAATAGACTATGCATGTGTCACTTAAACTAATTTTGGATTCTTACATGTTGACCATATATTAGTAGTGGATTTGTCATCTTGAGTCTATTTTTAGTTGTTTTTAGTTGACTTTAGTTCTAGTAGGAGTTAGAGTTCATATTATTAGTCTTTTACTTGTCATGCAATTTGAGACAAGTCTTGTTGTAATGGCTATATTAGCCTTGTTTCTTAATTAATTAATTGAATAAGCAATAATGGGGTGAATATTTCCAAGTGGAAAAACTTTTTGCATTGTGTTATTCTTTGATTTTACTGCATGTATTCACAAAGGAATACCAACAAGATTAAGAATCTAATTAAGAGGTTATTCAATGCATATTTTTGTCATCAATCACACATACAAGTACACTAGTTTAATAGCTAGTTATTCTAGGCAAGATTGGATGATCACTAGCTTCATTTAAGGAGTCTTCTAGATCTGATTCGCACTCCCTCCATATCAAAAACCTTCAAATAAAATGAAACATCCTAAAACTCAATATATTGAGTTCATGGGCATTTCTAAGGTTCTTTAGAGCTCTAACAAACATTTGAGAATGTCAAGGATCATTAGATAGATTCAAATTCCTGAAGTGGGAGTTAGTTTGGCAAGCAAGGGGAGAACAAGACAGAAAGTAAGGATTTGTAAGAGACCAATGAAGAGCTCATGTGGAATGTTTTGCAATTCACTAATCAACCTAACTCTGTGATCAGCAACTCATGGTTTCTCTACTCATATGTTGATGGAGGATCATTCAAGGGGTATAGGAAATCTTACGTCACCCAAAACAAGTAGGGGTGTTAGACTAGATCCATGTTTGTTGTTTTGGTATGGTTGAAGTTGACCCTTGGGAAGCATCATATTACCAACAATTCAAGAGAATCAGTACACAAGAGACTATCAATTTTAGGCATCAACATGGATCCAAATGAAGTGGTCAAGTTACTCACCATCACTAGCATTTAGGAAGTGGCGGCATCTATCAAGGCCTAAAGATGATATATTTTGGGGTAGATGAAAAACATCATGGGACATGCATCAAAACTAGAATGTTATTGTGTATTTGTATTCTCCTCTAAAATTGATGTACTTTTAAATCAAATGGCACTAGATTTTGAGTTCGTATGCAATAGTCATGGCCTTGGAAGTTCCGGGTTTTCATGGAGTGACAAAATCTACGGAAGTCTTGCAGGACTCTGAGCAAAGTGGTTTCACAACCCTGGTATGCGTATGTAATATCCCCTTCCCATTCGAAGACCTTTGGCCTATTTTGTCAACCCGACGGCCAAAGGAAAAATATAAGGGTGGCTTAAGTTATATTTAATTATTATAAAGTGCCATTAATAAAAGAAAAAAATATATAGAGCACTTATAATAATTTATATGACTTAATAATTATTAAATCAAGGATGGAAAAGGCCCAAATATAAATTGTTATCCATCCTAGGTGAAAAGGCGACTTGCCTTAGAAGGGGGAATGGGAACATAGAAAGGATAAATGCCCATTTTACTATGTATTTCCCCTAGAAAAATGTGACTTGCATTAGGAGGGAAAAAGTTGTTGGAAAAAACATTTAATATGGGAAAATATTAAATGTTTGCATAGGGAAAATCCTTGGGAACTAGTTGGATATTGTAGAGGTTGTTTTGGGTCTTTCCTTCCTTTATAAGGAGAAGTCGACTTGAAGGGAAACATATTCCATACCATTTGATATTTTCTAATTTGTGTCTTAAGCTTGTAGCTTATGCATATTCTTTCATGTGCAACTGTTGTTTGCAAATATCTAGCTTGTGGAGTAAGATCCCACGGGAACCCTAGCTTCGGTGGTGAGAGATCCATCCCTAGCTAGCAGGGCATTCTTCGGTAGTGAGAGATCTACCCTAGCTTGTCAATTTTGGAGCTGAATTGATGCCCTAAATGTGTTGGGCGACCTACTTTTTAGGGAAAAATTAGGGTTTCGTGTTTGCTGTGCGAAAACTATTTTTGGAATATTATTCTTCATATTTTTTTGGCCCAAGATCTAAAGTTTCAATCATTTGGACTTTTCTAGCAAAAGATATTAATTTTAGAAGTTTTCAGCTGTTTAGGGCACGCTGTAAATTTCTGGCAGCTTTCTGTTATTCAAAAAATTCCAAAAATAGTTCTATGATATCTGTTATTGTATTAGCAAGCTCCATTTAAAATTTCAAGAGATTTGAGCAAGTATTTTTGGAGTTATCCATTATTTTCTGTTAGCTGCCCTAGATTTAATTTTCTGCAAAAATCATATTTCTGTTTGGCTGCAATTTGTCTGTATTTTGCATATTAAAAGTTGGGATTGCCTAAAATCCGTTTAGGGATAAAATAATGTCCATTGGGGACATTACAAGGATATCTTTCATTTTATAAAATTATGATTTTTGTCTGAGCTTAGAGCTTTGCAAAATAATTTCTATGGACAAAAACCCTTAAAGATTATCTCTTAGGACGAAAACCCTCTAGAGATCTATAAGGATACAAAAACTCTTTGCTTTTATGTTGTGAGATTCTCAATCTTGGGCCAGTTTCCATTGCATAATCAAGGAGTTAGTTGTGTTTTCCAAAAAGTTTTCCAAAAAACTGCATCATGAAGACTTATTTTTGCTGCTCTGAGTTGTTTGAAGACCTACAAGGGCTAAATATTGTGTGTTTGTTGGGAGAATACTGCCCGAAGCTTCCATTTTTAGTTTTGCATTCCTCCTGGGCATCGATTTCAAGCTAAATTCAATGAGAGATTAGATCTAAAGTGTTTGATCCTTGCTCTTAGGTGTTTTTCAACCTTTCCTAAGTGGGGTGAAATTGTATTTCCAGCTTTCACTTACAGTTAGGGTTGATCTACATTGTTCCAGAATTGCATATCCATTTTGGATGCCTTCCCGCCATTGAAAAGTTCTGATTTTGGGTTCATGTAATATCCTCATTTGGGATATTATCCAAATATGCAATTTAATTTATTGAATCGACTCTAGGACTAAACCCTCCTAGTTCGACCTCAAATAATCCAATGTTAGCTTCAATACAACCCAAATAGGGTTAGAGTGAGCCAAGGTGGTGGATTAGATGGGAGAACCAATTAGGAAATTAATCAAGTGCAAATCTGAAATTATACACTAATTAATTAATAAATGCACTAGACTGCTTGCAAACTTCAAAAATTAATAACTCCGTCACCGTCCACTATTTTTCTATCAAACCAATGCCAAAAGATTCTTCATATTTTTAACTTTCCAACAAGCTATAGATCACAAATTTTGGATAAGTAGAAGGCATGGAAATCAACCCACGAAATCTTAAACTATGTAGATAAAACCCTGAGCACAAATAGTTGAAACTTGGAAAATTCATAACTTGCTCAATACTTCATCTTTTGTCGTGAAATAAAGTGCAGACTAATCTATAATTCAAGAGCTTTCCAAAGATATTAAAATATGAACTTTTAGACCATCGAAAAATCCTCCAAAATCCCCAAACTAGCCACTAGGGGGTTAGCATAAAACATGTAAATTATTTCCAGCTCTTAGAACCCTTCAAAAACACCCCAAAATGGCTACTCACACTTAGAAAAATAAGCCAACTCAGATCAGATTACAAATATAGCTTGTTCACCCTTAAAACATGCCAAAAGATGCTCAATTCAAGTCTCATAATTAGAATAAAACCAACAATAACCAACAGATCTAAAGCACCATAAAACCCTTCACAATATTCAATAACATGCAGATTTTACCCTCACAAAATGTGCCAATACTCCCAGAACAAATGGCTAAGTCGCTGAAAGCTAGAAAGCATAAATCATGCACAAAGACACTTCAACACAATGAAACACAATGAATGGAACAAGAGAGTCTTCAATGTCTTCAACAATGGCTTCCAAATGAGAGAGAGCAAAATGCAAGAACTAGGGCATACATCCCAATACTCCAAGCATGGAGTGAAATCAAATGATCATCCAACATAGCCCTCTAAGGAAATGCGACCTCCCTTTTATAGAACTAAGGGGTGCAATATCCAATAGAGACCGACCTTTCCCTTTTGGAGGGAAAACATAAACTCTCATTAAAATATTTAATACTAAGACTATGTGTACTTTATTTATTTTTTAATTAAATAAATAAAAGTAATTAACCTATGTGCATGTTAAACTAACTAAAGAGACTCCCACTTGTAGCACTAGGCATGCCAAGGGGTTACAATGCAAATGAAAAATAAATATTAATAATGTCCCTAAAAGGGGACATTACAATTCATTAAAAACTTAATTTTCAAGCTTCAGTTTGAGCTATCATTTGCCCAAAATTTTGGAGTATTTTGCAAGTTATTGAATTTACAAGTTTTGCTACATTTTTGCCCTAATAAATTCTAGAATTAATATTTTTTTCAATCGATAGAGATCCTATTCGATTATTCATTATCTGCTTGCAAACAATTTTTCATAATTTTTGAAAGTATTTTGAGAGGGAAAATTATTTGTCCCTCAGTGGGAATCGTGGGAAATCCATCTGGGTAAGAATATGTCCATTTGGGGACATTACGGTTATCGTGAGCAAATATCCTCTCGATTTGAAGGAAAGAAGAGAAATTTTTAGATCCGGAAGCTAGAGGTTAGGAATATTCAATATGAAGTGGACCCAAGTTCCTTTTTTTGATGGTACTAATGAAATTTATGCTAGATTTTGGTTGAAGGCATTTGAGACATATTTGCGATAGAATCCTGTGTCAGGATGATGCCCTCATGCTCATCTTTGGATACTTGGATGGAATAACACATAAATGGTGGCATCATTTGTTGAGGACCCAAGGGGTCACATCCATTGCCTCCCTTGAAGATTTCACCCAAAGGCTTTTGGAAAGGTTTGATGTGCAAGATTGCAAGGATGAGCAAGGTAAAAATGCCTCATTAATTGAAAATGTTTCTTTGCCTTCTAATGATTGCATGCATGGCGGTGAAGTAATAGGAAATGAAATCATGGAATATAACCCCAAGGAGGAAGAGAATTCAGATCTACAAGTTGGGGAAGAGAGTTTTGTGGCAAAACCCCGAATTCTGAATAGGGATGTTAGTATTCAGTTGGCTGCCTTATCCGGAACAACAGTACATGAGGAGATACGGGATGAAGATGGTGTGGAAAGAGGTATGTCATCTTGTTTATTGCAGTAGTTATATCAGGAGGAAATTCAGCCTATTGTGGACAAGAATGATGAGGATTTGATACAACAAAGTCAAGATATCATGAAAACAAGAGGAAATGAAGATCTCGATGACATTGCAAGGTATGAAAGGAATGATAATATGTCTTATTTATTGCTTCATATTCAGATTTATTTTCCTTATGAGAAGCATGATAAGTTAGAGGATGAAGTTTACAATATGGAGTATGTTGAACCATTGTTCCAAGTTCATGTCTATAAGCATTAAGAGAGCTATGTATTGTGGCAAGAGCTCTCTCATTTGATAGGCAAAGATCAAGACTTTGGAGAACTACATCATGTTCTATCTGTTGCATATGGCACTTGGGTGTAAGAGTTATAATTGCTTGAGGGCAAGCAATTTGGGGAAGGAGGCATTGTAATATATCCCCTTCCCAGTTGAAGACCCTTAGTCCAATTTTGTTTCCTGATAGCTAAAGGGTGTTAAACGAGGGAAACTATAGTCGCAATAAATTATTATAAAATACATAAAAAGAAACTTTATAAAAAACACTTATATTAATTTATTAATGACTTAATAAAAATAAAAGAGAAAAAATAAAGTGAAATTAGAAAAAGAAAAATAAAGAAGTCACTTTATGTTTTTATTTCCCTAGGGGAAAAATGCAACCCGTGTTGGGGATGAGTTAAATGCCAAAAAACAAAGAATTAAATGTGGACCAAAGGATGTGATTGGTGCTTGTGGGTGGCAACTAAGCCAAGATTGCTTATAAAAGCAAGTGTACTTGGCTTTGTAAAGCATCTCTTTCATTTTATAAAATTCTGATTTTTGTCTGAGCTTGAGAGCTTTGCAAAATAATTTCCAAGGACGAAAACCCTTAGAGATTATCTCTTGAGGACAAAAACCCTCTAGAGATCTAGAAGGAGAATGGAAACTCTTCTTTTATGTTATGAGGATTCTCCATTCAGGAGTTTCCATTACGAATCAAGGAGTTGGTTGTGTTTTCTAGTAGTAGATTTGCAGATTTGTGTTACTTCCGGCGAGGGTTTGAAGGTGGAAGCTTGTTGCATATTTTTTAGCTTCATTTACAGCCATATAGGGTTATCTACACCCTTATGGGTGGAGTTAGGTACATTCTAGGGTACGGCTGTCTTGGATCTCATCACCAACAACTTCGCCATAATTTTAGAAGCCAAGATCAGTTGGTTTCCATAATGTTTTGGGCAAGGAAATTGTATTTTAAGTCGTTTAATCGAAGGAGCATTCTACAAATTTTAATAAAATAAATTCAGCTAATTTCAAGCTCAAATCTAGTGTTTTCTTCATGATTCCATCTTGGCAAAAATTGTCGATTTGTTTCTATTAAAAATTTAGTGGGTTGAATGCATATAATGTGGATTTCCATCTCCATACCAAGTTGCCATTCCTTGATAAAATTCAAATCTGCATTGAAATATTTTTATAAATTATCTAGAAATTATTCCTAGGTTTGGGATTTGCCTAAAATCCATTTGGGGGTAAAAATAGTCCTTTTGGGGACATTACATTCTTTTTTCTTCTTCAAAAAGCGAACTCGAAAATCCAAATGAAAATCTTCACGAAAAAATGTCTCTTAATTTCTTCAGCGTGCCCTAACGGGACTGTCATGAAAAATGGCTTTCTTTCCCTTCTCTCTCTTTGCTTGTCATGTGCTCTAACACCAATGTTGGAAAATGTGCACAAGGAAGAAATAAAGAGAAGGAAAATTGCACACTTTGGAAATAGTGTGTCCGTCATTATATTATGAATGATGTAGTTACAAAGCGGTTGATATGGTTACAACCATCTTTTAGTTAAATAACTAATGACATCCTTATTTAATAAGCCTTACATTCTAATAGCAAGCTTCTTATTGAGGTCGGTCATGGGGAATTCCCTCCATGGGGTTTTGCACCACCTTATGGATATAAAAGGGGTCGCTTAGGCTCATTTTGGGCATGCTTCCCTATTATAATTTTATTCTACTTGGTTTTGGGGCTGATTGCTCTATTCCATTCCACTAGAGGGCAAAAATCCTTTGGTGTGGCAAACAAGGAAGACGAAACCCTTCCTTGTTCAAGGTTGGAGAATGAAAACTCTCCAATTGGTGGTTCCAAGGGCTTCAAAGAAGGTTATCTTGCTAGTTGGAAGCTAGGGCTTGAAGAAGGAAGAGATATCAAGGTCTTCTACATCAATTTGGCACCCTCTCCTAGGGTGGCGACTTGGGTGGAGAAGGGTTTGAGTGCCTTCTAGGGCACCAATTGACATTTTGTGTTGATATTCAGATTCCTCCTAATTTATAAGGCTGATTTCTCACTTCATTGGTATTTGTTGGGGTTTGGAAACATCATTTCCAGCCCTTAATGTGGGCTGTACCTCTGCTGTCATTTAATTAATTTCCAGCTGTGTTTAGAGGTTGATTTCTTGGGTGATAATTGTCCTAAAATATTCCTAAAGTGCCTCTACATGTTTTAGATGATGTGAATGGTGATATTTTGATGAATTATTGTTTTTTCCTTGCTGCTGTCCTAAAAATCAGACTGTTGTTCATTGTTATATTTTTCAGTTGGCTGATATAAAAATCATAATACTTTAGTTTGGGGTTTGTGTTATTTCATTGTTTTTCAGTTCAGCCCTAGAAAGGGACATTACAGTGAGAGATAATGTGTGAGTGTATAATGACTTGTCATAAAGAACTCATTATAAATCTTGACTTAAGATGAGTGATTTTAGGGTCTCCTTGTGTGAAGGACGTCTAAAGCCTATATATGTATATCATTTTTAAAGAAGAATGTAACGAAATATTATTGTGTGAATCTTTGATCGATTCTATCATATTTGAGCTGAAATTTCAAAAATGCTATTAGCTTACAAGCTCAATGAAACACAACATAAGTAGCCATGTGTCCTAGGTTCCTTCTACCTCTTTCAAGGAAACAGTGTTATAAATTTAGGGTACTTATATGTTTGAGACAGAGCATCTGGGTGAATTGACAATCTTGCATCGACAAAAAAATCTATAGTAGCGTGCCATCATCAGTTTTCTAGTGTGCTTGGTGTCGTGTGAAAGATGATTGAAATGGATCAGGAAGCATATCATAACTTCAGCCAAGCTCAAGAAGCAAGTCATGAAATAGGGAAAAAGGGAGATGTTCCCTATTTCATGGAAAAATCATCGGTTGTTGCAAGCAGCAATTGCGAAACCGGTGGTCTGCATTCATTGGCAGTTATGTAGCCATCAAGCATTTTGACATCCGTCAGCCAGTGCTAAGAGGCAATTTTCCCCACAGCTAATGCACATGAAGAATAACAATCCAAAATGATGAATTTTGTCATTTTGGAATGTTTGCAAGAAAGGATTTTGAAGAGACATTTCAGAAGTGGGAGAAACAGTAGAAGCATTAGTTTAGGATATATTAGGAGTTCATGATTGTTAGGGAGTAGAACTTGTTTAGAGAGAGAGAGAAGATAGGTGAGAAAAGTTGAGCCAAGTCCAGAACGTGACTATACTGTGTCACTCTTCTTTGTGTTTGTAATACAAGAACAAATAATGATATGTGTTTGTGGGCTTGGGCTGTAAAATTGGTAACTTCATTTTATTGTAGTTCGGGTAGTTTAATATAAAGCAGAATTCCCTGGTAGTTGATTCTTTGTATAATTTCAAGTTTGAGTAATTTAGTCCAGTTTTACTCACATAACTTGCTGATTGAATTCAATGCCCCAAACTATTTATGAGCCTTTCTCCGTTTAATAAAAGAGCAGTTGAAGGTTATGGTATTTATGTTTATAAGGGGAAGAGTTTCAACTTTAAAAACCTTTCATCGTTTAACAGAAGGAAGCATTTCATATCAAGTTGAATAATAGACTAATGACCCAAAATAAGTTATTCTTGTACATCGAAGAGTACTCGGATGCCTGAACCTTATAAATGCATCTTGCAATGGTTTCAGTTCAATTGCACTTTCACTTTTGGAATTCGATAAATATAATATTTCTTTACAAGGAATGGAGTCTTATTGACGTTACTTCTGTCATGAATGTCAGGTTGAATTTGAAGCTCCACATGGAAATGATCCAGTAGCTTTGGACCTTGTCAGCATGAGCAAGGGTCAAGCCTGGGTAAACGGACATGGTATTGGACGTTATTGGCCTGCCTTCCTTTCTCCAAAAGATGGTTGCAATAGTTCTTGTGACTATCGAGGAAATTATGACGAACACAAATGTGTGAAAAATTGTGGCCAGCCTTCACAACAGCTGTAAGAAATATTGAAATAATTCTTCTCTTATGCCTGCTCTGTATAAGTGCAGAATTCTTCATGGTAAGACTTGCAGAGACGAATATTTTATTGCTTTAGACGTTCTAAGAAAAAGCTTAAATTACAGGTATCATGTTCCTCGCTCATGGATTCGGTCCACTGGAAACGTATTGGTGTTGTTTGAGGAAATTGGTGGCGACCCAACTAAAATCACATTTCTTACCAGGTCTGTAGTCTCTTTGTGCCTGAGTGTCAGAATCATTTCCTCCACTGGTTGATTAATGGGAACTGATTATGAATGATGGATTGGTTCCAAGTAAACCATGGCTTAATCTAAACTGTCCACAGGGTCAACTTATATAAATCATCAAGTTCGCAAGTTTTGGAATTCCATAAGGACAATGTGGCAACTTCCAACAAAGCAAGTGCAATACCATAGACACGCTGCCAATAAATGAAGAGGTCTTTGAGCCATTCCAATGTTCCTCACTTTTTTGATGTAGCAAGTTTGGTCTGTTCAGTATCTCGTTCTTTTATGTTCAATGAAGTTTTAAAAAGAACGTTACAATGTGGAAAAGAAAAAGGTAGGCTAATTTATCTTTCCTAATTCATCCTTCTTGCAGATATGCATTGGAAGGGGAAGTTGCTCAATTGACGATTTCAGTAAAAAGATTGGGAGATCCTTGTCCTGGCATGGATAAAACCCTTGCAGTGGAAGCCATCTGTAACTGGTTAATTTGAATCAACTTACATCATCAGTAATATATTTTTACATTGTAGAAAATATTCAAAAAAATCTATAAGAAACATGTAAGGTACTCATGCAAATTAAAAGTTCAAGATTTCTTGTCCAATTCTCATTCAGACAGATTCAAGTTAAATATTGTTTTAATAATTAAGGAATAATAATTCCTTTTTTCTCTAACTTTGCATCAATTTTTTATATTCATCCGAACATCTCATGGCTATTCAGAACGAATTAAATCAGATGGTTCTATTTAGATTCTTTTTACCAGAACCGAAGTCAAAAAAGAAGTAATTTTTATTTACCATAGGAACCGCTGAGGAAGGATTCTTTGAAAAGTTAAGGATTAGTTATTCTTTCTATTTATTGAATAGATTCAGTCTTATACATACGAGGAAGGTAATATATATATATATATATATATATATATATATCATTGGGATGATAGGCCGCCAAATGTGGCACAAGCCTCATTATCTCATTTATTTTCACACAGATTTTTTTCAGAAGCTTTTTCTTTTCATCGTAATGGACTGTGGAAGCTTGAACTCTATAATTCTAAAAGACTGCTCAAATGTATATACATACATCAAGTTTGACATATAAAATAATATTTCTTGTATGGAACAAAAAATAAAATTTATTTTATTGAATAAATACACAGCTGTGCAAAGTGACTATAGTGGCAAAGAGGGCATTGGCTATTGAAACAATATACAGCTGTTCAAAGTGACTATAATGACAATGAGGACATTGGCCAAGTCCAGAAATAAATTTAGCAATATTCCAATATTTTCCTAGATGAATTTCTTGAAGACTTCTTCATTCAGCATTTCCTTGTATTTAAAGATGTCTTATGCCAATTTTCAAAACCATCTGTTCCAATTTAATCTCAGTAGGTACGGGTGGACCTAGGGGAGTTGGTTTCATTGGCACAAGTGAAGGCTATAAAGATCTGCACCCAAGATGAAACCTCTCCAAGCATGCAAGCCATGTCCGTGTGTCTTGTTCGGTGAGTCGGATGGAAAGCATGGGGCTATATGTTGGTGGCATAGGAGTAGTTGTATAGGCTAATCAAAGCAAAATTTGCGGGCAACCCATCATATAGATTGAAACCAAGCACCCAAGATGAAACCTTTACAACCATACAAGACGTGTCCCTATGTCCTGTTCGGTGAGTCGGATGGAAAACACGAGGCCATTGATTGGTTGGTAGCATAATAGGTCTATAGGCTAATCAAACCAAAATTTGCGAGCAACCCATCATACAAATACACGCCATGCACCCAAGATGAAACCGCTCCAAGCATGCAAGCCGTATTTGTGGCTGTTCAATGAGTCGATGGAAAACATGGGGCTGTTGGCTGGTTGGTAGTGTAGGAGTAGTTGTATAGGGCTAATCAAAGCAACATTTGCAAGCAACTAATCATACTGGATGCACGCCATGCACCCAAGATCCAACCTCTTCAAGCATGCAAGCCGTGTCCTTATGTCTTGTTCGGTGAGTTAGATGGAAAACATAGGGCTATTGGTTGGTAGCATAGGAGTAGTTGTATAGGCTAATCAAAGAAAAATTTGTGAGCAACTTGTTGTTGCGAGACTCACAAAGACACCCCGGATGCGAGATCGGGCTTCTAGGTTGATGTTTAGGCATCCAGGTGTGATTGCACAACATGGAATCCTTTCTCTAAGTGTGAGACTTGTAAAGATGAGAAAGGATTCTCCAGAGAAGGTTGGTTCCTATTCCTCCTGTTCGTATGCACACAAAAATGCGTAGAGGTTTTACTAAAACCTAATCTAACTTGTCAAGGAGACAGGTGAGAAAATGCATAGAATAAAACCTAAACTACAAAGGTGATGCACCAAGGAATGTTAGACACTGCTTTTGCAAATCTAACACGCACCACATAGATGCAATACAAACACTATGCACAGTGTACCAAACTGCAATAAGAGATCAAAATAACAAAGAATGAATACATGAGAGGGTTGAGAATCAATCACAAACATATATATATATATATTGCTCAAGAGTCGATACAAGATATCATTGCAAAGGCTAAGAGAGGCAAAAATGCATTACAATCCATATGGGAGGTTTGAAAAGCTCCACAAATTCTCTTGCAAGCAAGGGGAAGAAGGGAGGATGCAAAACAAGAATGTCCGACCTCTTAAAAGGGCTCCTCTTTACAATATATATCAAGAAATGAGAGAGGAGAGAGGGGAAATTCAGAATCTACCCAACCACTTCTGGTAGCATTTAAATCATCTCATTATGATCCAAGCGGCGGATCCTGGCAAAACGGCGGCTATCTATCAGAGCGGCGAGTCATCCGTCGTATTAAAGTTGGTTGTTGAAGCATTACACGCGTCAGAGACGTTTTCTTAATTTTCTCCTCCAAACTACACCAAAATGCAAGATTGACCCCAATCATGTAGAGAATTTCAACAGCTTTCCGTTGATATAAAGAACGTGCAAATCCGAGCTCGATCGAAAGATATGACGATCCAAGATTTAGGGCACAAAACAGTGTAAAACGGATTTTTAAATTTCTTTTCCCGCTCTCGCCATCTAGGACGACACGTGGCAGGCTCTGGTTCGCTGAGCAATTCCCTCTCTCCACCTTTTCGCGGGTTTTCTTGTGGGCCCCTTAAACTTGGACACGTGGCGCTATCTTATTGGTTTGATCTGTGCTCAAAACTCGCCCCTTTGACTTTTTGACCTTTTTCCTCGACGACACGTGTCATGCCGTGATTTGTCCATGGGCTCGCCGGATTTTCGCGCCACCGCGTCTTTTTGTCCCGGATGTCCCAAAGTGCTTCAGGACAAAATCTTCCCGATCCGCCCGAAATGGGCTTCCTCGTCCCTTTTCTGCCGGTGACACGTGGCGTGATCTGATTGCTTTCGGCTCCTTCGGCTATCTCGCGTCCCGCGCTCCCTTTGTCCCACTTGTCCTTGTCTGCCGCATTTTCTGCTTTCAGGCCAACCGGCCTTTAAGGCCCTCCGCGTACACTTGTCCAAATGTTTAGTACGAAAGTTCTCCATTTCGGCCGATCCAGCGTTCAAGGCGTCCTCAAAGCCCAAATGTCCCGAGCGCTTAGCCATTTTTTCTCTTCTTCGTCCGAACCGCTTTTCGCGCCCTTCGCGTCCGACGGCCCGATTGTCCCTGTGCTAAAATTTCCCTTTTCGGCCGAACCGCCGGTTCGCGCCCTCCGCGTACACTTGTTCCACTTGTCCTAGTGCTTCACGGGCCCTGGAGGCGTTTCGCCGAACCGCGCCTTGGTGTCCCGAATGTCCCAAATATTTCTAGGACAAGGACTTAGCCGATTTTCACAATTTTTTCTCGTCCAGGCTTATTTTCTGCAACTTCTCGCATTCTCTCAGAGCTCGTTCTTTTTCAGCCTGGGACTTGGGAATCCTGATGTATGTTATCAATTCAACCCTGGGGGGGTGAAATTGGATAACAATTTGGCGACTCAGTGGGGTCATCTGCCTGCTAGATGAAAAGACCAGTTGCCTTTTTTGCGATCCATTGGGCATGGAGTCATAAGCAATGACCTGAAATGAGCCCGATATCGCAACTCCTTCTACGAGAGCACGCTAAATCAGTAAAACTCAATCTAGGAGCAACAAAACCTGCGCCAAAGCACTTAGGGAAACTGAAACCTAACTACAACAAGACAATGTGCATACGCACTTAGAGGAATTGAAATCTAGGCTAATATTTACAAGGGTGAACCTTTTACTTTCAGTAGCAATGTTTGAGATAGATTCCATTTACTGGAATCTGCAGTTCTTCACCGTCCAATGAGGCCAATTGGAAAGCATTGCTGCTCTTGCACTTTGTGACCATGTATGGGCCACTCCAAATGGCATCAAATTTTGAATGCCTTCCCGGTTTTGCTCTGTCCGCATCCCATTTCAACACTAGATCTCCAACTTGAAAAGATCTATCTTTGGCCTTCTTATCAAAGGTCTTCTTGATCAAAGCTTGATCCTTTTCCATTGCTTGGGATGTCTGATTTCTGATCTCTTGCAGCTCCATCAACTCTGCATACCTCACCTCCATGGGTTCAAATTCAAGTAACTCCACTGCTTTCATGAGTTCCAATGTTGGCAACTCAAGTGACATGGGCAAGATTGCCTCTCTTCCATGACAAGCCCGAATGGAGAGTTGCCTGTGGATCTTTTGGAGAGTGATCCTATCACCCATAAGGCTGATTTCAGCTTGGTGTGCCAAGACCTCTGATTCTCATCAAGAGTTCTCCTAATGATCCTCAACAAGTTTTTGCTTGAGACTCGCCCGCCATTACCCCGAGGGTAATAGTTCGATGAAGTGCTCAGTAAATACCGCTTCTTGACACCCACTCACTACCTTAGATCCAATGAATGCCAATGCATTATCAGAGATTATTGTGGCAGGTACACCAAATCTGGTTGTTATTCCCTCATAAAAGTCTAGGATGCTAGACTCATTTGCCTCTTTGAGTGCTACTGCTTCAGTCCATTTGGTGAAGTAGTCTCATGGGTCAAAAAAATCCATTTATGCCCTTGGCTTGAATTGGGATTAATGACTCCAATGAAGTCCAAACCCCATTGCATGAATGGCTGGTCAACCGAGATTGATGCAATGGAAGGGCAGCAAGTCTTTCTTTTCCTGTGAAGAATGCACAATTCTTACACCTCTTGATCCATGCATAGCAATCACCAAAATTTTAGGCCAATAATAACCAGCCTTCATGATTTTTAGAGTCACACTTTGGTGCAAAATGGCCACCACTGGTCCACCATGAAACTCTTCCAACACCCTTTGAATCTGATCTCAAGCTAATGCATCTCAAAGAAGACTCCATTCACGTCTTTCTTGAACAAAACTCCATCAACAATGGCGTACGGAACAACCTCGCAACCTCAAGTGTCTCCTTTGGGTCTTGTTCATCTCCTGGGGGCATAGGCCTCGTGCTTAGGAAGTGCATAATACCTTGGGTCCAATAGGAGTCGGGGCAGCATTGTCTTCTTCTTGATTGCCACTTGGCTCATAGCTGTCTTCCTGACTCACAAAACAACCTCTTCTTCGCTGCATACTTCCTTTTGCTTCCCAAAACCAGCCGCTCACACAGCTCCTTTCCTCTTACCACTTGGTGATCTTGATATCAATGTCATACTCCATGACACGGTGATCCAACCTCGCCCTTTTCTCATTCAAATCCTTGTTGAGGAGGAAGTCCTTAACTCCAGCATGTGAGACCAGCAACTGGACTTTGTTGTTTGAGATTAAATGCTTGAATTTCTTCAAGCTTCTGATTACTGCAAGTACATGCTTTTCAATAAAAGAGTACCTCACCTCATAGTCATCTAGACTCTGGCTGAAGAAGGCAACCGGCTGCTCATCATTATCTTTGTTCTGCTGTACTAGAATGGCAGAAATAGTGTCATCACCTCCAAATGCATAGAGGATGAAATCCTTGGAGAAGTTTGGGTTGATGAGAGTTGGTGCCTGAGAGATAGCTTCTTTGATTGCTTCAAAACTCTCCTTGCCTTCTGCTGTCCACTTAAAAGCCATGCTCTTCTTTAACATTTTGGTGATGGGCTTGACAAGGGCTGCAAAATCTGGGATAAACCTGCGAACAAAGTTGATCCTTCCCAAGAAACTTTGAAGAGCCTTCTTGTGACTTGGCAATGGTAGTGCTCTTATGGCTTCAACTCTCTCTCGATCAATTGCACCCCTCTTTCGAGACAATATGGCCAAGGAGCTTTCCTTCATGTGCAAGAAAGATGCACTTTTGGGGTTCAAAGACACTTCGAACTTTCTACACCTCTCAAACACTTGCCCGAGGTGAAAGAGATGGTCTCACGCATTCTTGAGAATACAAAGGATGTCATCAAGGTATATCAAGCACTATCTTGTTGATCAAGCCTTGAACGCCATGTCCATTGCCCTTCGAAAGGTAGCACCAAAGTTTGACAGCCCAAATGGCATCTTCTTGTAAGCATACGTGCCCCATTTAGTTGTGAAGGCTGTCTTGAATTGGTCCTCTTCTTTTACCATCACCTGATTATACCCCGAGTAGCCATCTAGGAGAGAGAATCTCTCTCAACCGGATACTACTTGCAATATTTGTTCCATGGAAGGGAGTGGATAATGATCCTCGAGAGATGCCCTATTGAGGTCTCTAAGTCCACACACAACCCGATTTCTCCGCTCTTCTTCCCGACTGAACCAAGTTAGCAACCCACTTGAGTGCTTGATCGGGAATATAATGCTTGCCTCTATTAGCTTATTTAGCTCTTTCTTCATCGAGGCTCAATGTGAGGGTTGACTGGTCTCTCCCGCTCTACGCCCATGGGCTTAGTATCTGGATCCATTCTATGGTATGTTGTGCCAAATTGATTGAATCCTCTCAAGTCTTCATAGCTCCAAGCGAAGACATCTGGAAATTCTTGGCAAAGCTGAACAAAATCAGATTTCTCTTGTGAGGTACTTACTTTGCCAATCTGCAATGTTTTGCCTTCTTCCACTAAAATAGGCTCTGAATCCTCACCCTTTACTTGAATGTTTGCCTTCTCCTTCCTGAACTCGATCATTCGGGTCAAGATCGACTCCAAGGTTATGAGGCCTTTTGGTAATTTGTTAGTTCTCAACTGCACCACTTGGTCACCATACTGCTGATGCAACTTGTCTTGATTCCTGGCAGAGAACTCAGCTTCTTCTTGTAGGAAATTGACGATTTGCTGGTCATTCTCAAACACTTGCCAACTGACATTGTTATCCGCACCAAGGCCTCACAATCACGTGGATGTTTGGTCAGCACTCTTGTCTTGTTGAATGCTTTTCGTAATGTCAAAGGCTGCCCCTACCGCCGCAAGCCTCGCCGCCAGCTTGATTCTCTTCCCCGGGAATGGATTCGATGCCAAAACCTTCAAAATCTTCCATGAGGTCCCACACCTGTTTGTAGCACCCGAGTAGATCATTCTTGGCAAAGATGCCGTCCCTTGACTCTGATTTACAATCAATTCACTGTCCCCAAAGACTTGCAGATTCTTTATTTTTCTCTTGATTGCCCAATGCATCCTCGCACCAAGGCTTCATATTCAGCAAGCAGTGTTATTGAGCATGCAAATTGAAATCTAAAAGCTGAATAGTACTTTATTCCTCGAGGTGAAACAAGCATGGCTCCACCTCCCGCACCTTGCCTACTCCTTGATCCGTCAAAAACAGCTGCCATACCTCGTTGTCATCATTATGGCTTGGCTTGGTGATGCTAGGAACAGTCGATTTTCTTCGTGTATACAATAGACTCCCACTCGATTCTTTACTTCTTGATAGGGATCAAAAGCATGTATCTTGTTTGCCCATTCATCAAGAGTTAGGTCCGGGATACTTCCAACCTTGGTGTCAACCTCATCAGTACTAGGGTGATCTTCTTGATCAAATGCTGAGCAATTGGCATTAATCTGACTTGGGGTGTAAGGCTCAATATGGAAGTTTGCAATGGGTTCGACCTAATTGTAGCCTTAGTTCCATACCTTGTTCTAAACAGCATGTGAGACCAATCAGCAGACAAATACCCTCCAATCTTGGCTGTGAAGTCCCTTGACAAGCAAAGGGCAAAGAGTGGTGGAAGGTCTATGATTGATACATCTTGTAAGACAACAACATTTGGACATGCATGCAAGGTAAGACTCAAGTTTTTAATCACTCCAACTGTTGCTATTGCTGTCCCATCCAATTGCACTACTCCTTTAGATATCACTTCATATTCGAGACCCAGCTGATCAGCTATTTGCTTGGGCATCACGGAGCTACTTGCCCCGGAATCAATCATGCAATTGTGTACTAGTTTATCCCCAATGATTAATGAAACATAGAAAGGAGGGGGCTTCAACATTTTACCTTGTTGTCCTCCATGACTTCCTTCAGGCTGGGCAACATTTGTAAGCACTTTGTCTTGCATCTGAACCCGCTGATTCGAAATTGTCCAATCCTTCATGGCAGCTTGCAGCAGATCTCTTTGGCCTGGGATAGATAGGGATTCCCACATTGATATGTTAACGTTTGTCTTCTTCATCTGATCAATGATACTGAATGGTGATGAAGAATCTCTCTGCTGTCCTTTGGTTTGCACATTTACTCCTTGCACGTGGGCAGCAACAGCTGGCATTTGAGTTGGCCTAGGGGCTGTTCTTGGCTGTCCTTGTGCATTTGAAACTGGACTCTGCTTGCCAATCATTTGTGGAGCCGTGGAAGGTTGTGGATTGGCTGGGATTAATGGCTGTTCTTCACCCAAATTTCTCCTCTTTGACCTTGTGTTGGCAGCCGCAACACCTCGAGAAACTCTCGATTCATGCCACGTAAATCTTCTCGCTTGCCAGCCACCAATGTGGTGTCATTTGGGGCTGATTGCTGTTGGAATGTTTCTGTTGTTGGTTGCTTCTCGATCGCCCTCGCCTCCACACCGGTAGTTGTCACCATTAATGCTTGATTGAGAGCACCATCAAGCACATGGATTGGTTATGAGGCTCGTTGCATGGAAAGCACCAATCATATTCCCGGCAATGTTATTCTCGTGTTGGCACTAATGCCTTGAGGCGAGATATGGCATTTGGATTATAGGGCTGGAATGGTCTATCGGGCAGAGGCCTTACTTGGCTTTGATTTTGATTCATATTTGCAGCTGGATTAGGTGGTCTTTGTGGTTGGTATGGCTGCCTATTAGGCTGAGCTTGGGGTTGATAGGAAGGTCTGAAACCTTGGGCTTGCTGCCTCTTGAGAGTAACCAGCTCATTGCCTAGGTTTTGCAACTGTTTCATGACCTCTTGAAGCTCATTTGGGGCACTTGGAGATGAAGTGGAAGCTTCATTTGAACTCTAGTTTCTAGGGGTGGGAACAGGAGCCAAAGTGGGTGCTTGACTAGTGCTTGGATTTTCTAAGTTTGGATACAAGGGCATGGGAGGCCTAGGAGCCAGTTTACCAGCTTGAATAAGATAGTTTTCGGCTCTAATGGCAATGCTATAAGCCATAGGGATTGTTGTGCCTCCCATGGATTGAATTAACATAGAAATATCAGAATTCAAAGCTTTAAGGTAATATAGAAAAGCACCTCCCCGCCGTGTGGCCTCGACCGCCACCGGAATCCTATCCCAAGACCTTTGAAATCTGAAGTTGAAATCACACCGCTCGTTGGGGCTCTCTTGATAGTTGTCAGCTGCTCCAAAAGAGACAAGTTGTCTCCCTTCTCTCCAAATTGCTCGTGAAGTGCAATGCACAGCTGATTCCAGTTTGTGATAGAACCAGCCCCAAGGCTCCTAAACCATTATAATGCTTTACCCTTGAATGAAGATGCCAGTAATTTGACAGCTACTTGCATTTCATCGATTTCATGGATTGCACAAAGGTTAGCAATATCTTTAACATGATCACCCGAGTAGTCCGATTTTCTCCAGTGAAGTAGGGAATGTTCTTCAAGGCTGCAATAGGAACTGGATGTTGTGCATTGAGAGCAAGTGGGCTGCTGCCTGTGAAGTTGACGTAGGGATTGTTCTGAGCCATTCTAATCGGTCTTAAAGCCCTTGTATATTGAATGAAAGGCCTGTCAGGTGGAGGAGTTGAGAGAGTTCTGTTTGGTGGAGATGGAGACCTTTGAATCCTTCTTCCTCTTTGCCTTTCTTGAGATAGCTGCAGTATTCAAACGGCACTTCTTCTTCTCCACTCTTGACCTTGTGGTGATTCTTCTCATGAGTTTTCAGTGCCCGCACCGCTGAAACCAAATTGATTCTTCCCTGGAGTCGCCAGATATGCAAATAATAGCTCTTATAAGCAAGAAAACTGCAGCAGATGCATATCAACTTTGCTGCAATAAAAATGAGACCTCTAATGTCCCACCGGCGTGCCAAAACCGGTTGTTGCAGAACTCACAGCACCCCTGGATGCAGATCAGGCTTCTAGGTTGATGTTCAGGCATCCAGTGTGATTGCACAACATGGAATCCTTTCTCCAAGTGTGGGACTTGTAAAGATGAGAAAGGATTCTCCAGAGAAGGCTGGTTCCTATTCCTCTATTCAGATGCACACAAAAATGCAGAGGGTTTACTAAAACCTAATCTAACTTGTCAAGGAGACAGGGTGAGAAAATGCATAGAATAAAACCTAAACTACAGAGGTGATGCACCAAGGAATGTTAGACACTCATTTTTGCAAATCTAACACAGACCACATAGATGCAATACAAACACTATGCACAGGTAACCAAACTGCAATAAGAGATCAAAATAACAAAGAATGAATACATGAGAGGGTTGAGAATCAATCACAAACATATATATATATATAGCTCAAGAGTCGATACAAAGATATCATTAAAGGGGCCAGAGGCAAAAACTGGCATTACAATCCATATGGGAGGTTTGAAAAGCTCCACAAATTCTCTTGCAAGCAGGAAGAAGGGAGGATGCAAAACAAGAATGTCCGACCTCTTAAAAGGGCTCCTCTTTACAATATATATCAAGAAATGAGAGAGGAGAGAGAGGAAATTCAGAATCTGCTCCAACCACTTCTTGGTAGCATTTAAATCATCTCATTATGATCCAAGCGGCGGATCCTGGCAAAACGGCGGCATCATCATCGAGCGGCGAGCAGTCTCGTCGTATTAAAGTTGGTTGTTGAAGCATTACACGCGTCAGAGACGTTTTCTTAATTTTCTCCCCAAACTGCACCAAAATGCAAGATTGACCCCAGAATCATGTAGAGAATTTCAACAGCTTTCCGTTGATATAAAGAACGTGCAAATCCGAGCTCTGGATCGAAAGATATGACGATCTGAAGATTTAGGGCACAAAACAGGTGAAAACGGATTTTTAAATTTCTTTTCCCGCTCTGCCATCTGGATGACACGTGGCAGGCTCTGGTTCGCTGAGCAATTCCCTCTCTCCACCTTTTCGCGGGCTTTTCTTGTGGGCCCCTTAAACTTGGACACATGGCGCTATCTTATTGGTTTGGATCAGTGCTCGAAAACTCGCCCCTTTGACTTTTTGGACCTTTTTCCTTGACGACACGTGTCATGCTGTGATTTGTCCATGGGCCTGCCGGATTTTCGCGTCCACCGCATCTTTTTGTCCCGGATGTCCCAAAGGTTTTCGGGACAAAATCTTCCGATCTGCACTGAAATGGGCTTCCTCGCCCTTTTTCTCGCGGGTGACACGTGGCGTGATCTCGATTGGCTTTCGCTCCTTCTGGCTATCCGCGTCTGCGCATCCCTTTGTCCCACTTGTCCTTGTGCCGCAAATTTCTGCTTTCTGCCGAACCGGCCGGTTCACAAGGCCCTCCGCGTACACTTGTTCCAAATGTTTAGTACGAAAGTTCTCCATTTCGCCGATCCGGTGGTTCGCGTCCTCAAAGCCCAAATGTCCCGAGCAGTTAGCCGTTTTTCTTCTCCTTCGGCCGAACCGGCTTTCCGCGTCCCTGGCCCGATGGCCCGATTGTCCCTGTGCTAAAATTTCCCTTTTCGGCCGAACCAGCCGGTTCGCGCCCTCCGCGTACACTTGTTCCACTTGTCTCAGTGCTTCATGCGGCCGCCTGGAGGCGTTTCGGCCGAACCGCGCCTTGGTGTCCCGAATGTCCCAAATATTTCTAGGACAAGGACTTAGCCGATTTTCACAATTTTTTCTCGTCCAGGCTTATTTTCTGCAACTTCTCGCATTCTCTCAGAGCTCGTTTTTTTTCAGCCTGGGACTTGGGAATCCTGATGTATGTTATCAATTCAACCCTAGGGGGGTGAAATTGGATAACACAACCCATCATACTGATGCACACAATGAACCCAAGATGAAACCTCCCCAAGCATGCAAGCCGTGTCCCTATGTCCTGCTCGGTGAGTTAGATGGAAAACATGGAGCTATTGGGTAGTTAGTAGTGTAGGAGTAGTTGTATCGGCTAATCAAAGAAAAATTTGCGAGCAACTCATCATACGATGCACACCATGCACCCAAGATCAAACCTCTCCAAGCATGTAAGCCGTGTCCGTGTCTTGCTCAAGTGAGTCAAAGTGCAAAACATGGGGCTATTGGTTGGTAGTGAAGGAATAGTTGTATAGGCTAATCAAAGCAAAATTTGTGAGCAACCCATCATACGTATGCACACCATGAAGTCGAGGAACATTTAATTTTGCAGATGTAAATTTATGTGGTCACACGGTAAAAATGCCTAGAACATCATAGAATTTAGCTTCAATTGTGGTGTACTAAATTATGACCTCATGGTCATGGAGAGGGCAAACTATGAACATTTTGTGTAGGTATTGCAACTAGATTTTAGAGGCGTCTGTAGGAAAGTGATTCTAGGGTTTGTAAAATTTTCTGTTTTGCCACATATTTTAAGAATTTATATTAGTAATACTATTAGATTTTTCATATAGAAACTCTATAATCTACTATTGCTATTTGGAAAAAGAAACCCTACAATTTCTCTGGGGTGCTGTAAACTTTCTCGCATTCAAGAATTAGGCCGGGGTGGGTGAAAATTTATCTTCCTAAATAGCCATTGCTCCCTAAATTCAGGAAAAGATTCTATTATTTGCACTTTTGCTACATAAAAATAAGAACAACCACCCCATGCTAACCCCCGCCTAAACTTCAATGTTCAACATATTATTAAAATAGTAGAAGTACAATGAAGAAATGGCAAGTTTATTAAGTATAATATTTATACATGAGTTGATGTTGTGTAACCAATTTATGGTTTTTTTGGGTACGTATTTAACTTTCATTCAAAATACCATCCTTTAATAATAGCTCCACTTATCTCGAAACAATAGCTTCCATAAACCATAAACGCTGGGTGCCCCATGATTACTTGTAAAAGTCCAAGCTCTTACAAATATTAAAACAATTGCAAACTATAAAACCTCTAAGTTAAATACCAATGTTTTTTTATTGACCTATCTAGCTTATCTAAATGTCGTATTTCTCACGAATTCCTAGTTATGGACTAATTGTGTTCCACATGTTTCCAGTTTAACAGAGGTTGGTGGAAGAATTTATATTGATATCAGCTCTCTTTGGTCCTCCTCTATAGCCGGTATGGTTATGTAAATGGTTTGTGTCTGCAGCTTATCAATCGCGTAGTCTTATTGATCTTGGAAGTTTGGTAGCTCTTGGCTGATGATAGTCTTGCTCTTCTCTTTTGGGTTGTCTATCGCTGGATCGGATAATATCTTGTACCCACCGTGGGTGATCTCTCGGTCTGTCTCTCCGTTATAGTTTGTGGCATAGGGCATTTTCCTAGTTATCTTTGGCAAACCTTAAAATAGAGGTTACATGAACATTAATAGAAGCTACTCTTCTTTAAGAGTAACTCTCGTGCAATGCACATAAAAATAGGGTTTCCCTCTCACCCGATTTTATTTGGGCTATACATTGAGTAAGGGACTATCGAATAAGGACATGAAATGAAATGAAAGATTTTAGTGACGTCCATGAGACTGAGGAGTCTATGGGACCAAAAGCTAAGATTTTAAGATGAATCCAGATTCTTTTCAATATCAAATCTTCTACTGTGAATCTTGAGCACAAATACCGTGATCTTTTCAAGTCTTGTTTCTTCGAATAACTCATTTAATGTCCACCTTCAAGTCATTTTCGTACCAAACATGAATATCATCATAAGTTGAACACTCCATGATGAAGTGTCATTTTGTCTCAACCACCCCTTTGTTACGTAAAAAAGACAAGTTCTCCTTTCCCAATCCTCCTTGGGTATAGTCCATCTACCGGTTTCACATCGAAGGTGATGCAATCCGGTCCTCAATTGAGCTATTAAAATCCTTGCTTTACCCTTGATAGCTACTCCAAGATAAGCTTTTTCATCATGCTCCCAAGTGGGGTTAAATTCTTTGATGTAATAAGCTTTCTTACGACCAATCTGCCCTGTCCACATGGCAATCCTAATTTTTCTATCACATATTGTTTTATTTCCTGTTGTTGTTAGGACATTCCTGAAAGTTGATGCCCCATTTGTTCATCCATTTGTTGTTTTGCTTCATCCAAGTTTTCTTTCTACGCTCTAATTTTTCCTCCACAACCATTTTGGGCCAACGATGATTATCCATGCTTTCAATCTTTTTCGATAACAACCAAGTTATTATTGATGCTTCCATCGAGAAAGTACCTGCTTCAGCTAACAAGATCTCATAAGGAACTGTTGACTTGACTTTAAGAGTGCTTGTGATTAGATGTTTCTGAATTCTTTCTAATTGTCTCCATCCATGATTTGACATGCTACTTCCCCATACTTCGCAACCATAAAGAGCAATCAAGGTGACTAGCAATCCAAAAAGAGTTTTCTTAGTTTTCCAATCCCAAAGTTTGGTTGTCTTGCACCTATTTTGAAGTAGGTAAGATGCTTTCCAACCCCCTTGTATCCTTTTTGTTCTACATGTCTCCCAACTAAGCTTGTTGTGCAAATCAATCCCAAGATATTTGTATTTTGTTACAATTTCCAACGAGCTCCTCAAAAAGAAAGTTAAGTTGTTTCTCCTTCCTTTTTAAAGAAAAAATCATTACTTTGGTTTTGCTAATGTTCACTTGCATCCCTACTTCCTAGAAAAACAATTCTAATGCTTTCAATTTTTCAAATGATCCCTCAATCCTTGAGCTATTTTTGACATTAGAATAAGATCGTCGGCATATAAGAGTAACTTCACCACATAACCTACCAACTGTATGCCCCCTCCCTCGGTTTTGCTTAACCATTCTTCAATCTTGTCAATGTATAATCCAAACAAGGTGGGAGAGAGAGGACAACAATGTCACTGCCAAAACATTCTGACATACCCTCTCTGGTTCTGATTTTACCTTTGACCTGCTCATAAAGCCTATGTACTACTGCTCTAAACTCGTCTAGAATCCCAAGTTCCTCCATCATGTTCCAAAGTTTGTCTCTAGGCACCGTGTCAAAAGCTTTCTTAAAATCAACAAAGCAACAAAAAGCTTCCTCGCCTTGTGTATCCCAAACCTTTTCAATCAAGTGCCTAAGAGTGACGTAATGGTCGATGGTTGAGTGTCTAGGTCAAGCATGCTTTCCCTTTTTCTCTTTTACCCTCTCTTTCGGCCCAACTACTGATTCGACGTTCCACCATGCCCCCAAAAATTTTACTAAGGAGCGGATTGACCATAATGGTGTGGTAGTTTGATGGGTTATTAATATCACCACTTTTAAATAGAGGAATAACAACACTAGTCGTCCATTCCAATGGGAAGCCATTTTGGTTGATCTCATTGAATATTTTTTCGATGTGCGGAGTGAGGGTCTCCACACCCCACTTTAAAAATTCAGCCTGCAACCCATCAATATCTTGTGCTTTACCACTTGCTAGATGTCTTCCACGGAGAAAAGCTCGGTCAAAGTATTAATTATGGGAGGGGTATCTTTCTGTTGAGACCGCTCATAGAGGAACCTTACATACTCTAACCACTGAGCATCTGTGATATTATTTTCTATGTGTTTTTTCTTTTGTTGCAGCTCCCTCCAAAATCCTTTGGGATTGTGCTTTCCAAGAGAAATTAATTCTTTCCTCCTCGTACTCACATAACTTTATTTTTGTATTGTACCAATTTCTCATACTTTTTTTTATTTTCTTTGTTCATTTCACTCTCCTTCAAGGCTCTCTTGGCCACCTTACATTCTTCGTCATACCACGATTCGTTGGAAAAGTATTTGCAACTCCCTTTCTAGGTTTAGATATTTTGCAAGCACTTAATGCCTTGTGAATTAAAGGAATCAGCAAATTACTATGCACATAGCTATTTGTCCCCTTGGTTGCCTTGCTCTCTATATCATTTCCTGTTATCTGAAATTGCCACTCAAGGGCAACAACGAAGATTTCCTGATTTTCTTTATTTACAATGATTTTGCCTTGTTGTTGAGTTGTCTTTTGTATGTGATGAACTTGTTTTCTTTGGTGTTGATTTGAGATGGTACCAAGCTTGACAAAGAGAGGTTTATGATCAGATTTTAGCTCGATAGGACAATCCCCTATTTCGAACTCAAGCAACCGAGAAGTAGAGCTTTGGGAGCAGATGACATAATCCACTACACTTTGACCATTGTATGTTTTGCAAGTGATACTGCCTGATCTGGGCCAAGCCCTCATGCCATTACAAATAACCATGTCGTATAAGCTGCATAGGCCTAGAAGCTCGACCCCAAAATGTGTCACCTCTCCATTACCATCTTCTGATATTCTTTCCCAAAGTTGGTCCTCTTCTTCATTAAGCCATAAAGGATTGTCATCCCCACCTTCTTCGTTGTTCAACTGGAGAGATTGATTATTTGCAGTCCTTGCATTAAAGTCACCCATTAGAATTATTTCCCCTGAGGTACTGAATACCGAAATGTTTTTTTTAGCAAAGCATATGGGTCTTCATTATCTAAATTCCTTCTCTTGTAAGTCTGTAATATCCCCTTATGGGATATTAATTAATTTTGTAAATAAATTACTTTGAGATAAACTTAGAAGAGCGGACTCTTCTAGAATCACCGCAAATAACCCAATGTCGGCTTCAATACAACCCAAATGGGGTTGGAGTGAGCCAATGTGATGGGTTGGATGGGCTAACTAGTTGGAATTCAAAATTCACTAAATTGGATGTAGTTTGCAACAGTGAAAAGTAATTTAAAGTGCAAAAAACAGCTGAACTTTGAAAATTAATAACTTCTTCCCAACTCAATATTTTCTCATGAAAGAAAATGCTTTTGAAAGCTAAAATTATTATCTTTCCAACCAACTATCAAACTGATTTTTCTAAGCACCGAAAACCCTCAAATATGCCCACCAAAGCTGGAAACAAGCCGCCCAAGGTTAGGAAAACATATACATTAATTTCTAGATTTTTAATTAGCTTCCAAACCCTCAAAATGTCATTTCTAGATCTGCAATAAATAATTTATAACAACAGCTTGCAAACTCATCAAAAACCCTTCCAAATATGATATTAAATTCCCCAAACCAGTCGATCCACTTTAAATAATTAGCAACAGTAGTATTAAAGGCCCAAAATATCATCAAAACAAGGGCATTACCATTAGAAAATTATGCAAGAACAGATCAGATTCAAACCCTTGTCAAATACCATCAAAACATACCACAATATCCTCAAAACAAGTTGATTTGGGCAATAAATAAATCTGGAATTACAATAGACCTTTAAGCACTTAAAACACCTCCAAAAATATGCAAAACACTCTCCCAAGCAAGTCGATTTGCATTAGAATAAACCAACAGCATATAATCACCATAAATCCTTCATTAACTCTCCACAAAGCATGCATAAACACTCCCAAACAAGGTGCCTTATATAAATCAATAATATTATGCAAGAACTTATCAATTCAAAGCTTGAAAGGTCACACACACTTCACACAATGGTGGTGTTGAAGAACACCTTTTATTTTTGGATCACAAGTGGGCATACATCCCTCTTCAAGCATGAAGATAAGTTTGATAAACCGTCAACATGTCTCAAAGGGATTGCCTCTTCTCCTTTTATAGATTTGCATTTTAAATCTCCAATGTTTTCCCTCTAGTTTGACGCCAATCTCTAGATGGGAGAGATTTTAATTTAAAATGGCCTGAAAGTCAAACTCCAATTCAAATGTTAATTCTCCAAAATAATATTTGAAATAAATGCTTGAAGAGGAATTGAATATAATTAAAAATATCAAAAGGAATCGACTTGCCCCTAATTAAATCGATTTATCCTTAATTAATAATTAAATGGGCTCATAAAATAAATTACTTTGCCCCTTATCAATTCGACTTGCCCAAGATAAATAATATTAATTTTAAAATGCATAAGAGAAGTTGTTTTTCCCCTTATTAAATACCTTTAATCCAAGGGGAGTGGATTAAAGGATATTGACTTGCATTATTTAACTATGCCTTGAAAATGGGACATTACAAAATCTTTGAACTTTTTGGTGCAAAGTAACAAGCGGCCAAACTGATTTTCGCCTCATTATCTGATATTTTCACCCATATGTATTGTTTATTTGGATCCTCCTTTTCCACTTTGACGATCTCAAGCCATAATTCCTTGATTAACACTGTGATCCCCCCATGCCCTTTACCTATTTCGTTCCCTTTGTTTCAAACTGAATTTTTTTGTACCCTTCAAATTCTAGGACTTTGCAGCCCTTGTGTTCATGCGTTTCCGTAAGAATAATAATATCTTTCCCCTCTACTATGGGCCCCAATCCGGGTCCTCTTCTCCACGGATAACCCCTGCAATTCCAACTTACTATGTGCATGGATTCCCATGGGGCCCCGAATCCCTATTTCTTGCTTGACATTTGATCACTGATTTGGGCTTTCCCATTCCTCAACCATGCCCATTTTCCTACCTCTCTTGCTTCTTTCACTTTCTCCCATTCCTTCTTTCGATCTTCTTGTTGGGAAAATGTCAAATCTTCGTCTAGATATATATGTGTGCCTCTAAGAAGTCCTCTACTTTTTAGGATAACATGTTTGTCTTCTACATTTCTCATGACAACTCGCACATGATGATCCTTTCCTCCTATTCTCCTACCAATCCTGTTGGCTTGATGTATATAACCTGTCCACTTCAACTGGTCTTTAAGGAAGTCCCTTGCTAGAATGTCAGTTCTTTCCTTTTCACCGAAGTCTTTCAAACCTTTGATGATAAAATTTGTTGCATACAGACAAATATTCAGCCTTGGGGTATGGAGACACAATGGAGACCTATTAAGGATTGGCCTATGAGGATAGAGTAGGAAGATCAGACCTTGCTTACCAAAACTCTGGCAGAAAGATCTCTTCTACAGAGAGAATCATGATGAACTTGGATGGGGAGGCAGCTCCTCAGGGAAATATGATGTAGCTTCTAGATATGATTCCCTTATTACAAGTTATACTCATCCTCAAAAATCCTTGTTTCAACGAATCTGTAGCCTAAGATATGGCCTAAGGTAAGTTTCTTTCTTTGGCTTATCATTCACAAAAGGCTTTTAACTAGAGATAGGCTTAAAAAAAGAGGTTTCAGAGGACCTTTTAGATGTGTACTTTGTACTCAAGATGAAGAAACTTTAGATCATCTTTTCTTTCGATGCCCATGGGTTTCTGAATTATGGATACATTTGACATGGTTGTTGAAACTTCAATGGAATATTTTGGAGTCCCCAGTGATGACACCCAAAAATTTACAAAGCAAATAACAAAGCTAATCAAGGAAGGCTAACACCATTGCCACCTAATAGCTAAGGCTCTAAGTCTAGGAATGTAATATTAAGATAGAAGCTTAAGATAATGCTTAACTAACATGAATATAATTTAAAATCTAATTAATCATGCCTACTAATATGCTCAATTACCTAACATGGACCTAAATAAACCTAAGAGGGCAATCAAATTGGGTTGGTTGCTACTCCAAAAAGTAGTGAAATGACCTCTCTAAATGACTTGTTAAGTCACTTTAGATATTCGTCTACTAACCTTGTTGAAGGTTTTAGGCAAAGCTTTGAACTTGACTATGAATCATATGTATTATATGAGATGCAAATCAAATCATGATGTAAAGTATAAATGAATGAGGTGAGTTGTTTTTATAGTTTTCACTTTGGGGAAAACTTGTATTTTAGTGCATGTGGGACTAAAAGCCCCAAATTAGATTAGAATTGTTAATTATGATTAAGATTTTCTAATCAAAATTAGTGAATTACCAAGTGATTAGGAGGTGTGGAGACTTAATCAACCACTTAAGATCAACTAGGAGGCTAAGATAAAATTTTAAAGTTTGTTGAGACGTTGTAGAGGAAAGTGGGGTGATTTTAAGTGGTTGAGGAGGGGTTGAGCCAATAGTAGGGTATATTGACCAAAACAAGGGCAAAATAGGCTTAATTAGCTTATAATCACTAATTGTTTGTTTTGAAGAGGATTTTGGCTTACGATTCGCCGTAAAGTGGCATCCTGAATGCGAAAGGGGTTACACAATCAACAAAGCGTTGTTAATTGGCTAAAGTGGTAAGAAATGTTAGTTAATTAGCGAAAATCACTAATTATAACGGAATTGGCAAGAATGAGAGTGATTTACGTGCGTTTTGGCAATAAGATTGCAAAAGTGGAATTTAGGTGTCTACATTTGCCCCTGTTTGAGGTGAAGTTAGTGACTTCACTTCAAACACAAGTAGACACGCATAAACAGCTTAAAATTTTAAAGAAAAATTAGCAGGATGAAAGATGCCCCTCGAGTGTTGATGAAGTGATAGAAGAAGTCAATCGACGATCGAAAATATGATCGAAATGGATAGAAGAAATAAGATAGAATGGGCTAGTTATTGAGAAGAAATAAGAATAGGGATAAACATGGTTGTTTATTGGCACATGTGATTTGGAAGAAGAATTAGTAGTGATAATAAATGATAATGGAGAATAAATGAGAATGGAGAATATATGAAAAACTCAATCTTTGCATCCATCCTTTCAATAAGCAACTTGGCTATATCATTTCACCCCTAGGTCTACATCATCGGCCTTTATTGAAATGAACAAAAATGTAAGATAACATGAAAAGCTAAATTACTAACATTTGTCTATTACTACATAACTCCATGCAACATACATAATGTAATGCAATATGAGAAAGTAAAACAATGCTTAACTCAATGCAACATACACAATGCAATGCAATATGAGAAAGTAAACCAACTAACCTAACAGAGAAACCAATATAATCACACATACTCAAACAAACAACATTTAAGACAGTTGCACCAATGTTTTTGTTATCAAGCTACAATTCTGAATGTTCGTGTTGTAACGATAAGGGTTAAAAATGGTGCCCCAAGCAAGGATACATGTGAGGGGAATAACAGAGGACACAAGTAGTCCCATGGAAAATCTTTCGTGCACTATGACATGGTCCCTGATAACTCACTCACAAGAGAGGATCGACATAACATGCAACCTAGCTTTTGTTAATGGAGGTAGATCACAATGATCCGTAAGTCGTTTGAGACCAAAACAAGCAAGAACCTTAGAAAGATGCTTTTGTAGGAAAAATTTTGATGTTTGAGGATAATGCAATTGACACAGGCTTCAACTACGTATATGTTGTTTACCAATTTTTGTAAAATTTTGAATTTTTGTAATTTTTGGATTTTTAATGATTTTATCAATGTTTTTGAAAAAAATTATTGTTTTAATTTTTGGATTTTTACCGAAGAAAATATTATAAAAGAAATAACGAAGTCGGAGACAACGTTAAAAGTGACCATAAGGCAAAAATGCCCCAGGTAGTAGAAAAGGCTATTTGGAAGCAAAAATATGCCCTAACGAAGCGAAAACATGCCAAAATAATTATTTATTAAAAATAACCATTGTGGCAAGTGTTAGAAGACTTTTAGAAGAAATACGGTGGTTTCAGGGCACTTCGGGGGCAAGAAACACATCATGGGAGGAAAAGGAGCTCACACGGGAGAAAAGGAGCTCACACGAGAGAAACGGAGCTCATGCGGGAGAAAAAGAGCTCACACGCAATCGGCGTTTTTTGAAATGTAAGGGCGCTTGGGTGCCTATGCGCAATCGCAAAGGTGCTCGGGCACCTATGCACAAATGCAAGGGCACCCGTGCAAGCTTATGCGCAATCGCAGGGCACTTGAGTGCCTATGCACAATCGTAAGGGTGCCTGGTGCCTATGCACAAATGCAAGGGCGCTTGTGTAACACTGAGTGCATAACCTATCTTCTGGAGGCCATAATTTTTCTCCCGACCTCGAAACAACTCCATTTTTTTGTTGGAAAGGTATTGAAGTGAACTACGTAATGGTAAGATAAATTTGGGTTTTTGAATTTGTTTTACCAATTTGTTTGGGTTTTTGATGTTTATTTGGATGTTTTGACTTTTCAGACAAACATATTTGAATGTTTTTGGGAGTTGTGAAACATATTTGAATGTTTTTTATTTTTGAAACATATTTGAATGTTTTTTATTTTCTAGAATTTTTCTAAAGCTATGTACAGGAAATGAAGAAATGTGGATGCCCCAGTGACATATGGGATGTACAAGGGTAGAATGCCACGCATATGCACAAGAAAGTGAAGATGTGAAATTTCCCCAATGTTAGATGGGAATATTCAAAGGAAAAATCTTCATGCGCAGAAGTTGGATCAGGGCCAATATGGATAGGCTCAATCATGATGACGAATGTAACCCCATGACGTGTTAGGAAGGAGCAAGGATGCCCCCAACGTAAGTTGGCTAAGAAGCACATGATAGAAAGAAGTGGAAGATTGTTTTTGTGAAGGGGAAAAAGGTTCCCGTACACACATGGAAAAAAGGAAATCTTATACATATGGATAAACGAATTAGAAGAATAATGTGAATATGAATGAATGTAGCTTAGAAGCCTCGCGATGAAGAAGCAATTAGCCCAAGGCACAAATCATGAGACAAGATATGAACTAGAGTAAGATTCTGAACAAGGTCCAAAAAAAGAAACTTGGTAACATACTAATCCTATTTTCTCATTGAGATCTAGTGTGTGCACGTGGAAATTTATTACCTCTTGGAGGGAAGATTTGATAGACAAGTGAAGACACCCTAGCCAATGTGTAGGAATGATTTATTTTTCAAAGTTGATTTTTTTTGAATGGATTGTGGAAGGAGAGTCGTACATTGCTCCACTGCCAACTAGGCATCCATAGCCCCGATGGAGATGCATTTGATTCTAATTACAACATTTCTCTCTGCTTGCCATGCATCCATAGCCCCAGAGAGATTATTGAAATACCCCAAGAGAGAGTTATATATCAATTTAATTTTTCTTTTTAGCTTTCGCTTTTAGCTTTTTATTTTGAATTTGAATGTTTCTTTTGCTTTCTAAAAACTTATTTCAGCTCTCTTTTTTGACAAGGGGTTAAGAACCACTAATGACTTGATGGAAGGAGGTGGAAGTGCTTGTAGTGGCGACATTAGCTAGTGTAAAAAAATATGTCCAAAATTTCTTCACAAGTTTTTTAGATGTTGATTGTGATAGGATCTCTATGAGGTCAGTATTTCTTTGATTTACCAAGGTGATGAAAGACCAATGCCAAATGGATACCATAGAGGTAAATGACGTAAAATGCGTGTGAATTGGCTAACCAAAATATCACCGAAGGGATGAAAATGGTAGGAAGATTTGCATAATAGGAGCAAGAAAGGGAAGAAAGAACATCCATGTGTATTCAATACCGGATTGCAATGTTTGATCTTTACCTTTTATTTTTTGAAATGTTTTTTTTTCATTTTTTTGTATTTTTGTCTTTTTTGAAAAGTGGGACCGACAAGGTCACTTGATGTGATAAGATCCAACAATAATGTTAGCGATTTCCTTGATAAGGAAGACTAGGCGTGTTTTCTTATCAAGAGTCATATTATCCCTGATCTCAATGATCGTGGTGAGCTCATACTCAATAGATGACTGTGTTTTATCATGAAACATGGATTTTGTGTGCGAGAGCTTGAGGTCCCTATCCAGAGGTTTCTGCACTTTACACCATACTTGATGGGTGTGTTGATGTGCATTTTGAAGCGTGTTTGATTCTAAAATTTAAGATTGTTTAAATTGTTGTGAGCTTTGGAGCTCTTAGAAGTTTTAATCGTAGTTGGATGAATGAACCGTTTGGGTTTCTTATAAGCTGATACGTGACTTGTCTGATCCCAATAAGTGGGAGAAGAAAGTGGATGAATAGAATTGATGTGAGAAATGACAATGGGTTTGCCACAATCATTGATAGAAGAACAATGTGATGGATGCGAAGGATACAGTCCAAGAATTGAAGAGGATGGGCTACCAGGAGGTGTCCCATAGACTGAAGATAAAGGACTACTAGGATGTGGCCCTAAGATTGAAGATGAAGGACTACTTGGTGGTGTCCCATATATAGAAGATGATGGGCTACTAGGATGTGGCCCAAGAATCGAAGATGAGGGACTTCTAGGATATGCCCCCAATATAGATGAAGAGGGGATACCCGGAGGTGAGCCACATATAGATGATGAGGGACTACTTGGAGGTGGCCCACATATAGAAGAAGATGATGGGCTACTAGGTGGTGACCCAAGGTGAGTTTGTGATTGAGGAATCGTGACAGATAAAGAATGATTGAGTGATGAAAAGATGGGATCTTCCTCAATGGTCTTAGGATCTTCCTCTATTTTCTAGACAAAAGGAATCAATTTCTTCTTCCCAATATGCAAGTGTATTGAAGTCAAGATTAAATCCTTGATTGTAATCCTCTAGGGGAATGCCATCATGTAACCCTAGGAATTTTGTGATCGTCTCTTCATCTTGAGATGAATCAATCGATAGGGTATTTTTCTTTGACCATAGGAGGTTGACTAGAAGAAATGGGTCCAACTGGTGTGGAAGATTGAGAAGATGATGACTCAAGAGATGAAGTAGATTTGGATCTAGATGTCTTGTAAGTAGAAGAAGATGTAGATTTAGAACTGATTGGTATTGGATTTCCTAAAAGACAACATATTTGGGAAACAACGAGGATTGTGTAGAAAATCAACATATGATTGCGACATAGGATTCGTCGAGGTGTTTGCGACGTATGTGTCGAATTAGATGATTGCGACATGGGAGTCGACTTTAATGATTGTGACACGTGATTCGAATTATATGATTGCAACATGGGCGTCGACTTAGATGAATGGGACATAGGGGTCAACTTAGATGAATGCGACATAATTGTTGTCTTAAGAGAATTTGGATTTTTGCAGATCTTCAGTGGAGGAAGAGGTTGCCAAGGAGGCGAATAAGGGAGGACTGCGAATCAAGAAAAAAATTAGATGTTTGATTGATGGATCTTGGAGCCACACATATCTTTAAAGGAAGATGTTGTTTAGGTGATTGATAAGGGGAGTCCTGCAAAGAGAGGGAGGACTGCGACTCAAGAGTCGAATGAGGTGAATATCTCTTATGAGAATTTTCAAAAGACCGAGGTGAATCCGAAGAATCAAAATAATAGTTTGGATCAGAGTTAGAAGAAGAGTGGGAGGAACCCAAATAATAATTTGGATCAGAAGTGTCCAAACCATACCACCGACTATGAGATGAAGGTGGGTAACAGGGTACTCGAATGGATTCTCCAGCATGAAAAAAAAATGAGGCTTAGTCGTGATAGGCATCCTTTGATGGGAATGTAGAAACCTAGGTTCCCTATTGTCGTACATATAAGGAGATAGTCATTATTGGTAAATTCCTAGACCTAGATAGACGATTTTTCTAAAGAGAATCTAACAAAAATAGGTATCACAGTGACACAATTTTGACAAATCAACAAGGTTTAGGCTATAAGTTACAGTTGTAAATGTCATAAAGTTTGATCAAAATTGGGAAACACAAAGGACACAAGGGAAAACTCTTTTCCTATGTTCAATTTGATGCAAGAGTTACTTGATAAGGGGTGTTTTTGCTAAGGTTTAAAAATAGACCCTAGGCAAATTTCTGCAGCGTAACAACGATTAAGTCATCAAAAACAATGGTGACTATAAAATAGCCAAAAATTCAATAGGTCAATGTGAACCTAAGAACCAAAGTAAAAAGAATAAGCTACCCTAGCAAGATAATATATGACACAATTTTTTCTAGAACAATACAATGATGTATAATACTCAAATTTAGTCACAACAAATAGTCTACTCCCTAAATTTTTTCCAAATAGGTTTAAAAAAATAGTGACAACACAATATCAACAGTTAGGTCAAGTTTGAAACAAACAAGGCCTAAATGATAAGAGAATGTTGACGTGACCTTCTAACAAGATATACTAAAAATAAGTTTCTAAACACTAGCAAATTCTAAGTCTTGTAAAATGGATGATACGAATGTGAGCAAAGGCAACATTGCTATTTGGACACATAATCAAGCTTTGCAAGAAAGTGATATTTTAGTATCAAAATGGCGTTATAGCGATGCTAAAAAAGTAACCTCAACACTTACAAAATTCAAGACAAGGCTAGGATGTAAAAACTACGTCTAAGTATAACAAGGAATTATTAAGCATGCGAGCAGTGTAATGATACAATATAGATATTTAGGCCAAGTTTCACAATGGAAACAAGACATAAATATCACAATTGTATGGCTATAATGTGGGAAGCGTAACAACTCTAGAGAAGACAATGATAAGACAACCTAACTACAATGATAGTAAGTCTCAAATATGGGTTTTGAGACACAAGGGGCTACTAGATCATGAAGACATACCATTCACACTTTCAACTCTTACATTCCTACCGCGACATGGTCATGTAAAAAACTACAAAATTGGTGGATACGATTATATCTAGTAGGTATCCGTATATGTTTGTTCTTATTTTATCTCAAAATGAGCAACAAGAAAATGAAGGGATAGACCAAATGGTGGTGAAAAATACGTAGTGTAACTTTGGCAAAGTTCGCCTTGTCTTAGGACAAGTGAAAAACTAGGTCAAAGTAACACTAAATAGATTTCATGATGAAATGTCACATAGTTTTAAATTTAAGAGATTCTTTCCCTTGTTCAAAAACAAGATTTTGAATCTAACAATTTTTTTAGTTTGTGAGAGCACTCAAGTATACTATCTAAGACAAAATTGGCTCCAAGCCAACAAGATTTCCTAGGGGTTCTCTCTCTAGTGTCACAAGATATCTAGAGCGAGCTCAATTTACCCAAAAATTTGCATTGACTAGTTTGGGATTATCTCGGATTTACTTTACCCCCTTTAGTATAATGAGCACCGAAGTGTGTTCAGTTATACTTTCACTAGGGTCGCGATACAAATATCTTTGACTCTAAACTTTCAAGGAGTACTAGTCAATTCGGTAGTGTGGAGCACTTTCCTGTTTCATTCACAAGGTTCCCTCTTGCGTGAACTACTTTAGGGTTCCTATGACCACCCCCATTGTCAAATCTTAAGGCTTATGCCATAGGGGTTATGTCCTCGTTAAGTGGACGAGCCATAACTCTTAACCAAAACTTGAAAATACAATGTGATGATTGTGGTGTGTTTTTATTTTTAGACTTAATGTGGTTTTTTTCGCACTCCTTTTGGCAACCTACAATCACACGTGTAGTTAGAAAAATTGTTTAGGTCCTCCTTTCTTTGACTAGCGTTAGGTCCTTCACACAAATGGTTAGTAGTTCCAAAAAGATTCACAATATCATAGGAAAATAAAGCAATGAAAAATGCTTGTAAATCAACTAACTACCATCAAACTTTGCAAAAACAAGGTTTATTCCCAATTAATCCAACTGATTTTTAATGAAAGACTAAAATTGCTTTTGATTCCCAAGATCACACTAGGTGCAAGGGAAGAGCATACATAAATTTTAGCCTTGATTATTTATCAAGTGAAATTTTTCTTAAACTAAAAGATCAAGCACATGCCAAAAATGAAGGTTTATTCTCTTAAGCACAAAATGAATGATGATTGTTCCTACTTACTCCCAAGAAGCAAAAAAATGGTTTAGAGGTGCTTTTGTTCTCAAGATCACACTAGGTGCAAGAGAAGAGCACACACAACTCTATTCCAAACTCAATCAAAGTATGAAAACATAATCACTCCTCAAACCCTAACCCAATTTACTCAAAATCCCTTATCAAACCCTAGGACAATTCTGTTAGGAATATTGCTCTAAAATCAATAAATTGACAAAAAAATATAAAAACCCCTAAAAACTGACATCAACACAAAAATTGAAAATTTGAAATTTGAGAAAATTTTACCTTGATGCATGGGCACCCTCTTAGTGCATGGGCACTCCTCTGGATGCATAGACGCTCACAGTAAAGCACAGGCGATTCTCTTTCAATTTTCACACAGTATGTTATGCATGGGCACTTCTAGTGAGGCACAAACACTTTTTTTGCATGCACATGCACATTTTTCACTCAGAGCCAAAATTCAGTGTTGCAAGGGTGCTCCTCTAGATGCACACGCACTCCTCTTTCCTATAGGTTCTCAAACTATCATCCGGAGGCCATAACATTTTCTCCCGACCTCGAAATGACTCCATTTGTTTTGTGTTAAAAAGGTATTGAAATGAACTATGCAATGATAACATAAATTTGGGTTTTAGAGTTACCAAGAATTTATGGTATTCATTTTTAGAAAACTATTCCTTTCTAACATATCTCAATGTTTTGATTAATGTTATTTTGAGAAGATTTCTTGAAAAGGTTCAATCTTTGGTATTTCTAGGGAATTTTGACAGGGCTTCACCTCCTTATATCCTGCAAATAACATGAAAACACAACTTCTACTACTAATCTAGTTGAAACAACTACCTAGCTTGAAAATTGATCTACAAAACTTTGAAAATTACTCTAAAAATTTGAAATTAATCTAAAAAGCTTGAGAAAATAATCTAAAAAGATTGAAAGTACTCTAGAAAGCTTGAAAGTAAACTAGAAAACTTGAAATTAATCTAGGAAACTTGAAACTAATATAAAAACTTGAAATGAAAAAAATTGAAACTAAGTTAAAAAGCTTTAAAATTGAATGCAATGGGGTATTGTCCCACCGGGCATGCCAAATGATGACACCCAAAACTTTACAAAGCAAATAACAAAGCTAATCAAGGAAGGATAACACCATTGCCACCTAATAGCTAAGGCTCTAAGTCTAGGAATGTAACATTAAGTTAGAAGCTTAAATGAATACTTAACTAACATGAATATAATTCAAAATCAAACTAATCATGCATTCTAATATGCTCAACTACCTAACATGGGCCTAAATAGAACTAACAAGGAAATCAAATTGGGTTGGTTGTTACTCCAAACAATGGTGAAATGGCCTCTCCAAATGAATTGTTAAGTCACTTTAGATATCCATCTACTAACCTTGTTGAAGGTTTTAGGAGAGGATTTGAACTTGGCCATGAATCATATGTATTATATGAGATGCAAATCAAAGCATGGTGTAAAGTATAAAGGAATGAGGTGAGTTGTTTTTATAGTTTTCACTTTGGGAAAAACTTGTATTTTAGTGCATGTGGGACTAAAATCCCCAAATTAGATTAGAATGGCTAATCACAATTAGTGAATTACCAAGTGATTAAGATGTGTGGAGCCTTAATCAACCGCTTAGGGTCAACTAGGAGGATAGGATAAGCTTTTGAAGCTTGTTGAGACATTGTGGAGGAAAGTGGGGTGATTTTGAGTGGTTGGAAGAGGGGTTTGAGCCAATAGTAGGGTATATTGACCAAAACAAGGGCAAAATAGGCTTAATTAGCTTATAATCACTAATTGTCTATTTTGAAGAGGATTTTGGCTTACGATTCACCGTAAAGTGGCATCTTGAATGCGAAAGGGGTTACGCAATCAACAAAGCGTTGTTAATTGGCTAAAGTGGTAAGAAACATTAGTTAATTAGCGAAAATCACTAATTATAACGGAATTGGCAAGAATGAGAGTGATTTGCGTGTGTTTTGGCAATAAGATTGCAAAAGTGGAATTTAGGTGTCTACACTGCACAGATTAATGATACTTGGAAGAAAGCAATTCCCACAGGACAAAATTTGATCCCAGCTGTGTGGAGTGGAATTTCTTTACTCCTTTGGAACACGTGGAAAGAGAGGAATTATAGAATATTTCGCCAAAATAGCAGAGAAGGAATATATGTTTGGGAAAAATAAAAAGCAACATGACAGAGAGCCTCAAACATAAGATCTCTTTACCTGATCAACCCTCTCAAGTATGGGAGCATATCTTCCGGCAGCTATCTTTGGATCCCAAGGAAGCCACCAAGCCACGCTTCCAAATGAATAAGAAAAAGATAACTGTTCAAGCTACTCTAGTGCAAGAGGGAACAACTTTTGATGGGGTGATAAATACAGATGGAGCTTCTAGGGTAATCCTGGCAAAGCAGCCATGGGAGGGATTGGACGTAATAGAGATGGAGAAATTCATTTCCTATTTGCTGAAAACTTGGGAACCTCTACCAATAACATGGCTGAAATTAAAGCTATTCGTAGAGGAATACAGGAGGCTATTAAAATAGGATGGCGAAAGATCAAAATCCAATCAGACTCTAAATCATGATGAACTTATTGAGTGATTCTAGGAATGGTCATCCTCCGCAATGGAGAATTGCTAAGGAAGTTTGTCAAATAAGAACTCTTCAGCAAAAGGTTCAAGAAATTCAGTTCACCCACATTCCAAGACATAATAACAAAGTTGTTGATGGATTGGCAAATTGGGCTCTTGACAACAAGGACATATTCTGCTACGGGTCACCTCCTCTATGGTGGTCAACAAAGATTCAAGAAGAAATCAGGAAAATCATAAACCTTGACTCTTCTTAATGATTATTCATTTTGTCATTTTTGTTTATAGTGCTAGGGATATGGCTAATAGTTTCCATGCCTGGCATGGTAGAGTATGTAATTCAACATTTACTTCAATATAATGGGTGACTTTTTTCAAAAAAAAAAAATAAACAAATAATTTGTTGCTTTGTCTTGCTTGTCCCTTTCTTCTTTTATTTGTATTTTGATGTGTTTCTCTATGATTTGATTTTGCTCACTTGATGATCCACTTACTACTTGTGACCAAGATTTGGCCTCTTCTATCTCGATCCTTTAGTTGGTTTTCTTTCATTTCCATGTTTTCAATTGTTGATTGAATTTCATTTATCTGTATTGTTTCATTCCTTTTACCATTTCAAGGTTTTTCTTGCCAATTGTTTTCAAATGTCCTAGATCTTGTTTTAGAATGACTAACTCCTGTTGTCCTCTTTCCATGGTGTTTTGAAGATTTAGTACCTACTCTCTAAGAGCTTTATTTTCTCTTTCCAACTTGTATATGTATTCTGTAAATTCCTTTCTCTCGATGTTTACTTATAACCTCTTATTTTCTAAAATTCCAAGTCTCTCTTTCATGTTCATGAGCTCATTCACATACAACTCTGAAGACCACAACAATGAAGTAGATGTAGGGTTGTAGAGATATTTAGGATCTTGCACCCCTATCTCCCGCTTCATCGTGTTTCTGCAATGCAGCTTCTTTTTATTTTCTCGCTTTGATTCTTCACTCCATCCTTCTGCATTGATTTTTTTCCTTCTACTAGGTTTACTTTGAAAAAAAAAATTCCTTTTTGTTTGTTTTCTTTGTAAAATCAGCGTGAAATTCTTCTTTTGAGTTTTCCTTAGCTTTTTGGCTTGCCTACGCCTTAAGATCCCGTATATTATTTTACATTCACAAAGACCATATTTTTGTCTCAGTACTCAATTGTATAGGTTTGAGAGTTTCCTAACATGCCTGAAATTTATTTGTATGTTGATAAATGTGCCTCTGAAATGGTATATCTTGTTGACCCCATTGTGGTTAGATTTCCTTTAAAACCCTCATATTTGACCATGGTTTGCAATGTCCTATTTAGGAAATTTTTGAAATATATATATATATATAATATATATTGTTACATGAGAAAAATGTTGTGGTGGGTCTACCTGATCTTGTTGGCCTGTGCCTTAGATCCACACATTTGCTGAAAATGGGGCCCACTACTACTCTATCTCACACTATATAGATGGATCTATCTCTTATCCCCGTCCCGCATTGTTCTTATGTCTCCCTCCTTTATTTTCTGGTTCCCTTGTCTCTTCATTGGTCCCTATGTGAAATGGTGTGGGATCCTCACAACCATATGGGATTTTTGTTTTGTAGATTGAATGCTTCCAAAGATTCACTCGATAGATGTCTGTAGCTGCTTCCTCTCCCGCGCTAAAATAAAATGACATGGAGATCAACTGTAACCCCGTGTTGTTTCCTCTCTTGCACTTAGATAACACAAAATTTTGTTAGGGAATATCGAGATAAATGAAAGAAAAAGTTATTCAAATGAGCCATTGTAAAAATATGATTTGTCCATATCAAGGGCATACTTCTATAAAATGAGGGGTATTATTGAGTACCACCAATTTATTCCCAAAAATTTTGCAATGGAACTTGTTGGTGCTTGATTTAATCTCGACCTATTTATTCAAAATTTTCTTTAGCTTGTATGGTTTGAAATATGTTCTCTCTCCCGTATGGATGCGTAAAACCTTTCTCCTTCGTTTGGTTGTTGCATGGTCGATCCTTTTCTATGGTCATGGATCGCATTTATCCATGTATTGTTTGTAGTTTCTATCCATGAAAAGCAATTTGAATTCTAAACGCAAATGATGAATTTTCCCCGCATTTTTATCTTCTACAGTCGTGTTTTTCATGTCAAATTTTGTCTCAACGTTTGCAGATACGTGTTCATCCCTAATTGGATGAGGCACGACGGGTCTATTTTATAAACTTGTCACTTTTTGCTATGTTTGCAAAAATATCAAATTGGCCCCGTGGCTCAAAGGATCCTGATTGGCTGTTTGAAATTATAAAGAGGCTTAAGTAAATTCTTACTTTGGCCTCGAAGGTGTACACGTGTCATAAATCAAAGCAGTGGCGGAGAGGAGGACAATTTTTGTGTTTTGAGGCATTATGGTGAAAGGTATGAAAATATAAAAATGGTTCGAGACTCTGCTGGAGACCAAGTGAGGTTTCAAAAGTGGGTAGGCGGGTTGTTGGGTTACTTTGAAGTTTTTAGCTTTATTTTGTAAAAGGAGTAAAGTTATAAAGTGAACTGCGACTCCGTTGGGGATCAAAGAAGGACACGTGGCAAGCATTGAAAAGTCAAAGCGGGAAGGTGGGTCGTTAGAGAACTTAGTGAATTTTGGCCTTGTTTTTATAAAAGGAGTAAAGTTATAAAGTGAGCCATGGCCCCGATGATGCCCAAGTTAAGCCACGTGTTGAGCCCGTATTTCAAAGGTGGAGGCAGAAAAAATGTCAAAAATATGCATTTTCTTTAAAAGTCATAAAATGTAAAAAGTTCCCCAAGGCCCATTTTGGCTCAAATCTTTTCCACGTGGACGGCTCAAATTCAAAGTTGTGAAAGACAGAGTTAACGGTTATAATGCGATGCATCTGGTTTTTTCACCATTAACGCCCGAAGCTTCAAGAGATGCGAATGCATTTCATTTTTCATTGTTAATATGATGATCTCTTGTCATTTTTATTAGTGAAGTGCAAATACAGAATTGTTGTGGAGCTAAATTTGTGAATCTGAGGAATGCAAAGGTTGATGTTTTGAAAGAATTGCTTGGGCACTGCGAAAAAACACCGATCCAATGATCAAGATGCGAGAGGAAGAGAACGAGGAGAAAGAAGTGCAGCACGAAAGATGGAGAACATGCTACCAAAAGCGATGACCGGATGCCCCTGTTAAAAGAAACCGATGGAAATATTGAAAAAATCTTATCTTTTGTACACCTGGCATTTTTGGGTGTAAATTTGTTAGATGTCATTTTCTAGAGCAATTCTATAACAAACAAATTATTCCTCGGAATATTCTTTTTTTTTCTGGGGGAAAAAGGCTTTGATGTAAAGCGAGTGCTATAAAAGGCATGAATTAGTCATGCAAATGGTTGGGGGTTTATTTTGCTAAGAAAGTTTTGAGAAAGACCGCTCTTCGAGAGAGACCATCTGAAAAACCAATTTACTTCTTATATTTAGATTTAATAATGTCAAGTTGGTTGCAAGTGTACAACCATTGAAAAACTTTGAGATTGTTAAAGAAACTTTCCCTCACGAATCAATCTAATGAAACTTGAATGAATTTGTGTTGATCATGAGCATAATTGTGTTTGCTTTTATTTTAGAATGTTTTCAAATGGTTTTTTCTATTCCTATTGCAATATTATGTTAAATTCCCTTTGAAATCACACAAGATCTTATCTTTGTGATGGTATTGTGGCATTTACAATTTCATTGCAGAAAGCTTTCATCTTTTAATGAAATAAACAATTTAAAATCACTTTACTTTCACTATGTTGACAAAGATTGTTTGTAAGTCTATGAGTGTATCTTAGGCGTGATGAATCAAGGACTTTTAATGTTTAATTGAGTCTTTAACATGAGCCTTTGTGTTGAATTCTCGAATATTGTGTAAAACCGTACATCTCTGGGCCTCCATTGATACACACCTTCAGTTAAAGGAACATTTTAGCTATTCGACGCATTTTGTTCTACGAGTCTTCCAATTTGTAAAGGTTCTCAAAGATCTGGTATAATCAACTTTATCTTTCTTAACTTCCCACCAAAAACTTCTCAACTGATAAATCCTACATGAACTACCCCTATTTGTGTTGTGTATCCACAAAGATTTAACAAATTCCACTCCTAAAAATATGTAGAAACAATCAGGTTTCAATAATTGTCTTTAGTAACCTGAACCTTGACCAGAAAACATCTCCACTCTCTAGTGTGACAACTCATGAGAGTTAGATTGTGTTGTATTGATCATATTTTCTCAAGGTTCCCATGAAAGTTGTACAAGGAAGGATTTCTTGATATCCTCCACCAATACAGGTTACAGAATGGGTCCTCTCACCCTGGTTGAAGGCACAACCTAAAGTAGTGAGGGTAGATCAAACCCTTAGGAAGGTGCTATCCATTTCTCCAACATCTGAGTGATAAAGAGTCAGCTGAATTCCATCCCTGGCTACAAAATGACTCACATAGTGATTCATCTGTCTCTAAGCATCTTGCAAGTCTCGTGATGTTGCTCAACCCTCGCAGGAGAATCAATTTGGATACCAACACCAAAATGGCGCCGTTGCTTGGGATTCATTGAATTTCCGGAATTCTTTGAATTGCGAGAAGATTATTTGAGCATTTGTATACACACCCGTCAACAACATCGAATGGCGTCATTGCGGGGATTATTTTTGCAAATACATACATATGCTCTCGGTAATGCTTCTTACATGATTTAAGTGCAAATACATTGTTTAAACGTCATCCTTTGCTAAGATTTGTAATAATTATGCAGAATTACAAGTTCATTGTGCAATATTTCCAGTTTCTAGTTGTTATTGCACTGAATTTGTATCAATAGTGATAAATATCGGTAAAGGAAGGTCGATCCATTAAGCTTTGTAGGAATTGAGTGTTGATAAGACATTTGACACATTACTTATAGTGCATTTGCACAACTAAGGTGAAAATCCTTAGTGGCGACTCCGTGTTGATTTGAAAATATGATAATTACCAGTGCCTTAACCTAGTGTCAAGTGAAATTTGTTGCTAATATTTGCAAAGCTAGAGGGAAGAAGATCTTTCTTCACTAGAGATCCTACTAGAAAGTTGTTTCCAGAGTTGGGAAAAGAAAAATCAAAGGAAGACGATTCTGGAAAGTAGTAGGAGATCAGAACTCAAGAAAGGAGTTAACAGTTTTGGAAAGGTGATTTGACTGTGGTTGAAGATTACCACACATCTTCAAGTGAATCTAAACTAGATAGTCCTCGTGTCAATTTGAGTTCTCCAACTAGAGAGGGGCCTTCATTTGTCTTTGAAAAAGTGCTTCCCAGTTTTCCCCTGTGTCTTCCAAAGTTAATAAGATTTTCCATGAAACTGAACCAATAGAGGGTATATATTTTGAAAACTCATACTCCTGTGCCCCAGAGACCTCTTGTTCCTTATCATTTAGATTCCCCTGTGAATTCACCTCCTCAAGGAAATATGGATCAGCCTCCACCTAGACCTCCTTTTGTGGTCAATACCTTTGGTCCTATAAATTTCAGAGGTATGGTTGGATATCCTAATGTTGTGCCACAAGATGTCAGAAATAGATTGCCAAAATTCCAAGGAAATAATGCAATTACTAGTGACCAACATTTAAGACTCTTTGTCAATATGATGGAGGACTTTGAAATTGAGTTTGAAGACGTGTACATAAAATTATTTATTCATACTCTTGAGGAGGATGCACGTGACTAGTATAAATCTTTACCAGATAACTCAATAGATTCATGGACAGAGATGAAGAATGCCTTTAGATTGCAGTATGGGGATAAGATAGATCCTAGATTCCTTTTATCAAAATTTGAAAATATAAAGAAAAATCCAAATGAATCTATTCGGGATTTCAATACTAGGTTCAATAAAACCTTGAATAGGTTGCCTATTATCCTTAGACCAAGTGATGAATCTTGTCTGATCAAATATTCTGATGCTTTTGATAAAAAGGCTACCTACTACCTAAGAGATAAAAACCCAGGAACAATGAGACAATCTTTCACCATGGCTTTGAAAAAAGAAAACAATACCAAGGCCATTGGCAAGCCTCCTAAGAGGGAGGGTCTCAAGTTGATCAATCTTGGAGGGCCTCAGACAAATAAATCCATGGATCTGGAGGAAGTTGTGAAGACCTTAGTTGGGAAGTAAAAGAGATATCCTACAAGTTTGGTCGAGAAGCGAGATAAGAGGATATGACAGAGTTCTTAGGTTCAAGCACAAACCGTAAGGTCGGAAAGGTTTGGTAATCATCCTAGGGGTGATCATAGATCTGATGACAGAGGAAAAGGTCCCATGGGATCAGGGAATAAACAACCTCAACCCAAGGACAATAGATTGGTTCTTGATCCTTTGACTACCAAAATTGCTAATGTTGAAGAAGCACATGTTATTGAATGGTGTGATAGGTGTTTCTTGCCACACACCCCATGTAATGTTGATTAGGAAGTTGAGGAAGTGGATGATGATGAGGCATACGATGATGTGTGCATGATGGAGTGCCTTGAAGGTTCACAATAAGGTGCAATCTCAATTGAACTAATAAGTGCTCAAATTTTTGAAAGTTTCTGGGATTGTGTCCACCGGGTATTACCTCTTCCCCTATCAAGTACTTTTGAAATTGATATGGTGCAAGAATTTGATTTGCCTAACCATGATTTTGAGTACTTAAGAGCTTTGATGATAAAAAAGTATGATGGGGAATTCCTTCTGAGGAAGACAGACAACTATTGATGAATGCAGCAGTTGCCCAAGAAAAGGAACACAATACCAAGAGCAAGGTTATCGAGGGGTAGGGCCACAAGCCAAGCCAAAGATTCCAATTCTTACCAATATCCCTAAGGAAGCCCCTAAGAGAGATACATCTGGAAAAGGCCTAGTTTCCCCAAATAGAACTAGTTCTCCTGCTCATGCCCAAAATATGAAAACTCCCTTGCTATCAGAAGAAGTTGTGAATCTCCCCCTAACACTGCCTTGCCCAAATATGTTCCCTATGATATAGCCCAAATCTTGAGCCAGATCAAGGTTACTTTTCCTATTGTTGAATTTCTTAGAATCCCTGAGCATAGGAAGAGGGCATTTGAATATTTGGGGTTTAAAGAAGAGAAAATCACCCAGGGAAAAAGTGTAAACAATATAGAGATCCCTCCTACTATTGCAGAATTGGAAATACCACAAGCATTGGAGGAATTGGGGGAATCATCTAAGGTGTATTTGGGAACTTCTCTGGTAGAATCTCAACTTGATGTAGATCCATTTTATGCCACTTTGATTATCAAAGATAGATTGGTACATAATTGTATGTTTGATTCAGGAGCCTCATGCAATGTAATGCCTCTAGAGGTAATGAATGAATTAAATATCAAGGTAACAATTTGGAAAATGTACTGCTATGGACTCAAGAGAAGTGCCAGTTATTGGATATGTCAAAGGATTGGTAGTGCAATTGGCTACTTACCCAGGGAAATGCTTAACAATGAATGTGGTTATTGTGGATTGTCCTGCCAAGTGGGGATGTTATTATCCGAAAGTGGGCAGCCAGTGTGGGTGGAAGCATGCAAATGGACATGTCATATGCAACCATACCCATTGAGGGGAACCTTGTCAAGTTATATGGTGAGAATAAAATGCTACATATCATTGAAGACCCTAACAATGCTTCTTATGAAGTATTGTTTACAGACATTGATGTTAACAACTTTGAGGGTTATGTTGTTTTTAAGGAGCATGAAGTTGATCAATGCAAGTATCCTGAGCATGTTGGTTCTCCTGGAACTTTGATGTTTGATGCAACCTCGAGAAATGTTGAAGAACATGACCTGGGCACAAAGGATAAGCCTGGAAAAATATGGTTAGGTAGCAAAATGGATGGAGAAGAAAAGCAAGCATATGTCCAGTTGTTAAAAGAATATCAGGACTTCTTGGCATGGTCGTATTCTAAATGGCCAGAACTTGAAAAGTTTTCTTGATTGCTTTCTCAAAATCAAGGTACGCTTCATTTGTACAGTGTATAGTTTTTTTTTTTTTTTGGTTTTGTGTTTTTTCGGTTTTGGTTTGTCCTGGTCCTTGGCGGCTAGTTTTTGTTGGTTTTTCAGTTGGTTCTTGGGAAGTTGGAAATTGTTTTCTCTACTCTACAAGTTGGTGCTTGACTCCATTTCCCAATGGATTGTTTGGCACATGGTCTACTATGTTGTTCTTGTGGCACTCACTGGGAGTGCCCATCCCCGAGTCGGAGCCGATGTTGGTGCTCGATTTAATCTCGACCTGTTTATTCAAAAATTTCTTCAACCCGCATGGTTTGAAATATGTTCTGTCTCCCCGTATGGATGCGTAAAACCTTTCTCCTTCATTTCATTTTCATGTTCAATCCTTTTCTATGGTCATGGATCACATTTATCCATTTATTATTTGCAGCTTCTATGTCCATGAAAAGTAGTTTGAATTCTAAATGCAAATGGTGAAGTTTCCCTTGCATTTTTATCTTCTACGGTCATGTTTTCCCTGTCAAATTTTGTCTCAACATTCACGGATACGTGGTCATCCCTAATTGGATGAGGCATGACGGGTCTATTTTATAAACTTGTCACTTTTTGCTATGTTTGCAAAAATATCAAATTGGCCCCGTGGCCCGAAGGATCTTGATTGGTTGTTCGAAATTATTAAGCGGCTTAAGTAAATTATTACTTTGGCCCCGAAGGTGTACACGTGTCATAAATCAAAGCAGTGGCGGAGAGGCAAACACTTTTTGTGTTTTAAGGCATTATGGTGAAAGGTATGAAAATATAAAAATGGGTCGAGACTCGCTAGAGACCAAGTGAGGTTTCAAAAGCGGGTAGGTGGTCGTCGGGTTACTTTGAAGTTTTTTAGATTTATTTTGTAAAAGGAGTAAAGTTATAAAGTGAACCGCGACTCCACTAGGGATCGGAGGACACGTGGAAGCATTGAAAATTCGGAGCGGGAAGGTGGGTCATTGGAGAACTTTGTGAATTTTGGCCTTGTTTTTATAAAAGGAGTAAAGTTATAAAGTGAGTTATGGCCCCGAAGATGCCCGGGTTAAGCCATGTGTCGAGCTTGTCTTTGAAAGGCGGAGGGGGGAAAAATGTCAAAAATACGCATTTTATTTAAAATTCATAAAATGTACAAAGTGCCCCCAGGCCTGTTTCGGCACATATTGTTTCCACGTGGATGGCTCAAATTCAAAGTTGTGAAAGGAAGAGTTAACGGTTATAATGCGATGCATCTGGTTTTTCCACCATTAACACTCCAAAACTTCAAGAGATGCGAATGCATTTCATTTTTCATTGTTAATCTGATGATCTCTTGTCATTTTTATCAGTGAAGTGAAAATGTGAATTGTTGTGGAGCTAAAATTGTGAATCTAAGGAATGCGAAGGTTCTATTTTGAAATAATTACTCGGGCACTGTAGAAAATTTCCGTGTCTAGCAAAGCAAGATGCAGATGAAGAGAACAAGGAGAAAGAAGTTGCGTGCACGAAAGATGGAGAACATTATGCAAAATTGACGATTGGATGCCCCGTTAAAAAGCAACCGATGGAAATATTGAAAAAAGCTTATCTTTTGTACACCTGGAAGTTTTTAGGTATAAATTTGTTAGATGTCATTTTCCAGAGAAATTTTATAACAAACAAAATATTCCTCAAAATATTCTTGTTTCTGGGGGGAAAAAGGATTTGATGTAAAGCGAGTGCTATAAAAGGCATGAATTAGTCATGAAATTGGTTGGGGTTAATTTTGCTAAGAAAGTTTTGAGAAAGACCGCTCTTACTGAGAGACCATCTGAAAAACCAATTTATTTCCTGTATTTAGATTTAATCATGTCAAGTTGGTTGCAAGTGTACAGCCATTGACAAGCTTTGAGATTGTTAAAGAAAATTTCCCTTACTAGATCAATCTAATGAAACTTGAATGAATTTTTGTTGATCATGAGCATAATTGTGTTTCCTTTTATTTCGAGAATGTTTTCAAATGGTTTTTTTCTATTCCTATTGCAATCTTATGTTGAATTCCCTTTGAAATCACACAAGATCTTATCTCTGTGACGGTATTGTGGCATTTGCAATTTCATTATGAGAAGAGCTTTCATCTGGTAATGAAATAAACAATTTAAAATCACTTTAATTTCACTATGTTGACAAAGATTGTTTGTAAGTCTATGAGTGTATCTTAGGCATGATGAATCTGGGACTTTTAACGTTTAATTGAGTCTTTAACATGAGCCTTTGTGTTGAATTATCGAATATTGTGTGAAACCGTGCATCTCTGGGCCTCCATTGATACACACCTTCTGGTTGAAGGAATATTTTAGCTATTCTGAAGCATTTTGTTCTGTGAGTCTTCCAATTTGTAAAGGTTCTCAAAGATCTGGTATAATCAACTTTATCTTTCTTAACTTCCCACCAAAAAATTCTCAACTGATAAATCCTACATGAACTACCCTTGTTTGTGTTGTGTATCCACAAAGGATTAAAAAATTCCACTCCTAAAATATGCAGAAACAATTAGGTTTCAATAATTGTCTTTCAATAATTTGATATTTGGAAAGGTAGATGAAGAAAGGGATAGACCTATCAAAGTGGTCATGAGGAGATTAGAAGACAAGTACCAACTTTTGGGTAAGAAGGGACTCTTGAGGGGGTCAAATTTCTTTTTAGATGATTATTTAATTTCAATTCAATTGGAGGACAAAAGGAGAGAATTAACTAAAGTAAGACCAATAAGAGACAAAGATGAAAGAGCATGGTTGTATGAAATCGAAAATCCATTATTAGCAATATAACATCACAAGTACTCTTTGCAAATGGATGATAGCGGAGAACAACAAAATTGATGTCAACAAGAAATGAGTTAGGCCAATCGTGGACGCAAAACTATGAGAACCATGCTTCGAGTTCTCAACACCAAAATAAATAGGAATCAAGGCCCTCCTGGTATTTTAAAATGTGCATGTTGGAATATTAGAGGTTATCCTTGGATAAGAGTACTTAGGTTAGTGCCCTTTCTAGCAAAGCAAGAAACGTAATTTGTCTCATGGAAACTCATGAGAATGATGGTTGCAAGACTCCTTTCGAAGGGTATAGGAATTTTGTAGTCTGGAATGAGGCAGCTAGCAATGGGAAAGGTTTTGGAGGTATAATGGTTTTAGTTAGATAAGTGGAGGGTAGGAAGATTCAACAGGTAAAAGAGGACAAAAATAAGCAGTTCATTTGGTTTAGAATATCAGAAAACGGGAGTAACATTAGAATAACAGTTTGTTACTTTGCACCTCATGTCTCAAAAACATACAAAAAGGTGGGATAGATGGGAAAGACCCTTATGCAGCCCTAAAGAAAGATATTTCAGAGTTTTCACAACAAGGGGAAGTTCTTATTTTAGGTGATTTCAATGTGAGGATTGCAAATGAGCAAGCTAACACTTGGAGTAGCAAGGAGAACCATAATCCGTTATGGCTCATGGAAGAAAATAATCAACAGTGGGCAAGATGGTCGGAAGACAACCGGGACATCAATCATTTTGGTGAAGAATTATTAACTCTTTGTGGCATGTTTGATTTGATTATTTGTAATGGTATGGAAAGATGGCATAAATATGGAAATTTTACTTGTAAAACCTACAATGGGGCAAGTGTTGTTGACTATGTAAAGTTTAATCAACATGATAAAATAAGTGGAGATTGATGATTCTATCAGGGACCTAAAGTCAGATCATAATCTAATTTCCATAGTGGTAGATTGGTCAAGCAAGAATCAACTCACAAGGAAAGAACAATCTCAACATCTTCCGGAAAAGGAAGGTGTTGTTGCGAGCTCACAAAGACACCCACGGATGCGAGATCAGGCTTCTAGGTTGATCACTCTAGCATCCAGTGTGATTGCACAACATGGAAACCTCTCTCCAAGTGTGGGGACTTGTAAAACTAAGAGAGGAATCTCCAGATTAGAGGCTGGTTCCTCAAACTCCTTTGATTTAGATCCATATTTTGTAAAACTACGAGAGGTTCAAATCCTAATCTTACTCTAAATTACTAGGGGGCGAGGATAGAAATGCAAAAATTGAAACTAATCAAGATGGTGATGCACCAAAAGGAGTGGTGAAACATTTCTCATCAAGAAAATAGACACAAACCAAAGATTTGCAACATGAAACATACACAGCCGATAAGATATAACTTAGGATCTCGAAATGAAACAAATAATACAAACAAAGGACTCAAAACCATTCACAAAGCTTGCATTATCATTTCCAAGACTCCAAATCATCTGCATTACAACCTCGTAGAGGTAAAAATGTTACAATATTTTAGAGAGGTCTGATTCTTGCATCAACCACCTGCTGGAGGTGAAAGAAGAAGTTCTTTATGTCAAAAATTGTTCCCCTGAAATGAGCCAAATCGCTTTTACATTGCATGGGTCGAGCCCGGGAGACAGTAAACGCACAAAAACATGAGAGCCCATCCCTCCTTCACTTCGGATGCATTAAAATGGCATGGGGACCTTAAAACCCATACCCTATCACTTTGACTCGAATTACAGGAGAATGCGACCCATTATGCATTAAATCGTCACCGAAATGTCACTTCGCCATGAACACGCGTCAGATCCGTTTCTCAATTTTCTCTCTCCATACGGCACCAAAATTTAAGATTAACCCCGAATCGCATAGATAATTTCATAAGCTTTCCGTTGATATAAAAACGAACGCAAATCTGAGCTCGGATCGAAAGATATGTCGATCCAAGATTTAGCGCAAAAAGCGAAAACGTGTTTTGAAAATCTTTCCCGCCGCTCTCGCCACCGGATGACACGTGTCAAGCGCTGATTGGATGCATAATTCTCTCTCCTTCCTCGCTTCATTGGACATGTGTCCTCTTTTTATTGGCTCGGCCGATGCTTGAAACATTTCCCTTTGACTTTTGGACTTTCTCCCTTATGACACGTGTTGTGATTTGATTGTCCGCGGTCCAGGTCTGCGGCTTTACGCGCCTTCGCGTCCCTCTCCTGTCCCGATGTCCCAAACCTGCTTTGGGACAAAAACTCCCGATCCGCCCAAAATGGGCTTCCTTGTCCCTCATTCAGCCGATGACACGTGGCATTACTTGATTGGCTTTCGGCTCCTTCGGCTATCCGCGTCCCACGCGTCCCTTTGTCCCAACTGCTCCTGTTCAAGTCTTTGAAGTTCCTTGTTTCGGCCGAAGGCGCCGGTTCAAGCATCCTTCGCATACATTTGTTCCAACTGCCTCTCGGGTATGCCTAGGACAAATTCTTCCGATCGCCCGATTCTGCCGGTTCACGTCCTCACGGCCCAAATGTCCCGAATGTCCCAGAGGCGGTTAGTCGATTTTCTTCTCCTTCTGGCCGAACCGACTTTCCGCGTCCCGCGCGTCCCGATGTCCCAGATGTCCCTTTGCTTCGCGGGCTGCCTGGAGGCTTTTCGGCCGATCCGCGCCTCGATGTCCCAACTGTTCCAACTTTTGCGAGGACTAGGACTTAGCCAATTTTCACGATTTTTCCTGTCCCAAGCTTGTTTTTGCCACTTTTTTCACCTTTCCTCAGAACTTGCTCTTTTCCTCTCGGACAGGGGACTTAGAAAAAATTTGAGGGGACCCTAGAAACATGATTTTTGCCCTGAATCAATCCATTTTCCTGGGACTTGAGAATTCTGATGCATGTTATCAAATTAACCCTGGGGGTGAATTTGGATAACAATTGGTGACTCAGTGGGGTTACCTTCCTGCTAGGTAGAAGATACCAGTTGCCTTAAGTAGTCCATTGGGCATGGAGTCATCAAATATTCTGTTTAGAACCTCAACTGACTCAGAATGTGCAAGGAGGAAGATGGAATGTCACCTGATGAAAGCAAGGACTGCTAAACATCTCCATGGACAGCAAGCTATGCCAAAGCACTTAGGGAAAACAAGACTAACCTATAAGAAACAATGTGCACAAGCACTTGGAGGAAAGAAAATCTAATCTAATATTTACAAGCACATTGGAGGAAAGAAAATCTAATCTAATATTTACAGAGGTAGTGAACTTCCCTCTAGAAGCAACGCTTGAGATAGATTCCATTGACTGGAATCTACAGTTCTTCACCCTCCAGTGAGGCTAATTGGAAAGCATTGTTGTTCTTGCACTTTGTGACCACGTATGGGCCACTCCAAATGGCATCAAATTTTGAATGCCTTCCCGGTTTTGCTCTGTCCACATCCCATTTCAACACTAGATCTCCAACTTGAAAAGATCTATCCTTGGCCTTTCTATCAAAGGTCTTCTTAATCAAAGCTTGATCCTTTTCCATTGCTTGGGATGCCTGATTTCTGATCTCTTGCAACTCCATCAACTCGCATACCTCACCTCCATGGGCTCAAATTCAAGCAACTCCAGCTGCTTCATGAGTTCCAAAGTTGGCAACTCAAGTGACATGTGCAAGATTGCCTCTCTTCCATAGACAAGCCTGAATGGAGAGTTACCCGTGGATCTTTTGGGAGTGATCCTATCAGCCCATAAGGCTGATTTCAGTTTGGTATGCCAAGACCTCTGATTCTCATCAAGAGTCCTCCTAATGATCCTCAACAAGTTCTTGTTTGTAGACTCGGCCTGGCCATTACCCTGAGGGTAATAGTTCGATGAAGTGCTTAGGTAAATACCATTCTTACCAGCCCACTCAAAGCACCCTAGATCCAATGAATGCCAATGCATTATCAGAGATTATTGTAGTAGGTACACCGAATCTGGTCGTTATTCCCTCATAAAAGTCTAAGATGCTAGACTCATTTGCCTCTTTGAGTGCTACTACTTCTGTCCATTTGGTGAAGTAGTCTGTGGTTGTCAAAATCCATTTGTGCCCTTGGCTTGAAATGGGATTAATGACTCAATGAAGTCCAAACCCCATTGCATGAATGGTTGGTTAACCGAGATTGGATGCAATGGGAGGGCAGCAAGTCTCTCTTTTCCCGTGAAGAATGCACAATTCTTACACCTCTTGATCCATGCATAGCAATCATCAAGATTTTAGGCCAATAATAACCAGCCTTCATGATTTTTAGAGTGTCACTCTTGGTGCAAAATGGCCACCAAATAGTCCACCATGAAACTCTTCCAACACCCTTTGAATCTGATTTGTGCTAATGCATCTCAAGCAGACTCCATTCACACATCTTTCTTGAACAAAACTCCATCAACAATGGCATACTAAACAGCCTCGCAACCCAAGTGTCTCCTTTGGGTCTTGTTCATCTCTGGAGGGCATAGGCCTGTGCCTAGGAAGTGCATAATACCTTGGGTCCAGCAAGGAGTGGGGGAAGCATTGTCTTCTTCATGATTGCCACTTGGCTCATGGCTGTCCTGGACTGTCAAAATAGTTTCTTCTTTGTTGCATACTTCTTTTTGCTTCCCCAAAACCAGCTGCTCACACAATCCTTTCCCTCTTACCAGTTTGGTGACCTTAATCTCAATGTCATATTCCATGACACGGGTGATCCAACCTGCCCTTTTCTCATTCAAATCCTTGTTAAGGAGGAAGTCCTTAACTCCAAGGATGTGAGACCAACAACTAGACCTTGTTGTTTGAGATTAAATGCTTGAATTTCTTCAAGCTTCTGATTACTGCAAGCACATGCTTCTCAATAAAAGAGTACCTCACCTCATAGTCATCTAGGCTCTGGCTGAAGAAGGCAACCGACTGCTCATCATTATCTTTGTTCTGCTATACTAGAATGGCAGAAATAATGTCATCACCTCCAAATGCATAGAGGATGAAATCCTTGGAGAAGTCTAGGTTGATGAGAGTTAGTGCTTGAGAGATAGCTTCTTTGATTGCTTCAAAACTCTCCTTGCCTTCTGCTGTCCACTTAAAAGCCATGCTCTTCTTTAACATTTTGGTGATAGGCTTGACAAGGGCTGCAAAATCTGGGACAAACTCAAGCGGACAAAATTGATCCTTCCCAAGAAGCTTTGAGAGCCTTCTTGTGACTTGGCAATGGTAATGCTCTTATGGCTTCAACCTCTCTCGAATCAATTGCAGGTCCCTCTTTTGAGACAAGATGGCCTAGAAGTTTCCCCTCATGAGCCAAGAATATGCATTTTTTGGGATTCAATGATACCCCAAATCTTCTACACCTCTGAAATACCTGCCTCAGATGAAAAAGGTGATCCACTGCATTTTTGGAGAATACAGTGATGTCATCAAGATATATCAAAACTATTTTATTGATCAACCCCTTGAATGCCATATCCATTGCCCTTTAGAAAGTGGCTCCAGCATTTGATAGGCCAAATGGCATCTTCTTGTAGGCATATGTTCCCCATTTGGTTGTGAAGGCTGTCTTGAACTGATCTTCCTCCCTCACCATAATCTGATTGTAGCCTGAGTAGCCATCAAGTAGTGAAAACCTTTCTGAACCAGCTACAACCTGTAATATTTGCTCCATGGAAGGGAGTGGATAATGATCCTTGAGAGAGGCTCTATTCAAGTCTCTGAAGTCGACACACAACCTGATCTCTCCATTCTTCTTTCTGACTGGGACTAAGTTGGCGACCCAACTTGAGTGTTTGATGGGGAAGATGATACTGGCCTCAATAAGCTTGCTTAACTCTTTTCTCATGAGAGGTTCAATATGGGGATTCACTGGCCTTTGCTTTTGCCTGACAGGCTTGGATTCCGATCCACCAATAGTATGTTGTGCCAACTTTGGGTTGAAACCTCTTAGATCTTTGTAAGTCCAAGCAAAGACATCTAGGAACTCTTGACAAAGTCGAACAAAATCAGATTTCTCTTGTGAGGTACTTACTTTGCCAATCTGCAATGTTTTTCCTTCTTCCACTAAAATAGGCTCGAATCTTCACCCTTTACTTGAATGTTCGCTTTTCTCCTTCCGGAACTGATCATTCGGGTTAAAGATTGACTCCAAGGTTATGAGGCCTTTTGGTAATTTGTTAGTTCTCACTGCAGACTTGGTCACCATATCTGCTGATGCAGCTTGTCTTGATTCCCTGGCGGAGAACTTAGCTTCTTCTTGTAGGAAATTAACAATTTGCTTGATCATTCTCGAAGACTTGCCAACTTGTATTGTTATCCTAAAGTAAATGGTCTCACAACCAATTTGATATGAGGCCGAGATTTCTCACTTTTGATACTTTCCACAACATTAAATGCAGCCCCAATTCTACCGCTAGCCTTTGTCAATGCCACTTCATTCTTTTTTCTTGGGATGGAATTGATGCTAAAAGCTTCAAAATCTTCAATAAGATCCCATACCTAATTTTTGTAGTTCTTCAACAGATCATTTTTGGCAGCATTTTTCTTTTGACTTGGTTTACAATTAGCTCACTATCACCAAATACTTGTAAATTCCTGATGCCTTTCTTCATTGCCCAAGATATCCATGAATTAAGGCTTCATACTCAGGTGTGTTGTTTGAGCAAGAAAACTGAAAACGGAAGGCTGAGTAATACTTTATACCTTGTGGTGAAATGAGCATAGCTCCTCCTCCTGCACCTTGTCTACTCCTTGCCCCATCAAAGAACAATTGCCATACTTCATTCTTGTCTTTATGATCCGGCTTGGTGATGCCGGGAGAGGTTGATTCTCTTCATGTAAACAATAAACTCCTAAAGACAGATTCTTCTACTTATTGATAGGGATCAAAAGCATGTATCTTGTTTGCCCATTCATCAAGAGTTAGATTCGGGATGCTTCCAATCTTGGTGTCACCTCATCGGTGCTAGGGTAATCTTCTTGATCAAATACTCGAGCAATTGGCATTAATCGACTTGGAGTGTAAGGCTCAATATGGAAGTTTGCAATAGTTTCGGATCTGATTGTGGCCTTAGTTCCATATCTTGTTCTGAATAGCATGTGTGACCAATCAGCAGACAAATACCCCCAATCTTGGTTGTGAAGTCCCTTGACAAGAAAAGGGCAAAGAGTGGTGGAAGGTCTATGATTGATACATCTTGTAAAACAATTACGTTGGGGTATGTGTGCAGTGTGAGGTTCAAACATTTGATTACTCCAACCGTTGCTATTGCTGTCCCATCTAGCTGCACTACCCCTTTAGATGTTGTTTCATACTGGAGCCCTAGCTGATTAGCTATCTATTTAGGCATTACTGAGCTACTTGCCCCGAGTCTATCATGCAATTATGTACTAGTTGATTTCCAATGATTAATGAAACATAGAAAGGAGGGGGCTTCAACATTTTACCTTGTTGTCCTCCATGACTTCCTTCAGGCTGGGCAGCATTTGTAAGCACTTTGTCTTGCATCCGAACTCCGCTGATTCAAAGTTGGCCAATCCTTCATGGCAGCTGGCAGCACAGCAGATCTCTTTGGCCCGGGATAGATAGGGATTCCCACATTGATATGTTGACGTTTGTCTTCTTCATCCGATCAATGATATTGAATGGTGATGAAGGATCTCTCTCGCTGTCCCTTGGTTTGCACATTTACTCCTTGCGTGGGAAGCAATAGTGGCATTTGAGTTGGCCTAGGGGCTGTTCTTGGCTGTCCTTGTGCATTTGAAACTGGACTCTGCTTGCCAATCATTTGTGGAGCCATGGAAGGTTGTGGATTGGCTGGGATTAACGGCTGTTCTTCACCCAAATTTCTCCTCTTTGACCTTGTGTTGGCTGCAACACCTTGAGAGACTGCCTGATTCATGCCACAGAAATCTTCTGCTTGCCAGTTCACCAATGTGGTGTCATTTGGGGCTGATTGCTTGTTAGAATGTTTCTGGTTGTTGATCGCTTCCTTGATCGCCTCTCGCCTCCACACACCAGAGTTGTCACCATTAGTGCTTGATTGAGAGCACCATTGAAACACATGGATTGATTATGAGGCTCGTTGCATGGAAAACACCAATCATATTCCCGAGCAATGTTGTTCTCGTGTTGGCACTAATGCCTTAGAGGCGATATGGCATTTGGATTATAGGGCTGGAATGGTCTATTGGCAGGAGGCCTTGTTTGATTCATATTTGCAGCTGGATTAGGTGGTCTTTGTGGTTGGTATGGCTGCCTATTAGGCCGAGCTTGGGGTTGATAAGAAGGCTCAAACCTTGGGCTTGTTGCCTCTTGAGAGTAACTAGCTCATTGCCTAGGTTTTACAATTGCTTCATCATGAAGCTCATTTGGGGCACTTGGAGATGAAGTGGAAGCTTCATTTGAACTCTGATTTCTAGGAGTGGGAAAGGAGCCAAATTAGGTGCTTGATGGGTGTTTGGGCTCTCTAAACTTGGAAACAATGGCATGGGAGGTCTAGGGGCAAGTTTGCACTTGATTAAACAATTTTCAGCCGTAATGGCAATGCTATAAGCCATAGGGATAGTTATGCCTCCCATGGACTGAATTAACATAGAAATATCAGAATTCAAAGCTTTCGAGTAATATAGAAAAGCACCTTCTTCATTGCTTTGGCCTCGACCGCCACTGGAATCCTATCCCAAGACCTTTGAAATCAAGTTGAAATCGGTCACCGCTTTGCTCATCGGGGCTCTCTCGATAGTTGTCATTGCTCCAAAAGAGACAAGTTGTCTCCCTTCTCTCCAAATTGCTCATGAAGTGCTATACACAAATGATTCTAATTTGTGATAGAACCAGCTCCAAGGCTCCTAAACCATTGCAATGCTTTACCCTTGAATGAAGATTCCAGTAACTTGACAGCCACTTGCATTTCATTGATTTCATGGATTGCACAAAGGTTAGCAATATCTTTAACATGATCACTTGGAGTAGTCTAATTTTCTCCAAAGAAGTAGGGAATGTTCTTCAAGGCTATAATAGAACTGGATGTTATGCATTGAGAGCAAGTGGGCTGCTGCCTGTGAAGTTGACGTAGGGGTTGTTTTGAGCCATTCTAATTGGTCTTAAAACCCTTGTATACTGAATGAAAGGCATGTCAGGTGGAGGAGTTGAGAGAGTTCTATTTGGTGGAGATGGAGACCTTTGAATCCTTCTTCCTCTTTGCCTTCTTCTTGGAGATAATTGCGGGTATTCAAACAACACTTCTTCTTCTCCAACTCTTGACCTTGTGGTGATTCTTCTCATGAGTTTTCGTGCCTAAGCTTGGAACCAGTTGATTCTTCCCCTTGGAGTCACCAGATATGCAAATAATAGCTCTTATAAGCAAGAAAATTACAGCAGCAGACGTACATCAACTTGCTGCGATAAAAAATGAGACCTTTGTCCCACCGGCATGCCAAAACTATTGTTGCAGCTCACAAAGACCCCCGGATGCGGATCGCTTCTAGGTTGATCACTCTAGCATCCAGTGTGATTGCACAACATGGAAACCTCTCTCCAAGTGTGGGGACTTGTAAAAATGCGAGAGGAATCTCCAGATTAGAGGCTGGTTCCTCAAACTCCTCTGATTTAGATCTATATTTTGCAAAACTACAGAGGTTCAGATCCTAATCTTACTCTAAATTGCAAAGGTGGATAGAAATGCAAAAATTGAAACTAATCAAGATGGTGATGCACCAAAAGGAGTGGTGAAACATTTCTCAAAGAAAATAGACACAAACCAGAGATTTGCAACATGAAACATACACAGGCTGATAAGATATAACTTAGGATCTGAAATGAAGCAAATAATACAAACAAAGGACTGAAAACCATTCACAAAGCTTGCATTATCATTTCCAGTACCCAAATCACTGCATTACAACCTCAGAGAGGTAAAAACTGTTACAATCTTTTAGAGAGGTCTGATTCTTGCATCAACCACCTGCTGGAGGTGAAAGAAGAAGTTGCTATGTCAAAAATTGTTCCCCCTAGAAATGAGCCAAATCTGGCTTTTACATTACATGGGTCGAGCCTAGGAGACAGAAACGTACAAAAACATGAGAGCCCATCCCTCCTTCACTGCAGATGCATTAAAATGGCATGGGGACCTTAAAAACCCATACCCTGTCACTTTGACCGAATTACGGAGAATGCGACCCATTCATTAAATTAAATTGGTCCGAAATGTCACTTCGCCATGAACACGCGTCAGATCCATTTCTCAATTTTATCTCTCCATACAGCACCAAAATTTAAGATTAACCCTTAATCGCATAGAGAATTTCATAAGCTTTCCGTTGATATAAAGAACGTGCAAATCTGAGCTCTGATCGAAAGATATGTCGATCTAAAGATTTAGCGCACAAAATGACCAAAACGTGTTTTGAAAACTTTCCGCGCTCTCGCCACTGGATGACACGTGTCAAGCGCTGATTGGATGCATAATTCTCTCTCCTTCCTCGCTTCTATTGGACATGTGTCCTCTTTTTATTGGCTCGGTCGCTGTCTTGAAACCTTTCCCTTTGACTTTTGGACTTTCTCCCTTATGACACGTGTTGTGATTTGATTGGTCCACGGTCTCAAGGCTTTTTTACGCGCCCTTCGCGTCCCTCGTCCCGGATGTCCCAAACTGCTTGGGACAAAAATCCCGATCCGCCCAAAATGGGCTTCCTTGTCCCTCATTCGGCCGATGACACGTGGCTTTGCTTGATTGGCTTTCGGCTCCTTCTGCTATCCGCGTCCCATACGCCCTTTGTCCCAACTGCTCCAAAGGCTTTGAAGTTCCTGTTTGGTTCACCTGAACCGCCGGTTCGCATCCTTCGTGTACATTTGTTCCAATGTCCCTGCATCGCTGGGACAAATTCTTCCACTCGCCTTGATTCGGTAAGGTTCGCATCCTCACGGCCCAAATGTCCCGAATGTCCCAGAGTAGTTAGTCGATTTTCTTCTCCTTCCGAACCGGCTTTTCAAGGCCTGCCGCGCGTCCCGATGTCCCAAATGTCCCTTTGCTTCGCAGGCCGCCTGGAGGCTTTTCGGCTGATCCACGCCTCGATGTCCCAACCGCTCCAACTTTGAAGAGGACTAGGACTTAGCCAATTTTCACGATTTTTCCTATCCCAAGATTGTTTTTGCCGCTTTTTTCACCTTTCCTCAGAACTTGCTCTTTTCCTCTCGGACAGGGGACTTAGAAAAAATTCGAGGGGACCCTAGAAACATGATTTTTGCCCTAAATCAATCCATTTGCACGGGACTTGAGAATTTCGATGCATGTTATCAAATTAACCCCCGGGGTGAATTTGGATAATGTAGGATCCTTGTAACATAAGAAAATAGTGATATCTTCATAATGGCATTGAGTCATTTAATGCAAGAGGGGAAAGTAATATCACAAGGCATTAAAAGCTATGAGTTAAAAAATTATTAAAAAGGCACTTACAATTTTTTTACCAAGAAATAGATGGTTTGATGAGGATTGTAAAGTGGCAAGGAGGGCTATTAAAGAAACAGGAAAAGAGAAGTGAACAAAAAGTTGTACAAACAGATCATAAAGAAGAAAAAAATGAATTCATGATCATAAGGAGGGAAGAGCTTATACACTTAGGGAAACATAACCCAAAAGCATTTTGGAAGGAGATTCAATCAAAGAAAAACATATAGATGACAACAATATCACAACCAATCAGTGGTTTGAGTTTGCAAAACAACTTTATGAACTCTAGAAAACGTGCATGATTTAATCAATAAAAATAAAACATTGCACGGTAAAATAATAAAACCGAAGATATTGTATTTCATTCGAGACATTTTCATTATGAAGAGATTACATATAAATAGGTAAATGACATCCTTAAAATAAGGAGTCAAACCATATCAATTACCCAATCCCCACTTATCTCTCCAACATGATTCTATCCACCTTTATTTTCTCATAGCTATCTAATAGTGAGTTGCTCTCACAACTCACGTACACACAAACTATCATAATATCTCACACTCACTTAAATATTACAACTATACTATTAATATGAGTTATATAAACTCATTATTAATAATATTAGATTTTATTTAATAATGTTATCAATAATATTTCCTAACATTCACTCCCCTATTGTTAACATTATTAATTCCTAATATACACTCCCCTAATGTGAACAAGGTAGAAAAACGTTTTCACATCTCAACAGAATGCCAACCCCTGTGGCATGCCTGTAGCTCATGACCTTGATATAAATGAAGGGAGAAATGCTCAACCTTCTATGGTTTTACAATAGGTTTACCACCAACCTGGACATGAACAATTCTCCACTCTATTGTTCACCTCATGTGGTTTTCTGGATCTCCACGAACCATTTCAAGATCCATGTCTGCATGTGTTTTTACTTCCCCACTATATTTTTCATCAGAAGGTTACATATAGGAATTTGTCACACATTACAATAATAGGAATGTATCATCTGTTTTTATTATCTACCACACAACTGAAAGCAAACACACAACTAAAAATGCTTGGCCACCAAATCCATTACTCACGGCCTCGCTAATGGTGCCTCGATGAGAGGTCGTTGATCAACTTCCTTCCTCCGTTGCCTCCAGCCTCCATCGAGAAACTTTACGCTATCTTCATATTGATATCAAATCTGCAATTAAATACTCCTGAGTAATGCTCCATTGCTGTGAGAAACAAAGATAATGTAAAATATCACTATGCAAGGATTATGCAACATTCATCTGAATTGTGGTCTCAAATTCCAGAAATTGCTTCGGACGTTAGAATCTCTTTCACATTTTCTCTTAAACCATGATGTGGGTTTGGCTGAAATTTTAACAAGTAGTCTCCTCCAATATAAATCTTGAAACCCATTAAAAATCACAGAGACCTAGATCATAAAAATGAACTTATGACCTGATCTTTACATGGGAATTATTGAATCCAAAGCCACAAATGCACATCCACAAGATTATAACACTGCTCTGATACCAAATCTAGAAAACGTGCATGATTTAATCAATAAAAAAAATAAAACATTGCACAAGTAAAATAATGAAACCATAGATATTGTATTCATTCTGGACATTTTCATTATGAAGAGATTACATATAAATAGGTAAATGACTTCCTTAAAATAAGGAGTCAAACCATATCAATTACCCAATCCCCACTTATCTCTCCAACATGATTCTCTCCACCTTTATTTTCTCATAGCTATCTAATAGTGAGTTGTTCTCACAACTCACGTACACACAAAATATAATAATATCTCACACTCACTTAAATATTACAACTATACTATTAATATGAATTCTATAAAGTCATTATTAATAATATTACATTTTATTTAATAATGTTATCAATAATATTTCCTAACATGAACAAGATCCGAATTTGAAGGTTCCCTTTGATCAAAACGACAACAAAAAATTTTACTTGCATGAAGAAGTAGTAGAAGGTATTATGAAATTGGGGGTGGGAAAAGCCAAAGACTTGGATGAACTTCAGGAAGAATATTTACAATGGGGAAAATAATTTCTCACTCCTCACATTGCCAACATATTTAACAACATCATTCAACAGGTTTTTCCTGGAGATTGGACTACTAGTCTTGCGATACCTCTTTTTAAGAGTGGAGATGTTAACAATCCTTCTAATTATAGAACCATCATGATCAACCCTTTTTTGTTAAGTTTTTTTGGCAACATGGTGGAATACAGAATCAACAAGTGGGTAGAAGAAAAAGGCAAGAGAGAAAAAGGGAAAGCAAGGTTCAGACCTAAGTATTCAACAATAGTGTTGGTGCTCGATTTGATCTCGCCTAATTTGCCCTAATTTTTCTCCAGCCTTCCCGGTTCGTCATTTTTAGCTATCTCCCGCATGGACGTGTGAAAAATTTCTCCTTCATTTGTATGCCATTCTAAATCCATTTCCATGGTCATGGATCAAGCAGAGCCTGTTATTGTTTCCAAATTCTCTGTCCTTACGAAAATTTTGATTTTGAGCGTCAATGGTGAAGTTTCCCCTATTTTTCATCTTCTACGGCCGTGTTTCCTGTCAAATTTCTGGCTAAACATTCATGGGTACGTGTTCATCAATGATTGGTTGAGGGATGGTGGATAAATGTTATAAACTTGTCACTTTTGGCTATTTTGGCAAAAGGATTGATTTGGTCCCATGGCCTCATCGAGCTCTGATTGGCTAAGTTTAAGTGGCGGAGCAAATTTCTTATTTTTGCCCCAAAGGTGTGCACGTGTCAGAAGTTAAGTGGTTGTGGAAGGGTAGGTCTTTTTGTGCTTTAAGGCACTATGGTGAAAAGGTAAAAATATGAAAAATTGCTTAAGGCCCACAAAAGGACACGTGGCAGCTTCTAAAGTCGAAGGTGGAAATGCGGATCGACGGAAGACTTTGAAGTTTTTAAGCCTTTTTGTGAAAGAAGGAATAAGGTGTAAAAATGGGCCAAAACTCCGCCACGAATCAGAGGTGGACATGTGTCATTGAAAAGACAAAGAATGAGAGGTGACTTGTTTAGTTCCTTCAAGTTTTTAGCTCTATTTGTAAAGTTACAAAGTGAACTGCAACTCCGCTCAAATCTGCAAAGGACACGTAGCGCTTTGAAAAGTTGAGGCAGGAGGCGTAAAACAAAGTATAAAAATGAACTGAAACTCCGCTCCAATTAAAAGGGACACATGGCATTGAAAAGTCAAAGCAGGAGGCGAATGTTGGGTTACTTTGAAGTTTTTCAACTTCAAAAGAATTAAAGTTATAATGGGAACCACCGCTCCGCTCCAATCAGAGAAAGACAAGTGGCAGTTTGAAAAGTCAAAAGCGGGGGGATGTGGGTTGTTGAAGCACTTTTAAGTTTTAAAACCTTTTTGTTAAAAGTAAATTAAAGTTATAAAGAGAACCGCAACTCCATTGCGAATCAGAGAGGAACACGTGGCAGCTTTGACAAGTCAAAATGGGAAGGCGGATCATCGGGGAAGTTTGAGAATTTAAGCCCTTTTTGGTGAAAAAGGGAATAAAGTATAAAAGTGAAGCGCGCCGCTAGAGATAAATTAAATCCTACGTTGAAAAGTCAAAGGCGGAGGTGCGGGCCATCGGAGGAAATTTGGAAATTTTGGTTTTTTGGTGAAATGGAGTAAAAGGTATAAAAATGAAGCGCAAAGACTGGTTGGGACCCACATTAAAAGCTAAAAGTGGGCCTACGGGGCTTGAGGGAGATTTTTGTACTTTGTATCTTTTATGCTAAGGGCGCAATTCCAACTTTTAGGCCCGCGAAGCCTTTAGGGAAAAATTATATGGCGGAGCTACGGGAAGTGGAGGTTTTTTGAGATTTTTGCGTTTTCTTCACAAAAAGGGAGTAAGTTGCATTGTCGGGCCTGTGGATCCGTTTTGCGAAAAAATGGCATTTTTCATACGGACTCGATTCAAAAATTCAAATGGCCATATCTTTCGAACCAGAGCTCCAAATGTGACAAAATTGGTACCATTGGAAAGATCTCAACCTCCTCTATGCCATGGGAGCATAAAATATTGTTTTTGTAGGAACTGGTGGGTGAAAAATCTGAAAGACATCTTCTTCACCATTAATGTGTGATTTGATTGCTCGAGATGATCAGATTTTGATCAATCCTGCCATTTTCTCTTCTCCAACGCATGCAAACATCATGAAAATCAACGGGATATCTGATTTGGTGGGGAGAATCAGTAAAACATCTTTCACACCATTAATATGTGATCGAACTGCTTCAACTGGATCGGATTTGATCTGATTTTCATCCTTGCTTCTTCAACGACACTAAAGACATGCAGAACCAGACTTGACATATTTACAGAGCATTAATGGTTGGTGGTTGAATCTCCAAATCAGATTTCGTTCTTTCTCTTCTTTTTCTCTCTTTGTTTCATCTATAAATGTAAGATCTTGGCTCATTTGCAAGGGTCGGGGTTCATTTTCACGAGAAAATTTGAGAAATCCCATCTTCCTGAGAGACCATCCGAGAAACCTGTTTAATTTCTTGTGCTTTTGATTTCTATCATGTCAAATTGGTTGCAAGTGTACAACCATTGACAAGATCTGAGATTGTTTTTTATAACTTTCCCCTGCTAATGAATCTAAGAGATTTCAAGTTAATCTGTGTTAATCTTGGGAAAAATTTGTGTCTGCTTCATTTCAGATTGTCTACAAATAGTTTTTCTTGTTCCTATTGCAATCTTACATTGAAATCTTTGTGAATCACACAAAATCTCATTCCTGTGATAGTTGAGTGCCATTTGCAATCCCATTATCAGAAGAGCTTTCATCTGTTAGTGATATAAACAAATTTAAAATCACTTTACCTTCCTTGATTGAAAGAGATTATTTGTTAGCCTTTGAGGGTATCTTAGGCGTGATAAAATAGAGGTTGATAATGTTTAATCTGGTTTTTTAGCTCGAGATTTCATGTTTAAACTCCTAAATATTGTGTGAAAATGTGCAAATCAAAGCCTCCATTGACGCACACCTTCTGGTTGAAGGATAACTTGAACTATTCTGAAGTTTTGTGTTGTTAAGTTTTCTAGTTATTTGCTAAGGTCCTCAAAGATCTGGCAAATCCAGTTTGTCCTGTTTGAATCTCCCACCAAAAATTATTCAAAAAAAAATGAATCCCACCTGAAGTACCCCTGTTTTTCCCTGTATATCCACAAAAGAACAAAATCCATTTGCTAAAATATGCAGAACAATCAGGATTCCATAATGTCTTTAGTAACCTTTACCTTGTTTTGAAAATATCTCCATTGTTTAGAAGTGACAACTCTTGCGAGTTAAATTGTGGAGCATTGATCATATTTTCCCAAGGTTTTCTTTATAAAATTTGTGCAAATAAGGATCTCTTCATATCCTTCATCAAAAGAGGTTACAAAACAGGTTCTCTTACCCTGGTTGAAAGGAACAACCTAAAATAGTGAGGATAGATCAAATCCTTTCAAGGTGTTATCCAATTCTTCAACACCAAGTGACAAGGAGACAAATGAATCACCTCCCAAATAAAAATGACATGTATTTTGATCTGTCTATCTCTCGAGTATATTGTGAAATCTTTGATGCTTCTCGGCTTCTTGGTGTTTGTAATAAGGCAATATTTCCAATTAGATTAGGTTTCCATTTTGTATTTCCTTAAATGTATTTCCTTCATTATCGTTATGTTTTGTCAATTTAGTTTTGTTCTTGTGTAATAAGCACACTTGCTATCATGAAGCTAACTACAATATTGAGCATGTTGATGCGCAGAGGACTACACATAATTTTAGTGTGGGGTAGTGGTTGTTGATATCCAGGTACAATGATGTTGGAGTTTGAAGGAAAAAGGAAAAAGCTGCTATGAGTGCTTTTCAAAGTAAATATATTGCTTCTCAAAAGTGACCAAGGATGGAGATGAATGAAGGGACAATATAATGCGAGGTAAGCAGAGGCATTGATAACTACCAGAATAAGGTGCAGTGATGAGGTACTTGGGTGCAAGGGAGTGCGCTGAAGAGAAGTCTATGACTAGATGGTAGGGAGGCACGCTAGAAGGTTATAACTGGGGCACAAAGAGGTACTGCACGGAAAGAACGAATTTGGTCAATAAATGAGAGAATATTTGGTAGGTGAAGGATCAATAAATGAATCCAAAATTTGAAAATCTACATAAATATGAGATGCAAATTCATTTTTACCATTACAACTAAGGGAATTTGAAAAAGAGCTAAATGCAAAGAGCCGAGTGATCAATTCGAGGTGTGAAGGGTGTGAAACCAAGTGTGAGGAACAAATCATGCGTAGAAGAAGCTTACATCCCCATTGTGAAGGGTTTGAGAAAAGTAGAATGACAGAGAGAAGTAAGGGCATGAGATTCCATCTAGGGAATGGTTGAATCGAGCTAGGGTTTTGAGACATTGAAGAGTTTAAGATACAAGTATATACTGAGACGAGCGCAAGGTAAAAATGGCAACCAAGAAGGCAGCAAGAATTGGGACAAAAGGGAAGAAGAAGGTGGTTGTCGAAGAGGAAGATATGGCACTAGAGAGTAATTTTTCATAAATGCAATATCCAGAGGGCGTCATAGTCATCCAGGAGTGGGATTCACACATTAGATGAAGCAAAGTAATCGAATACAACCACAGGACCTTGGATAAAAAAAAGTAACTTGATACTTTTCTCAAGACAAGAACAAACAAATGAATGGAAGATGACATGCCAGTTTATGATGATGTAGGAGAATTTTGTTTGAAGAGAATTGGAGTATACCAATTATATGAGCTTCCATATTTCAGGAAAGTATGAGCCCTTGTACTAGTGGCTCATGAGTAGAGTGCATGAAGATTTCTTCTACTTTTTCGGACGTAGGGTCAGAATATCATCCACGCTTGTCTCACCGATTACAAGTCCGAAGGCCATAGGAGAGGACATAAAAATGATCTCACAGACAAAGCCACAATTTTGGAGACCCGGAAGGAGTTGGGATATTTAAAAGGTCTCATGTGGTATGGACATTGACAAATTGAATAAGTTTCCAGGTTGTCAGTAAGTGTAGGCACCTTTGCACAAAGTTAAATGACCAGAGCGGTGGTCCTGTGCAAACACTATGTGGTTACATGTTGCAAAGTATATGTCAAAAGGAGTAGTCTACAATATTACAGCTACATTTTAGAATAAATAGTGGAGGAAGTGCGCATGGGAGGAAAAATCAGATTTGGAGCTGTTCTATTGTCACACGGTATTCATGGATATTGAGTACTAGACGGGCCAAGGAGAAGATATGGAAATACCCCTTAGAAAATAAATCACCAACTGAAAGATTCAACAAGTACCTGTGCAAAGGGACCATGATAGATGATGTCAAGCAAAGGGTGGAGATGTGGTATGACAGGATCCGTGTGGAATTTGGAGAACAAAGGGTGCATCTTGAAGGAATTAGCTTCGGTTGTAGGGAAAAAGTTCAGTTTGTTGTCTATCAACATTTCTGCATCACGCGATTCCCAATGAAGGATGGATCTTGGAACTCTTGTTGTAAATTACCATACGCCTTCACAACAAGGTATTTTCAAGCATCGGTCCATCAATTCACAGATACACGCCACCTGGCCTTCAATGCAGACAAGGTAGACTGTGACTACCACACCCTGAGAAAGAAATATGTATATCTAGGGCAAAGCATGTACGTGGAGAGGCTCATATCATAAGTATTGAGCATAAGGCCAATGAGTTTAGCTATTGGGGATATTAGGGAAGCATTAGTGTACCTTCAAATTTGAAGCCCAAGATGGAAAACAATAACTACATGGATAATGATTTCACGCTCTCGTAACCTCCGAAGGGTAAGTATACGGTGGAGAACATACCAAAGATCGAAGCCCATAGAGACCGTTGAGGTGGAAGATGAAGAAGAAGAACATGAAGACATTGGGGGCTTGAAGAAAAGAAGAAAGAAACCATCTAACAGAAAAGAAGCAGAGTGTGCGACCACTCCACCTAAAGGTGAGGATGACGAAGAAGACACAGAAGTAGTTTAAGGGGAGAACAGTTCAAGAAATTATTCAAGCGCCTGACAAGGAATCGAGGTGGAACCCCGCAAATAGTAAGGAAATCACCTCATCTCTCTCTGCATAAGGAGCCTACCGAGATGAAGCGAAGGAGAAATTTGAAGTTAGATTAAGAAGCCGAAGGCTTGGAGGAGAGCACACCAGGATCTCCTACTCCACATGAGCAGGAAGACGAGCCAAAGAATGAGGAAGAGTAACCAGAGGAGAAAGAGGATGAAGAAATGAAGGATGGGGGAGAAGAAGAGAAGGAGACATCAAAGGCCACCCATGATACTACTCAAGATACAACGCAAACTCCTAATCTTGAGGCTACAATCCCGAGAGGGCCAAGGTCAAGGAGGATGAGTGGAGAACATAGTGCACCACTCATGGGGTATGCTGAGGACACTGGAAAATTTTTCTGTGCCCACTTTCAGAGCACCATAGCACAAAAAGACTTATTTGGCTAGGAGTTTATGGATGAGGACATGGAAATAATGCGCACAAGGAAACAACTCTCATGGTCCATGCACACCCACATGGATGATCCTGACTTTGATGTATGCAAAGAGTCATGTGTATCAAGATAGCCGAGGAAAGCACCTCAGGTAAGGCACATAATAGTAAAGCCTACTGTTATGTCAGATGAACAAGTTAGCAATGCCTTGGTAAAGGTATCTAAGGAGGTTGCAAGAAGAAACATGGACAAGGCCACAACAATCGAGTGTTTGCGCGAGGAGCTAAAGACTCTAGATGCATAAATAGTGCTCCCGACCCAGAAAAGGACTTAGGGAAGAGAAAATATAACACCTTCACAAGATGATGGCGGAGGATATTGAGGTCATGTACTTAAAGCATGCCCGCATCTAGAGTCCAAAGTATCGAATGCAGTTCCTCCGTGATGCATTCTGTTGAAACTTTGGTAAACTTGGTATTGGAAGATGACACCATCAAAATGCCAAAACCAAAGAATCAAGAAGAGGTAGAAAGGGAAAAGGCTGCAGTAATTAGGAAGATTGCAACATACGACGGACTGCTGCAAGCGCTTCAAGAATAATTGAGCAAGGCGTACCATGCCTTAAATATATGCACAAACTTCCTAAGGTGCTAATCAAGGTGAAGACTCTGGAAGAAGATAATGAAGTCCAGAAGGCCATGAAGGATGAGGCCTTGGGCCGCGTAGAATAGTTGAAAATTGTAAAAAAAAAGCATGAGGCCCTGGCAGCAACACAAGAGCTGCACAAGGAAAGATTAGATGAGCTTGGGAAACTCATCGCATGGAAAATGGATCTGCTGGAAAAAATAATGGCTGCAATTTCCAGCATTATGTTGGTACTGCAGAATGAAAAGGGTGAGATTACAAGGGATGAACTGGAGTTCATTGTTGTGGATGTTCCAGAGAAAGCAGAGGAAGCACTTACCGAGTGGCATACCTTAGAGGCCAAGAGGAGTATCCAGATTTGATACTTCCAAATGAGACAGATGGGGTTGCCGCATAAAACATTCATCTTTCATTCAACTTTCAACATTATTTATTCTTTCTGATTCTTTCCATTCAACATTCTTTACTTCAATTTTGGAAATAACCATTGTTGGGGTGATAATGAGATTAGTGTGGGGTAATTTTGATCAGAGAACACTTGACAGAATTCACATAAGAAGTCCACGTGGGAGAATAGGTTGGGTTCAAAGGCATGAAGGGATAGGAAGATCACGCACGTGGAGGTATAGTTCAACATTCAAGACTTAGCCATTTTTTGAGTGTGAAGTATATTTTTAGAAGGTGAGGAAGAGACGTGCGTGCCACACATGGTCTATTTTTAGAGGAACAATTCATAGCACTTTTGCATGGAGACAGTCTAAGAATAGGATTGTCACCTTAGTTAACTGTTAGTAGTCTATAGATAGCACACTTGCATGTGTGGCCGTGTCTCGTAAACAACACGTGACTATTAATAGCATGCGAACCTATTTTTGGAGTAGATAAGCGGTGAAGGGAAAGTCCCCACCCTATATATATGTAGTGAATCACTTTGTAGAAGGGGGATATAATATAGAGATATACAAGAGAGATAGATGTGTGTATGTGACTAGGTAATTGTATCAAATCCATGCACGCATAAGCATTGTATTGCTGTTATTGTAAAAAAACTTATGTGTTAACGTGATTATTAATACATGGAGGATATTGGCTGAATCTGAGTGTCAATCTTGTGTACAATTGAGTAGTGTATGTTCTTGATTTAATCATGAATATCGTGTAAACTTATTCTTTCTTATATCTAGTTCTATATGCACTGTGTAATGATGTATTAGTTATGGATTTATATGATGTAATTTTTCATCATGTTAACATCCTCTAGAACAACCCTAAGGAGGGACTTGGTACCTTTGCGTGCTTTGGGTGAGCGTTCGGATAGACCGAGTGATGTGCCAAAGTGCATCTAGGGTGTTATCCGGTAAATTATAGGCTGCATCAAGAAGGTGCATTTGAATATCTACAATTATCCCCGTTTGAGGAACATAGGAGGTAGAAAGATTCGAGGTATCCATCTCCTGCAAACTAGAATCTCTCAACACCTCCACCAGGTAGACCCTTCTTACAATCAACTAGAATCCTCATACCTATCTTAATGGCCCACCAACCACCTCAACCTCCAAGATAATTTATTTCATGGAATCAAGGGATTTTTCTCATCTTATTAATACCCCCAATGGTGTGAAATCCTATTCTAGTAAATGTGCTAAAGGCGCTTCCCAAATTCAATAGAGAAGACTTCAAAACTCTAGAGGAACACCTCCAAGACATCACAGAGATATGCACGATACATTATATCAGGGAATAGGATGTCACCTTATGGTTACTAGCTGCTTCCCTTAAGGGGAAGGCTCTGATTGGTACCGGTCCCTAACCCCTAATTCTATCGACACTTGGGACCAATTGGGAAATGTCTTGGTAAGAAGATTCAACGAGAAAGGAGATATATCTTCACTCCTACAACAGATCATCAACATCAAGAAGGGTTCACAAGAACTTATGAATGATTTTAACACTAGATTTCATAAAATGTGGCAAAGGATTCCTGTTCTAGCAAGGCCACCTACAAGTATGGCTATTGTTTTTTACTTGAAGGCTCTGAATTTAGATATTTCTGTGATGATTCAATCGTTAGGAGGGGACTCTTTACCACAATCATATGATATTGTGATCCAAGATGAGAATAATTTAATAGATTCCGGTAAGCTTCCCCCAAGAGCCCCTTTGCCAATATACCCCGAAATGGCTCCCCTTCCACAAACATAGGTATCGATCTCTACCCAAGCCCCTGCATCTATATATAATCACCCATCATATCATCTTGTGCCTATCCCCACTACAACGTCATCATATTCTTCTCTTGAGATGGAGGAAGTTAAAAATATCCTCAGAAACTTCTCTAACGAGATAATAAATCTTAAAAGGAATCAGAGCACTTACCTAAGACAAAATTATCAAAGTTATCAGGGTGGTAGGCCTGCCTATCCCCCACAACATCGTAGAATACACAAAGGAAACCGTCACACACTCATCTAACCAACTCGTCCTAGTGCCAACACCACTTGACCATCCCACCCAATAGCAGAAGGGAAATGGTACCCGGCAAAACAATTTGGCAGAAGACCCCAACACATGGTGCTTCCCTTGTAATATTCCTCACATGCCAAGAGACTAGTCCCCAAGGAAATTTATAGCAAAAGGTAGCCAAAAAGATCAAGGGAAGGCTACGATGTTAACACATCAGGACCTTACTAGTTTTGTGGGAGTCCAAATGCGGCCCTTATTGTGCAGATTCAAGGGATGTCCCTAGAGCAAGAAGTAGAGATCACACTAGAGCACGCACTTTTCTCATGGGTAGAAGGAGAGGAATTTGTATTTACAAACAAGGTATATTCTTCCAACCCAGTTCAATATAATTACAACACTCACTTCAAAAAAGGATGATAGAGATGACCGCTCCTATCCCAACTATGACTAGTGGGGCGCAAAAGAGCCTCTAACCATTATAGTATCACTACCGATGGTTGTAAAAGAATCCCCGAGAACTATCTAGAATTAGGGTTCCCTCCATCCTGCAGTTGAAGGAATGAAACACTAGTCACCATCCAAGACATCATCGCTCGGACCGATAAATGTGGTCCAACAACTCAAGAAAGCGCCAACTAACGCATCCTTATGGGATCTTCTAGGAATTCTAGAGAAAAGGAGTTACTTCAAGAAGCAATGAAATCAAATGACGACCCAAACTCCATTGGGAAAGATAAGGAATATGTGAAAATATCCAGTGCCCTAATAGAGGCAAAGGTCTTTAAAATTAGAAGGGAGAAGTAAGTAAACTAAGGCCCAACCCATTTTTTATGAATCTTATAATAGCTAGGAAATTATTGCATAACTCCATGATAGAATCTGGTGCAAACACTACAGTCATGCCCAAAGTAATTACAAACACCTTGGGATTTAAATATGATCCCGTAAGGAAAGGAGTTATGCAACTAGATGGAAAATCATTCCAAACCATAGGAGCTATAAAGGGAATCCCATTGTAGCTTTATTCATGTCTCGAACATAACCGTTCCACAGATATAGTAGTAATTGACATTCTGTTAGTCTTCGGACTATGTTTTTCAGGCTATAACTAGAGAGATTCTCTTTGCTGGATGGTTTTTCATGCTATAACCAGATATGGCTCATGGAAGGAGACCAACATAAGACCAATTTCACAAAAAGTGGGGAACCTTCACATACGCGAAAATGCCATTTGGACTCACAAACGCTGGAGCTACCTTTCAAAGATCCATGGACGTCGCGTTTGGAGTGCTGATCAATAAGGTAATTATTATATACCTAGATGATCTCATGATATTTACCAAGATGATGGAGGATCATTTTGATGCCTTGGAATCCGTATTTGAGAAGTGCCAAGAATTCAAGATCTCCTTGAACCTAAGGAAATGTGTTTTCGGAGTACCCTAGGGAAAACTCTTGGGACACATTGTTTCAAAGGAAGGAATCTCTATTGATCCATAGAAAGAGTTGAAGCCATCCTGGGAATACCCTTACCATTCAATAAGAAAGTGGTCCAATCTTTCTTAGGAAAGATCAATTTTTTAGCAAGTTCATTTCAAAATTTTCCGAGACAATCCTCCCAATCACACTAATGCTCAAGAAGGACCTTAACTTCAAATGGACCGTTGAAGGCTTGTTGTTGCAGACTCACAAAGACACCCTCGGATGCGCATCAGCTTCTAGGTTGATGTTCGTGCATCCAGCAGGTGATTGCACAACATGGAATCCTTTCTCCAAGTGTGGGACTTGTAAAGATGAGAAAGGATTCTCCGTGAGAAGGCCGGTTCCTATTCCTCCTGTTTAGATGCACACAAAAATGCAGAGGGTTTACTAAAACCTAATCTAACTTGTCAAGGAGACAGGGTGAGAAAATGCATAGAATAAAACCTAAACTACGAGGTGATGCACCAAGGAATGTTAAACACTCATTTTGCAAATCTAACACAGACCACATAGATGCAATACAAACACTATGCACAGGTAACCAAACTGCAATAAGAGATCAAAATAACAACAATGAATACATGAGAGGGTTGAGAATCAATCACAAACATATATATATTGCTCAAGAGTTGATACAGTACATTGCAGTGGCTAAGAGGCAAAAACTGGCATTACAATCCATATGGGAGGTTTGAAAAGCTCCACAAATTCTCTTGCAAGGTGGAAGAAGGGAGGATGCAAAGCAAGAATGTCCGACCTCTAAAAAGGGCTCCTCTTTACAATATATATGAAGAAATGAGGGGGAAGAGAGAGGAAATCCAGAATCTACCCCAACCACTTCTTGGTAGCATTTAAAATCATCTCATTATGATCCAAGCGGCAGATCCTGGCAAAACGACGGCCGCCTAACAGAGCGGCGAGTATCCGTATCATTGAAGTTAGTTGTTGAAGCATTACACACGTCAGAGATGTTTTCTTAATTTCTCCTCCAAACTACACTAAAATGCAATATTGACCATAGAATCATGTAGAGAATTTCAACATCTTTCCATTGATATAAAGAACGTGCAAATCCGAGCTCTGGATCGAAAGATATGACGATCTGAAGATTTAGGGCACAAAACAGGTGAAAACGAATTTTAAATTTCTTTTCCCACGCTCTGCCATCTGGACGACACGTGGCGGGCTCTAGTTCACTGAGCAATTACCTCTCTCCACCTTTTCGTGGGATTTTCTTGTGGGCCCCTTAAACTTGGACATGTGGCACTATTTCATTGGTTTGGATCAGTGCTCGAAAACTCACCCTTTGACTTTTGGACCTTTTTCCTTGATGACATGTGTCATGCTGTGATTCGTCCACGGGCTGCTGATTTTCGCGTCCACCGCGTCTTTTTGTCCCGGATGTCCCGGTGCTATCTCGGGAAAAATTCTTCCGATCTACCCAAAATGGGCTTCCACGTCCCTTTCTCGCTAGTGACACGTGGCGTTATCTCGATTGGCTTTCGGCTCCTTCGGCTATCCGCGTCCCCAAGCGTCCCTTTGTCCCACTTGTCCTTGTGCTAAAATTTCTGCTTTCGGCCGAACCGCCGGTTCACATCCTCCGCGTACACTTGTTCCAAATGTTTAGTATGAAAGTTCTCCATTTCGCCGATCCGGCAGGCTTTGTGTCCTCAAAGCCCAAATGTCCCGAGTAGTTAGCCGTTTTTCTTCTCCTCGGCCGAACCGCCGCGCCCCGTCCCCGACGGCCTGACTGCCCCGGTGCTGAACTCCCCATTCCGGCCGATCCGGCCGGCCTCCGTCCTTCGCGCACTCTTGTCCCACTTGTCCCTTTGCTGTTTGGGCCGCCTGTAGGCTTTTCGGCCGATCTGCGCCTTGGCGTCCCAAATGTCCCAACTGTTCTAGAACAAGGACTTAGCCGATTTTCACAATTTTTCCTGAATCAATCTACTTGCTTGAACTCGAAAACTCGATGCATGTTATCAAATTAACTCTAGGGGTGAAATTTGGATAACAATTTGGTGACTTTTCTGGGGTCATCTGCCTGCTAGATGAAAAGACCAGTTGCCCTTTTTGCGATCCATTGGGCATGGAGTCATAAGCAATGACCTGAAATGAGCCTGATACTACAACTCCCTCCACGAGAGCCCGCTGAACTGTAAAACTCAATCTAGGAGCAACAAAACCTATGCCAAAGCACTTAGGGAAACTGAAACCTAACTACAACAAGACAATGTGCATACGCACTTAGAGGAATTGAAATCTAGGCTAATATTTACAAGGGTGAACCTTTTACTTTCAGTAGCAATGTTTGAGATAGATTCCATTTACTGGAATCTATAGTTCTTCACCGTCCAATGAGGCCAATTGGAAAGCATTGCTACTCTTGCACTTTGTGACCATGTATGGGCCACTCCAAATGGCATCAAATTTTGAATGCCTTCCCGGTTTTGCTCTGTCCGCATCCCATTTCAACACTAGATCTCCAACTTGAAAAGATCTATCTTTGGCCTTCTTATCAAAGGTCTTCTTGATCAAAGCTTGATCCTTTTCCATTGCTTGGGATGTCTGATTTCTGATCTCTTGCAGCTCCATCAACTCTGCATACCTCACCTCCATGGGTTCAAATTCAAGTAACTCCAGTTGCTTCATGAGTTCCAATGTTGGCAATTCAAGTGACATGGGCAAGATTGCCTCTCTTCCATAGACAAGCCTGAATGGAGAGTTGCCTGTGGATCTTTTGGGAGTGATCCTATCAGCCCATAAGGCTGATTTCAGCTTGGTTTGCCAAGACCTCTAATTCTCATCAAGAGTTCTCCTAATGATCTTCAACAAGTTCTTGTTTGTAGACTCGGCCTGGCCATTACCCTGAGGGTAATAGTTCGATGAAGTGCTCAAGTAAATACCGTTCTTGACAGCCCACTCAGTCACCTTAGATCCAATGAATGCCAATGCATTATCAGAGATTATTGTGGCAGGTACACCAAATCTGGTTGTTATTCCCTCATAAAAGTCTAGGATGCTAGACTCATTTACCTCTTTGAGTGCTACACGTTTCATCCCATTTGGTGAAGTAGTCTGTGGTCACAAAATCCATTTATGCCCTTGGCTTGAATTGGGGTTAATGACTCCAATGAAGTCCAAACCCCATTGCATGAATGGCTGGTCAACCGAGATTGGATGCAATGGAAGGGCAGCAAACTTCTCTTTTCCCGTGAAGAACGCACAATTCTTACACCTCTTGATCCATGCATAGCAATCATCAAGATTTTAGGCCAATAATAACCAGCCTTCATGATTTTTAGAGCTGTCACTCTTGGTGCAAAATGGCCACCACTGGTCCACCATGAAACTCTTCCAACACCCTTTGAATCTGATCTCGTGCTAATGCATCTTAAGAAAGACTCCATTCACGTCTTTCTTGAACAAAACTCCATCAACAATGGCGTGCGGAACAACCTCGCAACCTGAAGTGTCTCCTTTAGGTCTTGTTCATCTCCGGATGGCATAGGCTGTGCTTAGGAAGTGCATAATATCTTGGGTCCAGCGAGGAATGGGGAAAGCATTGTCTTCTTCATGATTGCCGCTTGGCTCATGGCTGTCTGGATCACAAACAGCCTCTTCTTCATTGCATACTTCCTTTTGCTTCCCTAAAACCAGCTGCTCACACAGTCCTTTCCCTCTTACCAGCTTGGTGATCTTGATCTCAATGTCATACTCCATGACACGGGTGATCCAACTTGCCCTTTTCTCATTCAAATCTTTGTTGAGGAGGAAGTCCTTAACTCCAGCATGTGAGACCAGCAACTGGACTTTGTTGTTTGAGATTAAATGCTTGAATTTCTTCAAGCTTCTGATTACTGTAAGTACATGCTTTTCAATAAAAGAGTACCTCACCTCATAGTCATCTAGACTCTGGTTGAAGAAGGCAATCGGCTACTCATCATTATCTTTGTTCTGCTGTACTAGAATGGCAGAAATAGTGTCATCACCTCTGAATGCATAGAGGATGAAATCCTTGGAGAAGTTTGGGTTGATGAGAGTTGGTGCCTGAGAGATAGCTTCTTTGATTGCTTCAAAACTCTCCTTGCCTTCTGCTGTCCACTTAAAAGCCATGCTCTTCTTTAACATTTTGGTGATGGGCTTGACAAGGGCTGCAAAATCTGGGATAAACCTGCGAACAAAGTTGATCCTTCCCAAGAAACTTTGAAGAGCCTTCTTGTGACTTGGCAATGGTAGTGCTCTTATGGCTTCAACTCTCTCTAGATCAATTGCCAGTCCCTCTTTCGAGACAATATGGCCAAGGAGTTTTCCTTCATGTGCAAGAAAGATGCACTTCTTGGGGTTCAAAGACACTCAAAATTTCTACACCTCTCAAACACTTGCTGAGGTGAAAGAGATGGTCTCTGCATTCTTGGAGAATACGGTGATGTCATCAAGGTATATCAGCACTATCTTGTTGATCAAGCCCTTGAACGCCATGTCCATTGCCCTTTGAAAGGTAGCACCAGCGTTTGATAGCCCAAATGGCATCTTCTTGTAAGCATACGTGCCCCATTTAGATGTGAAGGCTGTCTTGAATTGGTCCTCTTCTTTTACCATCACCTGATTATACCCTGAGTAGCCATCTAGGAGAGAGAATCTCTCGAACCGGATACTACTTGCAGATTTGCTCCATGGAAGGGAGTGGATAATGATCCTTGAGAGATGCCCTATTGAGGTCTCGGAAGTCCACACACAACCTGATTTCTCCGCTCTTCTTCCTGACCGGAACCAAGTTAGCAACCCAGCTTGAGTGCTTGATCGGGAATATAATGCTTGCCTCTATTAGCTTATTTAGCTCTTTCTTCATCAGAGGCTCAATGTGAGGGTTGACTGTCTCTCCGCCTGGTGGGCTTAGCATCTGGATCCACCTATGGTATGTTGTGCCAAATTTGGATTGAATCCTCTCAAGTCTTCATAGCTCCAAGCGAAGACATCTGGAAATTCTTGGCAAAGCTGAACAAAATCAGATTTCTCTTGTGAGGTACTTACTTTGCCAATCTGCAATGTTTTGCCTTCTTCCACTAAAATAGGCTCTGAATCCTCACCCTTTACTTGAATGTTTGCCTTCTCCTTCCGGAACTAATCATTCGGGTTGAAGATTGACTCCAAGGTTATGAGGCCTTTTGGTAATTTGTTAGTTCTCAACTGCACCACTTGGTCACCATACTGCTGATGCAACTTGTCTTGATTCCTGGCAGAGAACTCAGCTTCTTCTTGTAGGAAATTGACGATTTGCTGGTCATTCTCAAACACTTGCCAACCGACATTGTTATCCGGCATCAAAGTCCTCACAATCACGTGGATGTTTGGTCTGTACCTTGTCTTGTTGAATGTTTTTCGTAATGTCAAAGGCTGCCCCTCTACCGCTGCAAGCTTTGTCAACAGCCTTGATTCTCTTTCCCGGGAATGGATTCGATGCCAAAACCTTCAAAATCTTCCATGAGGTCCCACACCCTGTTCTTGTAGCACTGAGTAGATAATTCTTGGCAAAGATGCCGTCCTTGACCTGATTTACAATCAATTCACTGTCCCCAAAGACTTGTAGATTCTTTATTTTTCTCTTGATTGCCCAATGCATCCCTTGCACCCTTTCAAGCAAGCAGTGTTATTGGAGCATGTAAATTGAAATCTAAAAGCTGAATAGTACTTTATTCCTTGAGGTGAAACAAGCATGGCTCCACCTCCTGCACCTTTCCTACTCCTTGATCCGTCAAAAAATAGCTGCCATACCTCGTTGTCATCATTATGGCTTGGCTTGGTGATGCTAGGAACAGGTCGATTTTCTTCGTGTATACAATAGACTCCCAGATCAGATTCTTCTACTTCTTGATAGGGATCAAAAGCATGTATCTTGTTTGCCCATTCATCAAGAGTTAGGTTCAGGATACTTCCAACCTTGGTGTCAGCCTCATCAGTACTAGGGTGATCTTCTTGATCAAATGCTGAGCAATTGGCATTAAGCTGACTTGGGGTGTAATGCTCAATATGGAAGTTTGCAATGGGTTCGGACCTAATTGTAGCCTTAGTTCCATACCTTGTTCTAAACAGCATGTGAGACCAATCAGCAGACAAATACCCTCCAATCTTGGCTGTGAAGTCCCTTGACAAGCAAAGGGCAAAGAGTGGTGGAAGGTCTATGATTGATACATCTTGTAAGACAACAACATTTGGACATGCATGCAAGGTAAGACTCAAGTTTTTAATCACTCCAACTATTGCTATTGATGTCCCATCCAATTGCACTACTCCTTTAGATATCACTTCATATTCGAGACCCAACTGATCAGCTATTTGCTTGGGCATCACGGAGCTACTTGCCCCGGAATCAATCATGCAATTGTGTACTAGTTTATCCCCAATGATTAATGAAACATAGAAAGGAGGGGGCTTCAACATTTTACCTTGTTGTCCTCCATGACTTCCTTCAGGCTGGGCAGCATTTGTAAGCACTTTGTCTTGCATCTGAACCCACTGATTCGAAATTGTCCAATCCTTCATGGTAGCTTGCAGCAGATCTCTTTGGCCTGGGATAGATAGGGATTCCCACATTGATATGTTAACGTTTGTCTTCTTCATCTGATCAATGATACTGAATGGTGATGAAGAATCTCTCTGCTGTCCTTTGGTTTGCACGTTTACTCCCTGCACGTGGGCAGCAACAAATTATTTGAGTTGGCCTAGGGACTGCTTTCTTGGCTGTCCTTATGCATTTGAAATCGGACTCGCTTGCCAATCATTTGTGGAGCCATGGAAGGTTGTGGATTGGCTGGGATTAACGGATGTTCTTCACCCAAATTTCTCCTCTTTGACCTTGTGTTGATGCAACACCTTGAGAGATCGCCGATTCATGCCACAAAATCTTCTGCTTGCCGCCACCAATGTGGTGTCATTTGGGGCTGATTGCTGTTGGAATGTTTCTGGTTGTTGGCTGTTTCCTTGACTGCCCTCACCCTCCACACCGGTAGTTGTCACCATCAATGCTTGATTGAGAGCACCATTGAAGCACATGGATTGGTTATGAGGCTCGTTGCATGGAAAGCACCAATCATATTCCTGGGCAATGTTATTCTGTGTTGGCACTAATGCCTTGGAGGCAGATATGGCATTTGGATTATAGGGCTGGAATGGTCTATTGGCAGGAGGCCTTACTTGGCTTTGATTTTGATTCATATTTGCAGCTGGATTAGGTGGTCTTTGTGGTTGGTATGGCTGCCTATTAGGCTGAGCTTGGGGTTGATAGGAAGGTCTGAAACCTTGGGCTTGCTGCCTCTTGAGAGTAACCAGCTCATTGCCTAGGTTTTGCAACTGTTTCATGACCTCTTGAAGCTCATTTGGGGCACTTGGAGATGAAGTGGAAGCTTCATTTGAACTCTGGTTTCTAGGGGTGGGAACAGGAGCCAAAGTGGGTGCTTGACTAGTGCTTGGATTTTCTAAGTTTGGATACAAGGGCATGGGAGGCCTAGGAGCCGCTTTTACACACTTGAATAAGACAGTTTTCGGCTCTAATGGAAATGCTATAACCCATAGGGATTGTTGTGCCTCCCATGGATTGAATTAACATAGAAATATCAGAATTCAAAGCTTTAAGGTAATATAGAAAAGCACCTCTTGTTGTTGGCCTGAATGCCACTGGAATCCTATCCCAAGACCTTTGAAATCTGAAGTTGAAATCAGTCAGCTGCTCATTGGGGACTCTCTTGATAGTTGTTAGCTACTCCAAAAGAGACAAGTTGTCTCCCTTCTCTCTAAATTGCTCGTGAAGTGCAATGCACAGCTGATTCCAGTTTGTGATAGAACCAGCCCCAAGGCTCCTAAACCATTGTAATCCTTTACCCTTGAATGAAGATGCCAGTAATTTGACAGCTACTTGCATTTCATCGATTTCATGGATTGCACAAAGGTTAGCAATATCTTTAACATGATCACCTGGAGTAGTCTGATTTTCTCCAGTGAAGTAGGGAATGTTCTTCAAGGCTGCAATAGGAACTGGATGTTGTGCATTGAGAGCAAGTGGGCTGCTGCCTGTGAAGTTGATGTAGGGATTGTTCTGAGCCATTCTAATCGGTCTTAAAGCCCTTGTATACTGAATGAAAGGCCTGTCAGGTGGAGGAGTTGAGAGAGTTCTATTTGGTGGAGATGGAGACCTTTGAATCCTTCTTCCTCTTTGCCTTCTTCTTGGAGATAGCTGCAGGTATTCAAACGGCACTTCTTCTTCTCCAGCTCTTGACCTTGTGGTGATTCTTCTCATGAGTTTTCAGGCCTGCACTACTGAAACCAGTTGATTCTTCCCCTTGGAGTTGCCAGATATGCAAATAATAGCTCTTATAAGCAAGAAAACTGCAGCAGATGCATATCAACTTTGCTGCAATAAAAATGAGACCTCTAGTGTCCCACCGGGCATGCCAAAACTGTTGTTGCAGACTCACAGCACCCCTGGATGCAGATCAGGCTTCTAGGTTGATGTTCAGGCATCCAGTGTGATTGCACAACATGGAATCCTTTCTCCAAGTGTGGGACTTGTAAAGATGAGAAAGGATTCTCCAGAGAAGGTTGGTTCTTATTCCTCTGTTCAGATGCACACAAAAATGCAGAGGGTTTACTAAAACCTAATCTAACTTGTCAAGGAGACAGGGTGAGAAAATGCATAGAATAAAACCTAAACTACAGAGGTGATGCACCAAGGAATGTTAGACACTCGTTTTGCAAATCTAACACAGACCACATAGATGCAATACAAACACTATGCACAGGTAACCAAACTGCAATAAGAGATCAAAATAACAGCAATGAATACATGAGAGGGTTGAGAATCAATCACAAACATATATATATTGCTCAAGAGTCGATACAGTACATTGCAGTGGCCAAGAGGCAAAAACTGGCATTACAATCCATATGGGAGGTTTGAAAAGCTCCACAAATTCTCTTGCAAGCAGGGAAGAAGGGAGGATGCAAAGCAAGAATGTCCGACCTCTAAAAAGGGCTCCTCTTTACAATATATATGAAGAAATGAGGGGGAAGAGAGAGGAAATCCAGAATCTGCCCCAACCACTTCTTGGTAGCATTTAAAATCATCTCATTATGATCCAAGTGGTGGATCCTGGCAAAACGGCGGGCTGTCTAACAGGAGCGGCGAGCTGTCTGCTGCATTGAAGTTAGTAGTTGAAGCATTACACGCGTCAGAGACGTTTTCTTAATTTTCTCCCCCAAACTACATCAAAATGCAAGATTGACCCTAGAATCATGTAGATAATTTCAACAGCTTTCCGTTGATATAAAGAACGTGCAAATCGAGCTCTGGATCGAAAGATATGACGATCCAAGATTTAGGGCACAAAACAAAGTAAAACGGATTTTTAAATTTCTTTTCCCGCACTCTGTCATCCGGACGACACGTGGTAGGCTCGTTCACCGAGAAATTCCCTCTCCACCTTTTCGCGGGATTTTCTTGTGGGCCCCTTAAACTTGGACACGTGGCACTATTTCATTGGTTTGATCGGTGCTCAAAACTCGCCTTTGACTTTTTGGACCTTTTTCCTTGACGACACGTGTCATGCTATGATTCGTCCCACGGCTGCCGGATTTTTGCGTCCACCGCGTCTTTTTGTCCCGGATGTCCCAGTGTTATCCAGGACAAATTCTTCTGATCCGCCCAAAATGGGCTTCCACGTCCCCTTTCTGCCAGTGACACGTGGTGTTATTTGATTGGCTTTCGGCTCCTTCGGCTATCCGCGTCCCATGCGTCCCTTTGTCCCACTTGTCCTTGTGCTAAAATTTCTGTTTCTGCCGAACTGCCGGCTCAAGGTTTCTCCTCTGCGTACACTTGTTCCAAATGTTTAGTACGAAAGTTCTCCATTTCGGCTGATCCGGTGGTTCGCATCCTCAAAGCCGAAATGTCTCGAAAGCGCTTAGCCATTTTTCTTCTCCTTCGGCCGAACCGCTTTCCGCGTCCCTCGCGTCCCAATGGCCCGACTGTCCTGGTGCTACAATTCCCCGTTCCGGCCGATCCGGCCGGTTCGCGTCCTTCGCGCACTCTTGTCCCACTTGTCCCTTTGCTTTGGGCCGCCCGTAGGCTTTTCGGCCGATCCGCGCCTCAAGGCGTCCCAAATGTCCCGACTATTCCTGAACAAGGACTTAGCCGATTTTCACAATTTTTCCCCGAATCAATCTACTTGCTTGAACTGAAAACTCGATGCATGTTATCAAATTAACTCGGGGTGAAATTTGGATAACAAGGCTGTCAGGAATTTGAGGTAATTAAGGGGGCTATCGCATCCACCCTCATACTACACAACCCCGACTTCTCAAAGGATTTCATCATGTATGTATATGGGAGTGAGCATAGCATAGCATCTATGTTGACACAGAAAGGAGAGTCTCAAGGAGAGGAACATCCGGTTGCCTTATTTTCAAAAACTCTCCATGACTATGAAACCAGGTATAAATTTGTAGAAAGACAAGATTACACTATAGTCAAGGGTCTAAGAAATTCAGGCACCTTGTCACCCATAGTAGAATCAAGGTTATGGTGGCACACTCTAGCATCAAGGAATATATAACAGAGGGTGAGATAACAGATAAAAGAGCTAACTAGATCACTAAGATCTTTGAATATGACATTGAGATAAAGCCTACAAAGCTAGTATGGGGAAGGGGCCTATGCCAATATCTTACACAAGACCCCATGCCCCTGACTAATGACGAGCCCAAGAAGATACTCTATATCTAAGAAAGTGACTCTAATAGTGGGTCTCGGATAGGATCCGCTTCATGCAGACATGGAAATACCCAAGCCATCTCCCTCTCAAAAGAGAAGGTACTATAGGAAACATGGATCCAAGTTCACCATGATTGACAATTTCCTTTTCAAAATAAACTTTAATGGGATCTTGCTCAGGTTCCTAGAGAATGAAGAAGTTGAAAGGATCTTACATGAGTTGCACCATGGGAGCTCGGAAGCCATTTTTCTACCCAAACCACAACTATAAAAATCCTGCAAGCAGGGTACTTTTAGCCAAGCCTGTTCATTGGATGACAAGTAGAAACAAATAGATGCAGGATTTGTCAAGTTTATATGGGCTTCCAGAGGAATGTAGAATTACCTCTTAACCCCATCCTAATTGAGGAACCATTTGCATAATGGGGTCTAGACTTCATCGGTATGGTCAACCCAACTTTGAGCACTAAGCACAAATGGATCCTCACTGCAACCAATTACTTCACCCGATGGGTGGAAGCAATTCCACTAAAAGAGGCCACCGAGAAAGCGATCCTGGAAACTCATACGTAATATCACTACCAACTTCTGACGCTCCGCACGATTATATCGATGCATGCTAAGGCCTTTTATGGGCCAAAGTATCTGACTTCATTGTAAGGCATGGGATCTATCTGAAAACATCCTCCAATTATTACCCATAAGGAAATGGTCTGGCAGAATCCACTAACAAAAATCTGATCAAGCTCATAAAAAGGATGGGAAATGAGCATAAGAGGTTGTGGCATGAACATGTCAAAACAACCTTATGGGTTGATCGAATCACACCTAAATAGATCCTGAAAGCCTCACCATATGAGATAGTTTACAGGAAAAGCGTTGTGATGCCGATTACCCTAGAAATCCCTGCATTACAACTATTAAAAAAATTGAGATAGAGGAAAACGGGGCAATGCAAGTAAGACTCACCGAGATCTAGGAGAAGTAGGAGGCCGCTCATGAAACCATGATCAACCGCCAACAGTGGTGAAAACCCGCATTGGAATCATAATTCCAAGTTAGTACTATGGTTTTGAAATGGGATGCAAGGGCTTCAAGCCTAAATCACGAAAAGTTTAACCCCTTATGGACAAGACCCTTCAAAATCAAGTGCATGCAAGCAACACAACACTTTCAAACTTGAGACCATGGAAGGTGACCCCTTAGCGATTCGATAAATGAGATTCACTTAAATCCTTTCCATTGAGTCTCTTCATTTGAAGTATTGTATCATATGTATAGCTTTTTCTTTTCCTCACCTTTTGCCTTGTTTTTTTTTTGCCCCTTTCAATAAATGTCTCGGACATGTGTCCCTCATGGACACCCTTTCCTCTTTTTGAAGTTTTGGAGGAAGTGCATCTTCCTAATTTTCCCAAGTTAATGATCCAACATATTTCTAAGATATTTGGGGAAAAAGATCAAAGAATTGATGTAAAATCTCTCGGAAAACGTAAAGTTTGGCACTTAGGGTCATTAAATAAAAAGGGTTGTTATATGATGTGACTCTATATACGCGAAGCCATTACTCTACATAAGTTAAGGTGGTTATTTAAGACAAGCTGGGCATCCAAAAAATTCATTTCAAATGCTAAGAGTTTTCCACCCAGCCTCCGAGTTTCGAGTAGACAAAAATCGAGCCTTCTCCTAGTCCTGAAATCTGCCATGGTGACTTCCAGCTCTACACCACAAGTGAAGTCTTATGCAGGGAAACATGCACCCCCACACCCTCTTCACCCAAGGTTGAGGTTCCCTGATGGGGGATCACGGTTCAGTGACCCTTCCATAGTTTCAGACTTTGCCGACGATGTCTTTGACCATGTTCTCAAAAAAAAGCCCAAAGCTCTGAGGGAGGTAGCCCACACCAGGTTTCTTAACATGGGGAATTCTAATTCTTTTGGCTCAATAATTTGGAGCACAACACTCACTCAATATATGGTGCCTCTCGTGCACCCATACTCATAGATCGTACAAATGTGCGCAAGCTATTTCAATATTGACACCAATGTCATCTAGGGCAGAAGCATAAAGGTGGTCATAACACATCAAGCTATTAGATACATGTTGGCCCTAGTCTACGACCCAACAGCCAATTTCTATAACATGGCCAAGCTCCAAAACGTTTAGGCTCAATGCCAAAACAAATCTTTGTTCCTCGATAGGGAGTTAAGACATACATATTCAGGCGGTTCAGGAACCGCAGGATTCCCCATTCCCTAAAGTCACCAATGGTGGATTCTCAAGATGCATGCTCCATGTTAAAATTCATTTTCAGATAGAAATGTCAATGATTGGAAAATAGTGACCCTGCTCGTAATCATTTCCATGAAGAAGGAACAGACGTACCATTTTGACTTTGCCCCAAAGTCATTTTGGAGTCTATTTGTGAGTAGTTAACCATGTTCCCGAAGAAGCTCAACCTTTAGGTATTCCTCGTATTTGTTCCACCTCATTTTATATTAGAATTCCCAGTACCTCATCCAGTACATGGCTCTAACGCTATGGGATGCGGAGGTAGACCCCTAAAATATCATTCCAGTGTTCGCTTGGACTCATGTGTTGTCCCGCTTGTTGGATATATATGAAATTTTTAACTCTTTTGTGGAGCCCCTCCTACACGAATTTGAACCAAAAGGGGTCAACAACATAATTAATAGATTTATTCGGTCAATAACATAATTAATTAATAGATTTATGTGATTATTTTTTTGGGGTAGGACATTCTATGGTTTGGCTGTATGGTTTCTTAGAAGAATCCTTTATGCTCCCGAGGGTCCTCACAACACGGGTGGTGGGTCTTGAGATAACCAGGCAGTTGGTACTCCTGGATGTTGAATTTTTCTTTGGTTAAAAAAATAAGGCACTCTTTGACCTCCCCTTGAGCAAGGGAGGAATTATTATGACTAAACCTAAGGCATAGCATTTTCTCACAAAAAAATTGGCTTCCTATAACTTCTCCTTAATTTAGGACTCATGGAGGTATGGAGCAGACAGGATTATGGCCTCCACTTTAATTAGAAATAAATTTTCGATTCCTGCTAGTAGGAGTCTAGGAAATGTTTTGAATACAGGTGGTCCCCTCAGGCAGAGTCACCTAAAATGTTCATCGAGATTAGTGAAATTCAAATTCCAAAGTGGGATTCATTCCACCCAAATCCACACAGTATGACCCCACCCACACAATGACACAAAGACTCGGAGAAGCCATGAGTAGAAAGGACTGGAGCACATAAAATATTGAAGCCTATTTGAAGTATAGGTAGGAGATCGAAAAAACCACCCTCAATTTTGAGGGTGTATCCAGTGACGAACAATGGGAGGAGTTTTGGGATGTGGATCATGGGTCCGACATGGAGAGTGAGGAGACAATGACAATCACCAAGGAGAGGCCCACGAGAGCTACCGTAGAGTCCTTCGGGCTCTCTCAACAGCAATTGCCAGAACATCCCATGTCCTCCACTTCTCAGCAAGATCCTTCAGTTTAGACACCCATGCCATAGCTCACATCAGTTCCCAACATAGGAACCTAGTGGAGAGGAATCGGTGTTGGGCCCCCACACAAAAAGTTAAAGTCGGTTGAGACACCTGTATTTTCTCCCCCTCTCCCTCCTCCCGGGGATCCTTTTTCAATCTCCTCCTCTACCACTATTTTCCCTTTCAGGGGGTATCCCCTTATCACTCACCCCATCCCAGATACTCCCTACTCTCAGTGCTCCCTTTCAATATCCTCCTCCACCACCATTTTCCCCCGTGTGGTGACAGCCCTTCTTTTGAATCTGCAACCTCACATCCTCAACCACCTGTTACAATCCCATATGGTCTGCCACCTGGGTTCCCTTTCACAGCGGGGTCGTCCCTTCTCACTCATAATTTTTAAGTCAAGTTGAAGCAGCCAAAGTGAATCGAGATAGCAAAAGGACAAAGTAAAAGAAGAAGAAATGTTGGTAGGAGTGACGAAGCATATGTGTTCATACTATGACCATCAACAAAGTTCCTTGACTATCACACGGTTAGTCCCCTAGGTTTCCAAACCCGCAGAGCAAATGCAACCCGACAACTATTTTATTAGTGATGTCACACTCAACCTTGCAGATTTCCGCCTCATGATAAGGTCAAGCTAATGAACAAAACTATTGTTATAATCACGAAAGACTACCTCAAGCTCAAAACCAGCTCAAAAAGGCACAAACTAGCCTCTCGTCAGAAGAAAGCACTGTGGCCAACCAACAAGCCAAGATTAAAGGAAAAGGAAAGGAGATCAAATAGCTCTGCAAGGAGTTTAAGGAAAATCACCACGTTCGAAGCCATAGCCAATTTTCTCTCATAGGAGAAAAGATCCCTCCAACAAGAGGTTGATTCAAGAAAGGTGGAGGTGGCTACACTCTGTAAAGTTGCATGTCGTTAAAGAAGATAAGGGTATCTTCCAGATAAGATTGAAATCATCTAAGGACGCAGCAAGGACTTGACTCGTAGATTGGGATAACAACCCCGAAAGGGGGAATTATAACATTGGTGCGGAAGGTATATGCATCTTGCTATGAATGAATTACCACCATGACAATGAATCTATCCAATGCACTTGGATTTATATCTGATCCACAGGGTTATGCTCAAATGTGGAGACCACAACCTTCACCATCAGCAGTGTCATATCCGCCAAGGTCCTCGAATCACTACTACTAATTCGAAACTTTATTATTCTTTTGAATCCACCCTACAAGGGTCCAAAATCATAGATAAGTGGGTGATTGTTGTGAAGATCAACAAGATCTTGAGATGTAACAAAGCATCCATCAAATGCTAGAATATCCTGACCCATCTCCGATAGGGGATCAAAGAGTGGAAGTAGAGTATCAATGAATTGGTTCAATTAGGATTCCCTACCCCTTCCCCAATGACTCCATAGTTCTATCAAAGGACCAAATTCAGCAGCTATTGATCACCAAACGATAAGATAAGATTGTCTTTCAATATTTAAAAGAGATCTCAAGAGTCACCGAGGTGGAATCCACCTAAACCAATCGTATGCTTGAGTTCCATTTACACGCAATAATGAAGAGTCTCCAAACCTTTAATCACATAGAGATAATCGAGATTGATCGAGCTTTACGGGTCTTGCAGTGAAGAACGTACCCTATAGAGGTGGAATGGCTAGGATATCGAGCTTCTTTACAATAACTTTGAGTGGCATTTCGTAATCCACATTTTGAATTTTGAGGCAGAGAGGATTGTCGGATCCTTCCATGACTGACACAGAGTCCCTTGGTGAGTTGCCAATAACTGTAGAGTTTTTTTTGTGAGGCTCTTTTACCGGCCACTGCCTTTGTCTCTTTGGTGCTAGTTCTTTTTTTTTGTTTGTTTGAGCCCAAATTTGGCTAAGTATGGAGCTGAATGCAAAAGATATCCACATGTCCCTTTGGTGCACTTGGGGCATAATGCGAGAAAGGAATGTTCTCAAACTTGTGTCGCACCGCCCACGTGTCTTAGGAACAATAAAGTTACCTAGGTGGATTAAAAATTCAAAGATACAAGAAAAAAATCACAGGGGTCTCCACGTGTCACCCGAGCGCAATTTCAAATAAAGAGAGAAAAGGAATGTTCTCAAACTTACATAGGACCATCCACGCGTCACCCGAAATAGATTTGAGACAAAGCCCCGGAAAGGTCCTCAAACTAAGCTCGTGAGCTCCAAGTGGTAGGGAATAATTATCACCAACCAAAGGAGCACAAGGCTTGGGAGTTGGATGAATTAAAGGTGATCATAAATATCATAGATAGGAAGTTGAGATCTTTCCCAAAAATGAAAGATTTTGTAGGAAAATTAAATACCGCGGTGGAAGATCTGATTCTAGACATTGAAACAAGAGCCAAGGGGGTCTATAAAGGAATGTTCGATCTAGAAACAAAGGAGGTGGGAATAGAAAAAGAAAGACACCAAAATTGTGAAAAATAATTTTAGGCTTAGTTATTGTGTTTGTTAGCCTTAACAAGGCTCTATTGTAGAAGAAAGTTGTAATATGTGCCGTATTGGCCTTATGTATTATTTTCTCTATAAATAAAGGGCTCTTGTTCTGTGCATTTTAGCTCTCAATAGTCTCGTGTCCTTCATCCATTATTGCTGGTAGTTTTTAGATAAATGTTGAATATCTATCATGCTATATGCCCTTGGGTTTTCTATATGCATCTATCATCTACATATAATTATGTTTTACACCTTCTCAACCTTTGATAATTCAAGATACTTCTAAAAATAGTAGACCATGCTAAACACTCTTCGAATATTCTAACAATTTTTCAGAATCTATCTTTGTGCCTTTTAAAATAAGTTTCGGCATATCGCCTTAGTTAGTTTTGCACTTTGTTTTATTTTTCCTCTAACCCTTACCTTGCACCAACATAGAAGAGCCAACTTCTATAAAACTTAGAGGTTATCTTAGGGGAATGTCCCACATCCCTAAGGTATCCCATGACTTTGATGGTTCATCTACAAAGATAATCATCAACAAGACCCCCAACAACATATTCACGCTTTTCACCATGCATGTTACTTGATATCCCACGACCAAGACTTAATGCTGAGAACATTCCCCATGTCCCTCATTAGTCCTACTTTAGACTGGTATAATAGCATTCCACAACACTCTCTATTTTCCTTTGCACAACTCTTCTTAGATCATTTCTCCATAAACATAGCTCGCAAAATCACTATCAACGATCTATATGCCATTAGAAAATTTGAAGATGAATCCGTAGCTAATTTCGTCACATTGTTGGAGGGGTGTTACCAATCAATTATCCTTCACATTGCCACCAACAGAATTGATCAAAATTTTCTATCGTTCTTGTGCAAAACATATTTCATCCACCCTACAAATCCAATCATTCCACACTTTTGATGAGGCTTTTACCATGGCCCGCAAACTCGAATTACGTGCTCTAGAAGATGGTCAAGTGAAGCTTCACCCCAAGAAACCAAAATGGAATTCCCATCTAAATCAATATCTAGTTGGGATAAATTCAAAATAGCTGCAAATGCCATCATAATCAAATTTGCTCCTAAAGAAAATCCCGTACGAAACACAATCGTCAACAATGTAACTACACACTTATAGAAGAAACCTATAGTGAATTATTTTTCAAACTACTTACTTCCAATGTTATAACACTTCAACCCATTTGACCTATCGACGTATCAGTGTCAAAGCCCATTTAGTACCATGATAATGACTATTGTAAGTTCCATAGGGTCAATGGAAACAATATAGAAATATGTCACACATGTAATGTCCTTCAGGACTTGATTGATAAAGGCGACCTTCAATTCTGAATGCTCCTCCTAACCAAAATCTTGACATATTCAAACAACCTTTCCCGAATCACTCCTCATCTTCTGAATCACCACAAACAAACATGGTACACACCATCAACATGATAACAAAAGTTGACCCCACTTCCCACCATTTTATCGGAAGCAACAAGTGAATTAACATTAGAAACTAATAGGCCAGAATGGTGATTATAGAGTCTCCTCTTATCGAGACCAATATCCAAAACACTCCTACACCCTTGTCATCCAATAACCCAACACCTACTGTAATCAATACTGAACTTGAAAAACATACACCGATTAAACCACCACTTACTTGCTAAGCCCATTTCCACACCAACGCCGATTATGCTTCTATATCCATACTTAAATCTACCCTTACAATATCACCCGCACTTAAATCCAAATTTGTAGACATAACTATGGTACCACTCGAAACATTCTTAGCTCAACCTTCTCCACCCAAATCACCTACGAACCGAATAAATCCTCAAACTGTAAAATGGATAACCCAAATCATGTGGACCATATCAATCACATTATCTAGACACCCCTTCCTTCATTAGCATCAACTTCAAAAAATATGCCTAGCTCATCAAAGAATTCAAAAGGACCTAACAAATAGGGCATCATCTAGGTCTTTAAAATTCCTTTTTATGATCAAACATATCAATTCCGAGGGCCAAAATATTTTCAACCTTCCTTCCATATGAGGGGCATGCATCCATTTGGAGAATCCCCTATTATATCCATACCGAGACCCATAAAGTATCTCAAACAAAATGCCATCCAAAACCCTAATCAAAATCCATTGTGCGATCCTCCTCCTCTTATACCCATTGATCATCCAATCATCACCGGGAAAAACCCGTTCATCACATTCCAACAGTAAGTCCTTACTCTACATCACCACAATACATACCGCATAAAATTTACATCCCTCACTCCCGTAATGATAATTAAACCTCTTCGACCAACAAATAAGCAACCTCTTGTTAAGAAAGTTATTTATCCACCGCCTCCTGATAATGAAAACCTCTCATCCTTGACACCAGTATTTGGACCTAAAGGATGCTACGCCACCATCCTATTGGATGATCTCCTTCAGAGATCCGTTATCATGTTACCACCTCCCAAACCATCAGATTATCATGGGTGGAAACCTATCTAGTATGATTTCAATACTTCTTGTGAGTACCATAGAACTCAAGGTCATTCTATAGAGGATTGCAAATCTTTTCATCAAATAATTTAGAAGATTGGCATTTTTCCTTTCCTTCCCACACAATCAAGCACTATGTCAAAGATCAACATTGACATTACCCGATGAACCCATCACCGAAGAATTGATATGACAAGTAGATGTTATCCATGTCACCACTCGTGCACATGATTACGATAAAACATCATCCGAACCGCAGAAAGACAAAACTACCATTATCATACCTCCACCTTCTGAATCATTGATCCTACCTAAGAAACCTAGGATCTCCATCTCTTTAGCCCCTGAAGGGACCAAACAAGCATCAATACCAAAAGCCAAGATTTTTGTACCATCATTCACACTACCTTCCACGACAATACAAAAATTCATCATAAAATAGTTACACCAAGCCCCAGTCCACATGTCACTCTATGAGCTGGTCCAAACATCGCCTAGTCACAAGCAAGCTATAATAGAAGCTCTTCAATCCATCACCATACCTACTAATGACACAACATCGTTCACAAATTTTGTAGGTGCCCTTAAAACATCTACTTCCATATCATTTGAGCCATCCGAAATACCCTCTCTTAGACCTAAAGATCATGATTTACCACTTTTTATCACCACTCAGATCAATGATGTTTCCATCAAAAGGGTTATGATTGACAATGGGGCCATTGCCATTAATATTATATCTTCTCTTGCTTTCAATCAACTTAAACTCCTAATACCGTCATCTCCCAAATGTTGGTCTTGCTACGTTCCTTCAATGGCACGATCATACCCACGATAGGTACAAATATCCTACCACTCAAATTTGGTGTTAAAACCCTACCTAAACTCTTCTACATCATAGAAGGAGAATTTCAATATAATATGTTATTAGGACGACCTTGGATACACACCATGTGTTGTGTCCCTTCCACTCTTCATCGTTTCCTTAAATATGAACATGAAGGACAAACCCATACTTGACTTGGTAGATCCTAATCCATTTTTTGATTGTTACATGATGTACCACCCAAATGATGTATTGGTACCAAAATCCACATCTGAATCATTAGATCAAGCATCCACTAGTACCTCGATACCTTCCTCTAAACTGCCGATGATTCCTCTATCACTAAGGTTGTAAAACATCTCACTCTTGGGGAATATCACCTTCTCATGCTCAATTCCATCCCATCACCAAAAACATATGGTCACCTTGAAAAACAACCCATGTATGACCCTAATGTAGGAGATGTCATCTCTTACGGACCGACATACCTTAAAACAAATCTTATTTATGGTGGATTCGATAATCCATCATCTCATCTGACTCATTCACATCATGTCATGCCATTTAAATCAGATTTTAAATCCCTTGATAATCCTAAATTCACTTGTATGTACCTCCACCATTGCGCATGGAAAGGCTTTGGCCTTGGGTGTTATGAGCAAGGAACACATGATCAACCCGTCTTACACACCCTCAAACCATATGAGAAAAATGGCCTAGGTTATAGAAAATTCACCCCAGAGACTACTGAAACCATTTCATTCGAGAAAGAAACCCCTGTATCCATTTTTGGATCAGAATCGTCATCACCCACCAAATATATGAATTCTAGAGATACGATGAAACCGTAGCTTTCCCACCCAACTTTGTTTTTAGTCAATACCATATCCTTAGGACCACTCACCTATCAATCAGATCACTCTACAAAATCATTTCCACTCATTTTTCTAGAAATGATCAAAGAAGACTCGCTAACTCTAGATATCCTACAATTTTAGGATGATCAGGATATCCTATCTCATATGGGAGTTGAAGATCATTGTCTCGAGAAATCTCTACTAGCCAAAACATCCACCCTTCTCAATGAATCCACACTTGATATTAACTTAGGAACACCTCAAGATCCCTACATAGTTAAGGTCGGTCACTCCCTTGACCCACAAGAATTACATGACTTCACCTCATTTTTAACAAAATATCGTCAAGCCTTCACTTGGTCATATAGTGATATGCCCGGGATTGATCCCAACATGATCATACATAACATTGTCATGTATCCCAATGTTAATCTGATCAAATAAAATCTCTCGTAAAATGTACCCTCATATAGCTCTCCTTGTTAAAGAAGAGTTGTAGTGTCTCTTATTTGCCAATTTCATCATACCCATTGACTATCCACAATGGGTCTCTAACATTGTCCCAGTAACTAAAGCTTCAGAAAAATTCGCATCTACACCGATTTTAGGGATCTTAATCTTGCTTGTCCCAAAGATGACTTCCTCTTAAAAACATAGATAACCTTCTAGATCTCGATACGGCCATGAAATTATTTCCCTCATGGATAGATTTTTTAGCTATAGCCAAATTCTTATCGCCCCTGACGACCAACACAAAACCAATTTTATTACCCCTTAGGGAACCTTTTGCTACCGCATCATGCCATTCAGTCTAAAAATGCAGGGGCAACATATCAACATTCCATGAAATACATATTTCATGACCTTATTCACAAAATTGTTGAGGATTACGTCGACGACATCCTTGGAAATTCTAGATCAAAAAGGATCATCTTGATGTTCTTGAATCAATCTTCACCCGTCTCATTCAATTTTGTCTCCGCTTGAATCTAGAAAAGTGTCTTTGGTTTCCTCACTCAAATTTTTTTAGGTTCCATCATATCTCTTAGTGGAATCGAAGTCAATCTCACAAAATTCGGAGAAACCATTGATATGCCTCCACCTACTAATCTCAAACAACTACGCATCCTGTAAGGAAAGTTACAATCCATACGATGTTTCATATCACAGCTCTTTGACCGTTGTCAACCATTTCACCATTTACTCCGTAAAGATATAGTATTTCAATGGGATTCTGATTGTCAGAAAGCCTTTGACGAAATCAAACATTATCTATTATCACCACCGTCCTCACTCCACCTCATGATGGGGATATTTTTACATATACATATCCATTTCGAACATGCCTTAGGAGAAATGCTTTCCCACCATGATAATCAAGGACGTGTACTACATTAGATGCACACTCCATGAATATGAAACATGCTACTCGAAGCTGAAAAGTTATGTTGTTCATTGTATCTTGCTACCTCTAAACTTTGACATTATCTTCTTAATCACAAAACATACATCGTCACTAGTTTTAACCCACTTAAATCCATGCATGCTAAACCTTATCATAATGACCACATAACCTGATGGCTCATGTTAATGAATGAATTTGACTTAGAAATTATACCAAAAAATCCATTAAAGGTCAGTTCATTGTTCATCAACTCACTGAAGCACCTCTCCTAGATAATCAACCACCTTATGAATGCTTCCCGATGAGTCCATCAAAAACATCATTGAATCCAATGATTTTGAATTAGATTTCATCCCTATAAAAACAATCCCCTTATTTGACAACATTAAGTGTCAAGAAGGAGGAGGATCTGGTTTTGTTTTCATACCACTCTAGAACATTCCCATCCCATTATCATTTAAACTATATTTTGAGTGTACCAACAATAGGGCGAATATACGAGGCCTTAATCAAGGGTTTGAATACTATTATTCTCTTAGGTTTCCATGATCTATAAATCTATGGAGACTCTCAACTCATCATCAGTCAAGTCAAAGGAGATTATCAATGTAAAAATGAAGTCCTTCAAAAGTATAAGGTCATTGTCGAATTCCTCCTTGGTGCATTCGACCATTATACCATTCAAGTTATTCCATGATCTTCCAATAGGTTCACAGACACTATGGCTTCCCTAGGATCTCTTGTACCCTTCAAATGAAGAAATCAAAGGATAAAACTAAAATGTTTGTAGTCATTCAATGATTAGACCATCCTTCACATCAAAATGAGATACCTTCCATAAACATTATTGATGAAAACCCATTGGATTTATGGTATACCTAAATATTTAATTATCTTACTGAATCTAAAATTCCACTAGACCTATCACAAGGCACTAAACGATCCTTCCTTCAACGTGTCACTCGCTTCATGGTCATAGGGGAATCCTTTACAAACGTAGTTTTGACGGTGTATTACTACATTGTCTCAAGTCATGCAAATCAACTAACACAATCAAAGAAGTCCATGATGGCATTTGTGGAGGTCATTTCAGTGGCAATGCTATCACTAAGTGTATCATACGGTTGGGTTATTACTGGCCCACTATTACCAAATACTATTGCATGTACGTGAAAAAGTGTGTTAAATGTCAACTCCATTATGATCTCATCCACATCCCAAGTCAAGCATTGCAACCAGCTCAAGACTTATGGCCTTTCTCTCAATGGGGGTTAGACCTCATTGGTGAGATCAATCCGAAATCATCTCAACAACATCATTCAATCATCACTGCAACTGAATACTTCACTAAGTGGGTTGAAGAAATTCCTTTGACTTCAACAAAGTTTGGACCCATCATCAACTTCATATATCAAAACATCATATGTCATTTTGGCATTCCACATAAGCTTATCACAAACAATGGAAAATCCTTTAAAAATAAGGAGGTTAAAAATATTTATGATACTTTCAATATTAAACTAAGCTTCTCATCACCATATTATCCTCAGGAAAATGGACAAGAGGCTTCCAACAAAACACTTAACAAAATCCTCATGAAAACCGTAAATGACGCAGGAAGGAATTGGCACATTCAAATACTGTTAGCCCTCTGGGATTATCAAACTAGTATCCATATGCCTACTAGAGCTACACCTTATTCACTCATCTATGGCTCTAAAGCCATCGTACCTCTAGAAATTCAAATCCCATCACTTCATGTATCTTTAAAGGATTTCATCCCTGATGAATAATACCGCCAAAATCATCTTGCACAACTAGAATTTCTAGATGAAAAGTGCCTAACAACCCTTGAACATCACCAATTTTATCAACAATGCATTAGTAGAGCATATAAAAACATGTCAAAGAACGTGACTTCAAAGTGACCTAGTACTTAAGGAAAATCAAAATGTGACTAAATTAGAACGAAGTAAATGTGGGAAGTTCACCCTAATTGGATTGGTCCCTATGTTATTACTCACAAATATGGGTCAGGAGTGTATCATCTCACTTCTCTTGATGGGGAACCTGAACAAGAGCCTCTAAATGCTTTGCACTTGTAGCCTTTCTACTGTTAAATGATTGATTATCATGATGACAGTTTTGGTCAAACTTTATCATTCCATCATAAACAACAAATGCCATTTTTTAAAAATATCCTCCAAAACCTCTACATTTATACATGGGGCATATGGATATGTGTCACTTATACATCTATCCCCTCCTTAATGGATGATTTATCGAGGTATTTCTCTTAGCTCAAAATAAAGTCAAAATATACATACGAATGCTTCTTATTAAAATAAAAATAAATAGACTGATCCACTAAAGGACAAATATTTGAATATCATATTTTCAAAAGAAAATTAGACTGATCCCTCGAAGGAAAACTACCATTTTAAATTCATGGACCAATCCCTTGAAGGATGACCATTCAAATCAAAATATAAAATGTAGACCATACCCTCGAAGGATGGCTACCCATGAAAAAGGCTTCCCGTTTTGATCAGCCTCTGCAAATATATCAAAATCTGAGAGCATCCTGGAAAGCTTCCTACATCGATCAACTTTCCCATAAGCAAGCTTCCCACATTGATCAGTTTTCTTCATAAAATTTCTTATCATAAAGAGCTAGGGCATTGATTCCCTTTAATTTTGTCAAAAAGGAGAACCCTTTTTCCCGTAAAAGCATGTATACATATCATCCTTTCATCCATTTCATCTAATTCCACCATAATCGGTATGGACTGTCCACTGATAGTCTCATTTAACATTTTAAATGGCTACAAGTGCAAGCATTATCAAAACCCATTACGTGTATATTATTCAATGGGGCATTTCCCTTTCCACTTTTACTTTATTTTATTTAAATTACATTTTGAATTTGATTCACATTTTTCTAAGAAGATAATCACATAATCAAAACATAAACAAAAACACATTTGATAACTATTTCATGCAAAATAACAACTCACAAAGAATCATAGTCATCATCATAATCACCATCATATACAAAATCATATAATTATATCATCATCAACATAATTACCCTCATCATCACATTTGATAAAATGTATAACCACATCATCCATGTAAAATCAAGAGTCTAATCATAGAACTAAAAATCAACACCATCATATATATATCAAATTCCAAATGTCCACATAATCAATATAATGTCATACATAGGAAAAATGGCTTCTATGAGCCTACAATCAAATGGTAAAATCCATCAAACTAGGATCGGGAGTGCCTCCCACTACAAAGCCTACCTCGATCCTCCTACACCGTGATCCCCTCTTGGCGGTCTCCAAGGTGGGTTCTCCACACTCGACGCACCGTTTACTCGGCTCGCTACTCTGTGGTGCCCCTTGGGTGGCTATGTGATCAATATACAAAGTAGTGTCGGGTAGTTCTTGATGATCATGTATACATAATAATACCACTCCACTTTCACACCTCGTAATGGTATACCAAAATCATACCAAAATATCCTCGCAGACGTCCCTCTCTCGTCTCGACCAACATTGATAACTTTGTCCTAGAAATGGAAGGCCCTATGATCCCCAAGGTCTTCTTGAAGGTGTCTCTCTAGCTCTTGTACCGATATCTCTTAGAAGAAACATGTATAAGTTGGGTCCGAATCCCATCGCGCTCTACAATCAAGCCATATCTCTCTCCAATGAGAGCATATCGTACTCTATCAAATCATCTCACTCTTTGTGAGTGAAATATATCTCGGCCTCCTCTACGGCCTTATCGGCCATCACGGTAGAAACATCTGGAGCTATAGCTACATCAGGCTCAACCCTCTCCTAATCAGCCTCACATCCCTCCTCGCCTCCTCCTCTGCTCTTGCCCGTACCATCTAATTGATCAAGCTTCATTCTTCGTAGCCCTCGTCCTCTCAAAACCATGCAATGAATGAGATCACCAAGCAGTAAAATTTGGGGTGACCCCGCATCATCAATCATTACTATGATACCATCCTCATCTAGACCCATCACCCCTAGCTCATCAATAGTATTGGCCCAACCACAACTACCCATGGGGTATCGTGTCCCCATCATCCCATCTATATAAAATCTGCTCTCCTCGAGTATACCCTGAATCAACCCAAATTGTCTCCTCACTCGACTAAAGTGTATCGCTCTCATTCTCTCTAGCCTCATGGCCTTGCACCCAAGTATCCTGCTGCAAACATGATAGATCCCCGAAAAACTCGCCAATCATGAAATCCCACATATGGCTGCCAAATCACATCTCCTACCTGTAATCCTGAAATCAAGTCCCTGTAATAGGTAGGCCCCTTGGCCTTCCTCACTCTTCCAATTCTCACACTCCATTTCATGAATCCTGGGTTCCTCACATCTATAAAACTAGGAAATATGAGTGGACAAGAAATGTTAATGTGCTCATGGGACCAACACTGCAATAAGAAACCATCATTGATCCCATAACGCTTGTGGGTTGTCCAACCCCATAGCTCCCTGTATGTCTGTGCTAATAAAGTAGGAGCCCACTCAAAGACAATACGATGCTCCATCATCTCCGCAACTACCCCCGTCATCATCCAAGGGAATATACCCCCCCGAATCTGCAAGTGTAAAACATGAGATGCCTAACATCATCATAGTCATCTGTGGGTACCCCTCTCTCTCAGACTCATATAGGGCCTAATAAACGAAAGCTCCCGAAGAATATCTCACACCCCGGACTCATCTCCATACACATACCGCATAGTATCCCCTCTCTCTATCTCGAAATACAAGAAATAGGCTCTCCACTAACTAGAAATCTAGTGATACGATGAACATCCTCCATGGTGATGGTCATCTCCCCTATAAGCAGCCAAAATGTGTTTATGGAAGGATTTCACCACTCTAACAATGCAAGAATCAAGCCAAGACACCTATGAACCCTCCCGAAAAACCTCATTCCATCAAAACCCACAGCCTCCAAATGAACCCAGTCATCACAGACAAATCCTCTCTAATCTCATCCAACATCAGAGGGATGCGGTCTCAGATAGTCAACTGAGCATCCACCTGCAAAGCACAAAACATGAAAGCAAACATTAATAATGATGAATTATTTTTCAAACGAAAACAAAAATTCACAACCATAAAACACCCCCATAAACATGAACCTAACAAACAAACATATACAATGTTGTCTAAACATTTAATAAAATTAAAAACATTGATCAAAAATACTTTTTCACTCAAAGCACAAAACATTTAATTTTTAGGTGAATCTATAGCGATTCACCTCAATCACTAGAGATTCTGAAAATTTTCCCTAGGGCATCCACGCGCCTCGAAATGGCCCTAAATCCCTTTAAAACACAAAAATCCTTTTAAAACACAAAAAAACTAAACAAAAACGTGCTTAGGCCTTACCTCAGCAAGAATCGACTTTTGTTTGCGGGTGGAGGAGGCTATTTGACACCTATTTTCTCGAAAAACACATTTTTTCATCCTACCAAGGTCACCGTCATTGCAATACAAAGTGACAAATAAACAATCCATTTGGGTATTTATACCCCCAAATTTTCCATGACCTCAATCGCTAGCAATTTTCCTAATCACTAATGATTGCCTTGTTTTCATCCTCTATGCCTACATTGCCTCAAAATGTGTCATTTTTCCCTTTGCACAAATGTGCCATACTTCTAAAAAAGAGTTTTTTCCCTCAGATATTTCGTAAAGACATAGTCACAACATCGGGACTTTTCATACGTCTATGAGAGACAAGCCCTTTGGCCCCCATCACTTGGTTTTCTTGCTCAACAACTTTATCTCGCTAAGAAACATACATCCGCAGCATTAAGCCCTTTGGCCACCCTAACAATTGATTCCCCAAAGATTACGCTTTGCACCTTTTTCAAATACGGAAATCCTTCAAAACAAAAACAACACATCAAGGCTCGTTGTATTGCATTACATTGGGTTCAACCATACCAAGACAAATTTTCCTTCATCGCTTTTATCTAGCAATTTTACTTAAAAATTTCCGGACAAAAAGGGGCAAATTTAGACACCGAAAAATATACATCCCTCGAATCTAAAAAAGCATGACTAAACATGACACAGCTTATGACACATTGTTATATCACCTCCCCCTTCAATTAATATATTTACCCCATCATATTCCTAGAGATCAAAATGATTATTTAAATAATAATAGTAATCAAATAAGGTATTATCTCCTCACACCTCATCAAGTTCACTATGACACCTCACTAAGCTACTCAATAATTTATTAACACCACTTCTTGAGAACTCTAACCTCCTTCCTAAACTAACTTATCTCCTAACTAAGAAAATATGCCAAAATCTAACTCCTTCCTCCATCTAAATGAGTCATCTCCTGCTTTTTTAACGTCCCCACACCAAACAACCTCGAAATCCTTCATTTTGAGTTCAAAATGGAAAGAAAATCATTCGACATCTAGAGAAACTAAGATTTCACCAAAATCGCCAGCGATCTATAAATACTTGTTTTCAAACCCCGTTTCGGAGGAGGACAGATCCATGGGTTTTGCAGGGACATTCTGCTACATTTTGAGCTCATCACAATTTCTAGGTATTTCATGTCAACACAACACAACACCATTACTCGTACAATGAACATCCAATTTTTCAAATTATTGATCGTTTTCTCTCTCCAACTATCTTCTCTCGTTCACCAGCAATTTCAAGGTAAATATTTCATTTTGTTCATTCCATGCACTAAAATCAGGTACGTTATGCTTTTAAGAGTCTTTGCACATCACTAACCCTCTATCTTTGATAAAATTAATAGCTTAAAGAATTAATTGTAACTCTGTTTAGGAAAATTGTAAAGTTTCACAATAATCGCTAATGATTACCCCAATCGCTAGCGATTCCTCTGAATCACCAACGATTCTTATCTTTTTAATAAATTTTTCACTATTTTTTGATATATTTGATAAAAAAATGGATGTATATATCTTGTTATCTACTAATTTTTTGTCAAGTGTTATGATCTCATATGGCATTAGGAGGTCCTAATTTTAATGCGCATTGACTAATTCCCCATCATCCGCTATCCCTTCTTTTAGTAATAATACAAGTTGATCAACTACCGAACGTGTGCCATTCAAGTTGCCCCACTTGATCATCTTGAAGCCATCTTCGCTTCCACACAATGCATCTGCAAGGCCACTAATGCCTTCTACGACCACCTACAATGAGGCATTGAGGCTTCAAGAAGAGCTTGCTCAATTTGAACGCCACTACAAAACCGGTCTCGAACATTTGGAGGAGGATTACCACACAACTTTAGAATCTAATTCCATCAGTCACATTAGCATCTCCAACTCATAATCCACCTTCTCCTACCACTACGATACTTAGGAAGAAGAATCATACTTCTTTCGAGGATTACATTTCCATCCCTGACTCGGAACTGACTGAAGAAGAGGAGGAAACCACTAATTTTGTTGATTCCCCGTCTATGAGAATCTCTATACTGATCGAGAATCAGACTTGTGGATTTAATTATGATTATTATCAATCATATATGTAACTAAATAAGTGATAAGCACATGTTTGTTTAAACAAGTTCTGTATTTCCATACATATGTATCAAATAAATATCGAAGTATTGTTCTAAATTAATAATTTCATCTTGATATAATCTTGTAGCTTTGTTCACAGGGTAAAATACTTGAGTAATTGATTTCAAAATGGTGTGCAAAAAAAAACATAATCAACATCCACAGGTATCCCAGAAACCCCGTCATATTGAGGTTGAGCTTAGTAATTACCCCTTGAATCCCTCAATAAAACCAAGGTAAAAACCACACAAGACAGTGAGATTAGGGTTTTGGGTGGTTAATACGGGAGAAACCACCCACTTTACAAAGAAAATTACATGAATAAGGACGGCTAACACCATTTCCACCTCTATTCAAGGCTCTAAGTCTAGGAATGTAACACTAAAGATATAAGCTTAATGGAATGCTTAACTAACATGAATACAATTCAAAATCTAACTAATCATGCCTACTAATATGTTTAATTGCCTAGCATAGACCTAAATAGACCTAAGAGGGAAATCAAATTGGGTTTGTTGCTACTCCAAACAAGGTGAAATGGCCTCTCTAAATGACTTACAAAGTCACTTTAGATATCCATCTACTAACCTCGTTGAAGGTTTTAGGCAAGGATTGAGCTTGGCTATAAATCATATTTCTTATATGAGATGTAAATCAAAACATGGTGTAAAGTATTAAGGTATGAGGTGAACCCTTTTTATAGTTTTCCATTTGGGGAAAAATTGTATTTTGGTGCATGTGGGACTAAAAGCCCAAATTAGATTAGAATTTCTAATCATGATTAAGCTTTATTAATCACAATTAGTGAATTACCAAGTGATTAAGATGTGTGGAGCCTTAATCAACCACTTAGGGTCAACTAGGAGGCTAGGATAAGATTTTGAAGCTTGCTAAGACATTGTGGAGAGAAGTGGGGTGATTTTGAGTGGTTGGAAGAGGGGTTTGAGCCAATAGTAGAGTATATTGACCAAAGCAAGGGCAAAATAGGCTTAATTAGCTAATAATTGCTAATTATCTATTTTGAAGAGGATTTTGACTTACGATTTGTTGTAAAGTGGCATCTTGAATGAAAAAGAGGTTTGGTAACAAAAAAGTGTTGTTAATTGACCAAAGTGGTAAGAAACATTAGTTAATTAGCGAAAATCACTAATTATAACGGAATTGGTAAGAATGAGAGTGATTTGCGTGTGTTTTGGAAATAAGATTGCAAAAGCGGAATTTAGGTGTCTACATTTGCCCCTGTTTGAGGTGAAGTTAGTGAATTCACTTCAAATATAGTAGAAAAGTATAAATAGGTAAATTTTTGAAGAAAAATTAGTAGGATGAAGGATGCCCTCAAGTGTCGATGGGGTGATAGAAGAAGTCAATCGATGATCGAAAATATGATCGAAATGGATAGAAGAAATAGGATAGAACAGGTGTGAAACCTTTGGGTATTTAGAAGGAATAAGGATAGGGATAAACATGGTTGTTTATTGCCCTAGTGATTTGGAAGAAAAATTAGTAGTGATAATAAATGATAATGGAGAAGAAATGAGAATGGAGAATATAGGACAAGCCCAATATTTGCATCCAACCTTTCAATAAGCAACTTTGTTGTATCATTTTGCCCCTAGATCTACATCATTGGCCTTTATTAAAATAAACAAAAGTGTAAGATAACATGAAAAGCTAAATTACTAACAATTGTTTACTACTAAAAATACGTAACTCCATGCAACATACATTATGCAATGTAATACGAGAAAGTAAAATGATATTTAGCTCCATACAACATACATAATACAATGCAATACGAGAAAGTAAACCCACTAACCTAAAAATAAACCAGTATAATCACATGTACTCAAACAAACAACATTTAAGACAGTTGCACCAATGTTTTTGTTATCAAGTTGCGATTCGTTCCCAAATGTTCGTGTTGTAACGACAAGGGTTAAAAATGGTGCCCTAAGCAAGGACACATGCGATGATAATAAAGGATGACATAAGTAGTCCCATGGAAAATATTTTGTGTAATATGACAAATCCTCTAGTAACTCATTGTTTCATAGAGTACTTGACATAGTAAACAACCTATCTTTTGTTAATGGAAGTAGAGCACGATGATCCACAAGTTGTTTGAGACCAAGACAGAAATAAAATTAGAAAGATGTTTTTGTAGGATAAATTTCAATGTTTGAGGATAATGCACTTAATATAGGCTTCAACTATATGCAAATTGTTTACCCATTTTTGAAATTTTACAAATTTTTGGATTTTTTTAGTGGAGCATGAGCACGTATGTGCTAGTGCACAAAGGCATGTGCCTATGAAAATTTTCTTAGTGTAGCATGAACACACATGTGTTGGTACAAAAAGGCATGTGTCTATGTAAATATTTGTTTTTCTTTTTTTTAAATTTTTCTTATTGCGGGGCGCGTGTGCTAGTGCACATAGGGGTGCACCTATGCACCATCCGGCCAGGGTATGTGTGGGCACACTTGTGCTGGTGCATAAAGGGGTGTTCCTATGGAAGTGTTCTTTTTTTTTTCCTTTTGTGGTTTTTCCAATGGAGTTTGGGCACACATGTATTAGTGCAAAAAGGGGTGTGCCTATGCAAGATTGCATGTGCCTACACACTAAGGGGTTTCGAGGAGAAAGGAGAATATGCCTATGCACTAAGGAGTGTGCTGGTACAATAAAGAGTATATTGGCGCAATGGGTGTGCCCATGCACTAAGGGGTCCTATGCACAAAAGGCATTTTAAAATTGTCGTTAGAAGAAAAAGAAGATTTTTGGAAACCCCAAATGGTAAAAATAGATGAATTATAAGAAAAATAGAATAATGTGATGATAGAATAGAAAATTTATATGATATAATAGTATAATAAGATCATAATAAATTACCTAATTAGTTCCACGGGAAGATTTGGACATGTTAGAGTTGCGGAGAGACAAGGTGGTGACTTCGGGCCTAGGAGGCAAAATTTAGCCGATGCGACCATATTTTCTTAGAGATTACCTTGGAGGTGACTGGTTTAAATTTTTGAAACATATTTGAATGTTTTTTATTTTTGATATTTTTTTGAAGCTATGTACAGGAAACAAAGAAATGTAGATGCCCCTGACGATGATAGATGGGATATACAAGGGAAGAATACCACACATATGTGCAAGAAAGTGAAGATGCGAAATTGCCCCTAGCATTAGGTGGGAGTATTCAAAGGAAAACTCTTCACGTGCCAAAGCCGGATCAAGGACAATATGGATAGGTTCAACATGATGATGAATTTAAACCAATGAAGTGTTAGGAAGGAGAAAGGATGCCCCCAGCATGAGCTGGGCAAGAAGCACATAATAGAAAGACGTAGAAGATTGTTTTATTGAAAGGGGACAAAGATGATCCCAAACATGTAAAAAAGGAAATATTATACACATGGATATTCTAAATTAAGTGGAAGAATAATGAATGTGAATGAATGTATCTTAGAAGCCTTGCGATGAAGAAGTGATTAACCCAAGGCAAAAATCGTGAGATAAGTTATAGACTAAAGTAAGAGTCTGAACAAGGTCAAAAAAAAAGTTGGTAACATACTAATCCTATTTTATCATATAGATCCAGTGTGTGCACGTGGAAATTTATTACCTCTTGGAGGGAAGATTTGATAGAAAACAAGTGAAGACACCCTAGCCAATGTGTAGGAATAATTTATTTTTCAAATTTGATTTTTTTGTGAATAGATTATGGAAGGATAGTTGTACATTTCTCCACTTCCAGCTAGACGTCCATAGCCCCAAAAATATGCAATTTATTCTAATTGAAACATTTCTCTACTATCACTGCATCCATAGCCCGATATAGATTATTGAAATACCCCAAGAGAGACTTATATATCATTTTGCTTTTGCTTTTAGATTTTTCTTTCAGCTTTGTGCCTTTTGATTTGATTGATTCTTTTTCTTTTTGAAAACTTATTTCAGCTATTTTGTTTTACAAGGGGTTAAGAACCATTGATGGCTTGATGGAAGGATGCGGAAGTGATTGTGATGAATACATTGGCTAGTGTCAACAAATATGTCCAAAATTTCTTCGCAACAAGTTTATTAGATGTATATTGTGATAGGATCTCTAAGAGGTCAATCATTCTTTAATTTACTAAGGTGATAAAATACCAAGGCCCGATAGATACCATAGAGGTAAATATTGCAAAATGTGTGCAAATAAGCTAACAAAAATATCATCGAAGGGATGAAAATAGTAGGAATACTTGCAGAAGAAGAGAAAGAAAGGGAAGAAAGAACATCCATGTGTATGCAATACCTAATTACAATGTGTGTTTTCATTTACCTTTGATTTTTTGAAATGTTTTCTCATTTTTTGTTTGTTATTTTTTAGTTTTTTGAAAGGTGGGACCGATAAGGTCATTTGACATGATAAGATCCAACAAAAATGTTAGCGATTTCCTTGATAAGGAGACTAGGCATGTTTGATTATCAAGAGTCATATTATCCTCGATCTCAATGATCATGGTGAGATCATACTCAAAGGAAAAATGGCTAATTGGATCAACTTGTTAAGCGAGTTCGACATTGAGTATGTACATCAAAATTTAGTAAAAGGACAAGTCTTAGCAGATCATCTAGTAGAAGCTACACTACAAGGTACCGATCCTTTGAGTCTGGAACTACCAGATGCCTCCATCATGTACCTTGAAAAATCTATTGTTTGGAAACTATAATTTGATGGCTCCTTTACCTTTCATGGTTCAGGTGCCAAAGTTTTTTTAATCAATCCAACGGGAGGCTTGATTCCCAAGCGTTCCATCTCGAGTTCCCATGTATGAATAATATAACGGAGTATGAAGCTCTCATCACAGGGATGAAGCTATCCATCAAATGGGATATCAGATGAGTCAATTGCATTGGTGATTCAATGCTCATTATAAAACAAGTCACAGATGAATACAAGGTAAAAGACGAGAAACTTCTTCCATACAAAAGGATGGTTGATTCTTTGAAGGAGTAATTTGAGCATATAACATTTGAGAAAATACCAAGAGCACATAATAGAGCAACTAATGCTATGGATACAGTGGGTTCCATGTTGAGTATTCCACTAGGGAACAATGATATGTCATTCTTCGTTGAACATCTAAGAACGCCAACATACGACATACCACATTCCTATTTGGTGAGCAAAGTTGTTGGTCCCTTTCCCCATGGTACACTTTGAAATATTTAATTACCTCCATGATGGAAATTTCCCACTAACATTTCCCATGCTGAAAAATGAAACCTCATCCAGTGTATAGCCCGCTATACCCTACTTGGGGGCACCCTCTTCCATCGAGGCTATAATGGGAATCATTACTGTTTAAATTCCAATGAATCTATCCAAGCAATTAAAGAGGTGCACAAAGGCATATGTGGGGCTCATACTAATGGGATTATCCTTGTGAATAAAATAATCAGAGTAGGCTACTATTGGCCTACCATGGATCATGATTGTTGTAACCATGTGAAGAAGTGTGTGGATTGTCAAAAGTATGGAAACTTGATACATGCGTTGGTGCAATCCTTGCATCCTATCACAACCCCTTGGTTGTTCTCAAAGTGGGGTCTTGATCTAATAGGAAAACTTAACCCTATCTCTTCATATGGTCATAAATTCATCATTACTACAACTGAGTACTTTATGAAATGGGTAGAGGTTGTTCCTCTCACCTATGTTGAAGGTGCCCAAATCTCTAAATTTATCATGAACCATATCATCTGTCGATATGGTATCCCCTATACTATTATCACTGATAATGGTAAGCCATTTAAGAATAAAACTATGAAATCACTCTACAAACACTTTCAAATCTCCCTCAAGTTCTCAACCCCCTATTACCCTCAAGGTAATGGGAAAGTCGAGGCTTCCAATAAAACCCTCATTCGCATTATGGATAAGATGGTGAAAAAGATAGGTCGTGACTGGCATCTACAAATTCACCATGCCCTTTGGGAATTCAGAACATCTATCCACACCCCCATAGGTGCCACTCCATAATCCTTAGTATTCGGCACAAAATTTGTACTTGAATTTAGAAGTCGAGATCACCTCTTTGTGTATTGTGAACGAAGAGGAGGACTACAGAGTAGCTAGACTGGAAGAGTTAGATCTATTAGATGAGAAAATACTTCATGCCCTCAATCACCTTAAAGTGTATTAGGATCAAGTGTGGCGAAGCTATAAAAATATTCATACCTCATCAATTTGAGGTAGGGGATTTGGTGTTAAAAGAGAATCAGAAGAACACCAATAAGGACCATGAAAAGAAAGGGAAATTTGAACCCAATTGGCTAGGACCATATGTTGTGGTTACCAAGTTTGGTTCAGGAGCCTATAAGCTAGCCCATGTATATGGTCAAGAGATTCGAGAACCCATGAACATAATTCATATTAAACGATTCTATGCTTAATTATGGGGTCTCTAAAATATCAAGAAAAGCAAAAAGTTTTAAAATAGAAAAATAAAAATAAAAATAAACAAGTGCGTCAAATAGTGAAAACCACGCAATGGTGGCACTTTAGACAAGTCCTTTGGTGAAAAATAGTTTCTGGTGCCAAGGGAGGGTCCATTGTTCACAATCAGTTCAGGTTCAGGAATACAAAAACTTTGTCCTAAGCTAGTGTTTGTCTTCGTCTGAGTCCCTTGTGAGCCTGTCCCTCTTTGGCCTGATTTGACTAATCCAAATTTTTGAATGTAGAGAATTTAACTTTGAATGAGCCCATCTCACGCTAGGGTAAACTTTGCAGCATCACTTTTGGAACATAGCACGTGGAATTATGCCCTTGTATATCCCATCTAATGTTAGGGGCATCCACATTTATTCATTTCCTTTCACGTTCACTTTGGAAAACTATTTAGAAAACATCGAAAACATTTGTATAACTTTTGAAAATCCCAAAACATATAGATATGTTCCTTAGAAAAATCAAAACATTCAAATACGTTTTGTAGAAAACTCCAAAACAATAGAAAATTGTCTTAGAGATAAAACCAAAAACAACAAAAAGGTTCCACAACTGTCCCATACAAACAAGGTAGTAGTTTGCTTACTTTTAGTTTGTTGGTTTGTATGGTTTTTAGTTGCATTACTTTTTCGTATTGTGTACTTTAAGTTGGATTCACTTGCTTACTTAGATTGAATGTTATTTTAATATGTGGTGCATTACATTGAGTTCATTTTATCTTGCATACTTGTAAATAAATGTGTTGCTTTGGTTAGATTTTTTTAACTTGTGCTTGTTATTTTTACTTGTACATTTTTTTATCACTTCATCATCATATCAAATAAACCATCACATATATACATAATATATCAATAAATGCTAAGTCTACATCACACATGTATGCTAAATTTAATCATCAAATACCATATCATCAACGGGGCAAGAGGGTTGCGCATGATCACAAATCTATCCCCCACACCAATATAAAAAATATAAACATGTTTTACTCAAAGTATCTCATCAACATACAATATTACATCAAATAAGGCTATCTCATAATCTAAAAAAATGTGATATAAATATAAAACATCCAAGATTAAGCGTGATATCTCATAAACAACATGTGGTACATCAATAATCCATCTATCATCATACATCATCAAAAATATAAATGTCTGTGTACAAAACAATGTGTCTCAAAAGTACATCCAATATAATGAGCCATCATGGGAATCTATACAAAAAAATTCCTTCATCATGAGGCATAATAAAAAACACTATATAACGTACATATGTACAAAAATGTGCCTTCATCATGAGGCATGATAAAAATAATACATATACATTCGTACAAAAAGTATTCCTTCATATCAAGGTGATACACCAAAAATATACATCTAGTACATCAATAAGAGAGTCAACCACGACTCTCACCCTCGCTAGGACTTCCTGGTCTAGGTCTACCGCTAGGCGAGGGCATCTGAGGTGATGGACGTGTAGAAGGTGTTATGCCATGATTTGTTGACCCATGTTTCTCTAAAGTTTGCTATCCTGAAGGACCCCTGACAGATTGTGTTGATCGCGATGGCCTATGGGATCTCAATCATGTTAGGATGCACATTATCTAGCTATACTTAGGAAATCTCTGTTTGGTTGGGACAGCCACATAATACTGCATCCTATAGTATTTGGCCTCACCTACTACGGTAGCACTATGACCAATCATCGGTTGTACTCCGAGGTAGTGCATGCCTGTTGCAAAGACGTCACACTCTACTCTCGCACTAGCTAGCTCTATCCGCAATCGGGTCATGTCTGCTATGCTATAGCCCGATCCCTATCTACTATATCCTAGTCCTCTTTGTTATGGTCTCGATACCTCTCTACATGTAGTGTAGACTACCCGTGATCACCTAGTCTCACTCTGGCATGGCCTATATCTCTCCGTCCCGGCCTCGATATTGCTCTATCAAAAGATGATCCTCATCTGCGATGTCCCGGTCTCTCTCGAGTAATAGCTTGGTCCCTCTCAACATCCATTTCAATCATGTAGGGCCCTCCCCTCTACCGTAGAATCATTTGTTGTAAAGAAGCCACCTACCCATTAGCTTGTGCATTTTGAATATCCTCATCCATCTCCCTTCCACCTCCACCATCTCCTCCACCTCCTGGTGGACTGTGTCGTGGAATCGCATGAGGGGGTGATGTAGGTTCCTACAATGGGGCCATTAATCGATCTTGAAGGGGCATATGTGGTGCCAACACCTATGGCTACACCACTACCTTTGTTGTACTAAGACTTGTTGCTTTAGACTAGAACCTGCTACACCGGTGCCCCTCATGTGGTCCTCCCTATAGATCTACCTGTACCTGATCCCGTGTCATGCCCTAGGATCCGGGCCTGTCCCCCTATCTTCGCTACATCCAATACCGCCTGTGGTATAGTAAATCTACGTAGCAATACTATCGCATACCACAATGTATAATCCAGGGTCATCCATGGATCCACTATCTGCACCTGATGTACCGAAGGCTATAGAACCACCTATAAAAAGCTAGTGTGCACTCAAGCCAACCTAATCTAAGGCCCCATGTGGAAGACCTCTCTAAATCTACATGCATACCACATCTCACCACCAGAATCCACTGGATGAGACCAAACTAACACTGAACTATCCACTTTGTACCACTCTAAGATGTAGTTCCTACTCCCAAGAATGAAATGATCCACGACAATAATACTCAACTCAATAGCATCTTGAGGCCACTGATACAACCTGTAGGGCTATCATGTGATCATATGAGGTTGTACCTCATCAAATTATTTCCTATAGTAATTTGTGTCTCACCTATGGGTGTGAAAATCATCCCTATCTGAAACCTAGCTCATTAAAGATGCCTATCCAAGAACCCGAGCTCTCAATGCTCCTAAAGGACATCCAATCACAATGTGATCCCAAGCCTAGTTCTGTAATAAAATGGAAAGGCCCACTGACCCCTTCCCATGGTAGGATATCAAGTGCAAATTAGAGCATAAATGAGTCAGTAGACACTGACCCCAACAATACACCTCTTGAAGTAGGTCGTGAATCACTCCAATGAGACCCAGAGGGAATCGTACACCAGTCTTGTCAGGAAACAATATGTCATTGACAGAGATAACAAGAATACAGGAACCTTTCCTAGCCACTAATCAGCCATGCACATCCTAATCAAGACTGTCATACCTCGGTGGGGTATGTATGTCACACCAAATAGCTCAGCTATCCATCACTGAATGCGGTTCTTACAACCATCATAGGTGATCGGTGACCACTGAAAGGGACTCATAGGATCCGCCATACATCCTCCAATGTCATACTCATCTCATTAGAAGGCAAACAAAAGGTCGACTCTCGCTCCACCACCTCTCGGCTAAGGCCATGAGTAGGTCGTGATCTAAGGTAATCCACGACATGTGGGCCACATAAGATAAACTAGTCACCTCCAGGGTGATCTCCAAGAAAACATGATCATGGAAGTTGAACATCACCTTGTAGGTCCGTGAGCCACCCCTGTCCTCCAGTTTCTCTAGCACATCCAATTCCACCAGTGGGGCCAGTCAAGTCATTTTTTTATTCTTCTATTCTATCATCAAATTCTTCTATTTTGCTTATAATTCATCTATTTTTACCATTCGGGTTTCCAAAAACCTTCTTTTTCTTCTAACAAGAATTTTAAAATGCCTTTTGTGCATATGCACACTCTTACGTGCACCAACACACCCCTTAGTGCACGAGCACACCCATTACACCAACACACTCCTTAGTGTGTAGGTACATTTTTCTTCCCTAAAAACCCTTAGTGCACAAAAGAGGAAATTTTGTGTAGGCACACCCTTTTTGCACCAGCACATGCATGCCCACGCTCCATTAGAAAACCAAAAAGGCAAAAAAGAGAACACTTGCATAGGCACACCCCTTTTTGCACCATCACAAACATGCTCACGCAAACCCTAACCAAATGGTGCATATGTGCACCCCTATGTGCACCATCACATACGCACCCCCGCAACAAGCAAAATTTAAAAAATAAATAAAAACAAAGCATTACATAGGTGCACCCTATTTGCATCAACGCATATGCGGCCATGCAAGCACTAGAATAGGCACACCCCTAATTTAACCCTATTTTTACCCTAAAAAATTAATTTAAGCCCAAAAATTAAATGATTTAAAAGACTAGGGTAAGAGAAAGAGTTTTGTGTACCCGTGGTCCATCCACTGGGAGCCTCATGTAGTTTCTCAAGTGATCCACATAGTGTCTCTAGATTCTGCGCCCTCACCCTTTCCTCCCGTAGGTCAAAGCTCAAATCAGCAGTAAAATGGTAAGTGAATGTGGTAAATGAATTGGCCGTGATGGCTTATATGCCCATTTTTACCTCCTGCGATGTGTTTCTCACACCTAAGGCACCCTGGAGCCGTCTTGGTTCTTCTACATTCTTCTACAACTCATTGCAATGATTATTTTATTAAAATAATTATTTTCATGCCTGCTTTTAATATCTTTAGGGCACATTTTTCTTCCCAACAAACTTTTTACTACATGAGGCATATTTTTGCCTTACGGTGACTTTTAATGAGGTCTCACGAATTCATTATTTATTCTACAATACCTTATTCCTAAAAATTCAAAAACTTAAAAAATATTTAAAAAATTAAAAAAACCCAAAAAATTGGTAAAATCATTAAAAATCCAAAAATTGTAAAAATTTAATTTTTCACAAAAAATAGTAAACAACATACATGCGGTGAGGTCTTTGTCAAGTACATTGTCCTTAAACATTGAAATTTTTCCTACAAAAACATATTTCTAAGGTTCTTGCTTGTTTTGGTTTCAAACGATTTGCGGGTCATCGTGATTTACGTCCATAAACAAAATCTAGGATACTTACTACGCTCGGTACTCCCATGCAATAGTGAGTTTCTAGAGAATGTGTCATAGTGCACGAAATATTTTCCATGGGACTACTTGTGTCCTCCATTATTCCCCTCACATGTATCCTTTCTTGGGGCACCATTTTTAACCCTTGTCATTACAACACGAACATTCGGGAACTGAAGCTTGATAAAAAAATTGGTGTAACTATCTTGAACGTTGTTTGTTTGAGTATGTGTGATTGTACTTGTTTCTCTGTTAGGTTAGTTGGTTTACTTTCTCATATTGCATTGCATTATGTATGTTGCATGGAGTTAAGCATCATTTTACTTTCTCGTATTGCATTGCATTATGTATGTTGCATGGAGTTAAGCATCGTTTTACTTTCTCGTATTGTGTTGCATTATGTATGTTACATGGAGTTACGTATTTTTAGCATTGAGAAAACGTTAGTAATATATATTTTCATGCTATTTTACACTTTATTTTATTTTAATAAAGGTCGATGATATAGATCATAGGGGCAACATGATGAAATAAAAGTTGCTTATTGAAGTTTGGATGCAAAGAGTTATTCCTATTCTCCACTTTCATGTCTTATCACTATTAATTTTTCTTCTCAATCACCTAGGGGTAGTAAAAAATCATTTTTATGCCTATCCTATTTTCTTCTATCAATTTCGATCAATTTTTTGATCGTCGATTGACTTCTTCTATCACCCCATCGACACTCGAGGGGCATCCTTCAATCTACTAATTTACTAATTTTTCTTCAAAAATTTACTTGCTTATGCTTGTCATTATGTTAGAGGTGATGTCACTTACTTCACCTTAAACAAGGGAAGATGTAGACACCTAAATTCCGCTTTTACAATCCCATTGCTAAAAGCATGTAAATCACTCTCATTGTTACCATTTCCATTATAATTAGTGATTTTCAATAATTAACTAAACTTTCTTACCATTTTTCAATTAACAACGCATTTTTGATTGCTAACCTCTTTCGCATTCGGATGCCACTTTACAACAAATCGTAAGTCAAATTCCTCTTCCAAACAGACAATTAGCAATTATTAGCTAATTAAGCCTATTTTACCCTTGTTTTGGTCAATATCTCATATTATTGGCTCAAACCCCTTTTCTAACCACTCAAAATCACCCCACTTCCTCCCAAAACATCTCATAAGGCTTAAAAATCTTATCCTAGCCTCCTAATTGACCATAAGTGGTTGATTTAGGCTCCTCACATCCTAATCAGTTGTTAATTCACTAATTATGATTAGCAAGCCTTAATCGGGATTGACAATTCTTAATCTACTTTGTGCTTTTAGTCCCACATGCTCTTAATCAGGAAAAAACTATAAAAAGGACTAACCACATACCTTTAAAGTTTACACCATGCTTTGATTTGCATCTCATATAAGAAATATGATTTATAACCAAGCTCAATCATTGCCTAAAACCTTCAACAAGGTTAGTAGATGGATATCTAATGTGTCTTTGTAATTCATTTGGAGAGGCCATTTCACCTTGTTTGGAGTAGCAACCATACCCATTTGATTGCCCTCTTAGGTCTATTTAGGTCTATACTAGGCAATTAAACATACTAGTAGGCATGATTAGTTAGCTTTTGAATTGTATTCATGTTAGTTAAGAATTCCATTAAGCTTCTATATTTAGTGTTACATTCCTAAACTTAGATCCTTGACTAGAGGTGGAAATGGTGTTAGCTTTCCTTAGTCTTGTAATTTTTCTTCCTTAGTTAGTTAGGGTCTTAGGACAAGTGAAAAACTAGGTCAAAGTAACACTAAATATATTTCGTGATGAAATATCACGTGGTTTCAACTTTAAGAGATTCTTTCCCTTGTTCGAAAAACAAGATTTTTAATCCAAAAAAGTTGTCACTTTGTGAGAGCTCTCAAGTATACTATCTAAGACAAAATTAGCTTTAAGCCGACAAGCTTTCCTAGGGGTTCTCTCTCTATGTGTCACAAGTTTACTTCTGAGCTCGATTTACCAAGGTTTCCCAAGGAGTATCTTGGATTTACTTTACCCCCTTCTAATACAATGAGAAACTAGTGCATTCATGTGTATTATCACTAGGGTCACAATGGAAATAACTTTGACTCTAATCTTTCAAGGCGTACTAGTCAATTCGGTAGTGTAAAACACTTTTACTGTTTCGGTCATAAGGTTCCCTCTTACGTGAACTACTTTAGGGTTCCTAGGACCACCCCCATTGTTATAGCTTAAGGATTATGCCAAAGGGGTTATGTCCTAGTTTAAAGTGGATGAGCCGTAGCTCTTAACCAAAACCTGCAATATGGTGTTTTGAATTTGTGTGTTGGTGTGTTTTTATTTTTTGGATTAAGCAATTTGGTTTAGACCACCATTGGAAACCTACAACACACGTGAATGTTAGAATTTGGTTTGAAGAGAGCCCTTCTTTCTTTGACAAGTGTTTTAGGTCCTTCACACAAATGGTTAGTAGTTCAAAAATATTCACAATATCATAGAAAGATAGCAATGAAAAGACTTGTAAATCAACTAACTACCATCAAACTTTGCAAAAACAAGGTTTATTCCCAATTAATCCAAGTGCTTCTTAATGAAAGACTAAAATTGCTTTTGGTTCCCAAGATCACACTAGGTGCAAGGGAAGAGCATACATAAATTTTATCCTTTATTATTTATTAAGTGAAAAATATCTTAAACTAAAAGATCAAGTACATGTTTAAAAAATGAAAGTTTATTCCCTTAAACACAAAATGAATGATGATTGTTCCTACTTACTCCTAAGAAGCAAAAAGTGGTTTAGAGGTGCTTTTGATTCTCAAGATCACACTAGGTGCAAGAGAATATCATACATAACCCTATTCCAAACTCAAAAAAGTATGAAAACATAATCACTCATCAAACCCTAAGCCAATTTAATAAAAAAATCCCTTATCAAACCCTAAGGAAATTTTGTTAAGAATATTGCTCTAAAATCTGGAATTTTGACAAAAACAACAACTAAAAACCTTTAAAAAATGATAGAGATCCTAAAAATCAAAAATTGAAATTTTTTATTTTAAGAGAGTTTTACCTTAGTGCACATGCGCACTTTTTAGTGCATGGGCGCACTCTATAGAGCATGGGCGTACCCAATAGTGCGCATGCACAAACAATATTACATAGGTGCATCTTTTGTCAATTTTACATAGTCAGTGGTGCACATGATCATCTAGTGAGGTGTAGGCGTATCCTGTAGTGTACAGGCGTAATTTACACTCAAAGGCCAAAATCCAGTGTTGCACAGGCACACCCAGTAGTGCACAAACATAAATTTTGTTACACATACACACCCTTAGTTGCATAAACGCACTTTTTTTCTATATAGGTGCACCCTTTCCTAAACATGCTCAAAATCTGAGTTTTGAAAATATTTTCTTGAAAAAGATCAAAACTTTGGCACTTTGGGGAAATTTTGACAGGGCTTCACCTCCTTATATCCTAGCAAATAATGTGAAACACAACTTATACTACTAATCTAGTTGAAACAACTACCTAGCTTGAAAATTGATCTAAAAAACTTTGAAATTACTCTAAAACTTTGAAATTAATCTAAAAAGCTTGAGAAACTAATCTAAAAATCTTGAAAGTACTCTAGAAAGCTTGAATTTAAACTAGAAAACTTGAAATTAATCTAGGAAACTTGAAGCTAAGCTAGAAAACTTGAAATGAAATTCTTTGAAACTAAGTTAAAAAGCTTTAAAATTGAAAGCAATGGGGTATTGTCCCACCAGTGCATGCCAAATGAAAACACCCTAAACTTTACAAAGAAAATTACATGAATAATCAAGAAAGGCTAACACCATTGCCACCTCTAGTCAAGGCTCTAAGTCTAGGAATGTAACACTAAAGATAGAAGCTTAATGGAATGCTTAACTAACATGAATACAATTCAAAATCTAACTAATCATGCCTACTAATATGTTTAATTGCCTAACATAGACCTAAATAGACCTAAGAGGGAAATCAAATTGGGTTTATTGCTACTCCAAACAAGGTGAAATGGCCTCTCCAAATGACTTACAAAGTCACTTTAGATATCCATATACTAACCTTGTTGAAGGTTTTAGGAAAGGATTGAGCTTGGCTATAAATCATATTTCTTATATGATATGCAAATCAAAGCATGGTGTACAAAATTAAGGTAAGGTGAGCCCTTTTTATAGTTTTCCATTTGGGGAAAACTTGTATTTTGGTGCATGTGGGACTAAAATAAAAATTAGATTAGAATTGTTAAACATGATTAAGCTTTGCTAATCATGATTAAGCTTTACTAATCACAATTAGTGAATTACCAAGTGATTAAGATGTGTGGAGCCTTAATCAACTGCTTAGGGTCAACTAGGAGGCTAGGATAAGATTTTGAAGCTTGATGAGACATTTTGGAGAGAAGTGGGGTGATATTGAATGGATTTTAGAGGGTTTTGAGCCAATAATAGGGTATATTGACTAAAACAAGGGAAAAATAGGCTTAATTATCTAATAATCACTAATTGTCTATTTTGAAGAGGATTTTGACTTATAATTAGTCATAAAGTGGCATCTTGAATGCGAAAGAGGTTTGGTAACTAAAAAAACATTGTTAATTGACCAAAGTAGTAAGAAACGTTAGTTAATTGGTGGAAATCACTAATTATAATGGAATTGGTAAGAATGAGAGTGATTTGCGTGTGTTTTGGCAATAAGATTGCAAAAGTGGAATTTAGGTGTCTGCAATGGGTTAGGGATGCTTATGGAAGATAAAAGGTGGTGGGAGTTAAGAACACATTAAATTAAGGTGGATGAAAATGTAGGGATAGTAAATAGGGTTCTTAGAGAGGATAAAAAGGGTTAATGAATAGGTTTAAGGATAATTAAGGGTGATTAGGGATTAAGGGTGAATTGGGAAATAAAATAAATGATGGGGTAAGATAGGAAAGTGGGAAATTCAAATGGGAAGAGAGATATGTGTGTGAGGAATGATGAAGAAGGGGAACATATGCAAGGTGAGGGACAAGGGATACCAAAAATTGGTGTCTATATTTTCCCTTTTTTTTTTGAGTGGTTTGCATTAGGAAAGCCATGAGATAAAAACAATAAGTGATAGAAGATGATGGTGGTTGAGGTGATCTATAATTTTGATCAAATTTTCTCGTTCCTATTTCAGATTAGTGAAATGGTAACAAAGAAAACAAGAAAATCCAATAATGAGAGGGTTTAAAGCTACCTCTAGATGAGATGATGATGGATATGGGCACAAAATATCCTCCTCACAAATGTGAGCTTGATGACCTACAAATCGAGAGAAACTTGACACAAAGAAGGATTAGTAAATAGGATGGTGGGTTTCCCAACAATGTTGGTCTCGAGAAGTGAAAACTTCCTAGGATGGATGTGAAACCATGTTTTGATAAAAGATAGATAAAATAACAATGGATAAGCGATAAGATATAATAGAATTTGAATCTGTAAAAAGAATATGATATGAAGTAGATAAGATAAATGTAGATATGATAATAGTAAATGATGAAAAAATGAACCAAACTGATTGGGTTTGACAACGATTTGGGTAAGTATAGTCCAAAAATAAATGCAAGAAAAATAGACTGTTATTAGCAAGTTTTGACTTCACAAAATTGTTTTAAAATAATTAAAAATGAAAATTTTGAAAAGTGTTACTTTGTATGGTTCATTGCCCTCATCGCGATCGTCTCATTTTTGTGATCGTTTCGGTCTTCGTTTCATCCTTTTCGGGCAAGAACTCTTCCCGCCAAGCTTTAAAACGCGTTAAAATACATTAAAATTAATTAATTAATATTTAATTAATTAATTGCTTCTTGTTTGATAAAATTAATTTTTAAATAACTTGAGAAGTATTTAATTAAATAAATATAAATTAAAAGTTCATTCAACAAATTTTAAATTGTCGGGGAAGTAAGCTTACGCTTTGTCCGTTCTGAAGCCAATTTGGCTTCCCAAACCCGGTTTTCCCTTTTCCTAGAAATTTTCTTCATTTTTCCCACACGTGGTATTTTCTCCACCAATTGCCAAATCCTGGATTGGCTAACGGGAAAGAAATTCCCCAATTTCCCACATGGGGAAATTGAACGGGAATTGCCAACCCACTTTGCCATTCCCGTTGGCAATTGTTCGTTGCTTTCCCCATTTCCCCTGGCACTTAAGCCCACTATACGGAAAAAGAGGAAGTTGGATTAATCCCCATAACTTCCTCTATCAAACTCATTGGAACAAATCATGCAAAGCTTTGCTTCCTATTTCTTCTGAAGGACACAATATTTTGTCACATCCAACAATCTTCCACGCATTTTTCGTAGAGAGAAGGAACAACCAAGATCAAACAACTTTCCACGCAGCCAAGGAAGTAAGAACAGTCCAAGAAGAAATTTGTTTTCTTTACAAGTTTTCATGCATTAGAGGAGGTGCACAGCCCATTCAAGAAGCTTTCCTCGTGCCTAGGGAGAGAAGAACAAGTTTTTAAATATAGAACAGCTTTTAAGAATAGTCAAAATAGTTTTCCACGCCTTGGGTGGAGGAAAAGACAGGAAGGAGAAAGAAGGAGCAGGAGACCACGTGGGGGAGAAAACTAGCTCCCACGCACCTGTCCACACACTGCGCATTGGGAGAAAGGGAAATATAATACAGTTTTTAAATAAAAAAAAGGAAGAAGATTTCCATGCCAGAGGAAGAAAGAAGTCGCGCCTGGCCATATGAAGGAAGCTTTCCACACATTGGGCAAAGAAAACCCATGCCAGCAAAAGAGAATAGATTTTCTATGCACAACCCAAGAAGAATTTTCCAGGCGCCTAGAGGGAAAAGGGAAGAACAGTTTTTAAAGATTAAAAACAGTCCAAACACAGTTGGAGAACAAGTTGTTAAAAGTGCGCAGGTATTAAGAACAAGAAACGAGCCATGTGTGGGGGCAAAAGGGAGAAGTTTCCAATAAAACAAAGAATAAAAAATCCCTTTCCACGCAGCCAAAGAGGAAGCCCACGCGTCCAAGAAAGGATTAGTTCCATGCATGAGAAAAAGGAGACCAGAAAGAAAAGGCCATGTAGCTATCCACGCAGGTCAAAAGAAGACATTCCACGCACACGTTGTCCAACACATCCCACGCAAGTCAAATAAAATAGCCCACACACAGCTGTAGACACGTTTCTACAACCTAAGTAAAGAGAAGTGATATTGTGTGTTCATTTCTCTTCCAACATAATTACAGATTTTGTTGGAATTTCTAGCGAAGAAAAGATGGAGCAGACTTTTGTCATGATCAATCTGATGGCGTTCAATGAGGACTGGTGGGTGAAATCATTTCTCGGTTTGAGAAGAAAGGGTTTTATCTGAAAGATCTGAAAATGATCTGTGTGGAGAGGTCATTTGTTGAAAATCACTATGATGATCTCTCCTCGAAACCATTCTTTGTTGGGTTGGTTGAGTACATAATTTATGGCCCAGTGGTGGCTATGGTTTGGGGGGGCCGGGTAAAGGTGTAGTTGCAACTAGTCAGAAAATTATTGGAGCCACAAATCCTTTAGCTTCTTATCCTGGAACCATTAGAGGTGACTTTGTTGGGGATTAGAAGAAGTGTCATTCATGGTTATGATTTTGTTGAAAGTGCAACAAAGGAAATTGCACTATGGTTTCCAGAAGGTTTGGTAAACTGACAAAGCAACATGCATCCTTGGGTTTACGAGTCATGAGGCTTTCAATATTTTTGGCACTGGTGAGCATGAACTATTTACACGCAATCACTAACACAAACTCCCTCCAATTCTTGCAAGGGCCGGTAACTATTCAAACCCGTGTTTGAATCCCACGAGTTAATAATGGAGAAAGTGATTTTTCTCATGCTCAGGCGGTGTGAAATGGATGGCGACTTACATGCAACTTGATCATTTTGATCATAGGCTCTTGCATGGTGCTCAAAATTTGAACTCAAGTTCAAAACTAAAGTCTTTTGAAGTCTGGGTTGTTCATGTTCATATTTGTCTATTCGTGGGAAACCCCATTCGAGCATTCCCAAGCTTGAGCCAAGCTCTATTGTGTTCATGGAAACCTCACTATTTCCCATCTCCATTAGCTCGACTCGAGCTAATCCTTGAACACAAACTCAAACTCACACACATCGTGCATTCATGAACACACTAAAGTTGCTCAAACACCTTTTGTGGCTTGCACCGTTATGCCGAGAAGCATAGTTGTACTTTCGACTTCAAGACTGCTGGTCGCGAGAGCATTTCTAAGGCTAATCCTGTGGTAAAAGCTTCCAAAATTGACAAAATCTGAAATGATTTGCATCTTGTGTACTCTATTGAATCTCTTGGGTTGAACAATACCCTCGGTGTCTCCTGAGTTCGGTTGGTCGAACCTCAATTCCATTAAAATGCATCACAATTTCTTTTGGTCCTGCATTTGGAGGATGTTCCAGTATTGATATGAGTGTTTCGGCCCATGGTGGTGATCTACTTTGTATAGTTCCCTGACCTCCACAGGTTAGGGTTTAGTTCATTTTTTCGCTGCCATTTGAGACTTGTTAAGGAACGGTTCATGCCTATTTCAGATGAAAAAGGTTTTAGCAGTTTTCTTGAGAAATATTCAAAACAAAAGATGATCCGTGAAAGGCTTTTAAATTGTGGTACATTTTCCTGGAAGTTAAAGTCATCAATCAATGTGACTAATGAGCCAATTGTTTTGGGATTCATAATAAACCATCATATAACAGGTTCAAAAATTACTTTATTCTCTGTACGGTAGTACCCGATGCATTCAAAGCTGATAAATTATTATTATACTAGAGCATTAGAACTATCACTGTTGTAAAGATAATCAAATCATTTGTTAGAATCATGCATGGTATTATTGTTACGCCACTAGTTTATTTTACCACTCACAAAGAGCCAATGTTCCAAATAGTGCCGGTAATTCATGTTAATAACGTGTGATTTACCGAGTTCCCAGGAGATATTACTGGGCACCTGTTGAAGGATTGTAATAGCATCGAATCACTCACACAAGTTATGAGGAAGCACATCAAGTGTTTGAAAAAATGGCGTAACGACTACAGTCTTGTAACAAATGAATAATTCATCATGGAAAGCTATTCGGAGCATGTGGAGAATTGTGTGTAATTGTGAATGTGAATGCGAATGAAGACAAACTTTCTCACACCAGAATATTGCTCAGACAGAGGGGTGGATGAATTGCTCAAGTTTCAAGCTCAACACTCTTGTCATTTGGAGGATTGCAGAGCACAGTCAATGAGTTCATTCCCGTACGATCGGGATAGGTGGACTCTTGGCCCAATGGATAAGGCACTAATCCTAGGTGTCTTGATCTGGGTGGCGCATTGCTGACTAGGATGTCTACGTGTGCATCCAAGTCATTTAAGTGGGTCCACATGTACCCATTTCTTTTATTTATGTATTTTTCCTTAAATGACTTTTTAACTTAAGTGGTTTCTATTTTTAGTCACTTTTTAATAAAGTTGTTGAAAAAATCAAAGGTCACTTAAGTTCCTTATTTAATGTGCATTTAAAACCCTAACTACTTTGTAACCAACTTTTGGGTTATAAAAGGAAGTGAGGGGCTCATTTGTAAAGGGTGACTTTGAGAGAGGAGAAGAAAATACTTTTGTGCAAGCTTTGTTTCAGGAAGAAACTTTGTGTTATTTTGTGAAAAACATTTTGGAGTTAATGAAATATGAACTTTGTGTCTCATTCATTGTCTCTTGTAACATTTGATGTTCTTATGTTCATTAGATGTTAGGTGTTCGAATCTTGCATGCAAATATTATCTTTGATCTTATTGTCGGTGTTATTAATCATTTATTCTATGTTCACAAAGTGATCAAGCTCGATTATCTACTTGCTCATGTGTGTTCCCTTTTACACATTCTTGTTTGGCTAACTCAAACTCCATTTTATTTGTGTTGGTTATTCATATTTCCTCTTCATGCAATATTAGGCTCTGTTTTTACCTAAATCTTGCATGTTATTTCATTGATTCCATTCCACTCCTTTCCTTCATTCCATTCCATCTCCCTCATTCACTTTTCTTTCCATTGATGTTCCAAAACACCCCCACATACAATTTTTAATGTATAGGTGTAGATGCGCTTTGGTTTTCAATAAAGGCAGCCTCACCTTCACTGAGGAGGGACTTCGTTCCCACACTATTGCATGTCATTTGCATGTGTGCAAATCCATATGCTAACCAGACCTAAAGGAACTATTTTGAAGAATATTTGGGACTTAATATTGTGTTAAGATGATGCAAAGAGTCTGGATTTGAGTGAAACATAAAGGATGCAAGAAAATTGATAAAATTAATTATAAAAGTGATAACTTCCGATCAATTCTACAACGACCGGGGAATATTGATAGCGACTAGGTGTGATTGAAGTGAAATTTTAAGAAATAAGCGTGTAGAATGGAAAGAAGATCTAAGGGGTTGTGGGATCATAAAGTGGATAGCTAACATGATAAATGATAGAAAATAAAACATAGGTGTATCAGATCGGAAATGAATATACTGAGTCGATGATGACCGGGGGTGATCTATGATTTAAGGGATAAAGATGGATGGCTATGATGATCTGCAGAAAGAAATAGAAGATGAATGATATAAGGGCGTAGCTCGAGATGGAAAATGAACTGCAAGGCTGATGCACAATAATGATAGGATGGTAATGGGGCTCCAAGCATGTAAAAAAATGATACCATGGAAAGAAAGAGATTCAAATCTCTAAAGGTGATGCACAAGATCTATAAAGTAGCTCAAATGTGGTGACAAAATCTACAAAGAAGAGCAAGAAATGAAGCCAAGATTGCAAGAAATCTCAAAGTCTCAAAAATTGCATCCTCATGAGAGGAGAGGTATGGCCATATTTATAGGGTCGGAGGTGACTCAAAAGGGTCACCGGAAATAACATCGTTCTGTTGATTTGGGTGGTGGAGTATTGATCAGATCAATACAAAGAGCCCTTACGATGTGAGATTAGGGTTTTGGGAGGTTAATGTGGGTTACGGATGATTAGGGAAGATAAAAGGTAGTTGGGAGATAAGAGAAAATTAAATGAAGGTGGATGATAATGTCCCATACAATTTGATAAAAGGAACAAAAAATCCCATCAATACTAGGAGCTTTATCAATAGTCATCTACAAAGTCACTTCCCCTAAAACATTCAAAGTAAGAAGCATCTCACATGCCACTATCTTGGCTTCTAAAATATTGCAACGAAACACTTGGAGTAATTGTAAAATCATATTTTCTTTAGCAAGGCAATGCTTTTTAGTAAAAAAACACATTATAATTATGTAAAAAGATAACCAAAACATCAAGTAATTTATTAATTCTAGTATTAGAATCCTCAATTTTCTTGATTTAATTAAAAACCTATTTGAAGTGAAGGAGATAAAAAGTTTCTTTAGTGACTTTATCCCCAATATTTTCTAATGCATAAGAACCTATATTTGTGCACCATGAGTGTTTTATACCTCCTCCACCTTAAGCATATGTCACTTTGTAAGGAAACTCGTGTCTAAAGGCGAAATTTGAATGGAAAACAATCAAGGTACTCACAAAGTCTATGCAATTCATAAGAGGAAGATTCATGTGCATGGTTTCTATAGAAAAACTCATATCTACCATAAATTATAAAAAATAAGGTGGTACAAGAAATAACATTATCGTTCTATTCAATCTATCTCGATTCACCATGAGGATGAGGTACTAGATTTCAAACTCAAATAATATGACCCATTATTTACTCATGATTGAGATGGAGTGTATAGAGACAAAATTCGAACTTAAGATTTTTAGGATTATTATATGTCCATTCAATAAAAATCAAATTGAAAGTCATCTGATAAGAAGAATCTATTAGTGACCAAGACAAAGAGTACCTTTTCGTAAGAGAAGGAAAACAATTGGCCAATAATGCATGATCTAACTTTGAATGAAATTTTCTATACCTTATCTTAAATTGGTCCAAACGAACCATGAGAAAGTAGAATAATATTATCATTCATGATTATGATAAAAATATGAACTTTATTATGCATATAAAACTAGGTTTCTATTTCTTGACAGAACATCACATTAGAAGGAGACCTACTTTTTAATTTATTATGATTTTTTTAATGCTAAGTTAAACTTCTATTGTAATTTCATTATGTGTTGGAGAGATTAAAAGGTTATTAATTATCTAACAATGATAATGTAATATAAATACTAAATTATATTTTCAACTCCGTTGAAATAAGATATATTGCTACACACCGCTTAATCTAATATGTAATTAAAGGTGTAAACTATAGAAACTAAATCACACACTTTGGGTAATAATTTAGTCTTGATTGCATACTACTATTCATATGATTCCTAAGCTAGAAAAGTACTAATTAACCCATGTATTTGGCCATATTTACTTTCTTTATATTGCTACTTTTGGTCTTGGACCCTTTAGTGCTTAGTATGTATTTTCACTCCTCAACATTTCTCACCCTCGGACACCGGGCGTCCATCCAGGGACTCGAGCTCTAGGCACCCCCATCCATTCGGGCGCCTTTGACCTATTTGTACTTGTTCACACCTTTTAGGTCATTTCTATCCATTTGAGCATCTTATATTTTTGGTATGCGGCCTTTTCCAGTTAATTATGAAATTCAAGCAAGGTAATCATATAGATATAAATTTATGTGATCATAATAAAGTACCAAGAACTAAGAATTAGGTATCACCATCTAAGGTTGCATCTAAAGGCCATTATCAAGAGCATTCAAGCATCCAAATAACATCCACACAAGGGAAGGTACTGCATTATTCTACATACAATTGATAGGAGGGGAATTTATATTCTATTCCATGCACACATCTATTTACATCTTTTACATTTAGCTACTTTAGTCACAAAATCATGCACTTTATACATTATTTATCCCGGTCTCATACTACTATTTAGAAGGTTCTTGAGTGAAAAAAGTACTAATTAACCCCTATTTTTGGCCATCTTATTTTATTTTATTTCTTCATTACTGACCTCTTGCATCCACATGCCCAGTCATCTTCTATCATCCCGCATCATTTTATCCTTGACTAGGCGCACCTAGATTAGTCTCAAGGCGTCAGTGGGTGCCTTGTCCCACCAAGGGCACCTCGGTCCTTTTTACACTTTCCGCCACTTTTTGGGCTCTTTCTAGCTATTTGAGGTCTTTATCTTTCTTGTGGTCAACCTTTTCGGGGTTAATTACGAAATTAGATCAAGAAAACCCTATAAATATAAAGTTATGAGACCATATTGAGGGACCTAACATCACTTACTACTATCACTCATCTAGAGTTACATCCATCTATTGCATTAGAGATCACTTGCATCCACATAACTCCATCATCAAGGCACAAGGCTAGGACATCTACATCACACTTCATAGGGGAGGTATTTTACTCTATTCTATGAAAACATGATAATACATTTTCTATATTTAGCTATTGTTCACTACTTCACAAAGTGTGACTGACACAAGAGCACACAAGACACATTATACACATACTCACCGAGACTACATTTGGGTCCAAAATGTAGTACAATACTTAGTTAGTAATCCCATTGTTTTGGAATGAGGTAAGTATGAACCATTCATTTTCATATTAATTTTTTTTTTTAGGGTTTTGATACTTCTTTTGGTCTTTTTCAGTCTTATAATTATCTTGGTTTAGTTGTGACATCCAGTGCGGGACATTGAACTTGATACGATAGAAAACGAGGGTTTCATACCACCTCTCATTCCTATGAAGATCAGTTTTAGATATGTTTTGTAGACAAGGGCACCTAGATTGTAGACTAGAATGCGCGCAAGTTCCCCAGTCCCTCTCCAGGCACTCCAATCCAGCTAGATCCTCTAGATCCATCCTTTTCTGGACTCTTGTATAGTTGTTCTTGCTTCCCGATTTTCCACCGTCATCACCGTGACACAATCCTATGAGCATATTCTATTCAGCTTGAGTTATTTCCTCTTCTCTCTTACACATTAGGGTTACCATTTCCTTTTACATAGTTGTTTAGATCATTTACATACTTTATATACTACATATTTATTTACTTTATTATATTTTTTCATAGCTTAGATTAACTATCCCCATACTACATTAGTTTAGTTAATTTTAGTTAATCATTTTGGTGAACCCAACTCGATCATTCACACTTCTAGATTCTTCATTCATTACTTGTCATCATGAGTATCTCAATCAATGATTACTTGCTTTCCAATCTGATTTACTACATAGAGTCCAACATTTTCTTGCTACTACTTGCATTCATGTTGACATGCACCCAGATGTGGTTTATCGAGCCTTTGCCAATGCCTTTTCCTCACATATAGTATTTAAGTCTAACCTTCCCTCTAATGTTCACACTTTTGATAATGACCCGCCTTTACATATCATCTCTCATATTTATAATGTCATTGTTAAGCGTACTTTGATTGATAATGGATCTGAGCTTAACTTGTGTCCTATGTCATTCCTCAAGGTTTTAGGTCTTACCGCTCATGATGTTAGTCCATCTAGTATTTCATTGCATACTTATGATGGTTCTATCCATCCTTGTCTCGATCACATTACATTTCCCATCACTGTTGGTCCTAATATTGTCCACATTGTATTTTTCGTTGTTGATTTCCCAGTTTCCTATAACTGTCTACTTGGTAGGCCATGGCTTCATGTCATGCAAGTTATCACCTCTACTATCCATAATTGTGTTAAATTATTACATGAGAGCATTGAATACACTAGTTTTTTTGTGACCGTGATCCATTCCAATATTACGACTGGGATCCTAACACTAATATTCCTATCCCGCGCATAGATATTACAGATGATCCCTAACCTAGGGAAGAACCACCTCACTTACCACCACTTGATGGTACCATTTGTGTGATAGATGTAGTTTCTTCTATGCCACCTACTACTACTACTGCTATGATTCCTTATTAGGGTCATATCCAGTCTATGGATGTCATCTATCACATCCACATTCACATGCACCACCTACCTTAGCATGCCCACCATTCACTTGCACACTTTTCATGAATAACTCATATTGGGAACATATTCCATTTGATCCTACATGCGATGTCACTATATGTTCCCATGATGGTCTAGCTTGTCTTGGTTTCACCTTTGAGGATCTTCATCCTTCTACTCATGACCCTCATCTCTATTATGGCTTTATCAATATTAATGCCACTTATGGTTTGTGTGTATTTCATCTTCTAGTATATTTATCACGTATATGTCGTTCTTATCCACTAACATTAGGGGAATATTGGATTACTTATATTGGAGGAAAATTAGATCCTAGTCATACAAACATTTCATTTATTATGCCTTTTGGTCGTGCTTTTATCTGCAATAGTTCTTTTCTTGTCTATTCACAAAATCTCACTCATTGGTATGCACACATGCCCGCTTCCTCCATTCACCCATGAGAAATATGCTATGGGTATGTAAAACTTACACCTTAATGGCTCATTGTATGATCAACCAGACACTATTTCTTATTAGGTCACTAATGCTTATCCATATGACTTTGACCCAGATGATGATGATCTTCTCGATGAATTTACATGATATATTTGTGCACATACTTGTGGGGGGGTGGGGCATAATAGATCACACATCTACCCCCATCACATTATGACCATAGACATATTACTAATTATTGCATTATCATTCTTACATATTATTACATCAAATCCTTTGCATTTACACATACATCATTATAGCTCCTACTCACATCTTCTCTTTAAATTATTCAATTTCATAAGATCTACATATTTATTCTTACTATAGCATCATCACTACCCGATGACACACTCTTGTGCTTCGATTCACACTTGACTATTGAGGGATTACTACATGAACCCCACACACTACACTATAGGCATTACACATTGTGTTTCATCACACATTACACATCATACACCACACATTCTATATTTCATCTACACCATTTTGACATTTGTGTATTTATACATCATATATCATGCTAGTCACATAGTCATGCATTACACACACCATTGTCTACATGTCTTACACTACTTATCCTACACACTACATTATTTTTTTATCTACATACCTTACATACCATGCATATTACATGCACATTTTCACACACTATTCTTCACCACATCATCTTACCTTACTAGTCCATTTACATACATGCCATTTTACACATTCTACACCTCTTGCATTTACATTCTACATATTGCATATTCACACGTTCTATTCATCTTGAATTTTATGTATTCCATACTGGATTTTACACATAGCGTATGTACACATTATACTCATCACATGGTCATCGCTTATACTATATTTTCTTCTACACATTGCACTCACCACCCGATGACACACTTTAGTCCTCACCATACTATACTCGAATGCCGAGGATTTACAAATCAAATGGACATTACACTCATCACACATTTACTATTCGACCTTTCATCATGCGACATTTATAGCTTAGTGACATATTCTTAAGGTTAAATTTTCATCTATTCTATCATTTTGTAGTGGTGTACACCTTAGGTTACATCAGCACTCCTCATCTTGTAGTGATATACGTTTAGGGATAAATTATCACTCATCCTTTCATAGATTATAGTGATATACGCTTAGGCTAAATCATCACTTATACGTTCAATCTGGTCATGATATATGATTTGAATATAGGGTTCACACACACATCATATCATCACTACACACCTACACATTTATCACAATGTGTTAAAAAAAAAACACACTTTGACCATTTCCCAATGATGCACTCTCATTTATGGTTCATTATTGAATTTTGAGGGGGAGAAAATGAACCTCATTGCATACACTTCCATCCACTCGAGGGGCGCACATGGTTCTTATCACTCCATATTGCATTCCATTCCATCCATCCACAACATACTGCATATTATGGTTGCTTATACTCTTGCTTACTTTTTCTTGTTCATGGTCGCTTTATTACACATGCTAGTTAGCTTACTTGTATGTAATTTTATCATACACACATGTGCGTTCATGCCTTTTTCTAGTTGTGATCACAGATAGAGATATCTTACATACAAAATGAATTCTCACCTTCTACCCTTCCTACATTGGTCATTGGGGGCATCCACATTTGTCTCTCACAGGTGTTATTGTTTCATTTTGTACTTAGAACTTTACATTACTTAGTTATACATGCTTTTGACATACTATTTATCTTTCTAACATGCTAATAGGTGCTTTATGTGCAACATTTATTATGCAGGGATATTTGTTTCCATACTTTTTTGTTACATTTTTTTCTATTGTTTGCTATTGTATGTGGGCCTTGCCCTTTGTTTGGTGTGCACACTTGTTTGATTTTTTTGCATCCATGATGGCCTTGCGTGTCTTGCAACATCATGAGTGATGTCCCATGTTTGTAGCCCATTTTTGTGGCTTACTTTGTCTTATTTCATAATTACATTACTTGTTTGGCTTGTTAGCTTACACTCTTTTTGTAGCTTACACATTGTTTTCTATATGCATGCATGTTTACACTTGTCTTTGGATAGCCTTATTGTTTGTGCGTGCCTTGGTTTCTACCAATAAATTTTCAATGTTACAACGTACATATGTTTGTTGGTCTCTTTTGGGGCTGCATTATACTATCAATAATGTCGCATGCACCCCCAAAGAGGGGGAATAATTTGGGGTTTTACATACTAACACAGAGAGATTAAAATCGGTTCGGTTCAGTTATATACAATGAGTGGGTTCATACCAGTCTACGAACCACATACACAATGGATTTTATAGGACATGATGTCCTTAGCATTCTTGGAAGTAGTTACAGGATTGGAGGTTACATTGGGTGTGCCTCTCTACACTACTTCACCAGGTGGTGTCATATATCCTAAAAACCAGACGATACAAAGAGATATTTTCACACATAGTTCAAGGAAGCGATTATGGCTGGAGGACACAAAGCATTTCCACCCTACACTTCGTTGGCCTCTATGCGTGAAGATCACCCAAAAACTTGCACAGAAAGGATATCCTTCTACACTCTCTTTCTCGACATGGATCAGGTGCACATGTTCCATTTAAATTTGTCCATTTGCGTATTTTACATTTACATGCTTTCATATACATGCATCTTTTACACAACATTTTTTACATACATATTTGACTACATGATCATTTTCTCCTTGCAGTGTATGGCCGTATGAGAAACACGTAGTTAAATGGGGGCACAACATGGTTAGCAAAAACAATTTACAACAACACATGCTTTACTAACCATGCATGTACATCACACACTACAACATCTACACACACATTCTTCCCTAGGTTCACTCTCATCACTTTTTCTTTGCACATTTACCATCATTAGTTTCCACGCTCCTCCATATTTTTATCATTCCACAATTTGTCTAGTCCTTCGACATATTTTTACTACACTCTTCATGGATGTCAGGTATGCATCTCTATTTATTTTATGTTACCAAGCTTTCCACTCACCAACATAAAGTGGGGGAAAATGTAGTCATAAAATCATGCACTTTAGACATTATTTATCCCAGGTATCATGCTACTATTTAGAAGGTTCTTGAGTGAAGAAAATACTAATTAACCCCTGTCTTTTGGCCATCTTGTTTTATTTTATTTCTTAATTAACCACCTCTTGCATCCATATGCCCAGTCAAATTCTATCATCACGCATCATTTTTTCCTTGACTAGGGCACCTAGATTAGTACTGGGTCACCCATGGGTGCCCTGGTCATTTTTACACTTTCCTGCCATTTTTGGGCTCTTTCTAGCCATTTGAGGTCTTTATCTTTCTTATGGTCGGCCTTTTCGGGGTTAATTACGAAATTAGATAAAGAGAACTCTATAAATATAAATTTATGAGACCATATTGAGGGACCTAGCATCACTTACTACTATCACTCATCAAGAGTTACATCCATCTATTGCATTGGAGATCACTTGCATCCACATAGCTCCATCATCAAGGCACAAGGCTAGGACATCTGCATCACACTTCATAGGGGGGATTCTATTTTATTCCATGCACACATGTTATTACATTTTCTACATTTAGTTATTGCTCACTACTTCACAAAGTACGACTGATACAAGAGCACTTAGGGCACATTATGTAAAAACTCACCAAAACTACATTTAAGTTCGAAATGTAGTGCAAAACTCGATTAGTATGCCCACCATTATGGCAAGTTGAGGTCATTTAACCCATTCATTTGCATCTTTATTTTCTTTAGGGTTTTGATACTTATTTTGGTCTTTTAAAGGTCTTCTAATCATCTTGGATTAGTGGCAACATTTGGTATAGGAAAGTGAACTTGATGTGATAGACAACGAGGGTTTTGGACTACCTCTCATCTATATGAAGATCGGTTTGAGCTTTTACGTAGACCAATGCACCCAGATTGCAGACCATAGGGCCTATAGGCACCCTAGTCCCTCTCTAGGTGCTCCATTCCAGCTAAATCCTCCAAATCTATCCTTTTCGGGACTCTTGCACACCGTTCCTACTTCTTGATTTTCCTTCCATCATTGTGACACGCCTCGCTAGCATAAGTTATTTAGATGAGATATTTCTTCTTCTCTCTTTCACATTAGGGTTAGCATTTCCTTTTGCATATTTTTTTAGATAATTTACATACTTTCTATATTGTATTTATTTACTTTATTATAGTTGTTCAAAGCTTAGATTAACTATCCCCATATTACATTAGTTTAGTTAATTTTGGTTAATCGATTTGCTCGCTATAAAGTGTGACACACACAAGAGCCACCTAGGACACAATTTCCACACACACACACACACATAGAACTACATTGGGTTTGAGATGTAGTGCAACGCTCAATCATAAGTTCACCATTGTGACAGCTAGGGACAGTTTGACCCCTCATTCTACATATTTATTTTTTAGGGTTTGATGTCTATTAAGGGTTTTACGGTTTCATATTTCATTGCAGCAGGTTTCAAAGGTGACCTCGATGATCTTGGTGCAACCTCAGAGTGACCAAAGGAGAATAAAAATGAACAACTAGTGACCATTCGGAGAGATTTCCGAGATTTTCCATAGACCCGTGTAATATCCCCTTCCCAATCGAATACCCTTAGCCTATTTTGTCTACTCGATTGCTAAGGGGAGATCCTAAGGGTGACTTACGTCAATTGTAAGTTATTATAAAGTTTCATTAATAAAAGAAACAACTATATAGAGAACTTATAATAATTTATAAGACTTAATAATTATTAAATCTAGGATGGAAAAGGCACAAATATAATTTTTATCCATCCTAGGTGAAATGGCGACTTGCCTTAGAAGGGGAAATGGGAACTTAGAAAGGATAAAATCCCATTTCATTGTGTATTCCCTCTAGGAAAAATGCAACCAACTTTGGGAGGGAAAAATAAGTATTAAATATCTTTTGTATTCTCCCTAAGGGAAATGGTGACTTGTCTTAGGAAGGGAAATAGAGGGTGGAAAATTCATAAAGAATTTCAATGAATGTTGATTGGATATTTAAGAGGTTGTCTTTGGGTTTCTTCTTTCTTTATAAGGAGAGCTCGACTTGTAGGAAGGCATTCTATGATCATTTTATAATTTCTGATTTTATGTCTAAAGCTTGTAGCTTGGCAAAAATATTCTAAGGACAAAAACCCTTAGTATTTACCTCTAGAGGATGAAAACCCTCTTAGAGCATGTGAGGAATTTCTACACAAGGAATTCCATTGAGCTTGCAAAGTTTTTAGTTATTTCCAGCAGTTGTTTGAAGGGATTTTTCAGATTTGGTACAAGGGTTTGAAGGGAAGAGAGTGCAGTTGTGTTTCCTGCATTATTTCATCCTGGAGAAACCTATCTCTTTCATAAATCTGAATTGTTTTGAGGTATTTCAGACCAGATTTGTATTGCTATATCATAAAATTTTCAAGTATTTTTCCATGCCAAAACCCTAGAGGCGAGTTGGTGTTTTGGATTTTTAGGTCACTTATGGTGGTCATTTACATGCATGTGTAACATTATTGTTTCTCCTTAATTTTTGAATCCGTGCGTAGTTTATTTGTGTGGATCAAGCATTTTTGAGGGAGTTATGAATTTTTGAAGTTGCCATAATTTTCTGCAGATTGGGGTTTCAAAATAAATTTTTTTCAGCCTTGTTTGCATCAAAAACCTGCATATTCATGAATATTTTGGCTTTATAAATAGATGAAATCAAATTGGAGTGGTGAAAGTATAATTTATTGGCTGATTTGTATGAGTTTCTTGTTATGCCCTAGTCGCATTTTTTCATTAAAATTCAGATCTGCATAGTAAAAATCTGATTTTAATTTTGTGAGCTTGCATTTGGTTGTGGGATTTGCCTAAAATCCATTGAGGGAAAAATATGTCCATTTGGGGACATTACACCCAGGCACCCCGAAAGCAGTCTAGGGCACCCACAAGTGCCCCTATCCCTCTCCTGGAACCATAATCCATCCGATTCTTCTAGATCTCGCATTTTTCTAAGATTTGATGTGACATGATCGGTGCTTCGCATTTTCTAGTTTTCCCGCTCTCGAAAACTCCAGGATTTCGTGAATCAATTAAGGCTTATTACCCCCTCTTTGCACATAGGGTTTCACATTTCATTTCTTGATTTTCTTGGGCTAATTTTTGTATTTTATTTTTTATTCATTTCTTTGTTGCGATAACATTTATATTAAGCATTTGTATAAGAATATATTTCACATTTATCTTAATCATTTTGGTGAACCCAATCTGCCCGAAACCCTTCCTTCTGATTATATCTTCACCTTATCAAGTCATGACTCAATCATCTTATCCTTCTTTCGCACCCACTAAGGTTTTAGGCATGGTTACTACTGTTGTTGATTTCATGCAAGTTCATACTCAGCATCCTCCTCGATTTATTATGCTTAGGGCTGATCCTTCTATCAATGTAGTAAATACTTTTCGCACTCGTCCTATTATGGATCCACCCATTTCCATTCCACTGCCTATCACTTCTAGAACTTCTAATACTACTTCTAAGGGCTATGATATCATTGAACAACTTAAGAATACACTGTCCAAAATATCCCTCTATGATTTATTGCGTAATGCACCTGATTTTCATCAAACATTAGAGGCTTCTTTTCATTCTATTCACATAGAAATTGATAATTCTTCAGTGGCCTTCACACACCTCATTCAGTCTCTCAAAATTTTCCGCATGCTATATCATTTACTAATGACAATCCATGTGAACCCATACTTGATACTGTTATTATTGCCATCACTTGCATTAAGCATGTACTTATTGATAATGGATTGGCCATCAACCTATGTGTTCATTCCCTTTTCAAACAATTGGGTATTAACCAAAATATAATTTCCAAGAATTCCCCTTATTCGGGATATGATTCAACTATGTGCACATGCTTATGAAATATTTCATTACATCATCAAGTCATGTATAAGACCGTCCTCATAGAATTATTTATTATAGACACTTCATTTCAATTCAATCTCTTACTAGGTAGACCTTGGATTCATGCTATGTAAGCAATTCGATCTATTATACACCAATGTGCCAAATTATTACATTATGGATACAAACATACTATCACTAAAGATCATAATCCATTCAAATTATATCGCATGCACCTCGTTTTGAACATGCCTATTCCTCCTTCGCATTCTATTTCATATGGTATTATTGATACATATGACATAGGTCAATCTAGCACTTCACAGTATTCTTCTTCCGCTCCAAACGCTCTACCTATCTCTACTCATACTACTGTAATCATCTCACCCACAGTTGTTTTCTCCGCTAAGAACTACTGCGATGGTCATTGATGCTCCTCTCACTCCAAAATCTAGTACACCTCCTACTAGTAGTTATATAACATGAAAATGTAAACACGATGATTTTGACGATAAATTTTATACTATTGAACTTATTGATGAAACATTGGGCAAACTCAATTTCACTCCTATTGATATAGATGACTCCTATTTCAATGACACTTTTGTGGCTGATGGCCTTGGTGAATACAAATTCAATACCCATCCCTCTACTAATGCTATGGTACTTTATCGGGGTCTATCCATACTTTGGACGTTGTTTCAACCTCTTCTCGAGTAGTCTTCATCTGTACGCTTCCTTTCTCATGCACACTCTTCATCAACAAATCTTATTGGAATCATATTCGATAGATCATACTTGTTCTGATACTATTTGCACCTATGATGGCTTAACTAGATTTGGATTGACACTTAAAGATATATTACTTCTTGTCTCACTCACCTCATCTATATCATGGATATTTTCACATTACGGATGCCTATGGTCTTCGTGTGTTTTTCACTTAGCAAGATTTGTTGCACGTATCCCTCGTGATTCTCCACCGACACTCAAACAATCATGTCTTGACTATATTGGAGGAAATTTAGACTCGAGCTACACTTCTATCAGTTTTTCCTATTCCCTTCAAAGCAGGTTTCTATCATTAGTGATTCATCTCCGGTTATCCTCAAAATATCACTCACTCAGTATGCACAAAGGTGTCTGCCAACACCTTTCACCGATGAATAGTATGCAATGACTATGTACATGTTATGTCATAATGGATCTTTATATGATCCACCTCATACTCTTGCCTATCGGGTCTCCAATGCAGCTCTAGTTAGCTTCGATCGGACAATGAAAATCTTTTAGATAATGGAACTTTATCACTCTCACCATCATATCTTTGGGAGGCACCACGCTTATTCCCCCTAACATCAACAAGCATATTATTCTCATCACCTCATATCTAGTCTATCACATACGCCGCGTACATATTAATACACGAACGTATCATCATTTCCCGATGATGCATTATTTTTCTTTAGTTCACACTTGACCGTTGAGGGAATCCTATACATATGAACCTCACACACTTCACACACTCGACGTACTCGACCTCCTCACGTATCTATCACTACACATAACAATCAACACATTTGTGATATATTCTTCCTACTATACACATTCAACGTAGTTTCACAACATACCTCTCTTACATCTCACGACATATATTTCTTGTGCACTATCAACACAAATGTCTTATACAATCTACACTTATACACTACACATACTACACTCAAAAATAAACGACTCTGTATTCAATCTCTTTCTCCAATAATCAAACAACACCGTCCTTCTCTCACACAATCAACATGACACACTACCTTATGACGCACTCTAGTTCCATAGTCCATACTCAAATGTTGAGGGTCTATATCTTAAAAGGACCTCATCACTCTCACGTACTCAATCACTTAATCACTTGTGTATTTACAATCTACACTTTGCGCTTTGGGGATCACATATTTTTGTAAACACATTTCAAACCATTTCCCAATGACGTACTCTCTTTTTACGGTTCATTCTTGACTACCGAGGGGGATACACAAATGAACCTCATTACAGACATACACATTCAATCGGGAGAACGTGGCTCCTATCATTCTCACTATGCATTCCATTCCATTGTCACTTCACAACATGTTGCATATCTTGGCCACACTTAGTCTTGATTACATTTACTTACATGAACATCTTATTACACATGCTAGATATATATCTTGTATGTTATTAGATTCCCATATACACATGCGTGTTCACTTTATTTCTAGTTGTGATAGCAGATTCTACATATCCATTTCATGCATAATGGATGCTTGGCACAGTACCCATCACCAGTCCTACAGTGGCTCTTGGGAGCATCCACTTTCGCACACTACAAGTGCTATTGTTTCATTTTGTACTTATCACTTTACATTATCGGATTATACACGCTTTGACATAATTTTTATATTTTTAATGTGCTAAAGAGTGCTTCATGTGCATAATTATTTTTGTATGCCTATTTGCAACCATGGTTGTTTGTTTCACTACTTGTTTTTTATTATCATTGTCTTCCACTATTTGTAGGACTTGACCTTTGTCTTGTGTGCACACTATTTACATTTGGCTTCATTGGACTTGATTGTTTTGAAACATCATGAGTAGTGTCCTATGTTTGCAACCCACATTTTGAGATCTACTTTGACTTCTTATATGTTTACATTGACTCTTAGCTTACATTTTATATGAGTTTTTTTCTTTTCTTGTACTAACACTTGTCTCTTGGCCACTTTGTTTATGTGTGCCTTGGTTTCTACCCATCACATTCCTCCCTACAGGGAAGAGTTTCAACACAATTGTTGGTCCTCCTTTGGGCTGCATACTCCTCGGTGATGTCGCATGCACCCCAAATGAGGGGGATCATTTAGGAGAATCAATCACCCCATAAAATACACAAAACAACACGATACCAATATAACACACGGTTTGTCGAGTTTCAGATAGGGCTCAAAATCAGACTTGGGTCCTTAACACAGTGATGCCATTCCTAGATTCCTAAAACTAGGGCGATTCTGGCGTGATTGAAAGTTTAACACATTCTATAGAACTCCACACAATGGATTTTATAGGGCATACAGTCCTTAGAACCTGCATTTATACACACCATCTACATTGTTTTTCTACATTGCGGGAAGCGGTTAAAGGTTAGAGGATAACACTAGAATTTTCTCCCTACACTTATTCCATATCATTGGCATGAGATCGCCTTGAAAAACTCATTCATTTGTAATAGCTTCAGGATCCTTTCTACACTCTTTCCTCATCACGGATTAGGTACACATGTTCCTTTTTCATATTTTTATTTTACATACTTCTTTACATGATTTTTACACATATACATGTGTATTTTACTACTTGTTCGTTCTTCTCTTTTGCATGTCCATCCGTAAGGGAAGCATAGTCAACATCAACATCGATGTCAATAATAGGTACATTGCGACATCATCTACACATGTTTTTCCTCCCTAGCTTCATTTTTATCTTCATTGTTTACACTTTTTCCTCCTTAACATCCACACTTCACATTTTTATCACTCCATGCTTTGTCTAGTCCTCGGCACGTTGTAGTCAAAAATCATGCTCTTTAGACATTTATTTATCCTAGTCTCGTACTTTACTATTTAGAAGGTTCTTGAGTGAATAAAGTACTAATTTAGTGTCCCCAAGATTCAACCACAAATCTAGGACTACCCCTTTTTAATTTTTCATTATTTTTAAGTAACAGGTTGTTTTTCTATTTTTTTGCTGTAGTTGCTCGTGTTTCTCAAAGGTATCCTAGGGAGTTATTAGGTAAAATTTGAAAAATACCACATGCAAAATCTCACTCAATTCCTTTTCTAAACTTTGTTCTGCAAGCACTTTATTTATTTGTATATTAAATAAATAAAGCTCTTACAGAAATAGATTGAGCTAAAATTAGAGAACACAGGTTATATAAACTACCTCATCCCATCATTACTACCGTATAACATTCACTTAGGGGAATATTTTTTTATAGACTAGCTAATTGGAGAATTTTTTCAAACAATTGCCCACAACTTTTTTTAGGGTGTCGTTTTTTATTTTATTTCTTTTTGTCTCGTGTTTTGGCCTTTCCCGTTTTCCATCCGACAATCCCCATAGCCTATTCTTTCTTCCTTCTAGACCTTTTCCGGGCCTAGGGTTTTGAAAAGCTATCCAATGTTTTTAAATTGCTAATTAATTTGTTTTCCAAAGCTTTTTTTGAGGGGAGCCAGGAGGAACAATTAAGGAAAGCTCAGATTTTTTTGCTTGTTCCACCTATGAGTTATTTTATTTCTGCAAGCCAACTTCAAGCTAGATTATGGTCGTGGAAGTTCATTGTTATGACTTGTAATCATACATACCTTGTGAAATTTAACGTAGTTGTCCATTCAAAAAAGCATCTTATCCTTTACAAATCGTGGGTTTTGGAGGCCTAGTCTTATCCCTTGTAAGAATCCAATCTTCCCAAAATCCACACAGTTTTCCAAAGGAGAGGTGACTTAAGTTTATTGTGGAAACTCATGGTCTTGGCTTCTATATTTCAATGCAATTATTTGTATTAAAATTATAAGGCAAGGATACCCAAGCCAAATCATGGAAATTGGAAGCCAAGTCTTCTGATTTTCATGAAATTATTATAAAGCAGCCAAGGCAAACCACTTAAGGGAAAATCATGGATTTGGAGCAGTCAAACTTCTAAAAATCAATGTTATTTTCTAAAGAGACAATCACTTAAGTTGTCGTGGATTTGGAGTATCCTGTCTTCTTGATTTTCACGTAATTTTCTAAATGCAAAGTCATTAAAGTGCAAATCGTGGTTTTCCAATGTCTTGTCTTCTTTTGTGAATAATCCTCAGCTGCGGAAATCCACGAAATTCTTAAAAGGGGCAATATCACTTAAGTGTTTGTCGTGAAAAAGAGCAGCCCAATCTTCTAAAATCCACACACTTTTTGAAGAAGCATCATTAAAGCCAAATCATGGATTTCCATGTCTTTGTCTTCCACTTGAAATAAAGCAACTTTCCCTTCTAATTTCCATGCACTTTTCCTTTAAGTGATTATCGTGAAACGCCGGCCAGCTGTCTTCTATTTTAAAAGCATCCTCCACCTTGCAATTTCACACAATCCTCAGTATGCAAAATTCACGCAAGTGTTAAAGGGAAATTAAAAAATCCAAGTCATGGTTTTTACTTGTCTGGCCTTCTTTTGCAAATAAGACATGCCTAGTAAAATCAACACAACCATTTTTGCATTCACTCATGTTTGTCGTGAAAATCCATGAGCTTTTCTTCTAGTTTTAACACAATTATTCTTCTTGAAAACCACGTAATTTTTAAAAGCAATAGTAATCACTCAAAGAGATTGCATGGGTATTTATTAACTTGTCTACCAATTTTCCAGCATTCCAATCTTCCAGTTTCAATGCAAGTATTTCTTCAGTAAGCCCAAATGTATCTCATGTAAAAATAATACAAAATTGCATGCAGTGTCTCTCAAAAATCCTCCCAAATCTCATGCATGTTGATCCCAATCTTACAGTTGAATCCCACATTGAATTTTCCATCACCCGGAGTGATTTCTAGAATTCAAAATTACTCATATGCAATTAAAAATAAAAGGGTGATGATTTTTTCTGAATTTTTACGGAAAGCATTTCACTAGTGCACGTATTGGAGAAGAACTACAAAAGCTTCAAGGATAAGAGGATAAGATAGGTAAGAGGAACCACCTGCAAGCTAATCACGGTCATCTTCTCAAAGGAAATATATTCGGGTGAAGAATTTGGTAAAATATACGATGATTCCATGTCCAATTTGGTGATAATCAAACGAAAGGATTCAATAGCATATGGGATAAAAAGCATCTCGATTCAAGGCGAGATATCATTAAAATCATTCGTGAGATGGAAGTGCAATATAGGTTGGATCAACATACAAAGTATGGAAGGAAAACAAGGTGAGAGTGTTGCACTGGAATAACTTCTTTTCTTTCTTCTTCTTTCTCGTATTTTCTCCGACAAATCAATTGAGTAATCAATTAAAATTGTAAAACTTAGGTAATTGGCTTTAAAATATGTTGCTTCAAGTTACTAGAAGAATTCAATTACTTGGAAATTAGTGGCATACATGCAAAGAATGTTCTAAAAGCATGCATGTCATAGAGAAATTCTAGGGTAAAATAATGTCGACTTCTTCCCTTTTACATAACTTCCACATGTGGAAATTCATTGAAAGCTTCCTATTTGTAATTTCCCTCTATGTACTATAAATAGAGGAAGAGCCTACGGGTTTAAGAATCACAATTTGTTTCATCAATATTTGTTTAGCAGAGCATTCTTGAGTTTTCAGACCTTATGCTGGATCCTTTGATGTGAAATCTAGGGGATTGAATAAAAGTATATTTCCGGAGAACTTTGTGTCTACGGTGTTTTGCTAATCACTTCTATTTGAGGTTTTAGATAAATTTTGTGTCATATCAGATTTAGGTTAGAAGCTATTTCTTTCCCTTACTGCTGAATGTTGTGGTTTTTCATCTATTTATTTAATTTGTGTGGATGAGACAAAATTTGATAGCTATTAGTTAAATCAACGCATCTTCCTTTCTTCTTTCCTAAATTCTATTACTTTCCCTTCTACAAATCTTCCAATCATAGTCTTACCAAATTGATAAACATCTTCCATGGGAGCCTCGCCATTAAATGAGGGAGATTTATCTCATGACTTCCTAGGTTTTACGCTTTGCATAAAATCGACCACCATAATTAACCCCATCCTTTTAGCCATCTTGTTTATTTTATTTTGTAATTTGTGACCTATTGCACCCATATGCCCAACCATTTTCTGACATTCTGCATTATTTTAGCCTCGGTTGGGGTGCCCAAATTTAGTATTGGGGTGCCCATGGGCACCCTGTCCCACACAGGGGTGCCCCGATACTTCTAGTACTTTCCCGCCACTTTTTGGGCCTCTTCTAGTCATTTTTCATATTTATCTTTCTTGTGGTCAGCCTTTTCGGGGTTAATTACAAAATTAGAGCAAGAGAACCCTATAAATATAAATTTATGAGACCATAAGGAGGGACCCAGGATCACTTACTACTATCACTCCATCTAGAGTTGCATCCATCTATTGCATTAGCACCCACATAGCTCCATCATCAAGACACAAGCTATGACATCTGCATCACACTTCATAAAGGGGGGATTCTATTCTATTCCATGCACACATTCTATTACATTTTCTACTCTTAGTTATTTCTCTCTATTTCATAAAGTGCAACTGACACAAGAACGCCTCTGACACGACATGCACACACTCACCAGAAGTACATCTAGGTCCAAAATGTAGTGCAACGCTTAGTTAGTAAGCCCACTATTATGGTAGCTGAGATCAGTCTGAGCCATTCATTTGCATCTTTATTTTATTAGGGTTTTGATACTTCCTTTTGGTCTTTTACAAGTTATTTCTTCCTCTTGGAATATTTTGAGCATTCGGCACAGTACAGGAAAATTAATGCAACAAACAACGAAGGATAACAATCATCTCTAGGACCTGTGAAGACCAAGTCTAGACCTTTTCCCATACTAGGGATTCTATTTTTCTTACTAGAGCACCCGTTGGCACACTAGTCCTCCCCGGGCACTCCAATCTAGCCACATCACCCAGATCTATCCTCTGCAGGACCCCGACACATTTGCTCCTTCTTTCGATTTTCTGTTCATCACTGACATTGTCCGACAAGCGTCTGTTATCAGCTGAGTTATTTCCTCTTCTCTCTTACACATTAGGGTTTCTATTTTCATTAGTTTTATTACTTATGTCATTTACATGTTGTCTTAGTGCATTTATTTACTACATTTATATGTCCTCCTAGATTAGATTAACTATATTTTACTACATCTATTTAGTTAATTTTAGTTAATCATTTTGGTGAACCCGTCTCTTTATAATACCTTTCCCTAGGATCCAATCAAACCCTAATGTATAATCCTTATTTATCTTCTTCACCCACCATGTCTCATATTAGCTTTAACCCTATCTATGATGAGGTTTGTCATTGTTGAGCTTAAAGCTCTATATACTTCTCACATCACTACACCCGACCATATCAAACAACAACTTCAAGATGGACTATAACATGTACCTACTCGCTTTGAATATTCTACTATAGTCATTAGCATTTTTTATAAGCCAATATCCTTTACTTGTTATACTCCATGCTATACAATTACTTGTGATCCACCTTCGATCATACCGATTATCCTTCTAATTCAGCCACTAACACAGCTTCTCTCTCATGACTCTACCTCTTTTGACATTTATTCTCATGATACATCCCTCCTAGTTTGTATACTCCATATTATGTTGATGACCCTATTGATAGTGTTCTTACGATATCCTCATTTCGATTCTCTATCGATAATGGTGAGACACCTAATGGTCATGATTCTCCTTCTTTCCATACTATTGAGTGTGACTCACCTACTCTATTACTATCTTCTCCTGAGATCGTATCTAGCACTATGCATGAGTCACCACCATCTATCACTTCTTCTTCTCCTATTGTTTCATTTCTATAGAAGTTTCCTCCTAGTTACTTCACCTATTATGGATGTTTCTGATGCTAGTCCAACCATTTCTATGGGTATTCCATCTATATCTCATACTATACCTTCCTCGACACCTACTACTAGTGTTCCCTTAGCATTATACCCTTCTCCATCACCTTTGGACATCCCTATGATCACTCACAATGGAAAATTGTAACCACTTAACACATTATTTCCATCTTCTACCATCCCTTCATAGGATATCCTTTTCTCTCAAGCATGATGTAGGACAGCTACAATCTCGGGTATAGTCTCTCACTTTATAAATTAGGGCTTACTACGCCTCCATTGACAATAATTCATTATAGGGAAATCTGATCCCTAAGAAAATTCATAATTTTTCATTCCCTCATGATTTTACCATGCCTAATTCCATATGTTTTGATGGTACGGGTGACCCTCATGCTCATCTTCTACACTATCATAGGGTTATGGCCTCCTATTCTAATGATAGATTATTACTTAAGGGATTTCGTTATATTCTTAGCAATGAGGCATTACAATGGTACACTCAACTCCCCTTTGGATCCATTAGTAATTTTTATGACATGGAGGACACCTTCCTCCATCATTTTATAATCAACAATGGCCCTAATGTTACTTATGACCGGATACCTACTCTACACCAGGGCTCCACGGAACCTATTAAGGATTATATTCTATGATTCAATGTTTATATCCATCAGCTTGTCATTTAGCGATATATATATTGAGAAGCAATTTATTTTCTGTTGTGGCCTCATTCCGACACTCAAGCAACAATTACAGTATGATACATATGAGTCATTCCTTCTTCTATGATATAAGGTTATTGACTTAGAACAAGACCTTATCTCTACACACATCATAGATCCTCCACACACCTCTACGGATATTACCTCATCTAGTTCTCCGCTAGAGAATCCAATTGAGCATCCTACATAGTCTCCATATTTTCCTCATAAGCCAAGTAAACAATTTTAACCCACCTCACCACCAAATCATACTCCTTCTCTAGCTCTGCGACAAATTACACCTTCTACAACCCCACCTAGGTAACATGAACCTTTTATCTTCTCTCACCATGCATGACCACATGATGTGTTGTGTGTATTACTCAACGAGTAATTAATTCTCTTACCTTCCAACCAGCATCATCTGCAACACTCGATTACAATGTCAATGTGACCAACACTATTGTAATTATCATCGCATAAATGGCCATAGAGACAATTATTGTCTTTCCCTTCAGGATAGATTGCAACAATTAGAGGATAAGGGAATCATCTCATTTGGTTATTTCCCACGTGAGTGATCTATATGTCCTCTACCTTGTTAGAGAGTTTCCACTACAATTGAGTCATCTCCTACATATGGTTCTTCGACTATGATATATCCACCGTAGTTTGTTATTCATATGTGTTCCCCACTGCATCCATCACATTCACTACATCCACCTCACCCATCACATTCATGTTATGCACCGCATCATGCTATCAATTCACATTGATTACCACAAAGACTCGCTTTCACACATACCACCACAAATCTATATAACATTCAGATTCGGTTCACTTTCCCATATCGGTTTAGGTTTAGGTTTAGGGTATGCATTTTAGGTTTATTGATTTATATGTTATTTAAAGTATCTTGTTTATGTTAATTCAACAATTTGATTAATTCCATCATTTATCCCTTTCCTTAGTTTAAATTTCAACTTTAGTTTAGTTTAAATTTTCATTTCGTTTCAACTTTTGTCTTTTCATTACACTAGGCTCTTACAACTCCTTTATTTCTTTATTTTATTTTATTTTTTTGTCATTTTTTCCACAGACTAATCCTCTAACTTCATTTTGCAGGTTTATTGGGCATTTCGGTTCCTTTTCTCTTCGCTCCTTCACGCCATTTTATCACCATTTAATCGATTACGACACTTTTTCATTGTTATTTTTATCCTTTTCGCCACCAAGACTAACTGTGCAAGTTGAAAATTTAGCGTTATTAGATGTGTCAGGTTCAACTTTTTCACATTTTTAATCACTTTTACACACGTTTCATCATTTTTGTTTATCGACTAACCCTTTCTAATGTGTTTTGCATGCTTCTAGCTTGTCATTTTATTTTATTTTTATAAGACTAATCACAACATGACCACATGTATGATCTTCCCTCGCGCTTTTTAAGAGATCTTGGGAATTAAAAACGTGGTCATTTATTTGGGGGGGGAGCTAATGTTTCAATTAATTAAAGCCAACCCACATGTATGCTCTTTCCTCATGCTTTTAAGTGATCTTGGAAATCAGAAACATGGGTTCGCTTTTGTTGCCTTGTTTATTTGTTCTTTTTTACCTCATTCCGGAAAACTTTCTAATCTTTGTTTGCAGGACCCGCTCTCACACAAGGTGGATAAAACATTCAAAAACTACTAACTGTAGGTTGCCAAAGGAGTACAATCAAACCACATTAAAATCAAAAGATTAAAAAAACACCACATTCAAAACATTGTATTTGCAGGTTTGGTTAAGAGCTACGGCTTGACCGCTTAACTAGAACATAACCCCCTTGGCATAAGCCTTAAGCTAAAAAAGGGGGTGGTTATAGGAACCCCAAAGTAGTCCACACCTTGAGGGAATTGGTGGACGAAATGGGAACCTTTTTATCCTACCTGACTAGTAAAGCCTTGTGAGTTAGAGTCACTGGATATCCTTAGTGGTGACCCTAGTGCGATTCATTCTGAGAAAGATATTTTCTTAGGGTTTCAAAGGGGTAAATTAAATCCATTAGCTAGCAATAGTGTTGTGCTCACTCGGATATACTGCTGACACCTAGTTGAGAGAGCCACCTAGGAAGCCAAACATTATCCCAGCCAATGTAAGGTAGAGGCCACAAACAAATAGTCAAACAAAAACTTGTGCTTTCTATTTTCTTATTTTTTATTTTTTTATTTAGTAGTGTTCCACACACGTTTTTTCTCAAATAATCCTTGTTTGGGATCCATCTTTCACTTTTCTTATCTTTTTCTCATTTTCTAAAAATTTCTTGTTTGGATTATATTTTCATTCTCATTTCATCTTTTCGTCATCTTTCCTCTTCATCGTCATTCATTCACTAACTTTCATTTTAATCTCAATTTTTCCCTTTTCAGAACTTTATTATCTTTTTCATTATTTCACTCTTTTCATCCTCATTACCTTCTCCATTTGATCTTCTTTAATTCCTTTGAAGTTTTCATTCACTTATTTTATTCTTCCCTTCATTGTCATAAAATTCTTATATCTTTCGTATTCACCTCATTTTGAGTTTATCTCCCATTTCATTTGATACTTAAACATTTGGATTACATTTCCCAAATTTTAAGTTTTCATCTCCTTTTCAACATCAAGTCTTGAGTTGTGGATATTGACGTATTCACTTAAGCACTTTCATCTTACTACTCACATCTTAACGGTGTTGTGTTCCAATTTGTTCCAACTCAATTTCATCACATCTTATTTTCATTATCTTCTTGCATCCTTTAGTTTGACAACATCATCGTTAAACTATATACATTTTCTTTTCTTCACGTCTCTAACTTGAAAAAATATTTGTTGTGTTTTAGACACTTCATCATATCTTCTTTTCCAACATTTACGTGTCGATATTTGAGTCTTATCCCTTCATTAGCTTCTTCCTTCTTAACTAATTCTTGTTAAGGTTTGAGCACATTGCATATGATTTGAATCCTTTTTCATACCCTCTTGCCATCTAGCATTCACTTTTGCTAGGTGGTAGAGTACATTTGAAATCAATCTATCCTCACTCCTCCATTCTAAGCATTCACATTGTTAGAGGTTGAGCACATTTGGACTTTTGTCACTATAATTCTCCTCCATTATAGCATTCACTTTGTTAGAGGACAAGAACCTTCACCACATCAAACCACTCTTCCATCTTGGCATTCACTTTGTCAAGGGTTGAGTTTATCAAACACTTTCGCACGCTTCCATCTTGACATTCACTTTGTTAAGGGTTGCATCATTCATATCTTCCAAACCTCTTGCCCATCTTAGCATTCACTTTGTTAAGGGACAAGTTATTATCAAACTTAATCACACACCTCTCTTCCATCGTCGCATTCACTTTTCTACGGGTTGAGTTATCTTTCGTATCTCTCTTTTCTCCCCCTCTTTTAAAAATGGTGGGAACATGACACAGAGATTATAGTCCTTTTGGAAGGGGAAAACAACATCAAAATCCTTTTGGAAATTTTGATAGTGATAATGACCAAAACTCTGAGGATGATCAAAATGAAATCTCACTCGAAGAACAATCCCGCGTTGAAAATATTTTACGTATGAATAAAGACCAATTTTTGCTTCATCTCCTTGAGATGGGAGTAAAACTACCCTCTGATTTCAACGATTATAGTCTACAAACATTACTTGGAAAATCGACACCTAACAAGGGTGAACCTTTCATTTTGACAAAAAAATGATAATAACGCATGCCATAGTCATAAGAACAATGATGATCAAAAAAATTCCACCTCAAACAAAACAAAAGGTGATGAATCAAACAAGGAAAAATATGACGAAAGGAACAAAGGAAAATCAACTGATTCGCCACCGATCCTACTCAACCCCTCATGAATCAAATTAATGACATGGCTAAGAAACTTGTTATCTTAAATTCCAAAGTCACCAATGAATCCCATAGCAATGAGTCACCAAAGAAAACTAATGATGTGTCATTTAAAAGTCATACCACACACACCAAAGATAACAAAACTCTATAAGTGATGGTTCCTTATCTTTCTTGCATAACAACTCCCCATTTTCCCAAGAATGGAAAATGATGAAGGACACCATCTCAAGCATACAACATCAACACAAATAATTCAACTTTCAAGAATTGTGTCCTTACCCCTTCGATAAGGACATTTTGCATGTCCCCTTTCCAAAATCTTTCGAGACGCCCAAATTTGACAAATACAAGGGCAAGAATGATCCTAGAGAGCATATCAAGGATTTTTATATGGCTTGCCAAGAGGTGGCCTATAGTGATGTCTTCTTAATGTGTCTCTTTCCATGAAGTCTAGGAGGACAAGCCTTGGATTGGTTTCTACACCTCCCCAAGGGCTCTATACAAACTTTTATGGACCTCTCAAAGAAGTTCGTTAAACATTTCTCATTCAACCTAGACTCTAAAATTACAATGATGGACTTGTGTAATGCCAAACAACGAACAAATGAAACCTTCACACAATTCCTACAAAGATGGCGTGGGATCGCTAGTCATTTCCCATACTTCATGCCTAAGAAACAACTTGTGAGCATATTTGTACCTAACCTCAACAGTGAGCTATCCTTTCACATGCAAATGCATTACCTTAATAATTTTAAAGAAGTTATTGAGAAAGGATTGCAGATTGAAAAATCCCTTGATGCAAAAGGTTTGATTAAACCTCATTCAAAAGACAATGGGAAATATATTAACCATCCTAATAGCTCTCACCAAGAAAAATATAAACATGTTAACTGCAATCATAATATGGTCAATGATGGTATTACAAACAATCAATATGTTCACAACGTCCAAAACACACAAACTAGACCAAACAAAGGTAAACAACCTCTTGTTATTTCTAGCAAAGAGATTTCCTCTTCTCCTAACTCTAAGTGACATCGCTTCACCTATTTGGGAGAACCCCTATCAAATTTCCTCCAACAACTCGTTAATGAAAACATGGTTACCTATCCCATCACTAAACCTTGGGTTGAGGGAGAACCCAAGCCTACTTGGTATAAAGATGATACTTATTGTGATTTTCATCGCATTGACAGTCACCCAACTGATTGGTGTTTTCACTTACGTCAATTTTTCTAAGACCTCATTGATAGCAGGGATATCATTGTTGAAGAACCATCTCCAAATAAAACACCCAACGACAATCTCAAGGTGTTCTCAAACCCATTTCCCAAACATGGCAGGACAATAAAAATGATAACAAAGGTCCCTCTACCAATAACACTGATTTTAATTCAATTATCTCATTTATTGAAGAAGTGCCATCTACAATGACAACCATTAAATTAAAACCTTCGAGTAATGATGTCACCACATGCCAACGGAAGATATGGGTTCTGCGGCAACCCAACCTTCTACGTCATCCAAACCAACAACTCTTTCGAATCAAAATTCAAACTCTAATGCCAAATCTCCCACTCCTAGTCAATATGACTTCATCAAAAATTAGCAACCACGCCAGTGCATATATCTCTCATGGAACTACTGAAAGAGTCACCTAGCTTTTAGGATATTCTCACTTGTGCTCTAAATGAATCACGTGTTCCTCATACTCTCAATGTTCAACAGTTTTAGGCTATGATCGCAAACCTTATGCCTGAAACTCCTATCCTATCTTTTGGCCCTCAAGATATGTTGAACCCAAATCTGATTAATAATAACTCCTTGTACATTGAAGCCTACGTTACAAACCATAAGGTCAAGAGAGTTATTATCGACAATGGAGTGGCTCTTAACATCTACTCTATAAAAATGCTTCGTTGCCTTGGTCATATAATAGATGATTTAGATGCTAATATCATTACCATTCATGGTTATGATAATACCGAGCGTCATTCCTGTGGTACCATCACTCTTCCCACACAAGTAGGTCCATAATTCCTCGACACTATATGTCATGTAGTTGACACGAAAGGTTGTATAACCTTCTTCTGGGTAGACCTTGGACACATACGATGCACACAATACCTTCCATCTTCCATCAATGCATACAATTTCCACTTAATGACAGAGAGTTCACCTTGCATTGTGATATTGACCCCTTTGAATACTGTAAGTTTTTCAAATTAAGGTACCAAAAAGTAAATTATTGTCCATCTGCTAATAGCATAAATGGATCTAGCGCACTTCCTATTATTACCAATCGTATTTACCCTGATGTAATATTGCGCCTTCATGCTTCCGCGTCTTCTTCTGAAGAATTTATGTCTAAAGCTTCACCCGAGGATATTACTCACGCCTCTACGCCTTCATCTGAAGCATCAAACAAGACTATCAAATCCATTCTAGAAAAAATAGTCAATAAACATGGATGTAATTGGCATACGCAATTATATCCCGCCCTCTGGGCCTACCGCACTTCCTTCCGTACTCCTACAGGAGCTACTCCATTCTCCCTAGTATATGGCTCTGAAGCCATATTACCTATCAAAGTTGAACTTCCTTCACTTTGTGTCTCCCTCCAACATCTCATTCATGAAGAGGATTACCGTGTTACATGCCTTGCAGAGCAGAATTACTGGATGAGAAATAGCTTTGTGCCTTAGACCATATGTAGGTATATCATAATAGAATGTTCCGTAATTATAATCGCAAGATCAAACCTCGATAGTTTGAAATTGGTGATTTGGTCCTAAAGGAAAATCAGAAGAACACAACTAAACCACGAGAAAACAAGGCAAATTTGAGCCTAATTAGTTGGGTCCTTATGTTATAATTGCTAAATTTGGATCTGGCACATATAAACGTCTACCAAGGATGGAAAATATTTGAAGGAGCATATGAATTCAGTTCATCTAAAGAAGTTCTAATCCAGTATTTGAAGAGTACCCCTTGTCTTTGAGGGCATATCAGTGCATCCACTTGTTTCGTCATTTCACTTTGTTTCCTACTTGTAATTTTTTGCCTCACATGTTTTCATTGTTAGCTTGTCATGCCCATTGTCTACCACTATTGTTCGCTTTCCATTATGCTTTCGTTCACTTCCTTCATGTGTAGTATGTTGGTTTTGACTTGGGAATTTCCTTTCCCTCTTCTTTGGTGTGTGGTTCAAAATCCAAAAAGACCAAAAACATTCAAAAAAAGTTTCACAAAACTTCAAAAAAACAATATAATTTTTTTCAAAATACCAAAAACAATATAAAATTGTTTAGAAAATACAAAAAAACATACAAAATGCTTCAAAACTGCTTTAAAAAAACTCATGACTATGTAATTTCATTCACCATTTTCTTCATCTAATTGTTCCCCATCATCTTTTCCAATCAATCAAGCCACTCTTTGCAATGTAAATTTTCTTAGGGACATCACTTGGCTTTGGCTTTCTCTTGGGGGCAACTTGACATCTGTATATTTTTGCTTACTTATTAGTATTTTTACATTGGTGTGTTTTTGTTCACTAGCTTGTTTGCTTGTTTAAAGTTTGTACATATGGAATTTTGTATTGTATATTCTTCGCTTAGTCTCTTATGTTTGATAGTTAGAATAACCAATACTCTGTGTATTTGGAATGCGCTTATGGACCAATTGCAGGAAATTTATTTACATCTTAGTTCACATATAACTCGGTGTTCTTCCTTCCTGTTCATATTGGGTTTGTTTTCAATGCTTGTTACGTGCTTTCTTGTCACTTGCATGTATTGTGTTTTTCTCCTGGCTTATTTAAGCCATGGAGCATTTTCCTTTTTGTTGTGTATTCATGTTTTTTTGCATTTGTATTTCAAAATCTAAAAAAATCATATATTTCAAAAATTCAAAAATAAAAAATAAAAAATTATAAAATTTTGAACAAACATTCACTTATCACGAAATCCTAAAATCGGAAAACCCTCACGGTGAATATTTCAACATCTCAATACAATCTTGATAAACATCATACTTTTATCTATTACCCTAGTGATTGTGCCAATCTTACAACTATCACTTTCTTCCCTTTGCATGATATGCTAACTCTGCTTGGGGAAAGTCACAAAATTGTTTTTCCTTCATGATATAACTTCATCTGGGAAATTTCAACTTTGATCATTTGCACAATAGATCCAACAAGAGTTTCATAAGGAGTCGCTTTAACTCCACTCTTCCAATCTAATCCTATTCCCATTTGGGAGCATTTGTATCTACTTAATCATCATTGTGGCACACATTAGGGGCATGGCTGATTGTCTTCTTTTTCGACTTTGTGTTGCATTGTTGATGTTTACTCTTTTTGGACCACTTACAAGTAGTGTGATCACATCTTGGTTCCTTTATAACCCTGGTGCCGACACCTACTTTGTATATTGGGTTTGTTTTCCTTTTTATCTTTTCTTTTTGTGTGTGTTTGTTTACGCACATCTAGGTTAACCATCTTGATTATTTCATAATCATGGTGACAAATCTATTGTGAAATAATCATATCCAAAATCACCCCCGGGTTAATTTGATAACATGCATCGAATTCTCAAGTCCCGAAAGCGGATCGATTCGGGTAAAAAATCATGTTTCCAGGGTCCCCTCATATTCTTCCTAACTCCCCACGCCGAAGGAGAACAGAAAGCTCGAGAAGATGTAAAAAAGCTGCAAAAACAAGCTTGGGCCAGAAAAAATCGTGAAAATTGGGTAAATCCTAGTCCTCGCAATAGTAGGGACGTGAGGGACATCAAGACGCGGATCGGCCGAAAAGCCTCCAGGCGGCCTGCGAAGCAAAGGGACATCTGGGGGACGGAAGGACGCGAACCACCCGGATCGGCCGAAATAGAGAACTTTAGCACCGGGACAGTTGGGCCAGAAGTACGCGGCGGACGCGGAAAGCCGGTTCGGCCGAAGGAGAAGAGAATCGACTAACTGCTTTGGGACATGTGGGACAAAGGAACGCGAACCAAAGCTGAACCAGTGAATCGGAAGATTTTGTCCTGCATTCCGGGAGCATCCGGGCCATGAGTACGCGAAGGATGCGAACCGGCCGGTTCGCCCGAAGTAGAGAAATTTTGTATTGGGACAGTTGGGACAAAGGGACGCGTGGGACGCGGATAGCCGAAAAGCCGAGAGCCAATCAGATTGCGCCACGTGTCATTGGCAGATAAGGGACAAGGAAGCCCATTTCGGTGGATCGGAGGATTCTGTTCCAAACAGCACTAGGACATCCGGGACAAAAGGACGTGAAGGGCGCGAAAAGCTGGCAGACCCGCGGACCAATCAAATCGCGACACGTGTCACAAGGGAGAAAGTCCAAAAGTCAAAGGGCGAGGTTTCAAGCACTGACCCGAGCCAATCAAAAGAGGACACATGTCCAATGAAGCAGGAAAACCCACGTGACAGAGAGGAGAGAGAATTACATATCCAATCAGTGCGTGCCACGTGTCATCCAGGTGGCAGAGCACGGGAAAATTTCAAAACGCATTTTCACCTGTTTTGTGCCCTAAATCTTCAGATCGACATATCTTTCGATCCAGAGCTTGGATTTGCACGTTCTTTATATCAACGGAAATCTTGTGAAATTCTCTACATGATTTTGGGGTTAATCTTGAGTTTTGGTGTAGTCTGGAGGGAGAAAATTCGAGAAACGGCTCTAACACGTGTTCATGGCCAGAAGTGACATTCCAGCGACTAGATTTAATGCAGAATGGGTCGCATTCTCCTGTAATCCGGTCAAAATGATAGGGTATGGGTTTGGAAGGTCCCCATGCCGCTTTTAATGCACTGCTGATCAAGAAAGGATGGGCTCCCATGCTTTTGCGTTTTCTCGTCCCTGGCTCGACCCATGTAATGTAAAAGCCAGATTTGGCTCATTTCTGAAGGGGGGAACAATTTTTGACATAGCAGACTTCTTCTTTCAGCTCCAGCAAGTGACTGAAGCAAGGATCAGACCTCTCCAAGGATTGTAACAGTTTTCTTTTACCTCTATGAGGGTGTAATGTGTGTTTTTGACATTGAAATGATAATGCAAGCTCTGTGAATGGGTTTCAATCCTCTGTTTTGTATTATTTGCTTCATTTCGATACTAAATTATACCTTATCGATGTGTATGTTTTATGTCAGTGAACTTTGATCTATGTCTATTTGCATGACAAATATGTTTCACCACTCCTTTTGGTGCATCACCATCTTTAGTTAGTTTCAATTTTTGCACTTCTATCCCTGTCTCCTTGCAGTTTAGAGTAGGATTAGGATCTGAACCTCTGTAGTTTTGCAAAAATATAGATCTAAATCAGAGGAGTTTGAGGAACCAGACCTCTAACTGAGATTCCTCTCTCGGTTTCACAAGTCCCCACACTTGGAGAGAGGTTTCCATGTTGTGCAATCACACTGGATGCTAGAGTGATCAACCTAGAAGCTTGATCTACATCCAGGGGTGCTGTGAGTCTGCAACAACAGTTTTGGCACGCCTGGTGGGACACTAGAGGTCTCATTTTTATTGCAGCAAAGTTGATATGCATCTGCTGCAGTTTTCTTGCTTATAAGAGCTATTATTTGCATATCTGCGACTCAAAGGGGAAGAATCAACTGGTTCCAAGCTCAGGCCTGAAAACTCATGAGAAGAATCACCACAAGGTCAAGAGTTGGAGAAGAAGAAGTGTTGTTTGAATACCTGTAATTATCTCCAAGAAGAAGGCAAAGAGGAAGAAGGATTCAAAGGTCTCCATCTCCACCAAATAGAACTCTCTCAACTCCTCCACCTGACAGGCCTTTCATTCAGTATACAAGGGTTTTAAGACCAATTAGAATGGCTCAGAACAACCCCTACGTCAACTTCACAGAAGCAGCCCACTTGCTCTCAATGCATAACATCCAGTTCCTATTGTAGCCTTGAAGAACATTCCCTACTTCACCGGAGAAAATCAGACTACTCCAGGTGATCATGTTAAAGATATTGCTAACCTTTGTGCAATCCATGAAATCAATGAAATGCAAGTGGTCAAAGTTACTTGACATCTTCATTCAAGGGTAAAGCATTGCAATGGTTTAGGAGCCTTGGAGCTGGTTCTATCACAAATTGGAATCAACTGTGTATAGCACTTCATGAGCAATTTGGAGAGAAGGGAGACAACTTGTCTCTTTTGGAGCAGCTGACAACTATCGGAGAGCCCCCAATGAGCAGCTGACCGATTTCAACTTCAGATTTCAAAGGTCTTGGGATAGGATTCCCAAATGGCAAAGTGTGCCAACAAAGAAGGTGCTTTTCTATATTACCTTAAAGCTTTGAATTCTGATATTTCTATGTTAATTCAATCTATGGGAGGCACAACCTTACCTGCTGCTTATAGCATTGCCATTAGAGCCGAAAATTGTCTTATTCAAGCTGGTAAACTGGCTCCTAGGCCTCCCATGCCCTTGTATCCAAACTTAGAAAATCCAAGCACTAGTCAAGCACCCACTTTGGCTCTCTGCTCCCACCCCTAGAAATCAAAGTTCAAGTGAAACTTCTACTTCATCCTCTAGTGCTTCAAATGAACTCCAAGAGGTCATGAAGCAATTGCAAAATTTGGGAAATGAGCTGGTTACTATCAAAAGACAACAAGCTCAAAGTGCTAGACCGTATCAGCCTCAAGCACGGTACAAGCTAGGCCCCATACCAACAAAATAGGTCACCAACTCAGCTGCAAATCAAAATCAAAGCTAAGTAAGGCCTCCCACTAATAGACCATTTCAGCCCTATAATCCAAATGCCATATCTGCTTCTAAAGCATTAGTGCCAGTCCAAAATAACATGGCCCAAGAATATGATTGGTTTTTTCCGTGTAGTCAGCCACACAACCAATCAATGTGCTTTAACGGTGCATTAAATCAAGCTCTGATGGTGCAAACCATCAGTGGGTCGCAAGAGTCCAGCCACGAAGGAGATCAGCAGCAAGAAGCACCTCAGCAAGGAACATCTCCGAATGAAACTACTCTTGTCAATTGGCAGGCTGAAGATTTATGTGGTATGAATCAAATACCCTCTCAAAGTGTTGCAGCCAACACAAGGTCAAAAAGGAGAAATTTGGGTGACGAGCAGCCATTGGCCCCAAGTAGTTCACGACCTTCTGTCACTCCACAAGGTGTTGGCAAACAAAATGCAGTTCCAAACATGCAAGGAGCACCCAAACCAGCCCCTAAACCAACTCAGATATCAGTTGTTGCTGCCCATGTGCAAGGAACGAATGTGCAAGCTAGTGGACAGCAGAAGGCAAGGAGAGCTTCGAAGCAATCAAAGAAGCTATCTCTCAAGCACCAACTCTCATCAACCTAGACTTCTCCAAGGATTTCATCCTCTATGCATTTGGAGGTGATGACACTATTTCTGCCATTCTAGTACAACTAAATAAAGATAATGATGAGCAGCCAATTGCTTTCTTCAGCCAGAGCCTAGATGACTGCGAGGTGAGGTACTCTTTTATTGAAAAACATGTACTTGCAGTAATCAGAAGCTTGAAGAAATTCAAGCATTTAGTCTCAAACAACAAGGTCCAGTTGTTGGTCTCACATGCTGGGGTTAAGGACTTCCTCCTTAACAAGGATTTGAATGAGAAAAGGGCAGGTTGGATCACCCGTGTCATGGAGTATGACATTGAGATCAAGATCACCAAGCTGGTAAGAGGGAAAGGATTGTGTGAGCAGCTGGTTTTGGGGAAGCAAAAAGAAGTATGCAACGAAGAAGAAGCTATTTTGACAGTCCAAGACAGCCATGAGCCAAGTGGCAATCAAGAAGAAGACAATGCTTCCCCGACTCCTTGCTGGACCCAAGGTATTATGCACTTCCTAGGCACAGGCCTATGCCCTCCAGAGATGAGCAAGACCCAAAGGAGACACTTCAGATTGCAGGTTGTCCCGTATGCCATTGTTGATGGAGTTTTGTTTAGGAAAGATGTAAATGGAGTCTTTCTTGAGATGCATTAGCACAGTCGATTCAAAGGGTATTAGAAGAGTTTCATGGTGGACCAGTGGTGGCCATTTTGCACCAAGAGTGACAACTCTAAAAATCATGAAGGCTGGTTATTATTGGCCTAAAATCTTCAATGATTGCTATGCATGGATCAAGAGGTGTAAGAATTGTGCATTCTTCACAGAAAAGAGAGACTTGTTGTCATTCCATTGCATCCAATCTCGGTTGACCAGCCATTTATGCAATGGGGTTTGGACTTCATTGAGTCATTAATCCCAATTCAAGCCAAGGGCACAAATGGATTTTGTGACCACATACTACTTCACCAAATGGATGACGAAAAGAAGCACTCAAAGAGGTGAATGAGTCTAGTATCTTAGACTTTTATGAGGGGATAACAACCAGATTTGGTGTACCTACTACAATAATCTCTGATAATGCATTGGCATTCATTGGATCTAAGGTGACCGAGTGGGCTGTCGAACGGTATTTACCTAAGCACTTCATCAAACTATTACCCTCAAGGTAATGGCCGAGGCCGAGTCTACAAACAAGAACTTGTTGAGGATCATTAGTAGGACTCTTGAGGAGAATCGCAGGTCTTGGCATACCAAGCTGAAATCAACCTTATGGGCTGATAGGATAACTCCCAAAAGATCCACGGGTAACTCTCCATTCAGGCTTGTCTATGGAAGAGAGGCAATCTTGCCCATGTCACTTGAGTTGCCAACGTTGGAACTCATGAAACAGCTGGAGTTGCTAGATTTTGAGCCCATGGAGGTGAGGTATGCGAGAGTTGATGGAGCTGCAAGAGATCGAAAATCGGCATCCCAAGCAATGGAAAAGGATCAAGCTTTGATCAAGAAGACCTTTGACAGAAGGCCAAAGATAGATCTTTTCAAGTTGGAGATCTAGTGTTGAAATGGGATGTGGATAGAGAAAAAGCGAGAAGGCATTCAAAATTTGATGCCATTTGGAGTGGTCCATACATGGTCACAAAGTGCAAGAACAACAATGCTTTCCAATCGCCTCATTGGATGGTGAAGAACTATGCAGATTCTAGTCAACGGAGATGTTTGGCGAGTCCTTGCTTTGCACGACTCTGCCGCAGATTATAGGTTAGTTTTATTTTCCCTAAGTGCTTTGGCACGACTTCTTCCCATGGAGATGTTTGGCAGTCCTTGCTTTCATCAGGAGACGTTCCATCTTCCTCCTTGCACATTCCGAGTTAGTTAGGGTTCTAACAGAATACTTGATGACTCCATGCCTAATGGACTCGCTTCTTGTAATCGGTATCTTCTACCTAGCGGTAGGTAACCTCGCTTGAGTCGCCAATTGTTATCCAAATTCACCCCAGGGTTAATTTGATAACATGTCATCAAATTCTCAAGTCCCAGGCAAACGGATCGATTCAGGGCAAAAAATCATGTTTCCAGGGTCCCCTCATATTCTTCCTAACTCCCCTGGCTGAAGGAGAAAAGAGCAAGCTCTGAGAAGATGCAAAAAAGCTGCAAAACAAGCTTGGGCCGAAAAATCGTGAAAATTGGCTAAGTCCTAGTCCTCGCAACAGTAGGGACGTGAGGGACATCAAGACGCGGATCGGCCGAAAAGCCTCCAGGCGGCCCGCGAAGCAAAGGGACATCTGGGACAGAAGGACGTGAACCGCCTGGATCAGCCGAAACATAGAACTTTAGCACCGGGACAATCGGGCCAGAAGTACGTGGTAGACGTGGAAATCTGGTTCGGCCGAAGGAGAAGAGAATCGACTAACTGCTTTGGGACATGTGGGACAAAGGGACGCGAACCGGCCGAACCGGGCGAATCGGAAGATTTTATCCCGGGCGGTCAAGGAGCATCTCGGGCCATGAGTACGCGAAGGATGCGAACCGGCTGGTTCACCCGAAGCAGAGAAATTTCGTATTGGGACAGTTGGGACAAAGGGACGCGTGGGACGCGGATAGCCGAAAAAGTCGAGAGCCAATCAGATTGCGCCACGTGTCATCGGTAGATAAGGGACAAGGAAGCCCATTTCGGGTGGATCGGAGGATTCTGTCCCAAACAACACTGGGACATCCGGGACAAAAAGATGCGAAGGGTGCGAAAAGCCGGCAGACCCACGGACCAATCAAATCGCGACACGTGTCACAAGGGAGAAAGTCCAAAAGTCAAAGGGCGAGGTTTCAAGCACTGACCCGAGCCAATCAAAAGAGGACACGTGTCCAATGAAGTAGGAAAACCCATGGGACAGAGAGGAGAGAGAATTACATATCCAATCAGCGCGTGCCACGTGTCATCCAGGTGGCAGAGCGCGGGAAAATTTTCAAAACGCATTTTTGCCTATTTTGTGCCCTAAATCTTCAGATCGACATATCTTTCGATCCAGAGCTCGATTTGCACGTTCTTTATATCAACGGAAATCTTGTGAAATTCTCTACATGATTTTGGGGTTAATCTTGAGTTTTGGTGTAGTCTAGAGAGAGAAAATTGAGAAACGGCTCTGACGCGTGTTCATGGCCAGAAGTGACATTCCAGCGACCAGATTTAATGCAGAATGGGTCGCATTCTCCTGTAATCCGGTCAAAGTGATAGGGTATGGGTTTGTAAGGTCCCCATGCTGTTTTAATGCACCTGCAGTCAAGAAAGGATGGGCTCCCATGCTTTTGTACGTTTTCTGTCCCCTGGGCTCGACCCATGCAATGTAAAAGCCAGATTTGGCTCATTTCTGAAGGGGGAACAATTTTTGACATAGCAGACTTCTTCTTTCAGCTCCAGCAAGTGACTGAAGCAAGGATCAGACCTCTCCAAGGATTGTAACAGTTTTCTTTTACCTCTCTGAGGGTGTAATGTGTGTTTTTGACATTGAAATGATAATGCAAGCTCTGTGAATGGGTTTCAATCCTCTGTTTGTATTATTTGCTTCATTTCAGATACTAAATTATACCTTATCAGTCTGTGTATGTTTTATGCTGTGAACTTTGATCTGTGTCTATTTGCATGACAAATATGTTTCACCACTCCTTTTGGTGCATCACCATCTTTAGTTAGTTTCAATTTTTGCACTTCTATCCCTGTCTCCTTGCAGTTTAGAGTAGGATTAGGATTTGAACCTCTGTAGTTTTACAAAAATATAGATCTAAATCAGATGAGTTTGAGGAACCAGCCTCTAATCTGGAGATTCCTCTCTCAGTTTCACAAGTCCCCACACTTGGAGAGAGGTTTCCATGTTGTGCAATCACACTGGATGCTAGAGTGATCAACCTATAAGCCCGATCTCGCATCCGGGGTGCTTTGTGAGTCTCGCAACAACAATAACAAAAATAAGGTTGTTCTAAAATTATTCTCCAAATGAATGCTCATGCTACGGGCACAATCCTTTCCCGTCCTTGTTCCAATCCCTTGTTTTCCTTCCTATCAAGTGGTTGTCCACCACCTTGCTGCATCATCCACCTGCTTGAGGGGGAATTCCTCTACCATTCTAATCACTGGGGCATCTTAATGCTTCATTACTTGTTGGGCATCCCAATGCTTCACTTCTTCCTACTTGTTAGGGAATCCCAATGCTTCACAATTTTCCGCTCGTCAATCTGCATGTGTCTACTATCTTTAAAGCACTATTACTTTGCAATAGCACTTTAAAGAGGGGAAAATGTAGACACCCCAAAATTACACACCTTTTTCCACATATTCCTAGTGTTATCCTAGTACACCTTGTTATTCACCCATTTGTGATTAATTTATTAAATTGATTAATTTATACACATTGCACCCTTTGGATTAATTAAATTAATCCCATGTATCCTTTGTACCCCTTTAGCTAAGTTAATTATTATTTATTAATTAATTAATTAATTAATTAAGTGTGTGCACATCCTAGTCAACTACCACTTGATCAACATCCACCTAGACTCCACTTATACTCCACTTGGACTCCCTATCCTTATCCTAGTTAACTAAACTTCTAGAATCCTAGGCAGGTCGGGGAAATTGAATTGCACATACAACCACCTTTCTAGATGTAACTTTTTGCAATTAATTCATTTACGCCCCTAAATGCCCCGACACTACTATAACTTCCTCCAATGCTATTTTTAGCATATGCATTCAACCAGTATGTAACCAATTTCTAACTACTTCGCCTCTATAAATTACAGGCTTACCCTCTTACAAATCCCTCTTGAATTTTAAGTACAATCACTCTGCTAAAATTTCCTAAGTCAAAACATCTGTGTTTGTATAATTTGCACTCATATTTGGAGAGCATTCAAGAGCACCCACATTCATTTACAAGGTTCCATAGACAAGGTCTCCACAACCTTTACTGAGGTTTTCATAGGAGGATTATAAGGAGGTTTGCACATTTAGTTGTTTATTTTCCATTCACTGTAGTTTTTCTTTGTTTACACATACACTCATGTTTCTTCCATTCTACATGCTTCCACCGCTCTATGTTGCCTTGGCCTTTGGTAGGTGATTATTCTCACCTCACCACACGATGACACCCATTTATGCTTTGGTTCACACTTGAATGTTGAGGGATTACTACTACTGATGAATCCCACACACTTTGCACTATAGGCTCTATACATTGGGTCTTATCACACATATCGCGCGTCATACACCCTACATTCTATAGTTAGTCTACAAAATTTTGACATTTGTGCATTATATCTACACCATTGTCTATGCCTCTTACATCCTATACTACTCATCTTACATACTCTATAAAATCCATGTTACACATCCTACACATATTGCATTTGCCTTTTACATATAGCATATTTACACATTCCACTCATCACATGGCCATCTTTTATTATTACTACATATACTACATTTTCTTCTATGCAATCCACTCACTACCCGATGATGCACTTTAGTTTTTGTCCATACTCAAATGTCAAGGGTTTACAAATCAAATGGACCTTACATTCATCACACATTTACTATTCAACCTTTCATTATGCAATAATCCTAGGCTAGTGACATACGATTTAGGCTAAATTATCACATGTTATATCATTTTGTAGTGGTATACACCTTAGGTTACATCACCACTCCCTACTAATCATATCGTAGTGACATACACTTTAGGATAAATCATCACCTATTCTTTCATTTTATAGTGGTCTACACCTTAAGTTACATCATCACACCATCCGTTCATCTTACAAAGATATATGCTTAGGCTAAATCATCACTCCACAGATTCATCCCATCATGGTATATGCTTAGGATATAAGGTCCACATACATCTCTTATACATGTCGCATATCATCACCACTATGCATATACATGTTTATCACAATGAGCTAGACACGATACACACACTACTCGACCATTTCCCGATGACTCACTCTCATTTACGGTTCATTCTTGACTGTTGAGGGGGAAAAAAATGAACCTCACTGCATACACTTCCATCCACTTGGGGGAATGAAAATCCTATCACTCCATTGTGCATTTCATTATATCCATCCACAACATACTTTGCATTTATTATGGTTGCTTATACTCTTGCTTACTTTGCTCGTTCATGATCACTTTATTACATGTGCTAGTTTGATTACTTGTATGTAATTTAGCTATATCATCCACACATGTATGTTCACATTTTTTTATAGTTTTAATCGTAGATAAAATTCTCTTACACGTAACATGGATTCTTGCCTTATACCCTTCATATATTGGTCGATGGGGGCATCCACATCTGTCTCTTACAGTGTTATTGTTTCATTTTATATTTAGCACTTTACATTACTTTCTTATACATGCTTTTGACATACTAGCTATCTTTCTAACATGCTAACGAGTGCTTCATGTGCAACATTTTTATGCAGGGATATTGGTTTCCATACTTGTTTGCTACATTGTCTAATTTTGTTTGCTATTGTTTGCGAGCCTTGCCCTATGTTTGGTGTGCACACTTGTTTGTTGTTTGCGGCCATGATGTCCTTGCGTGTCTTGCGAGATCATGATTGGTGTCCCATGTTTTCATCCTGCTTCGTGCGGCTTACTTTTTATTTTTGTGTTTTTACTGCATTGTTTAGTAGCTTACACATTGTTTGCATAGCTTATACATTGTTTTCTACATGCATGTGTGTTTTCACTTGTCTTTTGCTAGCCTTCTTGTTTATGCATGCCTTGGTTTCTACTAAGAAATTTTCAATGTAAATGTAGTTGGCCCTCTTTTGGGGCCGCATTCTCCCATCAGCAATGTCACATGCACCCCCAAAGAGGGGGAATCATTTAGGGGTTTCTACATACTAACACAAACATTCTATACCAGTTCGGTTCGGTTATATTAAGTGATTGGGTTCGAGACCGATGTACGAACCCCATACACAACAACTTTTATAGGACATGGTGTCCTTAGCATTTCTAGGAAGTAGCTACAAGATTGGAGGTTATATTGGGTGTGCCTCTCTACACTACTTTGGCTAGTGGCGTCGGATCACCCAAAAAACTAGGAAAGTATAGAGATCTCTACACATAGTTCAGGGAAGAAGTTAGAGCTTGGAGGACACAGAGAATTTCCTCCCTACACTTCTTCACCCTATGGTTTGATATCTCCCCACAAACTTATAGTACATGATATCCTTCTAACTTTATCTCTCAACATGGATAGGGAAAAAAAAATGAACCTCACTGCATACACTTCCATCCACTTGGGGGGAATGAAAATCCTATCACTCCATTGTGCATTTCATTATATCCATCCACAACATCTTTGCGCATTTATTATGGTTGCTTATACTCTTGCTTACTTTGCTCGTTCATGATCACTTTATTACATGTGCTAGTTTGATTACTTGTATGTAATTTATCTATATCATCCACACATGTATGTTCACATTTTTTTATAGTTTTAATCGTAGATAAAATTCTCTTACACGTAACATGGATTCTTGCCTTATACCCTTCATATATTGGTCGATGGGGGCATCCACATCTGTGTCTCTACAGGTGTTATTGTTTCATTTCATACTTAGCACTTTACAGTACTTACTTATACATGCTTTTGACATACTAGTTATCTTTCTAACATGCTAACGGGTGCTTCATGTGCAACATTTTTATGCAGGGATATTGGTTTCCATACTTGTTTGTTACATTGTCTAATCTTGTTTGCTATTGTTTACGGGCCTTGCCTATATGTTTGGTGTGCACACTTGTTTGTTGTTTGCGGCCATGATGTCCTTGCGTGTCTTGCGACATCATGAGTGATGTCCCATGTTTTCATCCCGCTTCGTGCGGCTTACTTTTTATTTTTGTGTTTTTACTTGCATTGTTTGGTAGCTTACACATTGTTTGCATAGCTTATACATTGTTTTCTACATGCATGTGTGTTTTCACTTGTCTTTTGCTAGCCTTCTTGTTTATGCATGCCTTGGTTTCTACTAAGAAATTTTCAATGTAAATGTAGTTGGCCCTCTTTTGGGGCCGCATTCTCCCATCAAAGCAATGTCACATGCACCCCCAAAGAGGGGGAATCATTTAGGGGTTTCTACATACTAACACAAATATTCTACACCAGTTCGGTTCAGTTATATTAAGTGATTGGGTTCAGACCAGTGTACGAACCCCACACACAACAACTTTTATAGGACATGGTGTCCTTAGCATTTCTAGGAAGTAGCTACAGGATTGGAGGTTATATTGGGTATGCCTCTCTACACTACTTTGGCTAGTGGCGTCGGATCACCCAAAAACTAGGAAAGTATAGAGATCTCTACACATAGTTCAGGGAAGAAGTTAGAGCTTGGAGGACACAGAGAATTTCCTCCCTACACTTCTTCACCCTATGGTTTGATATCTCCCCACAAACTTATAGTACATGATATCCTTCTAACTTTATCTCTCAACATGGATAGGATGCACATGTTCCATTCACATTTACATTTTCCATTTTCCATTTACATTTACACTTTTTCATTAGCATACTTTACATACATCTTTTACATAGCATTTTTACACTTACATACATACATATTTGACTACTTGATCATTTTATCCTTGCAGTCTGACCGTATGAGAAATAAGTAGTCAAATGGGGGCAACAACAAAAACAACGACAACAAAACACCACACAAAAGCACACATCTTTACTAACCACGTAGGTACACTACACACTACAACAACTACACATGTGTTTCGCCCTAGTTTCACTCTCATCACTTTTTCTTTGCGCAATTTTCATCTTTATTTTCCATGTTCCTCCATCTTTTTATTATTCCACTCTTTGTCTAGTCCTTCGGCATGCCTTCTTCATCATTCTACATTGGTATTAGGTACACATCTCTATCTACTTTATGTTACTCGAGCTTTCCACTCACCAAAATAAAGTGGGGGAAAAATGTAGTCATAAAATCATGCACTTTAGACATTTATTTATCCCAGTCTCATACTACTATTTAAAAGGTTCTTGAGTGAAGAAAGTACTAATTAACCCCCATCCTTTTGGCCATCTTGTTTATTTTATTTCATAATTTGTGACCTATTGCACCCATATGCCTAGCCATTTTTGACATTCTACATTATTTTAGCCTCAGTTAGGGCACCCAAATTTAGTATTGGGGTGCCCATGGGTGCCTTGGTCCCACCTAGGGGTTCCCGATCCTTCTAGCACTTTCCCACCACTTTTTGGGCCTCTTCTAGCCATTTTTCATCTTTATCTTTCTTTTGGTTGACCTTTTCGGGGTTAATTACAAAATTAGAGCAAGATAACCCTATAAATATAAAGTTATGAGACCATAATGAGGGACCTAGAATCATTTACTACTATCACTCCATCTAGAGTTGTATCCATCTATTGCATTGGCATCCACATAGTTCCATCATCAAGACCAAAGCTAGGACATCAACATCATACTTCATAGGGGGGATTCTATTATATTCCATGCACAAATTCTATTACATTTTCTACACTTAGCTATTTCTTGCTACTTCACAAAGCGTGACGTGACACAAGAGCACACGGGAGCGACATGCACACACTCATTAGAACTAAATTTGGGTCCGAAATGTAGTGCAACGCTCAGTTAGTAAGCCCACTTTTGTGGTAGCTGAGGTCAATTTGACCCATTCATTTGTATCTTTATTTTTTAGGGTTTTGATACTTCCTTTTAGTATTTTACAGGTTATTTATTCCTCTTGGAATATTTTGAGCATTCGATGCGATCTGAGAAAATTAATGTGACAAATAGTGAAGGATAATCGTAATCTCTAAGACTGTGAAGACCAAGTCCAGGACCTTTTTCCCAGGACCGAGCACCTATTTTTCTTACAGAGCACCCGTGGTACCCCGGTCCTCTCTTAGGTGCTCGAGTCTAGCCACACATCACCTAGATCTGTCCTCCATGGGAACCCGACATAGTCGCTCATGTTCATCAACGTGACACTTCTCGAAAAGTGTCATTATCAATGAGTTCTTTCATCTTCTCTCTTACACATTAGGGTTTCTATTTTCATTAGTTTTATTACTTATCTCATTTACATGTCGTCTTAGTGCATTTATTTACTACATTTATATGTCCTCCTAGATTAGATTAACTATCTTTCACTATATCTATTTAGTTAATTTTATTTAATCACACGCTTTCTACATAAATCTATATGGTTATCAGTACGCATCTCTATCTACTTTATGTTACCGATATTTTCTCTTACCAACATAAAGCGGGTGCAAATGTAGACACTAAATCACGCACTATGGGTAATTATCTAGTCATGATTGCATACTACTATTCATCTGATTCCTAAGAAAGAAAAGTACTAACTAACCCATGTCTTTGGCCATCTTTGATTTATTTCTCTCGCTACTTTCTTTGGTCATACACCTTTTATTGCTTAGTCGTATTTTCACTCCTTAGCATTTCTCACCCTTGACACCGGCCTTGACTTAGGATGTCGAGTGCCACACACCCTCATCCATTTTGGGCGCCCGTGCCTGTTTGTACTTGTTCACATGTTTTGGGTCATTTCAGCCATTTAAGCATATTATCTTTTTGGCAGCTTGAACTTTTCGGGGTTAATTACGAAATTCAAGCAATGGAATCATATAAATATAAAGTTATGTGATCATAATAAAGGACCAAGCACTAAGCATTAGCCATCACCACCTAAGTTTGTATTCAAAGGCCAATATCGGACACTTCATAGGAGGGGAAGTTATATTCTATTCCATGCACACATATCCATCTAACATCCACATGAGGGAAAGGGCTGCATTATTCTTCATACACTTCATAGGAGGGGAAGTTATATTCTATTCCATGCACACATCTATTTACATCTAGCTACTTGCTCGCTAAAAATCTGAAACACACAAGAGCCACCTAAGGAAAGATTGTCGCATGCGCGCCTGTGCACGCAGCGCGCTTTATACCACACGCCACACGCGCCTTGCGCGCCACACACACACACACACATACCCATATAAATAAGTACATTGGGTCTGAGATGTAGTGCACCACTCGATCATAATTTTACCATTGTGACATCGAGGATAGTCCAACCCCTCATTCAAAGCATCTTTATTTTTAGGGTTTGATGTCTATTTGAGGGTTTTGCAGGTTCATATTTCATTGCACATTTCCAGTGACCTCGGTGAACTTGGTGTAACCTCGAGCAACCAAATTTGATTAAAATTGAATAATTAACGACCATTCAGAGGAGGTTTCTTTAGCTTTTTCGTAGACCTAGGCACCTAGAAATAGGTCTAGGGCACCCACATGCGCCCCAATCCTTCTCCAGGCGCCCCCGATCCAGTGATTCTTCTAGATATGCCTTTTTATGAGATTTGGTGTGATAGTCGGTGCTTCACATTTTGCGGTGTTACATATCTGAGAACTTCAAGGATTTCATGAATAAGCTAAGCCTTCTTACCCCCTCTTTGTACTTAGGGTTTCACATTTCATTCTTAGTTTGCTTAGGATAATTTACGTATTTAGCTGTTTATTCATTTACTACTACTGATAACATTTATATTAAGCATTTGTATAAGCATATATTTCACATTTATCTTAATCATAAACAAGATATATAGAGGCTTGTAACTTTCCACAGCCAATTTTTTGACAAATTAGAAAATGTACAACACGAGAAAAATAGGATAAATGAACATACGAAAACCTTGGAAACATAACAAGATGTGGAAATTTTCCTAGTTCATGACTGTTTAACAAAATCATGACCATATTGTATGCTCTAAAACCCTCTACATGATATTGGAACTTCTCTGAAATAGATTCTACCACTTTCTAGGTTGCTCACCTTCTTGTAATTTTGTTTCGTTTCTCGAAACACTTTTTGTTACATATGAAGATGAGCTCTCTAAATAAACTAGTCATCACCTCAAACCCTAGCCATGAATCAAGAGTCCTACAAAATAAACATTAGAATGTTTTTTGGGAACCCATGTGCACCTAACTTTGGCACTAATCTAAAGAGGCCTTAATCCACACACCATTCTCCGGTTAACATATGATATCTAGACATATCAATCAAATTTGAAACTTTCTTTGACCATTCTTTCTTTGAATTGTCTCTTACTAAAAACAATTAGAGAGAATGTTTGGATTATTGTAGATGTGAGAGATGGCTTCCTTGACCTATTTTGTAACTTCATACACGATGTGGGTGTTTTCTAATGACCGTTGATGTGCGATTATAAGATTTATGGACCTTGAAATGACTTTTGCAAGAGTGTGAAGTGAGTGTTTTACTGCATTACCTTAGGAGTTCCATGTTAGAAAATGAGGTAATAATTACTTACTTATATAGTGTTCCATAGAACATTTATCTAAGAAAGGATGACCTATAGAAATTATAAGATGCAACAAAAGATTTAAATTTGAAAGTACAATTAGAAGACATGTTGGTTTAAGAACTTGCAAAGAGGTGGGGATCATTTTGGTATTGTTCTAACCAGGCTTGTATGGTCCTAGATAGGAGTAGGGAACATGTAGAGTAAGATTAGGAACTGGTAAACTGGTATTTCTATAAATATTTGGTGCATTGAACTCTTGGGATGTCTCCACATGTTAGTGTGCAAGGATAAATAAGATTAAAAAAAGGACCTCATAAAGTGCTAAGTAGGAATAGAGAAGTTTTGTTTATCATCGCAAGAGTGCATAGTCAAATCAAGGGTTTCCAATTTACAATTTTCCAAATTTGATTGTTTAAATATTGAAACATGTTGAAATCCCCATAAACAACTTAATAGGCATCACGGAGTGAGTCTTCCATAAAAATTCATATCCAGGAACATTGTACATCATCGTTGGAGGCATTAAGGTTAGTGAGCCCAAAGAAATATTCATTAAACTCAAAGATCTTGGTAAACACGAGCCAATGGGTAGGCTTAAAACCCGAGGAAATAATATTATGAGAAATATTTGGTGAAAGCAATGTGATGATGCATCCTCTACAAGGGTAATGAATGGACATCTGAAAAACAATGTCTGGACAAATATTTGTGGGCCACTGGTTAGACAAGAAATCTCACAATAGTAACTTTTAGGAAGCAAAGAATGTGTGTGTCTCTAAAAAACTTGTAATTATCGTTGACCATGTACATGTGAATCAGTTCAATAAGACCTCAAGCACTCCAAAAGCGTACAATCATTGGATATTATCAAGGATCTTATTGAATCCCTCATCTAGGTATTAGAGATCTATAAAATTATTAATAAAGGAATTTTGAAATCCATAATCTTATTGAGTTGCACAAAATGGTGTTTTCCTTCGATCCATTCCTCTTCTTGAGAAGGTGAGTGGCTGCAAGATTGGTGAAGGATATTCTTGCAATCAAAGGACACTAGATTATCAAATATTTAATGAGGTTATGACTCGAAATGAGGTTCCCGTTCTTGTGAGGGAAATATCAAAAATTGAAAAAATGAAAGAGCGCACATGGCTTGTAGGGAATAAGGGATAGGTGGAGGTAGAGGTTGAGTAGCTTTCTTAACGGGATGACTTGGAACATGTGTTTTATATGCATCATTTTGTTTGTACACATCAATGGGTGGCTTGGCTGTATCCCGAGGGGCCAAAGAATTTTCCTTGTTGGAAATTGTTGTCCAACCATCAGCATAGGAGCTTGTGTCTCTACTATTTGTGTCATTTTTTTCTTATAGTTGTGGTCTTTTGTCTTCCATCAAAGGGCATTCCCAAATCTTCGACTTGAGGTTTGATATCATAAATATGTATTTTGAAGGTTAACATAGGGCACCCACTCTAAAACGAGGGTGTCGATGACACGAATATCAATGGTTTTCTTTAGTTCTTTGGCTAAGTTAATTTTCACACAAATGCTCTTTTGGGGTGAGAAACATAAAATTTAGATTGCTCATGAAAAATAAAGAACTTAAGGGGTCGGATAAGCTTTTCAGTAAAACCCCACATTGGTATTGGAAGCCCTTGAAATTCCACCCAAATGTGTATTTTGAGATTTTCATACTCCAAAACTTTAAATTCCTTGATCAATGGAAAACACAACTAGGGCATTTCAAATGAACTATTGACCAATGTCTTTGTAGGGTTCAGGCTAGTTAAGCGAGAGAGGAAGAAGTATTTTGTCATGTTTTGGGCTCATTCGATCTTAATGCCGTGGGGTTTTCATTGGTTGTGAATCCACTATTTAAGCATACATTTTGAGGGGACTCAACGAAGAAAATAATTGACCGGAGTGAAATTTTCAAAATAGTGACATGCTTTATCAAATTTAGGTATATATAATACCACATCAAGAATAGGGGTATCAAGGGGAGAACTATTACCTCACTAAAGACTTTCATAACAAACTTGTGGGGACATTTTGGTGACATTTTCCTCCAAAACTCTGTCTCGCTTCCTGCATCAAATGATGTGTTTTCCGTGGAAGTGGCCATAAATTAAGAAGTTGTCGAAATGCTGCCCAAAGTGTAGAATGAATGACATACTCAACACACTAAATACACAATAAATATTCAGAAAAAGATGCTCATACTAAGATCAACAATATGGCAACTGTATGGTGACAAAATAAAAACTTAAACCGTATGAAGAGAGAAAATACTAAAGTCATATGTCGTACCATGAACATCACTCCTTTTCATTTGTGTGTGTATATATATATATATATATATATATATATATATATATATATATATATATATATATATATATATATATATATAGATTAGAACTCCTTTAAAACCCTTTCGTCCACATAAATTAAATAAATGCATGGGAACATAGTCGCCGTATAAAAAGGTAAAGAAAAGATTAGAAATGCATATGAACAACACTGCAGAAACGACAGTATCAAGAGAAACCTTCACAAAAAACACAGACAACACAGACCTTCCTCGCGCATTCCATTAATTGAAATGAAACAAATAACATGCTTTCGCCAAAGACGGGATCCCAAAAAAATTAAACGACGCCACAAAAGTTCAGGCAATTCTTAAGAGAAACAAAGACGAGCTCTGTGGGCAGTGACCATAAATAGAGGATTAAAGAAGAGAGCCTCCGCAGTAAGAGTTCCATTGATTTCTTTGTGCAAGGAAAATCAAGAAAGTTTTTAATGAATATTGAGATGGGTAAGACATATATGAAATCAAGAGCACTGTTGGTTGTCGCTATTGCTTTGTATGCAGGGTGTGTGAGTAGTCAGAAACGAGACTGCGATATAGAAAAGGAAGGAGAATGCACGCAGTGTTGGATTGATCATACACCATGTTTTGCTTCAATTATTCAGTGTCCCGATGAATGTCCCCAATGCATTCAGACAACCCTTACAATGTCAAGGGTTGTTTTTGGATTGTAAAAATGATTGTAAACCCATCTGCATGAGTAAGTAATTTTGACTCATTTGTTCATATTTTTAAATTATTATTTTGTTATAGTCTACGATTTAATTTCCTATCCAAATGTTTTTGCATGTATGGTAGTGATTATTATATAGATAGGTTGGCATTTTGATGAAGATGGAGTCATGGTAGCACTTAATGTTCAGTCATTCTTTTCTATAATATATTTGTTTGATCATGAAGTAGGGAGGGGTGTGTTAAGCTAGTCAATGATTAAGTAGTTTGCATTTATAAACACTTTTTAGTATGAATGAATATTTTAAGTAGTGGACAGACAATAAGAATGTGTTATTTGATTTCTCTAATATATTAAGTGTTTAAAGTAGTATCAATCAACAACTCAAAGTTTTTAGTATAAGATATACACTTGTATAGTTATAGAGTTGTTCTTTAATTTTCTTTATAGAGTTGAGTTTACTTCACTTTTGTTATGACACTACCACCTTTAACTATGAGTTTACTCCTTTTTTGTTATGACATGACTATGCTTAATTACGAGTTGTCCACATGAGGGCGCATAATCTCATCTAATATGTTACTCGAGTTGAAAAAAAATTAAAATTATTTAAGAAAGGTTATTAATCAATAGTGTCAACTCATGACCTTCTAAATGTAAGTGTCAACCTATAAGTATCAAATGTAAATAAAAAAACTGTCAACTATTACAATCACATACATATATTTAATTTATGGTAAAAAATTAAAAATCAAAAGTCATTAACTTATTTTCTTACATAAAATTTAACCCATAAACCTTTCTATTTACAAGACTGTTATAATGGTGTGAATAGTAAAAATTAAGGCTACACCATATTTTGTGGATTTACTTCGAAGTTATTTATAATGCTACCCCAATCCTATTCTAATATTCTCCACAAAGTTTTCAATTAACTCTTAATGTTAGCTTAAAAGGTTCTTGTAGTTTTCTTTCTAATGTAGTTTAACATTATATTACTTTGGCTTAAGCATTAAATTATGGAGAATTTTCACAGATGAATACCGTGAATATACTCAAGTTAACTTTTGTCTCAAATAAGTTCACCATTTTTAAAAATCAGCTTAATTAATTCCACAGTAAACTATTCACTTTAATCCTTGTATACCTATTTTTCTATATAATAGATTACATACCTGGATGCGGAAGCAATGCAAGCATTTGCTATGATCCACGTTTCATAGGAGGCGATGGCGTGATGTTCTACTTCCATGGCAACAGAAACCAGGATTTCGCCATAGTGTCTGATAACAATCTGCAAATAAATGCTCATTTTATCGGCAGAAGGCCGCAAGGAAGAACCAGAGATTTCACCTGGGTGCAGTCCCTGGGCGTCATTTTCGGCAATCACACTTTCATAGTTGGTGCTAACAAAGTCTCAAAGTGGGACGACTCAGTCGACCATTTGTTTTTCTCCTTCGACGGAAAGTCTGTGAGCATTCCACAAGGCAGTCAGCCACAGCTTAAACCGATCGCAAAGAATGTAATAGTCGAACGCACTGCCAAGACAAACAGTGTTATCATACAAGTCCCTGATCTTGTCCAGATATTGCTCAAGGTGGTGCCTGTTACTGAGGAGGACGACCGCATTCACAACTACCAAATTCCTGCAGACGATTGCTTTGCTCATCTGGAAGTGAATTTCAAATTCTTGGGCCTGTCTTCGGAAGTGGAAGGTGTTCTGGGTCAGACATACAGGCCTCATTTCAAGAATCCAGTGAAGGTGGGAGTGCCAATGCCAATCATGGGTGGCGAAGACAAATACCGAACATCTTCTCTTGTGGCCGCAGATTGCAAATCTTGCATTTTCAACCACCACACAAGCTTCTCTCAGAATTCGCTTCCAAAATCTGTTACTAGCGTGGACTGCACCGGGAAAGGAGGTAAAGGAAACGGTATCCTCTGCAGAAGATAAATGCATAGGAATCACTTTTATAAGTCAGCTACCTCAGCAGCATAAGTTCTGCTGTCTATATTACGTATTAAAATGCTTTCATTTTATTTTGGAGTCTGGACGACAACCTATATATATATCTATTTGATATGGCTTTTTCACGGTTTGGGAAAGTCTATTTTTGTCATCACATAGGTGACAGAGATACTTTCTACTGCATGAAAAATTGTGTGTAGAACTAGCAATCATACGTGAAATGTACAATGGAAATGCCGAAGGGGGTGCATCGAAGAAGTGAAAATGGAGAGACTGAAATAGTGGAAGAGGAAGAGGGGTGATAAAGACGTTGATCGAAGTGTAAAGTTATTTTGAAGAACACATGTAACTGTAAAATGAATTTGATTGCGCATATCGTGGGACAATGTATAGATAGGGATATGTGTAATGGACCGGAAATTGAAGTCTAGCGATTTCATGCACATTTGTGATCAGGGAATCCCTCAAGTTATCGGGCTAACGGCCAGGGTTTCACTCTTTAACAATCTTGATATAGTTTTCCATCAATAACCATTGACATAAAATAGATTTTCTATTTTTACCATGATCCACATTTTCATATCCATGTCGCTTGTATTTTTCATGAGAGTCCAATTTGTTCTTAAAGGGGTCAAAATAAAAAATGGGGAAAATCCAAAAGGTCCTGGGTTTGAAACCCAACCTCATGAATACAACATACCATGCTCCTTGTTTGCAACTTTAGAAGAAATGGATCCCATGTCTTTCATGCATGGTTTCTATCTATACTTTGATTGGCAATGAAGACAACCGTTCTCAGCATGTGCTAAGGGTTATCTAATGGTGACATCACAACCACTGGAAAAGGGGTTTTTTATTATTTTATTTTAATTTTTTTGGCGTCAAGTTTATCGATTTGGAGTTTAATTTATTAGATAAGGCGAACAAATGATTGGAATGTTGGAAATAAAAAGGTGTGAATAAAATACATACATGTCGTACACCTAAACCACATCTCAGAGTGTCCCGACCCAAAACATATTTGTTATGTGTGGTCAAATTTATCATCCCAATCTTCTTGTAGCATTGTGTAGGCCATTTCTCAACTTTAAGCTTGACTAATTGTAGGGAAATACGAGATGCATAGATAACCATCAATGATTGAGCCCCTCCAATGGTTGGTGACATCAGCGTCAGGTAGATTTTATCTAGCGAATGTTTTTGTTGTCTTTTTCTCTGCCCAAAAAATATCTGTTATATATGCTCCACTTTAACATTTTGATCTAGATGACACTATTCATGTGAATGTAATTTGCACTTAAAATGGCTAAAATAAATAATTGGGAAAATATGATTGGTTCGGTGTGAAACCCAAATGGTCTACTATATCACCTAAGTCAGTAAAAAAACCATACTTGAGCTTCATGTTCAAAAATATTCAAAGACCAAGAACGTGGTCACATTAACTGCATGTGTGCGCATCGTTAAATATTGTAAAGGTAAGTATTATTTTATGTTGTTATTTAATGCAAACCGGTGAAAGGTTTATTATTGTATCATTAAATATAAATTTTCATATAATAGCAATAAAATTATTTAGTGAATGTTTATTTTCCTACCACATAAGTAATTTGTTAATATATATTTATATATCAATGAAATTGTACATTAATTTCTATGAAAAACAATGTCATGTTTAAAATACGTTAGTTAGAAGAGATGGTTATTTAGAAAAATTCCATGTATTTTATAATAAAAAATAGGGAAAACATTTTCTATGATTTGAACAAAGTGAAAAATTGCTTTGTTGGTTGCACTGGAGTCATGATTCGAAAGAAGATGCATATAATTTTTTTTGCTACCTTGCACCGGAGGCATGAGAAGAACTAAGTGAAAAATTGTGGAGTTGTTTTTCGAAAAAATATGGATGTTGTTTGGCGACCGCTGCAAGTACACTGAAAAGTGCAACATAAATTGTTTTTTAGTGTTGCTGCATTTTGAACTCGATACTATTGTATGCATAAAGGAGAGCAAGAACCTGTGAAGACTAAGGAAAAAGGCAGTTTTTATTTTGTGTTGCTCCTGGGTTTGAACGTGTGGGTTTTGTATGAGCCAAGGAAGTGGTAAAAATATCATAAGACTGATTAAAACTGATAGTGTTTTGGTGTTTCCAGTTTTATGCCATTGAAAAGGTTAAAAAGTTGAGAATGACTGAGGAAAATGCATCAGCATTCCAAAACATTGTTCAGATGAGCACAATTAAAAAATACATCTTCGGCATAATTAATGACATGTTGACAAAAATATTATTAAAAAATACACTCACTTGAATTGTTGTCCACTCAAAATTCCCCTGCTTTTAAGAAGTTGAAAATTAAAATTTTGAGGTTAAGTGTCTTTTCTGTTGTCCTGATAATGTGAAAAGTCAAGAAATTGGGAAAATCTGCGTTTTTGGGTCATTTTGTGTGTTTTTCGGGCCTGTCGGACATTTTTGTCCCGCGTGTCCCAAGTTCATTTGGGCTCTCTGTTCCCCGATCGGCCGGTTTACCCAAAGTCCATTCTTTTCGGGCCCGTCGGAACTTTTTGTCCCAAATGTCCCAAGTTCACCCGGACCCATTGTTCCCTTTTCCGATTCGGCCGAATCGCGTATTCCACGTACTTTCATCCCGCATGTCCCAAAAGCATTTGTGTGTCTTTTCCCCGCATCATCCGAATCGGGTTGAACTACGTACTTCGCACTTTCGCGTCCCTCATGTCCCAAATGAACCAAGTGTCATTCGTGTTAATTTTTCCCGCTCTACTCGAATATCTTGCTTTTCAATTTGGTAGATATGTATTTAATGCACATTTATTACCTTTCTCTCTCCTAAACGGCTATTTAATGAAACTGCCCCCTATGCGTTTTTGCACACTGCTTTCATGCTATCTATTGCTCGAACCCTTGCAACCAAAATTGTTGCGCGCGTATCCATTCCCCCTGCAATTCCATCCCAAGTCTAGCTTGCAGCTTTTATCTTCGAGTTACTATCAACATGAAGATCAAATTCCGAAGCGAGAACAAATTTCACCACTCAAGTCCGCCGTTCCCGATATCGGGGACAGTGAAGTTCACCACCTTGACTTTGGGGATTTTTGGACAAGGATGACCAACGCAAACCCTTCACCGATGGCACAGATGATTCATGACGCGGTGGTCCGGCTTTCGTTGGTGGTTTCCCTATCTTGGTGCAATGCGCAGACACAGTGCTCTCATGCGGGGCTCATTTCAACCCTGATTCGAGTGAGTTGACAAACGTGCACGGGGAGCTCATCACCAAACTTGATGCTGCCACCATTGGCACTGCACTAAGGATTCCAGAAATGGACAATGCTATAGTTATCTCCCAGAATCAAGCACATGCCCTTTTCAATCAAGACAGTGATAATTATAAGGCGCGGGTGGCGAAGTCCTAGCTGAAAAACCCTAAGAAGGGGGCATCTCGTCTATCCAAGGTTCTGTTCCGTGCCGATTTCAATGAAGAACTATCAGATTTCATAATCCTACTGGCTCGGGTTATGGGCTTACCCTCTACTAATGAGTTCCATTTCTGGATGTGCCCGCTTATCAATATGGTGTGCGAGGGAACTCAAAATATCAACTGGGCAGAGATCATCAGTATGAACCTAGCGGAGTAGCTGTCTAATGTACAACAAACAAAGAAATTCTATATGACTTCATACCTGATGTATACTCTAGCAGCATCGAGGCAATGGTTTGGTTTTTCATACATCGATGCTCACAAGGATGACCCCGTGTATGCCTACTGCCCGCAGTTCACCCTAGAAACCAGCAATCACAATTTCCGAAGGGTGAATGATGCTTTCACCATGTACATTGTCCGGCTTCTTGAGAGTGACACAACTGAGAAGATTTTCTGATGAAGCCATGAGTCTGATATCACACTACGGTGCTTATTTTATCCAATTCAAAAAAATTTCCTATATCAAGCTTGCTAGCTACGAGAGCACTCCTCTCAAGCTCCCATGTTCTACAATGACGGAATGGCCTTGATAGTAGTGTGCGGAAATTGGACAAATTGCATAGAACCTGCAGAGACAAGAAAATTACTGTTTTTCACTTCCCATCTCTTTGGGGAAATTACACTTGCAAAATAGCGCTGGATGCACAAAATATAGAAAGGGCCCTAGCTCCCATTACTGTCCATTTCTTCAGGCCCAGAACTTGCTTTGACTTGAAAAAGTTTATTGAGCAGAACATCAAGATCACCTATCATCATAGGGCAGACACAGAGGACTATTGGGCTAACTGTGCTGATGATTTTGAAGCCAGAAGGAGGCATTATGGCAGGTTTTCCCTACAGTTAATTCAAGAACTTGGCTTGTACCAAGTTCCTGAAGGGCTCCAGGATGAAAATTCTGACCTGTACTCATATGAGTATGACAACGTGGTCAAACACACCCCCTTGGAAGACTTGGATTGGTTTAAAAAGGAAAAGGATGATTTGGCTGAAATCCTAGCCCCGGTCTTAGTCAGGACCAAGATCTGGTTTGATAGGAAAGTTCGTGAGCACAGGAGGCACTCAGGGGAATCCTCCTCCAAGGATGCTTCAACACCAAGGAGGGAAGCATCGACACCCAGATCATAAGCACCTGTGCAAACCCTTCCAGCCTCGTCAACTCAAGGACTTGCAGTCTCTACTCCTTCCTCATCCACCCAGGTGTATCAGAAGAAATTCAAAGAAGTTAAGAAGGAGCCTGTGGAAAAAGACCCCCTGAGGAAGCATGCAAAATTGCCTTTGGGACTAGAGAACATTATTGTTCTCAGTGAAAGTGAAGAAAGTGAAGTGCCAACTCCTGCAAGCACCCCTGAAGCCCCAATGGATAAGGATAAAGAAGTCCAGAGCACTGAACTTCCAAGCACTATTGATTCCTCTGCACCAGGAGCCCCAAGCACTCCACTCATATCTCAACTCGAGGCAATAGCAGTACAAACCTTGGGCACCATGAGTTCTCTGTCTCTTGGTCCTCTTGCCCCACCTGCTTCTTCCTCCTCTTTTGCATGGGTGCAGCCTCTTGTTGACAGTAGGAAGAGAAAGTCTTCCTCCCGGATCTCAGGACCAAATTTTGATGTTGTGGCGGCCTTGTTAGGCACTACTCCTCCTTCTCGCGCCAAAAAGCCGGGAATTACCTCCCGGGATAGTGTCGACGCTCAAGGCCAACAATTCCTAGAGATAGCCAAGCCTAAGACAGATAAGCCGAGTAATATTTGCAAGCGTCCGACCTAGAACTCTCAAGAATTCCCATGGGAGAGTCTACCCCTAAAGGTGAAATCCACAATCTTCGAAACTTGATTGCAGTCATTGGGAGGGTAGAGAAAGGGTAGAAAACCATTGAATAGTTGGAGGAACAAGCCCAGATTCTTACAAGTTTCATCAAGTCTCTGTTGTCCAAAGATAAGGTTTTGGATCCTACCCCATTGACTACTCTTCCACCACATGTAATTCTGAGCCAGGATGAAGTGCAGAGTATTAAAGACATGCACAAGTATTATGTATATGGAAGGGCTATGGAGGCCATGGTGGATGATATGCTGGTTGCAGGATTAAACTTCATTGATGAAGCCTTCAAACTCCACGGGAAGGTGAGTAATTTGCAACAGAAGCTCTCCTCCACCATTGGGAACATTGATAAAGAACTTAAACTTTGGGCAGTTGCATAGTAGACCTCGGCTAATGGGACAAACAGATGAAAATATTTTGATGGCAAGCAAAGTCTTCGAGGATGCCAAGGATAATTTGTCAAAGTCCTGGGTCTACAGTGTGGAATGGAAGATCAAGGTGTTGGAGGAGGCTTTGGGAGAATTAAAGAATAGCCGGCATAAGGGTGAGGCTTTCAAAACACTAGTTGTATCCGCTTTCAAAGATATACATTGCCATCTTCAGGATGAAACTTCTGGTGTGCCTCTCTCCTTACAAGAAATCAAAGCTCAATTCAGAGCTTTTGTCAAAGGGGATCTATTCAAGGAAAGCTCCATTTCCAAAGAAAAAATGAAGGAGATCTGTTCTCTTCAATCTGCCATAGAAGAATCCAATACAGATTATTGAATACTCATGTCGAATTCGATAAGGAAATGGAGAAGTGCCTCGGACTTTGGACTCAGTCTACCGCCAACACATCAGTCCCACGTGGCAGAGACATAGCCGAGGCGTTGAAGAGATTCAGACAGCGGATCTTAAAGTCGGTGGGTCCCTCCCAATCATAAGCACCTGTCTTCTTCTCCTAATTCTTCTCTTCTCTTCCCCTTCTTTCTCTCGGATTTGTTGTAATTAGTTGGGGTATTGCGATTTGCAACCCTTTAACTAATCATTAGTTAAAAGAAGTAGTTACCGGGAGTAACTAATTTGTAAACTATATAATGGCCTCTCCTCGCCATTTTGAAAGAGGAAGAACTTGGCTTATTTCTGAAAGTGTAAATAAATCTTAAAGAAATCAATACAGAAGGACTTTTCATTCTTTGTCTATCTAGTTTCCTTTATTCCTAAGCTATTCATTTAATCTTGTTAGATCATTTATCTGTATTATGTTGAGAAGCTTTGTATTCTTGCAGATGTTATTTACAGAACTTTGTGTCTTTTCAAATTTCATCTTATTAATATGATACAAATGATCTTGTTCCAATTCGTTGTACCCTCACATGCATAAGGAATTACTCTATCATCTATAATTCTGAATGGTGCCTTTCTGCTCGCTCTCGCATTTTCATTCCTCAGTCCTTTTGTGATTGATAATCCTTATACACTTTCATAATATCCAAGTTCCACAAGAAAATCATGCTTTGTATATGTGTAAATAAGTTCGTTTCTGAATAAGGGAACCTCTCCCATCAAAGAGGAGGGACTTCTTGTCCCCACGATTGTCTCTTCTTGAAGTCCTTTTGACGACCAACGGAATAAATGTATTTTGAGAGGCATGAGTGTTGTGAAATGTAATGCTGCACAAAACTTTGCTTAGTTAGATACCTTCATCTTTGCTCAGTGGAGGGCATGGTATTATACGTTGGGGGTTGTGTTGACCTAAGAATAGTCCTGTAGAAGATACACTCACGTTCAACGGTCGAACCTAATAAAATCTTTCCAAGTTCAAAATTAGTGTCGTGACAAAATGTGCAGGTGTGTGACACATCAAATGGGCATAATGTGGAACGAAGTCGTCAAGTTTGAACCACACCCACACACACATCAAAGGTTGATAGATCATAGAGTCTACACCCTTCCCACCTCCAATGTCAACAATGAAAAACTCCGTTTTACCTATCCCTCACGCACATTTGTAGGAGTGATATTTAATTAAAAGCAGTCAAATTATAAACAAATTAATGTTGTGGCAAAGTGGTGGGCCTCCTGCCTTGTATTTTAGAGGTCTCCAATTCGAATCTGCCTATCTCCCCATGAAATTTTGTGAGAGATAGGCTCCGCCGAAGAACTCTACATTGGGGAAAACTTCGTATTTAACACAATATATAAGTACTTACCTGCCAAACTCCATCTGTCATTTTTTGCCAAACCCTAAGGTGGCAATGGGCATGTCATGCCAACAAAGGTGGGGTTTCCTTGCGATGTCACTGCCACATATCCCGTTCCCACCTGAAATGCCGATGTATGTCATTATTGTGTGCTGAGAGAATTGCTAATGTATAGCATTGAAGATTGTTAATGCATAACGCTTGTAGATGCTATGTTGTGGAAGATTTGTGATTTGGATTTTAGAGACAAATACGTGTAACAGAGGCAATGATTTGGTGGTAGACATCGTTTTGAACTATGTTATCCCCATCAATTGTTTAATATTTTTTCTGGTCTTTGTTTGGACTATTCCTGGTTTTTAGACGAACTCATATTTTTGTTCTGGGATATGGAATTATTTACAATATTTTTCTGTCATTATGACTGTGTGATGGTTTTAGCCCAACTGTGTCAGAGATTAGTTCCTCACACCTTTGTGGAATCTTTTCTGTGTTCGGGTGAAATCATCTCTACATTTACTGGCAATATTTATGGATTCTTATTTTTGCAGGGACAAGGAAGGCCATTGGAGACTTGGATTATGCACTATTCAAGCTTGCATAGGATTTTGTTAGTCATAGAGAGACACTTCTCATTATCTTCTGTGGATTAAGTTTGGGCGTGCAGATAACATTGTTTCCACATCCCTTGATAGCAGCTAGGTCTATACAAATTGCTTTTCATGTTTTCTATAAGGGAATTAATCAGTCCCAGTTTCAAATCTTTTATTGTTATCACGAATTAAAGTTCCTTCTACATTATGTGATTATCAACCTTTAGTACTGACATACATATTTATGTGCATTGTGATTACGGAGAAGGTTATAAGGCTCTACAAATATGCGAGGACTACAATCGCAACTTGGAAAAACGTGGAGCATGGGTACTACATGGGGTGGATGCAACCAGAATAGATCCATTGGTCGACTTCAGAGGAAGAATGTTTGACAAAATAGTTATTAATTTTCCCCACGCAAGCTTTTGGGGGAGAGAAGAAGACCCAGAGGTTATAAAGAGGCACAGGGATTTGATGAGCATGTTCTTTAGGAGTGCTGGCCAGTTATGGAGAAATCCATGTCAACCACAAGGAGGGGGAGCCATATAATAAATGGAATCTGGAAGAAGAATCAATGAAGTGTGGCCTATTCTTATGCAAGTGTCTCGACTTTAAGTTAAGAGATTACCCAGGTTACACAAATAAAAGAGGAAATAGTTCCCAAATCGATGACAGTTTTTCCTCTAGGAGAGTGTAGGACTTACATTTTCATGTGATCTTGTTATGCCAAGAGAAGCACCGACGAGAAGGGAAAGAAGGGATAGGAGAATGCTTGGATTCACACTTCCAAACCTGAACCTGTCTAGGTGGCTCCTATTCAAACCTTCTAGTCAGATGCCCATTCTGTAAAACTATTTCTTTGTTAAGGCAATTTGCATGCGACAAAGCTTCTTTATAAAACAACTTTCATATTTGCTATGGCGCGGTCTACTGTAAATCGTAGAAGGGGGAAGGAGGAGAATTGCGGTATTTCCTTGCATCTGCCATCCTCGACATAATATTTGGAGCCCATGAGAATCCGTCCACTACTAATCTAACTATACTTAAACGCCTTTGCTCTCACTATGTCTCTCCCTTGACTTATAAAAAGGCGCGAGGGTCTCATGAATGACTCTGCAGTCGAATAGTCTTTCATATATAAATAGCACGGCATGAAGGTATTCATGGGGAAAAAATACTTTGTTCTCAACAAAACATTAACAGCATATCATCCATATTGACATTTGTTACCTCAGTTGGCTCGCAAGTTTAAGTTGCATAATTGACACATCATTAGGAACAAGGAGTTAATCCAACAGGGTGTCTGAAGTATGAAATTTTATCCTGCTTTAGGAAGAGTGTGTTCTCTGTAGAAACAACGAATGGAACAAAAAATGTGTAATTAGGCATGTTACATTACCAGGTGGAGCATTGTGAAAAGCCGTTTACAGCTCATGCCGATCTCTACTTACGCATAAAAGTTTTGATATTACAGCCCTCATATATGCCACTCCCATGCATTTATATGTCAGGCCAGCAGCTATTTCCTTATTTCTCTCATATGTCACAGCACAATACCTGTAAATCCATTTGAGAAACTTCAATATCATTATCTCTGTGTTGGATTAGTTACATTCAGATGTTGCTTACGAAACCTGTACTGCGTATGAAATAATATACATGAAAGCTTCCATTTTAAATCTTAAATGACATTATAGCTTACTCGCACAGCTTTGAGTGTCTGTATTAACTGCCATCGACTGGGTTATTTCTCGATGCCTTGCATTCTCAACATTGTAAGGCTCCAACAATGAAGCACCCTTCAGAAATTTCAAAGCCGCATTGAAGTACAACCCATTGCATTCAAGTTCCATGCCTTTATTCTGTAATATGCATCACACAGATGTTAAGAGACAAAAAAGGCTAGCCATCCGCAGAATCATACTGCATCAAATTACAAGAATACTCCTAACCTAGATAAATATATGATGGCGAGGAGAAATTATATTGGAAAGACCTTTATATTGTCTCCCGCATGTTTCAGATCCTTGGCTTCTTTCATGCAATTTGATGCAGAAGCTTGCTGTGTTCTCTCTTAGCAGGAAAGAACTCCATCAACATCCCTTCCTGAAACTCCATTAGATACAGGGGGCTTTAGACGACAGCTTAGCATTCCGTTCAAGTTATCTACTTTATTGGATTCTGTAGGTACTTTACAAACTTCACCATAAGAAACATCAGTTCCTACTCCTTCCACCCAGGCACCTTTCTCGGGAAACCATGCGCACCATGATATATTTCATGTTGACTGGAGTAGCTGCCAACTATCGAACAAGAACCGAATGAGATAATTAATTTCTTGTACGTGGGCGGTGGAGCTGTTTGAAGGATCCGATTCTATTTGAAGAGAAGATCTGGATTGTGCACATCTTTGGAAGGTTTATACTTGATGGAATAAAAACCAAAATTTTGATTATTGAAGTTCAAAAATTTGTTTTTTATAAACCATATGTGCATAGGGTCAACATCTCGGTATTACTTAGTACACAATAAATACTGATTGGTACTTTCATTTTCTACAATAAAAGAGTCATTTGTTCAAAATATAAAAACAACATATCAGTTGACAAACCCATCATATCTATTTAATGGGTTGAATATTTGTCTTCTCAATTCATCTCTTTCCATATTCCAAGTTGGGTTGTTCAATCACCAGATCTTTCATATCCAGACATTAATACATACCTGCAAAAAAAGAGGGAACCTTCTTCTCAAGATTCAAATTCATCCATTAAAAACACAAACAAAATTGTACACTTGAAGGTAAAAAATAAATATGAATATCAAATCAAATAATTTCAGCCACAAGATCATCTCAAAATCAATTTCAACCTTTGATTAAAAAGACCCTACACCTTGATCCATGTCTTACATTTTGATTGGATACTCTCAAATCAATGTTGGTATTATATATTCACTTTCCTAGTCTTGTTTACTGCTTTTTTACTTCTGCAGGGTGCCTGATTACAGTGGATTTTATAAGAAGAGGTTACTTCTATCAAGTTTTGAAAGGAAAGGTCCAGCAAAGCAAAAATTGCAGGTTAGTTTTCATACTGCTTCAAGAGGACACTTAAATATGTAAAAAATAGTCAAATTTATTACTTAAGGCCCTTTTCCACTGGAATGTATTCATATATAACCTCAACTGCCTGTTTTCTCTGATATAAGCTAACGTATACCTTGCACTTCTGCTGAAAGCATGTTGTGATCTACTTTTTGTTTGACCAAAGATCTGTTCAATTAAGTTAGAATTAGACATAACAGATTGCTGAGCAGAACTGCAAGTTTATGGACTGATTTCTATTTAATTTATCAAAAATTGGCCCATACAGCAGAGCACATTAAAAAAATATTAAGATTGGAATTGAGTGATTCTTGATCATAGCATCCTGCTAATTAATTCTGTGAACATCTATTAGATAATGGCTTTATGTTTTCTCCCTTAAAGTACCTTAAAAGCAAATAATATTAACTTCACAATAGAATTAGTAACTTCAGAATGTAAATGAGTTTTTTTTGAGATATTTTATTTGATCGATCATATGTAAGCAAATAATATTACAATATGATTCGAAATTAAAGGCTTAGGATAAAAAATTGTTTAATTATAACTAGCTGTCAAATTGGTGATCCTACATGGCAGGAATTGGCTCCATGGACCTGCGATCATATGGCTGGAGTCTCTTGTTATCTAAAAATAAGTCATCTACAGATATATGAAGAATGTGCTGGACATATCAATTGGTATCGTCCACAACCCATAGACATCTGCCAAATAATGAGAACTGAATTTTCTCACAAACAACATCCACTGCATCCTATAAAATTGAAAAACTGAAATTCAAACCATTATCAAAATCCACAAGGATTAATGGTAGTGAATATAAATCGTAGTACAGTGTAGGTAAAGAATGCAACAGCTCAAACATATGTCCAGCACATTCTTTATATATCTCTCGCTAACTCTGTAAGATATAAAATCTGTACCATTTAATACAAAACAAAATTTGTAACTCTATGTGAACACTGCCCAATACTAAAGAGATAAGATAAAGAGTTTCCAAACTACAGGGATAAGATAAAGAAATGTTTATTTATAGCTAGCTGTAAAATTGATAAACCTACATGACAAGGAATTGGCCCGATGGACCCGTGAACTCGGGGTGTTGACATAATGGCACTACTCCCAGAAATTAAAGATATAGGAAAGAAAAATGTTTATTTATAGGGGAGAAGGGCCAGTATGCGAACACCCTAAGTTACGAGCCCATGGAGCCAATTCCTTGCCACGTAGGATCACCAATTGTAATATTATTTGCTTACATATGATCGATGAAATAGAATCTCTCAAAAAAACACATTTACTGGTGGAGACCCGAAGTGGTTCACACAATGGGACAGGTGTTGAGCATTTAATTCGAAATAAAAGAGAGAAACAGTATCTGTCCTCCTCATCTTGATGCGCGTAATAGATAAGCCACAATGAAATGCTCAACCACCATTTACCAGCGGTTGTTTTACACGCCTTCCAAACTGGTTTGCTCAACCACCATTTACCAGACTGTTCCATGGCGCGTTTTGGAGTCATTTCAGACTGTTTTGCTCAACCGCCATTTATTTAGAAGAGTTTAGGGGAGAAGGGCCAGTATGCGAACACCCTAAGTTCGCACGTTAAGTGAACCAAATCCTTGCCACGTAGGAGTGACAGTATGCCAGCTAGGTATAAATAAACATTAACAATATCAAAGACTTGTAATAAATTCTGAAAAAAATAACGAAGCTTACAAAACTCGAGAGTAGGTTATCAGATTTGTTTAATTGTTTAATAATTCAATAAATTTGGCAAAATCATGTTTTTATGGTTTTTTTTTCTTTTGTCTTTTCTACAATTGTACAATTTTCTGCTCTTGGGAATAAGTTCCCTATTCACTCCTTTCTGTATTGTTAAATATTTGTTGCTAGCATCTCTGATTCACAACAACTTGAATATGACCCTAACATACGTAATTATTTCAGGCATTTTTATTATAGCAACTTCCTATGGTATGGATCATTCAATACTCCTTAACTAGGTTTGTTTTAATGATTAGAAGTTGAATTAAACATGGTTCCAAAGTAATGTGATTACTTTAGTGCATTATTAGATCACAGCCACTTTCTAGAGATACTAAGAAGGTTTATGTTGTAATCATACAATACTGCCATTGAGATAGAATTTGTGTCATTCTATAACAGTTAATCATGTAATATTGCAGGGAAATACCGAAGTCTAAATATTAATTTACCATGTTCTTCAACCTTTACATTTTATGCACTGCAAAGTAAATACAATGTTGAAACTTCTATAGATTCGCATGGCCTGCTGCTGCTTCTCTATGACGTCGCATTCTACCTCCCCATGTGTCCCTGGCCATAGTCCTCGACCTGTTAAGACTTTCAAGTTGTTCTGCCCATTCCTGTTTCAACATCTCCTTCTCATCTCTCATTTGCAAGAGCATCATATGGATTAAATAATCGGTTAAGATCGGTTATATAGCACATTTTGTATTTGATCAAAAAAAGATAATACGTAGAGCTTCTTACAACACAAACATCTTGCTTCCCAAGATTTTTCTCAAGAATTGTTCTTAAGAATAATCTCCTTAAGAACAATTCTTGGACCGCCGACTGCTTCACCAACTTCACCAAATCCTTGCCACGTAGGAGTGACAGTATGCCAGCTAGGTATAAATAAACATTTTTTAATCCTATATCTTTAATTTCGAATCATATATTAATATTATTTGCTCCCATCTGATCGATCAGGTAAAATATCTCAAAAAAACACATTTACTGGTGGAGATCCGAAGTGGTCCATACCAAGACCTACAGTAGTACAACAGATTTGCTGCCACCGTAACATATGTAGTCAAGCTATTACAATTACGATTCTTACATGCATTCACTTAAAGATGATTTGATGTCAAAAACATTACATTAACAAGACTGCGTCGATTGATCGATATGAATTACTGATGTCGAAAGGGGCGACTGCATGTTTTGAGTGAAACATTCTAATTAATATTGATCAATTACAAACAAGTGATGAATGTAGTGTTATTTGATAACACCTCATCTTTAGAAGTGTTTATAGATGATCTTATTGATATATTAATACATATTTTACTAATTTTATATTGTTTCATCTTTGCAGCATTTAGAGAAGATGAAGAGAAAGAGGAGTTTACATCGAGCACAACGTATGCCCAAAAAAGCGAGGTGTACTGATTTGAAATTGAACCATCTAACCATGAAACAGATGAACATGATGCTTTCTGATAATAAGCGAAGAGGATGGTGCAACAACAAATCAAGGAGATCTGAAACACAGCCCAGATGATCATCAGCGAGAACCTGCTGGTTGTGAACTAAATAGGCATGAACTACAGGAGACTGTGGTTGTTAGAGGCAACACTTCGACCAAGAAGGTTAGAATTTTGTCTAGTTGGTCAAAAGAAGATATGTTAAAGGCCATAGATGATATTGAGTTACTCGCATTATTCAATTAGAGCTGCTGCACTGAAATATCATGTCATCCGTGACATGATATTTCACTTGAACACTATTCTGCATTTAAAATATCCAATACTTGATGGAAAAAAAAACCAAAATTTTGATTATTGAAATTTATATAGGGCCAGTATGTCACGAACACCCTAAGTTCGCAAGTCCAGGGAGCCAATTCCTTGCCACGTAGGAGCGCCAATTTGACAGCTATTTATAAATAAGCATTTTTTTATCCTAAGCCTGATAGATAAGACACAAATAAATGCTCAACCACCATTTACCATGGCTTGTTTTGGACGCGTTACACACTGTTTCCTCTGGACGCGTTACACATTGTTTCCTTTGGACGCGTTGCATTTCCTCATGCCGAGTTGTAATGCAAATGCTGGTTGTTTGTGAGTGGGCTTACAGCCTGTGCGAGGTTTGCGTGAAGGGGTCTTTCTCAGTGCCTTGCTCGAGATGTTGACCCTATTCACATATGGTTTATAAAAAACAAATTTTTGAACTTCAATAATCAAAATTTGGGTTTTTATTCCATCAGGTATTGGATATTTTAAATGAAAAATAGTGTTCAAGTATTGGGACGTGTTCACATACTGGCCCTTCTCCCCTATGTAATCAACAACCCAGCTTATAAATTCTGTCTTTATCAAATAATATGAAATTAATAAAACATGTATTCGATCATCGTTAATGGCGCCCAACGGGGTAATCACAAGTTCACCTACAAGTTCATAATTCATACTGTCATGTATCATAAGCTTGCTAAAATTTTCCCATTGTAGATGATCTTATTGATATATTAATACATATTTTACTAATTTTATATTGTTTCATCTTTGCAGCGTTTAGAGAGATGAAGAGAAAGAGGAGTTTACATCGAGCACAACGTATGCCCAAAAAAGCGAGGTGTCTGATTTGAAATTGAACCATCTAACCATGAAACAGATGAGCAGGATGATGCTACAATAATAAGTGAAGAGGATGGTGCAACAACAAATCAAGGAGATCTGAACACAAATGATGATCATCGGCGAACCTGCTTTGGATGTGAACTAAATAGGCATGAACTACGGGAGGCGTGGTTGTTAGAGGCAACACTTCGACCAAGAAGGTTAGAATTTTGTCTAGTTGGTCAAAAGAAGATATGTTAAAGGCCATAGATGATATTGAATTCAACAATTATTCTATTAGAGCTGCTGCCTTTGAAATATAATTTACCTCCTACATCATTTCATTATTGGTGAATGGTCGACCCATACAAAAAGGAAGGGCCCTGCACCTGTTTTGAGTGAAGGAGAGGAGAAAGAGATAGTTGAATGGTGTAAGCAAATGGCAGATTTAGGGCATGGAGTGGGATTTATGCAACTGAGGGCATGTGTTGCACAAATTTGTGAAACTAGAGAGACTCCATTTCGAGAAGGATTACCTGGAAAATCTTGGTGTGAAGGATTTAGAAAAAGACACCCAGACATAGTCCTTCGGACTGCTGAAGGTCTAGAAAGAGATCGTGCAATTGGTTTACGTCCAGAGGTGGTTAGCAAGTTTTATGAAAAACTAGCTAACATTTATATCAATTCCTATGGTGCAGGCAAAATATGGAATTGTGATGAGACAGGAATCCAAGCAGGGAGAAATTGTGGCATGAGGGTGCTTGCCACCAAGGGTTGCAGGAATGTTCCCAAAATCATTCCTCGTAGCAGAGAATGGATGACAATTCTATGTTGTGTAAATGCTGCAGGGCAATGTATCCCTAACTTTTACTTATTTAAAGGTCAGAAAGTTTCACAAAATTACATCAAGGGATGTGAACCAGGTGCTTGCATGGCTGCTCATCCAAGTGCTTGGATGACTAGAGAGCTCTTTATAAGCTGGTTGTATCATTTGATAAGTGCATGTACTGGAGGGTGTGCCACGAAAATAGGCATTTACTTATATTTGATGGTCATGGAAGCCATGTGGCATTGTCGACTATAGAAGAGGCCGGGCGATTGGGGATTGATTTATTGACATTGCCGGCCACATACTACACACGAGGTTGCGACCACTTTGATGTTAGTGTCTTTGGTCCTTTTAAAGCATATTTCAGATCCGAGAGGATGCGGTGGATGTGTAATAATAAGTACCAAGAAGTCAAACGTTCGGACTTGGCGAGAAATAGGTAGTAGAGCTCTCGCGAGGCCTTGACACTGCGAAATATTCGTGCTGGTTTTAGGCCTTAGGTATATGGCCACTTGATCCAAATGCATTACTGAATGACATGGAATGTAGTAAACTATATATCATTGAAGAAGATGCCAACGAAGAAGTGCTTTGAAAAATGTCACGAGATGATGATGATACTACTAAAAACATTATGAATGTTGATGGTACTGAAAACATAATAGATGTTGATGCTGCTGAAAACATACTAAGTTTGTCAAGAGATGTAGCTCCACCAGTTGGTGACAAAATAGGAGAAAATTACTTAATGGAATCAGTTGAGAATCTGTCAACAGCAAAAGAATTCCATCCAACCATTGAAACAATGGTTGTTCTTTATCTGAGAGAGAGGAGGAACCAAGTGTACAGGGAGAAAGACAAAGTATAATGCAGACCAAAGATTATGAAGTGAACCACATTGTGAATACTCGTGACCAAGGCACATCCAGCTGCAACACTGAGGCCCAGGGATTTGGAGAGGATGATCTCTCATTGCCAAGTGCACCAGAACAACCTACTTGGCTGCAAGAGCATATTGCAGAGTTGGGACTTGATCAGATTGGAAACATTGAGGATGAAAGTATATCTTTACCTTCGATGCCAACCAACCTTGAGCCAGCAGACTTTGAACCAGCAAACTTTACTCATTATTATGCTGACACAGAGGAAATTGAGGTCATTGATAAAGATAAAAACGAGGAAGAGACAACTGGCCATGATGTTGAAAGTGGTATATCAAATGATGGTGTTGCTGCAAATGAGAAGAAATTGGGTAAATTTTTAAGGTTACCGACACAATTTGTACGGGATCCTTCCAAAGGTAAGAGTGATGCTGCACTCCGGATAAGTCGTGCTTCACAATTGTTAACATCTGATGCTTATGTTCAGATGTTAAAAGATACACAACAAAAAAAACAAGAAATATGTGAAGGGAAACAACGTAAAAAGGAGCATATTGAGGCAAAAAAGCAAGAAAGGTTGGCAGCAAAGGAGCAAAAAAAGGAAGAGAGATTGCAACGCATTAAAGAGAGGCAAGAAAGGGATCTACAAAAGTTTGTTGAAAGACAGGAGCGCGAGAAACAACGGGAAGTAGCTCGCCAAAAAAAGGAATTGGAATTACAACAGAAGGAAGCCACTCGGCATCAAAGGGAGAAAGAGAAACAAGAAAGAGATAACAAGTTCAACAATCCATAAGTTTTGTTTCCCATGCATCATTCCATGCCCATACAGAACTCCATGTTACAAGATATGTTGAAAGTTCCTATCCCAGATTACCACCCTTACTTCCTTGACACCAACAGAATGCAAATAACTTCAACTCCAACTACACACCCCATTATCCCACAACTCCTACTTCACATCAACCTTTCATACCATATCTGGTTTTCCTATTCCACCATGGGTTCATCCGGTGAACCTCTTAATGACTCAACAACATCCGTCATGATCTGATCGTTCTGATAGTCCAAACTCAGGGCCTTTTTGAAGGTGTGACATGGAAATTGACTAACAAACTTATAGTAATAGTTTATAGTTGGTATGTAGTTTATAGTTTATAGTTGGTATATTTTGCTCCGAATGTAATGAATATGGATGCATACAGTATAAGTTTATATGTTTTGCTCCGAATGTAATGAATATGGACACATACAGTATAAGTTTATATGTTTTGCTCCAAATGTAAGAAATATAAAGACATGCATTTTATATTAATACATTTTGCTCGAAATGTAATCGTTGTTTCAGATGTGGAAACCAAATCAGCTCAGAATTTGTTAAAGGTTTACGTTAAATTGTTGCAACTTAAAATGAACACCGTGAAATAAAAACTGAAAGACAAGGATTTATTTGAATCTTGGTGAGGTAGAAACCTCACCTCTATATGGCTTAAAAACATAGAATTGTAGGTAACATTTTCCTTGAGTATTAGTAGTGTGAATACACACTGTTTCCACCCTACTTCAACCGATCTCGACGCATAAAACTGCCGCTCCAAAGTTTTCCATGCAATCTGCACATGCATGTTTAACCATTTATTAAAAAACTGAATTTGTTTGAACACAGAGAATGAAAAAAGCATAAGGATCAAATAGATTAAAAAAATGGCACATGTAGAAAGGCTTAGAAAATTTGGCTCAAAACACATGCGAAAAGGGTGCGATTCGACTCTCGGGTCAAGCACTTGGTCTGGATGTGCATGTTGCCAAGTACGTCTGAGCTAACAAACTGGAAAAAAAATGCGTCGAGCTTGAGAAAATGAAAGAAAAAAAAAAATATATCAAAATGCGATCGAGCTTGAGAAAAATGAATGCAAAAAATGGATAACAAAATGCAGTCAGAGTTTCAGAGAAAATGAAAGAAAAAAATGGCTAACAAAATGGCTAAAAAAACGAGTTGGATTATTTCATAAAAAAAGGAGAAAACGAGTTGGATAAGATAAAGAGTTTCCAAACTACAGAAAAAGAAAGAAAAAAATGCGTACCTGTAGGGTCGTATTGTTCACTGTATAATGTTGTGGGCAATATGAACACCTCGAGCAAGGCACTGAGAAGCCACCCTTCACGCAAAACTCGCACAGGCTGTAAGCCCACTCACAAACAACCACCATTTGCAACTACAGAGAAAAAGAAAGAAAAAAATGGCTAACAAAATGGCTAAAAAAACGAGTTGGATTATTTCATAAAAAAATGAGAAAAGCGAGTTGGATAAGATAAAGAGAGAAAACTACAAAAAAAAAAAGAAAAAAATGCGTGACAGAGAGACTGTAAGGTCATATTGTTCACTGTATAATGTTGTGGGCAATATGAACACCTCGTATAAGGCACTGAGAAGCCACCCTTCACGCAAACCTCGCACTGAGACAGTGTGTAACACGTCCAAGGGAGACAGTGTGTAACGCGTCCAAGGGAGACAGTAGGTAACGCGTCCAAGGGAGACAGTAGGTAACGCGTCCAGCGGAGGAGACAGTGTGTAACACGTCCAGAGGAGGAGACAGTGTGTAACGCGTCTGAGCAAAACAGTGTGGAACGACTCCAAAACGCGCCATGGAAGAGTATGGTAAATGGCGGTTGAGCAAAACAGTCTGAAAACGACTCCAAAACGCGCCATGGAACAGTCTGGTAAATGTGGGTTGAGCAAACCAGTTTGGAAGGCGGGTAAAACAACCACTGGTAAAGGGTGGTTGAGCATTTAATTGGGGCTTATCTATTACGCGCGTCAAGATGAGGAGGACAGATACTTTTTCCCTCTTTTATTTCGAATTAAATGCACAACACCTGTCCCGTTGTGTGAACCACTTCGGGTCTCCACCAGTAAATGTGTTTTTTTTGAGATATTTTATTTGATCGATCATATGTAAGCAAATAATATTACAATATGTTTCAAAATTAAAGGCTTAGGATAAAAAAATGTTTATTTAAAACAATAATATAAGAAGAAAAAATTAAAAATTGTTTAATACAAAAATTATGTATTGTATAGATATAGAAAGTTGTTTTGTAAATACAATTACATTACATACACCATGTATTGGAGGAGGTTATGTTTAATTCAAATTAAACAAGTACATTAAATAAAATTTCTAAAAATAAAGGTCTACATTAAATTGTAAGATAATATTAAAAGATATCATGTTAGAAAAGTGATCCACGAACGTATTTTTTTGCAAGTAGGATTTTGTTTAGTTAGACCATGAAATTTTCTTGCAATTTGGTATATTTTATGTGTTTGTAGGTTTGTCATCGTTTCAAAGTAGAGGACATAACATCACTGGGAATATATCAAAACTATACTCTTGTTTTTGCATCTTTTGATTCCTTCCAAAAACTATACACTTTCAAAAAATTGTCATTTTGAAGTTTGAATCAAAAAGTTATAGATTCTAAAAGATATATATGTTTTACAAGTTTACTGATGTAAGAGAATCCAATATCATATACAATCTTACAATGTGTGTGTATGCATGTGCGTGTGCAGGTGCACGTGTGAACATACACATGTTCTCATCTATGTGTGTGAACATGTGCAATCAGGGAAATCATTATATATAAGCCTACTCTAGTTTTTTTTGTCTTTTTTTGTCTAGTACTTTTGTCTAAAGGGACTTGGAATGAAGGGGGAAGCGGATGCGATGGAACCTTCCTACTTATTTAAAAATACCATATTACATTAGAAACTATATGTATTATTCAGATTTATTAAATCAAGCATTGACATTCAACTATGAACATACAAATAGATAAATTGGAACATGTGATAAATAGAGTAATACATGAGGATAAAATTGTACTAAGCATTTTGACTAGTTTGGAGATTGATTTCGGTGTGGTAGATGGTTGAACCAAATGGAAATGTCATGAAAATGCTTCAAGTCTCTTATTTTGGTTGTACACATCTATAAGAAAAAAATTATTACTTACAAACTAAACCATTTGATAGTTGCATCCTTTCTAGATGGATTGGTCAAGGAAATTGATGACATTGTAAATATTTTTGACCCTTTTGAATGGCTAAAATATGATTTTTAATATGAAGTGTCATGTCTCTAAAACATGTAAAACCTGTAACAAGTAAAACTAGCCCAAAATCCTAACCAAGACTAAAACCCTTTACGAAAAGGTTAGTGTGTAGCTTGAATTTCCCTATATACACCACCTTTGTTGGCACTAATATAAAGTGGTATCAAAATAGACATACTTCTCCACTTAGAAATATAATAATATATATGGAGGAAACTACATTTGATAACTTGATCGCTTGATAATACTTTGTAATGACCCATCTTTTTGTAATCGATTTGGCTTCAAGAGAGATCTTGAATTTGGAAGCTTGACTCTTGTTGTCGTGAGAATGTGCAACAAGGAAATTGACAATTTCCAAGCACAACAACTATACCCCTATGCCAAAATTTTCATGTTTTATCATTCCTAAGAAACCCCGGATCTGTTCAGTCAGTCCAAATGAATTCCCAACCAATGTCATGATATTATCCTAGGTGATTTAGTAAATTCCATTCATTCCCCCTAGGTGATTTTAGGAGTTCATTGAAAATGTTATCTTTTTGTAGTATAGGGAAGGGTTATTGTTGGCCTTCCCGGATTGGATCAACCCGGAGCATAGCGAAGGGCCAAATTCAACACGAGGTGAATGGAAGACCTTATAACATCATGGAAATGATTTTGGAAGGCTTTGGGAAGTTCTGAAAGACTTGGAGCAGTCTGAGTGAAAACAGGGTTCACAAGCCTAGGCAGTACATAGGCCTAAAACAATTGTTGGGCTTCAAACAAAGATTCTGGGAGCTCGGATGGATTTAGAAGTAAAACAAAACATATTTGGAAAGATTATTCCAAGACCTACATAATGGTGAAATAATGTTTTTCACAAAACCTTGGCGCATATGATTGGAAGACAGTTTTTCTCAGGTACAAGTGGAGTCCCAGATCAAAAATCTGATTTTTCAGGGATCATATGATCGAATAAATACATGAGACCCACATATTGGATTAAAAATTCCATTTCCAGTCAGTATCATATAAAATTTCACCAATAAATTCCATCGGAAGCTCAAGTTATCTACATTCCAAGTTACCCTCTCAAAGGCAGTTCAGGACTTAGTCATTTTTTCGAGAGGACACGTGTCAGCACCAGGAGCTTGGCGGGATTTCATGTCCCCCATGCCACTGAGGTTGGGTAAATCACCCCTTAGAAAATGTGCCCAGCCCTCATGTGACCCTTGGGACCCTCATATGACCTCCAGACCTGGCAGTTCAACCCTCAAGTGCTTATTTGGAGCATGCATTCCCTGCCGTCGGATCGGTCGCCACGTGTCAGCTCCAAGACCACCATGGAATTTGATGTACCTTATGCACCTAAGGTGGGGGACATCAGGCCTTGGAAAATGTGCCCAGCCCCTATGGGGAGTCTTCTGGACACCCATGTGACCTCATTTCAGCTCCCAGTGCTTTAAAGCAATTTTTTCCTCCTTCATCCCCTGCCATTGGATCTAGTGCCACGTGTCGCCGTCTTGCTCATTGTGGAAGTTGATGTCCCTCACGTCCCTGAGGTTAGGAACATCAAGCATGGAAAAATGCACCCAAGCCCTACCTTTGCACATCTTTTTGAAAAATATCCAAGTGTTGTTTTTCCCGCTTCTAACTTCTAAACATTTTTGTGCACTCCATTCCTCCATTTCTTCCTCTGCAACATTCTACCGTCACTCCACCATTGCAAATGCTCAGACCAGCTCAACCCAAGCACTGAAACAAACTCCCCATGGTGATTTTCAGGTCTCAGAAGGATCTTTCATCAAAACAAGAAGGAGAAACGAAGAGCAAGAAGGAGAGAACAGTGAAAATCCCCATAGCCTAAAAATGAAGATCTAAAGAAATGTTGCAAACCGGTGCATGAAACAAAAACCATTTTCTGCTGTTCATTCCTCTATCCAATACCATCAGAAAGACACCTTCAAACTCCCCCCTCATGTGACAGAGCAGCCACAACGAAGAAATCTCATTTCCGGCTCAACGAAGAAAGAAGTAAGATTTCCCGTCAAACTAGTTGCCGGATTGAAGTAAGATCGCACGTGAAGCACCAGAAGACAAAACCCACATCAAAAATATAAATTTCATTGTAAATGGAGGAGAAAACCAGACCTGTAATTTTCAGGTCCATTAATGGCTATCATACCCAGAAGCACTGCCAGGTCTGAAAATTAAAACTTTAAAATCTCCTGGATTATTAAGCGGGCGGGCCCGAAATTTTAGAGGGAGGATATTGGGAAAAAACCCATATCAAAAAAAAATTCCACATCAATATAACTCCCAGAGGAAAAATTTCTAAAAATAGCAGGTCTACTACATAGGAACTGCTATTTTGGGAAAGTCATTGATAAAAGAACCTGCAAAGAAGACGAAGACATTAGAGGTAAACTACGACGAAAATATACCAGAATGGACATTTTTGGCACTTACTAAAAATAGTAAGTGGGCCCTCGAGCACCTGCTAAAAATAGAAATTTGATCCAAAGGAGTGAGGAACACGGAGAGAAAGGGGAATCAAGGTCATAACACTCAGCAAAGGATCGAGAGATTTGCCTTTTTCACACTTACTAAAAATAGTAAGTTACACTCAAAGAGAAGTTTTGGCACAATGGGATGTACAAGGATAATCATTCAGGGGGACATCATTGTTCAGGAGCATCCTAGTCATTTTTCACAGGGCATTCAAGATCCACCTTAGTTCATTCAACTTAGCAAACGTTCGTGAGATAATTTGGAGGAATTTCACAGTGTGCAAGGAGTTCGAAGATTCAAAGTTTCACTGCATTTGGAGCTTTCCATCAACGAGGATCAGCGGACTTCATCAGGAATGACATCTCCTCTTCTTCTTATCCCCCTCTTTCTCTCTCCTCTTCCCCCAACTTTCTCTCACTTTCCAATATTCTAATTTCATGTTGGGGTTTGCACTTTTAATATGACTTAAGAGACTTTAGAAACATAATGTAAATTAATTCACCTTGCTATTATAAAAGGGACTTAAATATTTGAAGTGGAATATGAACAGTCTTAAGTCATATTAAGGTATTCAAAAGGTCATGAGGAAGATGAAGAGTCATATTCTATTCTATAAATTGTAAATCCATTCCCATTTCAAAGGGTTGGTGATTGATCTTGTAGACTCAAGAGTGCATTCTACCTTGAGAGAAAGCAAAGGAGATAGCCATTTTCTTCTACTCTCTTCCCCTCTCAAATTTCTTCCATTCCTACACTATGTACAACTTTTGTTCAAGCATCAATACAAGAAGGAGTTTCTAGCTTTCTTTGACCAAGGGATTTCATGACACTTTGTTCTCATCAAATTCTATTTGGTCTTGTTGTCATTTACAGGGTTGTTTCTTCTCATAAATGCATGTGATGAAGTTTCTAACTAGTGTGTGTGTAGGAATCTGATTTTCTACCTGCAGCATTAGTTCTCCTACCTCCATTCTCACTCCCTTTCCCACTTCCAGACAAAGTCATCTCTTGTAGGTATATGCAAGCATTTTCCGCAGGGTCAGTGGAGTGCCCCTGTTGGATCCCGGTTGAAAGGCCACCACAGACCTTTTCATGTCATGCACCTTTTTAAGTAGAGGGACTTAGATTCCCAAAGCGTTGGCAAGAAATCCACAAGTTTGTCCACCCGACAATTTTTCTCGCCAACAACTCTTAAACTTAGTTTGGAGTACTTTAATTCTATGCGAAGACTTATCCTAATTTATTCTAGTACTTTAAGGAAATTTAGGAGATATTTGTATTCCTTTAGAGTAATTTGTACTTGAGAGTCTTTGGGACAATTCTAAGTAAGTGAAAAATTACATATATTTGACTTGTTTATATAAGATTTTGTAGGTATTATTTAAAATTATGAATAACCCATAGGGAAAGTAATGAACCATAAAGATACCAAAATGAGAAAATGACTGTAGTGTTTCCTTGGAGAAAAATGTTACTTTTGGACCAAAAGGACAATTTCATCCCATTTGGATGGTTTGCACCAAATATAAGCTTGTCTTTGTAATCTTTTTGCATGAGAATTATGAGTAATGAAATTATTATGAATGATTGTAGCATTTTTGTGATGAGTTAATAGTGTAATAAATAGATAAAATCTTGAAACATTACTAATAATATAGTTATTATGCTTAAAATGGATGCAAAATTAAAGACATAAAGAGTAAGACAATAGTATAATTATTAAGTCATAGATTACCAAATCTAGTTGTTTATATTTTCCCCTCATTTAAGATAGGAAATGAAGTTCACTTGCCAAAAGGAATAGATACATGAGTTTGTAAACACACTTTATGTTTATGTGATTGTTTGATTTCTTGAGATACTTGAGTGGTTGTAAGATACCATAATGAAAACATCCTTGACATAAAATGTACTCAACATCGATATAGAAAAAATTAAACAGTAGAATTTTAATATAAAAAGATTGAAGACAAAAAAACATGCAAGGAGTATAATTGTTTATCTTGTTGAAAAAAGAGTTTCCTTCTTGAAGTCCTTTGAGAGAGGTATTGAAATAAGGACATATGAAGATTAGGGGTGATCAGTCCCAATAAATAGAGTTAAATTAAAAGGAATGATAAACATATTTTTCCAAGCCACAAATAACATAGATGCTAATAAAATATCACACTCAATAAGCCATAAGTAATTTTCTAGAATAACTTCACAAAAAATATGAAAAAGAACAATAATATCATATATTATGGAGCTCTATGGAGTACTGATAGAGAGAACAGACTATGTTTATATAGGCAAGAAAAATAAACATAAGAACTAGTCAAGACCATAAATCAAGCCATCTATGAATAAAATGAGTAGACAACAAAGAGATAGTCAAGACCATATATTTAGGAAATAACTAGTCATCAAAGAACTAATAAATACCATAGATCAATGAATGAACTATACCTAACAACTAGATAATATCTTCCTAATATTTAAATAAGATAAAAGAAACATCCACACATTGGTGGGTGAAAATAAATAAAATAGAAGGTAAATAAAGTACCTAAGTGAACATGAGATAAGGTAAACAACCTAATATAACATAAATATCATAACCAAGATAAAATTGGGTGTTCTAACACCAAATCCAAGAATAAGGGTATCACAAGGAATTTACTAACACCAAAGGAATTTTTAAATTATGATAGGAAGTGTGTCATTTGATACCTACTCACCCAAAAACATTCCAACTATCTAACTACACATTTATAAACGGGTCTAGGTCCCTAATGGGAAAACCCATGTAAAAACAAAAGGCCATTTAAGACATATGTCTCCTTACTATGTATTTAATGGATGATGATATAAAAATATGAAAATGTGCACAGGAATGAAGTACATTGATGCTATTACAACATTCTTGGTAATAATTATTAAGTATTTGATGTGCAAAGAATAAAGGTAATGAACTACACTCATGCCCCTATATACTATACCAAAATGTAGAGAACTCTACTATGAACAATAGATCTATCACATAATATATAAAAAATATTTGTTAAATCATGTGTTCCAGATGATTTTGAATGTTCTATCAATATAATGTTCTAGATATTATCACCCATTAAGGATAGTAATGTTTGATTGTTCTTTTATTTTATTGGCTATATTTTCAAAAAGAGATATTATGTTAATGATTTTTATATGTTATTATTCCTATCCATGTGATTATTCCATTGTATTATGTAATATCTAATATGCATGTATGTATGCATGTATATATGAATGTATGTATATATGTTCTAAAATTGTATTGATATTTTTTTGATAACCCTAGTGAATTCTACATATTTTAAGGTGAGTGATATATTCTATACATCTACCAAGTTAAAATAATTGAAGTATTTTACAATGTATATGTATCTTTTAGTCATACTCATATCATATGGCAATTATTTATAGGTGACCACCATATAGATCACATCCTTATAATAGATTTCAAGGTATAAACTATGGTTAAAATAGATATAATACACAACAAACATACAAATATACACACATATAAATAGATAAACATGTTAGTACAATATTATTGTTATGTATAGAATCAAAGAAAACGATAAATGCATCATGTTACGGAAAAAATATTTACGCACACCTAAACAATGGAAAAATCGATGTATAAGTAAAGGTAAATGAGAAAAATACATGAGGAAGATAAGTTTTAGACACTCAAAAATAAGGTCAATGCAACATAAAAAGAGAAGAAAATAAAACATCAAAAGTGCGATGATAAAAATTAGACGTAATCCAATATGCACATGGAGAAAGACATAATAGTCTGATTAAAATAATAGCCTAATCTAATGAAATTTTACAAGGTAAATAAATGAGTAGTAAAATAATTGAAATACACCTAAGCAACTAAGCAATAAAAGGTAAAACTCTAATGTGTAAAGAGAGTTAGAAGAGCCTTAGCTGATTCAGAGATGTCACGAGGTTTGTGTCACGAGAGGAGGCCAACTAAATAGGAATGGGAAACCCTCACATAGAAACCCCGAAAATTCATATCCGAATGATTTAGTTGGATGGGCACTTGGGGCACCTTGTGCAGAGTCTAGGCACCCGTGCGTGTGTGGGAGGTCCAAAAGCCAATTTCTGGGGTCGCCAAATGATGCAAAGCCTTCGTTGTTTGTCACGTGTATGTCATGCCTAGTTCACCGATGTTTCCATAAACTTTCAATAAATAATCACATGCAAAACCCTAAGAAAAGCATCAAAACCCTAAAAACAAAATATGCATATGAAGGGGTCGAGACTATCCTCCTCTACCACAATGGTGGAATTACCATTGAGTTTTGTACTATGTCTCGGACCCAATGTAGTTATATGTGCATGTGTGTGGAATTTTTCCCTAGGTGCTCTTGAGCGTGTTGCACTTTGTGAGTAGCGAGCAATAACTAGATGTAGAATTTTAATAAGGTGTTTATGTAATATAATAAATTCCCCTCCTATGAAGTGTGATGTATAAAACCAACCTTTGTCCCATGTGATGGAGCTAGATGGCTACAAATGGAGCAATAGAAGCCTTGATGGATGCAACCTTAGGTGGAGATACTAAATACTTAGTGCTTGGTACCTTATTATGATCACATAACTTTATATTTATATGATTACTTCACTTGAATTTCATAATTAACCCCAAAAATGAAGACTACCAAAAATATAAGATGCTCAAATGGCTAGAAAGGACCCAAAAAGTGAGAGTAAAGTGCAAAGATGACATGGGTGCCCAGAGGGGACCAAGGCGTTTGGTGTTGGCATCCTAGTTGGGTGCTCTAGTCCAGAAAAGGTAAAACTAAAGTATGAAAAGATAGATTGGGCCAATAAAGGTGTAAGACCGAAAGTAGCAACAGAAAGCAAAAAAAAATATGGCCAAAGACATGGGTTGATTATTACTTTTCTTACTTAGGAACCATATGAATAGTAATATGTGATTGAGACTAAATAATAACCCAAAGTGCATGTTTTTGTCTATAATATTCCCCCTTTATGTTGTTAAGCGATAACGCTTGGTAACATAAAGTAGATAGATATGCATACTTGATATCCATGTAGATTGATGTAGAAAACGTGCGGTGGGATGAGACAAAGCATGGAGTGACAAAAGCTGGAGCGTGGAGACTAAAGATGCAAAAGTGTAAAAAGGTGATGAGAGTGAACCTAAGGCGAAAGTGTGTGTGTAGATGTTGATGTGTGTGATGTACCTGCATGTTAGTGTCGATGTGTGTGATGTTGAGTGATGTTCTTGTTGATGTTGAATGCTTGCTTCCCATACAGACGGACTGTAAAAGAGAATATGATCAAGTAGTCAAATACGCATGTATATGTGTAAAAATGTGTGTAAAGACACATGTAATGTATGTAAAAAGAATGTAAATGAAAAAGGAACATGTGCACCTAATCCATGATGAGAAAAAGAGTAGAAAGGATCCTATCGATAAAGTGTGAGTTTTTTGGGATATCTCATGCCAGTGGTCGAAGAAGTGTAGGAATGAAAGTTTGATTTATCCTCCAACCTGTAACCACTTCCCAAAACTGAAGAGATCTTTGTACTATCTAGTTTTTTGGGAAATTTGATGCCACTTACGAAGTAGTGCGAGAGAGGAATGTCTTATAATATGTAACTTCTCCCCACAATTCTAAGGACAATCTGCCCTATAAAATTCATTGTGTATGGAGTTATGTAGACTGTGTTGAACCCACTTACAGTGTGACTAAGGACCCAAGTTTGATTTTGAGCCATAAATCATGTTCAAATGTATTGGTAATGTGTGTATACCCTGTATGGGGTGGCTGATTCACCTAAATGATTCCCCCCTCTTTGGAGGTGCATGCGACGTCACTGTAGGAGAATGTGGCCCCAAAGAGAGGATTAACTGCTGAAACTGAAAATTTTCCCTACACGGGGAGGGGATGTGCTTGGTAGAAATCAAGGCACATGAAAACAAGTGGATGGCAAACAATTTTGAGTACGAACAATGATGTATGTATAAGACAAGTGTAAATTACAAAGACAATGTGTAAGCTAGGATGCAAGTAAACACAAAATAAGCCAACATAGATCATGAAAAGTGGGTTGCAAACATGGGACATCACTCACAATTTCACAAGACACTCAAGGTTGTAGTGGCTACAAACAAACAAGCAAGTTTACACACAAAATAAAGGGCAATGCCCGCATACAAATGTCAAATAGAGTCAAGTAAGTACAAACAATGTAACAGATAACCATGGTGGCAAGTAACCTTGCGAAACAAATGCTTCAAATGAAGCACTTGTTAGCATGTTAGAAAGCTAGAAAGTAGGTCAAAAGCGTGTATAAGCAATAATGTAAAGCACTAAATACAAAATGAAACATAACAAATGTAGTGTACGAAAGTGGATGCCCTCGGGATCCGTTATGGGACTGATACTAGCTCTTGTACCAAGCATTCATGCTTTGCGTGTAATGGACATGTATAATCTGCGATCCCAACTAGAAAGCAAGTGAATGCACATGTGTGTATGATAATGATAATGACATATAAGATATCTATCTATCATGTGGAATACAATGAACATGTACAAGTAAATGCAAACAAGAGTAAAATAAATCAAGATATGCAATATTCCATGGATGGATGGAATGGAATGCAAAGTGGGTGATAGGAGCCACATGCCACCTGATTGAATGTAATTATATGCAATGAAGTTCATTTGTTTATTCCCCCTCGGCAGTCAAGAATGAACGATAAATGAGAGTGTGTCATCGGGAAATGGTTCAAACTATGTGTTTTTTGTAGCGTGATGTGATGAGTATGTAGTGATGATGTATCCTAAGCGTATATCACAAAAATATGATCAAAGGAGTGATGGTTTAGCCTAAAGTGTATATCACTAAATGATGATTAGAATAGGTGATGATGATGCTAGAGTAAGTGATGATGTATCCTACGATGTTTATCACTACAAGATGATTAGGAGTAGTGATGATCCTAACACGTATACCACTAAATGATGCAAGCATAAGTGATGATGTAGCCTATGACGTAGATCACTATTTTAGGAATGTCAAATGATGGAAAGAATAACTAATAAATGTGTAAATGTGATGTGGTCCACTTGATATGTATACCCTTAATAGTCTAGTATGGACCATAAGGCTAGAGTGTCGTATAGGGTAATGAGTGCATCGCGTAAAAGTAAATGTGTAAGATGCAAGATGTGTAAATGATATATGTGTAGATTGTGTATGGTGTAAAGTGTAAACGACCCATAATAGATGTAAAATGTAAGATCTATGATATAAGATGCAAAATGATGTAACTATAGGATGTGTGAGGATGTGTAATACATGATGTCTAGTATCTAGTGTGTAGTGTGTGAGGTTCATGTGTATAGGATGCCCTCAACAGTCAAGTGTGAACTGAAGCACAAAAGTGTGTCATTGGGTAATAGTTGATGTTGACGCGTAGATGAAGATGTCTATGCTAGGAGATTATGCAAGTATGTGTGAAGATTGGGGGGTGAATGAAATTCCCCCTAAGTGGGTGGTGGTGCATATGATCATGTAACATTGTCTATAATATCATCATTGGCATGGTTGAATCCTACTGGAGTAGCATTAGAAATGTGATAAGCAATAAAATGAGGTGGATCGTACAAAGAGCCATTGTGATGCAATGCGTAGATGCTCATTGCATACTCTTCATCAATGAAGGGTATTGGTGGACAATTTTGTGTGTACCAACAAGAAAGATATGGAGCATAAGTGGGAGATGATTCATTACTGATGGAAATATTTCTAAATGACATAGGAAATGTGAGAGAAGTGTGGTATGTGTCTAAGTTACTACCAATATAGTCAAGCCAATATTTCCTAAGTGTCAACGAAAAGAGAAGTGTGAGGGCTCATGCAATGAAGATCGTGAAATGAAACATACGAAGGCCATATACGGCCGTAATGTGACAATAACTACGATAAAGATAAGGGGAGTGAATCGGTGGTAAGATGTTGTTAAGATTCAAACCAAGCCTAATTAAGACCTCATGTGTACATATAGTATATGAACAAGTACAATCAACCAGGATATTACGCCAAAAGAAGTAGTTGATTAAAAGTGTGCATGTGAAAGGAGATGGTAGAGATCACAGATTATGTAGGAGAAGATTAAAAATGTCTAAAGTGTTAACGGACCCACGATAAAGTACCATAACATTGGTATAAGGAGGGGTCTTGAATTTATATTCACCTGGGCCATCGGCCACAAAGGTGTACTCAAAATAAGAGTCATTGACGTTAATATGTGTAAAATTTAGTTGGCCTAATGCTTCATCAGTGAGTTTGGAAAGATCGACGTTGTCATCTTAATCCTCGAAATCATTTGTGTTATCATTATCATTTTGTATATATTTGTTGAGTATATTGGTAGGAGTTGCACTAGGTGGAGGAGTGGAAGGTTTCTTGATATGTGGAGAAGAAGTTCTCATCGGAGCAGGTATGGTGGGTGAGATAATTCTCATAGTGTGAGTAGAAATAACCGTAGTACTTATAGTAGTAAAAGAAGGCTATAAGGCACTAGATTGACCAATGTCATATGTGCCAATACTACCATATGAAATAAGTTGCGAATGTGGAATATGCATAACAGTAATGGGGTCTATGCGATAGAATTAGAATGGCTTAGGATATGAAATAATAGTATGTTCATAGCCATTGTGTAATAACTTGACACATTGGTGGATAGTAGATGGAACATCTTGCATTGTGTGGATCCAAGGTCTTCCTAACAATAGATTGAATTGAAATTAAGCATCTATAATGTAGAAGTCGGTGAGAATAGTTTTAGGCCTGACCTAAATATGTAATGAAATAGTTCCTAGACATGTGCGAGTGGTAGAGTCATAACCCCGAATAAGATTGGAATTCTTAGAAATCAGGTTGTCATTAATACCCAATTTTTGAGAAGGGAATGAGCACATAGGTTGACAACCAATCCATTATCAATGAGTACACATTTAATGCAAGTGGTGCAAAAATGACAAAATTAAGTAAGGGCGTAGATGGATTACTTTTAAAAAAAGGTGATGTATCCTCATTATTGAATGATATAACATATGGAAGATTTCTAAGATACTAAATGATGTGTCTAAATTCCACCGTAGATTTATCACTTTCGATATGAATGACACAAAGGGATAATTATAGCGTATCACGATATCACGGTATACTATGCAATAATTCAATGAGAGAAATTTTAGCCGGCATGTTTTTTAAGTTGTTCAATGATATTACAACCCTTAAGAGGAGAAGAAGGGGCCAAAGAATTGATAAGTGGTGAGAAAGTAATGGGTGGAGAAGTAGGAGGAAGAGTGTGGCGAGTAGTTACCACATTGATATAAGGATCAACCTTAGGCATAATAAAGCGATGAGGATGTTGAGTATGAACTTGCATGAAATCAGTAGCATTGGTAAATATACCGAGACTTTAATTGATGCAAAAGAAGGATAAGATGAATGAGTCATGACTTGATAAGGAGAAGACATGTGGAGAAGGAAGGTTTTGATCGTTCAGGTTCACCAAAATGATTAAACTAATATGTAAAATACAATCCTAATCTAATGCAGGTTTGTAATAAATAAATGAGTAATAAAATAATTGAAATACACCCAAGCAACTAAGTAATAAAAATTTAAAACCTTAATTTGCAAAGAGAGTTGGAAGATCCTTAGTTGATTTGGAAATTCCTCGGGAATGTGTCGCAGTGGAGACCAGATGAATAGGAATGGGAAACTATCGCATAGAAGCTCCAAAAAATTCAAATCCAAGTGATTTGGCTAGGTTGGGGCACCTGGAAAAGGGATTAGGGCGCCTAGGGTGCCCTGGTCTATGTGGGAGGTCCGTAAATTTTACATGGTGTTTAGATGATGTGAATCCTTCACTTTTTTTGTGTGTATGTCGCACCTAGTTCACAAATGTTGCCATAAACCTACAATGAAGAATCACCTACAAAAACCCAAGTAAAGCATCAAAACCTAAAAAGAAAAAGAAAAATGCATATGAAGGGGTTAGATCATATCGCCACCACAATGGTGGAATTATTATTGAGCCCTATAGTACATCTCAGCCCTAATGTATTTTTGTGTGCATGTGTGTGGAATTGTTCCCTAGGTGCTCTTATGCATGTCATACTTTGTGAGTATATAGAAATAACTAGATGTAGAATGTGAATAATGTGTGCATGGAATAGAATAAAATCCCATCCTATTAAGTGTGATGTATAAAACCAACCTTTTTCCCTTGTGATGGAGCTAGATGGATGAAAATGGAGCAATAGAAGCCTTGATGGATGCAACCTTAGGCAGAGATAGTAAGTGTTTAATGTTTGGTCCCTTAGTATGATCACATAACTTTATATTTATATGATTTCTTCATTTGAATTTAATAATAACCCCTGAAAAGGATGACTACCAAAAATATAAGATACTCAAATAGATAGAAAGGACCCAAAAAGTGAGAGTAAAGTTCAAAGAGGATAGGGGTACCCAGAGGGGACGAGGGCATCTAAAGCATTGGCATCTTGGCTGAGCACTCTAGTCAAATAAGGTAAAACTGAATTATGAAAAGACATATTTGACCAATAAAGGTGCAAGACCAAAAGTAGTAATAGAAAGCAACAAAAGATGGCCAAATATATGGGTTAATTATTAATTGTCATACTTATGAACTATATGAATATTAGTATGCGATTGAGATGAATAATCTCCCAAAGTTCATGATTTTGTGTGTACATAGTCATACACAATATAAACTTAGTGAAAAATAGCAATATAGATAACATATATGACAATCTATAACATACTTATAAGTAGGATGTGAAAGAGAAGTATATAATGAAAGAATATCATATGATAGTGTAAATATTCCCTAGATTAGCAACGCCACTAGGAAAATGTGAGATTAATTTCCTGTAATCATTGTATATTATGATGTATCCTCCATCATTATCACATACCTCAAGAAATGCATGTGTAAAGAGTATGAAAATTTTCTATATATCAAACGATTGGAAAAATACATATGAAAAGAAAGAAACTTGCAATTCAAGACATGATCAATTCATGGTTTTTATTGTGTGAAAATAATCACGAATGTATTAGGATTGTGTGTGTGTGTGTGTGTGTATTTCAAAATATTGCAAAATACATTTTACCCCATGATGTGATTAGGAGGGTGAGTAGTGGAATACACATCTAGAGGAGGCTTGGAACTCAAAGGTGTACTATGCACAATATGAGTAAGATGTGTCCCTTTTTAAGATAATACTATGGGTAAACTTCGGATATTATTTCCCTTGGAAATAAGACATGGGAAAGAGAGCTTGTTGATACAACATGAGTATGCTTAGTGTGGATGGGCGTAGATATTATTTGTCTTATAAAATAAGGAATATGTAAAGGATACTCATATATGTTACCTTACATTTTGGAAATTTGACTACAATAGGTGTATTTAATAAATTAATGAAGAATAGGGGAATAAAATTAAAATTATGAAACCAATGACATCCTAGAATAATGTCACATATCTCACGAGTACTAGTAAAAAAGGAAAATGTGGTCATAGTAGTGGATCCCACTATAAAAGGAATACCATTATTTATGTAAATTGATTAAGATATTGTACATTGAATTGGATATATTCCTTAGTGTATCCCAAAGAAGTGATTAAACTAAAATGGAATATATTAGCCTAATATGATGTTATGGAAAGTAGTAAATAATAGATAAATAAATATTGAAATACACCCAAGAAACTAAGTAAATAAAATGTGAAACCCTAATGTGAAAAGAGGGTTAGAAAGTCCTTAGTTGATTCATAGATGTGTCGGTATTATGTCGCAATGGAGACCGGTTGAACTGGATGAGGAAATGACCAAACCAAGGCTCAAAAAATTACAGATCCAAGTTATCTAAAAATATTGGGGCACCTAGAGAAAGAAGGAGGCACAGGGTTCCTTGAGTGTAATATAGGTGCCCTGGTCTATAAAAATGACCAAGGAACCTCCTTGTAAGTGTCATTGATTTATCACCTATGTTCACTTCTGTTGCACATATGTCTCGAACTTCATTGGATGTCGTTGAAAATCATAGATGGAGGAAATGCCTGCAAAAACCCAAGAAAAATATTAAAACCCTATAAAATAAATATGCATATGAAGGGGTCAAACTGTCCTCAATTGCCAAATAGATGGAATTTTCACTAAGTGATGCACTACATCTCAGACCCAATGTAGTTCTAGGTGTGTGTGTGTGTATTGTGCCATAGGTGTACTTGTTCTAGTTGCATTATGTGAGTAGCGAGAAATAACTATATGTATAATGTAAATAGATGGTGCATGGAATAGAATTAACTCCACTCTTATGAAGTGTGATGTAGAAAACTAGCCTTGTGTCCCTTGTGATGGAGGTAGATAGATGCAAAATGGAGTAATAAAAGTGTTCTATGGATGCAACCTTAGGTGGTAGTATTAGTGCTTAGTGCTTGGTCCCTCATTATGGTCTCATAAATTTATATTTATATGGTTATCTTGTTCTAATTTCATAATTAACCCCAAAAAGGTAGAAAGCTCAAATGGCTAGAAAGTTACCAAAATATGATAGTAAAGTGCAAAGAGGATCAGGGTGCCCCAAAGGGGATCAAGGAAACTAGGATGCCACATTCCTAGCCGGGAGCCCCAGTCAGAGTGGGAAAAACACGAGTGTGATAGAAATAACTAGGTAAGTATAGGAGAAAGATCGAATATAACGACACCAAGCAAAGTAAAATGACCAAATACATGGGTTAATTAGTACTCTTTTCACTCAAGAACCATATGAATAGTAGTATGAGACCGAGACTAAATATTTACCCAAAGTGCATGATTTAGTGACTACATTTCCCCCACTTTATGTTGGTGAGAGGAAATCTCAGTAACATAAGGTAGATAGAGATGCGTACTTGATATATATGTAGAGTGTTCTAGAAAAATGTGCTTTGAAGGAATAGACAAAGCGTGGAGTGAAAAAAATATAGAGTGTGGAAACTAAAGATGCAAAAAGTGTAAAAAAGTGATGAGAGTGAACCTAATGCAGAAGTGTGTGTGTAGATGTCAATGTGTGTGATGTACCTACATGTTAGTATGTTGTGTGTGGTGTTGTTTTTGACTGATTGTTTCCCATATGAACTGACTTATAAAGGAGAAGTTGATCAAGTAATCAAATACACATATATATGTGTAAAAACCACATGTATATAGTAAAAACAATATAATGAAATTATGTAAATGAAAAAGGAACATTTGCACCTTGTTTGTGATGAGAGAGGGTGTAGAAATTATATCCTGTAATTGTTAGGAAAGTGCAAGTTTTTGGGCTATCTCACGCCACTATGGCCGAAGAAGTGTAGGGAGAAAGGTGTGATATTCTCTAACCTGTAATTGCTTCCACAGAGAATATGAAGAGATATATGTAGTACCTGGTTTTTGGGTGATCGACACTTTGTTGGCCATAGTAGTGTAGTGATGTAGCCTAGAATTCACCGGATAACACCCTAGTCGTGTTGGCACATCATTTAGCCTAGGCCGAGTGCTCACCCGAAACACGCAAAGGTGTCAGTCCCTCTTTAAGGTTGTTGTAGCGAGAATGTTAACATGATGAAGACTTAAAGCATAAATATCCATAACTAATACATTATTACACAATGTATGACAAATCTAGATCTAGGAAAGAATAATTTTAAACAATAATCATGATAGAAATAGGGACATGCACTACCCAATTACACACATAATAACACTCGGTTTAGTCAATATCTCCCATAGTTAATTATCACAATAGTACAAAAGCTTCTTACAATACTGGAATCTATGTCGTTGCACACATGGTTCCGATATGGTAATCCGAAACATGCACACTATGTTATCTAACTCTCTATATCCCTCTCTCTTTCTACCAAGTAATTCACTACATATATATATATATATATATATATATATATATATATGGTGGGGACTTTCCCTTCACCGCTTATCCATTCCAAAATCAAGTCGTATGCTATTAATAGCCACATGTCATTTTCATGCATAGTCATACATGCAATGTGCTATCTATAGACTACCGATAGTTAACGAGGCAAAAATCCTATTCTTAGACCATCTCCATGCAAAAACACTCTAAATCTGATCCTCCAAAATAGTCAATGCGTGGTGTGCACGTCTCTACCTCATTTTTGTACTCGCACGCCATCTTTTAAAAATAGGTATTCATGCTCAAAAATGGCTAAGTCTTGATTGTTGACTTTTCCTTCATGCGTGGGTTCTTCTGTCCCATTGCACCCTTGAACCCGGCCTATTTTCCCGCACGGACTTCTTGTGTGAGTTTTTCAAGTGTTCTCTCGATCAACATTACCCCACATTAATCTCATTATCACCTCGACAATGGGTATCTCGGAAAAAAATGAGTAAAGAATGTTGAATAGAAAGAATCAGAAAGAGCTTGAATGAATAAAGAATGTTGTTATGTGGTAGCTTCATCCGTCTCATCTTGGAGTATCAACTTTGGATACTCCTCCTTTATTTTGGCCTCTAAGGCCTGCCACTCGGTGAGCGCCTTATCTCTGCTTTTCTCTGGAATGTCCACAACAATGGATTCCAGTTCATCTTGTGTTACTTCACCTTTCTCATTCTGCAAGACCAACATAATGCTGGACATTGCAGCCATTATTCCCTCTAGCACATCCATTTTCTGTGCGATGAGTTTCCCAAGCTCATCTAATCTTTCCTTGTGTGGATCTTGTGTTGTTGACAGGGGCTTCGCGCTTTTGTTTTACAATACTTAACCTCTTTGCGCGCAGCCCAACATATCATCCCTCATAGCCTTCTGGACTTCATTATATTCTTCCAAAGTTTTTACCTTGATCAGCGCCTCTGGAGTTGTGCATATATTTAAGGCATGATCCACTTTTTTCAATTCTTCTTGAAGTGCTTGTAGCATTCCGTCGTATGATGTAATTTTTCTAACTATTATAGCCTTTTCCCTTTCCGCCTCTTGTGATGGATCCTTTGGTGTTGGCATACGCAGAGGTTCATCTTCAAGTACTATGTCTACTAAGGTACTTACATAGTGTATCATTGAAGGAAATGTCTTTGGTACCTTTGGTTCTAGGCATGGCCTAGCCTTTATAACAAGATATCACTAATTTCCTCTGTGAGACCGATAAATACAACATTTTTCTTCTGCCAAGTCCCTTTCCTATGTTAGGCATGCTTTTTCCTCATCCTTAGCTTTAATCCCTTCCCTAAGCACCCTAATTGTGGCATCCTTGTCCATATTTCAACTCGCCACTTCTTTGAGACTTTGACCAATGTGTTACTCACATATTCATCTAACTTGACAATAAGCTTTAATGTCATATGTCTAGCTTTGGGGTGCCTTCTTGACCGTTTTGACACGCATGACTCCTCATATACATCAAATTCGAGATCATCCATGTGGGTGTGCATTGACCATGATAGTTGTTTTTGAGTGCGTACGATCGCCATATTTTTATCCATTAGCTCCCATCCGAATAAATCCTTCGTGCTCTAGAAGCAAGTGCAGACAATATTTTCTCGAGTCCTCGGGATATCCCATGAGTGGTGCGTTGTGTTCTCCACTCATCCTCTTTGTCCTTGGCCCTTTTTGAATTTGAGCTTCAGGTTAGGAGTCTGCATAGCATCCCAGGTAGTCTCACGTGTGGTTTCGGATGTTTCCTTCTTTCCTTCACTATATTTCATCCCTTCATCTTTTGGTGCTTCTCCTTGCTCAAGTGGGGTAAGGGATCCTCACGCGCTCTCCTTTGATCCTTCACCTCGTCATCTAAATTCAACTTCCTTCTCCTTTTTGGCTTAATGGATTCCTTGTGCGGAGAGAGATAAGGTGATATCCTTACCGTTTGGGGGTTCTACCTTGAGTCCTTGTGCATCTAAATAATTTCTTGAACCTGTTCTCTCCCTGTTCTACCCCCGTATCATCTTCTTCATCTTGCCCCTAGTGGAGCAGTGGCACGTTGTGATTCCCTCATATGCATAGGTTCCTTCTTCTATGCTCAAAGCCAACACTATCTTCACGCTCTTCATCTTCTACGTCAATGGTCTCTATGGGTTTCGGTGCTAGTATGTTCTCCATTGTATGTTGACCATTCGGCACCACAGGGAACGTGAACTCATTCTCCACATACTTATTGTTTTTCATCTTGGGCTTCAGCTGAAGGTATACTAGTGCTGCCCCAATATCCCTGACAACTAGACTCATGGTTTTGATGCTCAATACTTCAGAAATGGGCCTCTCGATATACGTCCTTCGCCACTGGATACACATATTTCTTGTGTAGTGTGTGGTAGTCACAATCTAGCTTCTCTGCATTTAAGGTCAAGTGGTGTGTGTTTGTGAATCTATGGACTGATGTCCTGAATTACCTCACTATGAAGGCGCAAGGCAAATTACACCAAGGGCTCCAGGATCCATCTTTCATTGGGAATCACAAGATGTAGAAATGCTGATATATAACAAAGCTCGAACTTGTTTCCCTAATACCGAAGGTAGTGTTATCTAATTCCCCCAGGAAAAATTGGTCAAACACGACCCTACGCAAGGAAAAATTGAGGGGACGAGTCAGTCATGCGAGCCCACGGTTCAGATCTAAATATTAGGGGCAATTGGGGTCCACAATGGAGAAGTAAGGTCAGAAAATGGAGCTAAATAATAAACCGAGGAGATCGGAGCTCAAAAGGAGCAAATGACATCAAAGGAGATCAAAGCGCATAGGAGGAAAATAGAGGCTCGACAATGGCAGCGGAAGGCAGTGTTCAATCGGGTCCAAATCGACTAAGTATACGAAGCCTGCAAAATCTTCCACACATTCAAATGACAATATTTCGAGGGAAGATCCAAAAGCGGGTTCCCAAATGATTGTCAACCCTCCACGTGGTTAGAGTCCAAAAAGGGGGCGGGCGGCTCGCTCAATCAACTAAGTATGGAAGAGTTAGCAGACGTCTCCACGTGCCTCAATGGTGCACTCCAAAGATCAAGACCAAAAGGTGGTCCCTAAATGAGAGCGAAGCTTCCACGTGTCCCAATTCTAAGGATGGGTGTCATCGACTATTGAAAAGTCACAGTGGTGGAGGGTGCCACATGCCTCATCGGCATAACTCCAAGGATTGAATCCAAAACGGAGACCTCAAATGTGTGTAGGCTTACCACATGGTCGAGTCAAAGAAGGGGACAGAGCCGGGTCATAGAATTGGCTAAGTATGGAAGGGCCGAGAGATGACGCCACATGTCTAATCGGTGTACCTTGAGGATGAGGTCCAAAGTGGAGAATCAAATGAGCGTCAACTATCCATGTGTCTAGGGCTCAAAAGGTATAATCAAACGTTGAAAAGTCTAAATAGAGGCAAGCCGGCGAAAGAGTCACATGTTAACATGGTGCAACTTCAAAGGGTAAAATATGGGGGTAGTTTCCAAACAAGCGCGAGCCCCCACATGTCCCAAGTCAAACATATGGCCCCGCCAAACAAAAGGGACTTAGCCAAAACACAAAGAAACGAAGCAAAACCACGGAAGGAGCCACGTGTCTCTTTGGTGCTCTTTCAAGAGGTGAATCCAAAACGAGTCCCCAAATGTGCACTGCTCTACATGTGGCCATGTTTTAGGTCAAAGTGGGAAGGTGGGCCTTGGAAGGATTTTTTTGCCAAAAGCGAGCCGACAGCCCAGGGAAGACTTTTTGCCAAATGAGCAAGTTGCGGACCAGTGGGGTGGCGGGAGATATTTTGGCATTTTACATTTTTTGCAAAAGGCACAGAGTGAATTATGGACCTGCAAGCTCGAGAAGGCTTTCTTCGCTAAGTGGAAAAAGTGGATCGGCGGGCCCGAGGATGACAAATGAAAATGAGAAGGTTGCGGGCTTACAGGGATTTTGAGAAAAAGTGAATTTCGGGCTGCGTATGGCTACGGAGGTTTTGTGAATTTTGTGCAAAAGGTGCTAAAGTGAATTTCAGGCCCGTGGATCCGTTTTGCAAAACTGGTTTTCGCCATTTTTATACGAATTCAATTCAAATATTCAAATGGGCATATCTTTCAATCTAGTGCTCGAAATTCAAAAATTTGGTACCGTTGGAAAGATATCGACCTCCTCTATGCCATGGAAGCATAAAATATTATTTTCAGTAGGATTTAATGGGTGAAAATTAGGAAAACATCTTTCATGCCATTAATGAAGGATCTGATTGCTTCAACCACCCAAATCTGATATACATTTGCCATCTTTCCTTCTCCAATAGTCCAAGCAGACATGGGGAACCAGACTTGATATATTTTAGGTGGATTTTTAGGGTATTGATGGTTGGTGGTTGAGCTTTGAGTAGAATCCGTTTTCCTTCTTTCTCTCTCACCTTGACATTCTATATATTGTAAAAACTTCTCATTTGAGAAGGGGAGACATTCAGGGTGTGGGGAAACTCAGAAAGAAAATTCCTCAAACACCATTGAATTGCAAACCCTCTCATGGGCCTGACAGTGTACTTGTGCCTCTATTTCAATGATGTAATGGATTGTGCATATCCGAAGAGAAATAAAATTATGTTTATGGTGTTCTTTCAACCCTTGTATTGCTTTATTGTGTCTCCTTGCCCCTCTGTTTTTGTTATTGTTTTTCCGTGCATGTATGTCCCACTTGTAGGTGCACGATGTTGTGTTTCATGGATTTTTGATGGCAGATTGGGACACGGGTCGGGGTCACTTTTTCTGACCTCCCTCATCTCCCTTTTCCCCTATTTCATCCTCCCTCAGTAGAGTATCTCACCTCTTTCCTTTTCTAGTGTATCACCGCTTTAGTGTAGGCTCTCTTTCACTCTCTCTTTCTCTCTGGTTCCTAAGAATGGTTAGATTGGGATAGATTAGCTTTGCACTGCACTGGAGTAGCTTGTGGTAGGTAGTTTAGGAAGAAGGAACCAACCTTCTCTAGAGGTCCATCTCAAGTTTGCAAGTCCCACACTTGAGAGATGGTCCAATGTTGTGCAATCACAGAATGCCCCACTCACACATGAGTCCATTCGGGGTGTCTTGATTCTGCACTAACAGTGCAGGTCCTTTGGGATGTGCCACTCTTCTTCAAATGCCACGTGGAGCCTGTTATACCATTTCTCCACTCTTTTCTTGAAATTTTCTTTCATGGACCATTTACATAGGTATATGTAGAACCTTTGAGCTGGTGACTTATTCTCCATGGGGTATTCCCATATCTTCTCCTTTAGTCCGTCTAGTACTCCAATATCCATGAATACCAGTGACACTAAAACAAATCCAAAGCTAATTTTTCCCCCTTGCATGCTTCCTTGACTATTTTTTCTACAATGTAGCCTGCAATATTCTAGACTACTCCTTCTGACATCCTCTTCCCAACATGCAGCCACATGGTGTTCACCTATCACCACCTCTCCAGGTCATCAACTTTGTAACAACATGTGATGTTGCTTGTATCAACTGGACAATTCTTTAGTTTATCAATGTCCATACCGCATAGACCCTTCAACTATCCCAACTCCTTCCCGATTTCTAGAATCGCGGCCTTATCTGTTAGATCGGTCTTTATATCCTCTCTAATGGCCTTGAAACATGTCACTTTGTGGAGATCAAAGCCACGGCCAAAATCCTGACTCGCATCTTGCAAAGTAGAAAAAATCCTCATGTACTCTGCTCATGAGCCATTAGTATAAAGGCTCATACTTCCCAAAATATGGAAGCTCATATAATTGGTAGACTCCAATTCTTTTCAGAAGTTTCTCGCCTGCATCATCATAAACTAGTATGTCATCTTCCATTTGTTTGTTTGTCTTCATGTTGAGTAGGGAATCAAGTTCCTTTTTATTCTCTATGGTCCTATGGTTATATTCACTCACTTTGCTTTTTCTTATATGTGAATCCCACTCCTAGCCAACTATGACGCCCTCTGGATATTACATTTCGAAAAATTACTTTCAGGTGCCATCTCTTCCTCCTCTACAACCACCTTCTTCTTCCCCTTTGTTCCCACTGCAGCTACTTTCTTGGGTGCCATTTTTACCTTGCAATCCTTTTGAATACTTTGCCTCTTCAACTCTACAATGCCCAACTCAAACCCTAGCTTGAGTTAGCATGCCCTAGGTGAAATCACGTGCCCTAGCTCCTCTCTGTCATCCTGCTTCACTCAAACCCTTCACCATCGGGGACACAAGCTTCTTCTACACATAGATCTGCTTGTCACGTCTGGTTTCACACCCTTCACACCTCAAATTGATTACTCGGCTCTTCACACTTAGCTCTTTCTCAAATAATCTTAATTGTAATGGTAAAAATGAACTCGCATCCCGTCCTTATATAGATTTTCAAATTTTGATGCATTTATTTCTTCTCCACCTACCAAATATCCTCTCATTCATTGACCAAATTTGTTCTTTCCACACAGTACATATTTGTGCCCTAGCTATAACCTTCTAGCACACCTTCCTACCCTCTGGTCACAGACTTCTCTTTAGCGTATGCCCATGCACCCGAGTACCTCATCACTGTACCTTATCCTGGTGGTTATCATGGCCTTTGCTTACCTCATGTTATATTGTTCCTTCATTCACCTCATTCTTGGTCACTTTTGAGAAGCAATCTTTTTACTTTGACAAACACCCGTAGCTCTTATTCCTTTCTGTTGGTGTAGGATATTTACCATGCACATATTTTAAGAACATGGGATTCCTCCACATAGGTGATTCACCATGCTTAGGTGTCCTAGGGTGTCATTATGGCCATACACGCATCATAGAGCGTCATATTACATTTGACCAGCTATTCTAGGAATATAACTCCCACCTCTTGACAGCTACATTTGTGGGGGAGTTACACACCCCACTACTATATGTACACCTTTCATCTTGAGCAATGGAATGGAATGAAGTATGGGATTTGAGCCATTTTCCCTTAATGCATGCACATTGCTCTCATGGGTGATTTCTTGCTTTGATCTTGAAGCTACATCATTTTGCAATTGAGTGCAACATTTTGATGCTCACAGATTCCCTCCAGATCTTCATCATTCCTCCGACATGGTATTAGAGCTCGGGATCAGAATCGTGTTGCTCACAATAGTTGCTTACTACTCTCTATCTCGTAGTTTCTTGTGCAAGATCTCCTTTGCATGTGCTCTACTTGCATTTTTTAAAGGGTATTTGGTCGATTTGCACTATCAGTTGTTGAGCTCGTGATTGCTTCTATACTGCCTTGACTTTATTGCTCGGTCGTTACATTCACTGCATTCACCAACTCATGCATAGTTCCCACATGCACTCCATCCATCCAACTTGGATCATTCAACTCCTTCGATGTTGACTCCCGAGTATGTGGTTTGGTTGGTTCGACTTTGCTTGGCTTCTAGTTGGTCACTCCTCGTGTTTCCTTGGTTTTGTGTGATGTTTAGACTATTGCACTAAGCTTCCATGGCTTGTGGCTTCACCCCGTGAACTTTGTGTTGTAGTGGCTTCACTCCATGACCCTACTACCAAAGTGACCTTAATTCAATCTGTTCGGGATCTTTGTTTAGTTGTGGCTCGTGTTCCAACCCCTGTTGCCTTGTTGTGGTGGTCTTCAATGCACATTACAGGCATAGTTTCTTGTCCTTAGTTCGACTATGTCATCTATGCATTAAATGGACTTCTACACTCACATTGGTTGTCTCATTCATGCATTGTCTGAGCTCTTATGGCCTTTGCACCTATGGATCCTTGCTTGAATGTGCTCTTTCTCGACTTTGGACTTCACCCCCGTGTTTGAATGTGCTCTCTTGGTTGTGTATCTTTATTTCCTAAGCTCCTTTGGTGTGGATATTGACACATGAATATTACAACATTAATATGCTAGGATAGAATTTACCAAGTTCCTTTGCACGAGATGTTACATGAACTCGCGTTGGGATCTCCAGTGCACGTGGGCTCTGCATGACAAGTCGGTTACAACTTTGCACATCCCGCACTTGGCATTTAACCCGCATGGCACGTGGATCTGCGCTGATAGCTTGGTCCTAACTTAGCACAACCCACTCTTCTCATTGTTACTTGAAACCCTACGAGGAATTCTCGCATTCAAACAACTTCACCAAAGATGTGGCACGGCATGACCCTAGCTCGGTCAACTTCCCACTCACCAACAGAGGTAACTTCTAGCTCAGTGCATCCAAGGCTTGACACCTCAGCTTGGCCCATCCCTTTTAGAATTAATTGGTGGTCAAAACAATCCCTCCTTTTTAATGTTTTAAGGCAAAAACATTCTTATCTTGGCATTGTAATAATTTTTGGGCTCTATTTTGCTTGTATTTAATGTCCTTCATTCGTGTGTCAAAGATGGAGGGCAAGGTCCGGGTTGGCAGGAGGCTAATCCCCCTCACAAGCAAAACAAACCCTACCTAAAATTTGATTCCATTTCCAATGAGTACCCACACGACACCCTTTGCACCCATTTCGGGCACTTTTTTAATCAGTTTGCAAAGCTTATTGGCATTTTCCATCAGTTGCGGGAATTGTTTTCTTGCTATAAATTTTGACTCGTTGCTCGGTTTTGAGCACTTATTTAGTCAAAGTTGCATGATTTTTTACACATTACGTGATGACATTTTTAGTTTTGTAAATGCACTACTTTATAAAGTTCCACATTCTGGGGGTTCACTAGTACTCTTGGGTTTTTACATGTAGACGCATTATCGGCCAAGTCCAACGTCTTGCTTTTGTGCACCTTGCACTTTTGATTCCACATCATGGAGAGTGCTCTTTCCAGACTTGAGCATCGTAGGATCACTTTACAACCTCTGCCACTTCTCACCGGAGAGGGAACTATTTAACTTGGTGTGCTTCCATGGAATGTTACTTCACTCATGAGGGTCTTTCACCCTTCTTACTTGGGCCAGTTCCTGCACCCACTGATCATCATCATCTAGAGGACTTCCTTGTGATTGCCAGTGACCGTGTTTTTGTCACTTAATGATGCATGTCTCCAGATCTCTCTAGTTTCACGTGGCGAGAATCGAGATCCACTCCACCATGTCCTGAGCATTCTTCACCCTCTATGGACACCCTTTACATACTACCGCCATTTTTGCTACGATTATTCATTTATCTCCTCTATTTCTTTATGTGATGACATTTCCACTAACACAAACTCACTTGGTTCTACTTCTGATGACGAGGATTGTGCACCCAATTCTGATGTCAAGAGTACTACAAAGGACTCTTCTCCTCCTTCTCTCACTATTCCAGAGAGTGTTGACACATCCCACATCTCATCAGATATTGAGCAGTCTCCTATACAGTCTCATACAGTCATCACACCCACCTCTTTTCCACCTTCAATGTGTGAGGCCCCTTTCACTCCTCCACCTTCATTGGATGACTCATACATATCTAACATCACTCTTCTATTTGTTGAGCCCCTCATTGGGATGAGTATCTACCTAACCTTAGTTGTCTTTTTGCAGAGTACACTTGTGATGTACTACAGTTTTCTCATCCTGTTATCCAAAATTCACCCCCCGGGTAATTTTGATAACATGCATCAAATTACTATGTCCCAGAAAATAAATTGATTCAGGGCCAAAAAATCATGTTTCTAGGGTCCCCTCAGATTTTTTCTAACTCCCCTGGCTGAAGAAGGAAAGAGCAAGTTCTGAGAAAAGGTGAAAAGGCTGCCAAAACAAGCTTGGGCCAGGAAAAATCACGAAAAATGGCTAAGTCCTAGTCCTCGCAACAGTCGGGACGTGAGGGACATCTGGGCGCGAATCGGCCGAAAGGCCGCCAGGCAGTCTGCAGGGCAAAGGAACATCCAGGACAAAAGGACGCGAACCACCCGGATCGGCCGAAAAGGAGAACTTTCGCACTAAGCAGTTCGGGACATGTGGGACCAAGGTACGCGAACCGGCCGAATCGGGCGAACCGGAAGAATTTGTCCCAGACAGTCCAGGACATCCGGGACAAAAGGACACGCTGGATGTGAAAGAGCCGGCAGACCCGTGGACCAACCAAATCATGACACGTGTCACAAGGAGAAAAGTCCAAAAGTCAAAGGGCGAGTTTTGAAGGGTCAGCCCGAGCCAATCAAAAGAGGACATGTGTCCTATGGAGCAAGGAATGCGGAGCTCGGGAAGGAGTTAGAGAATTTGGCAAGAAGTTCACCCAAAAGCTAAAAGTAAAGGTCTACCCCGCACCCCTGACGACCAATCAATGCATGCCACGTGTCATCCAGGTGGCAGAGTGCGGGAAGGAATTTAAAAATCCGTTTCGCCTATTTTGTGCCCTAAATCTTCAGATCTCCATATCTTTTGATCCAGAGCTCGGATTTGCACATTCTTTATATCAACGGAAAGATTATAAGATTCTCTACATGATTCTCGGGGTCAATCTTGAATTTTGGTGTAGTCTAGAGAGAGAAAATTGAGAAACGGCTCTGACGCATGTTCATGGCCAGAAGTGACATTTTAGCGACCAAATTAATGCAGAATGGGTCGCATTCTCCTCCAAATCGGTCAAAGATGGCAGGGTATGGGTTTGTAAGGTTCCCCATGCCATTTTAATGCATCTGTAGTCAATGAGGAATGGGCTTGCACGTTTTCCCATGTTTCTCTCTCCTGGGCTCGACCCATGCAATGTAAAAGCCAGATTTGGCTCATTTTAAAAAGGATTATTACAAGTTGTTCATCTGTTCGGCTCTGCCCTCCCTTCTTTTCCTTCTCCAGGGTTAAAAATGGAGTTCGAACCTCCTCCCTGCTCTGTAATGGCATTTTTTGCCTTTTACTAATGAAATGATGTTCTGTGCAAACTTCTGAAGCAACAAAAACGTGTTTTGTGATGCATCTGTCCATCCTTGCTCGTTTTTCACTTGTTTTCCTCTTGCCTCTCTTCATTGCAGGTATTTGTGCATGTTTGAATGTTCATTGTAGGTTTGGAGCTGTGTTCATGGAGTTTTGGGACATTTTCTGTGTGAAATCTATCCTTGGGCCTGTGATGCATCTGTCCATCCTTCCCATTGCTCACCTCTCTTTGTTACATGGCAGTTTTGATAGATGTCCAACATTCTCCTTCTCTGGTGTATCACCGTTTTAGTGTAGGCTTTTGTTCTTTTCCTTTCTCTCTCTCTCTGTCTCTTTGGCATGGTTAGATTAGGATTAGATTAGCTTGCCTGCACTGGAATAGCTTGTGGCAGGTGGTTTAGGAGCAGGAACCAGCCTTCTCTAGAGATTCCTTTCTCATTTCTGCAAGTCCCACACTTGGAGAAAGGTTTCAATGTTGTGCAATCACACTAGATGCTAGAGTGATCAACCTAGAAGCCTGATCTGCATCCAGGGGTGTCTTTGTTATTTTGCATCAACACATCCATCTATAGGTATTTCAAAGGAGTTCATCATCTCTATTGTTGGGAGTGCCCCTTCTAGGAATCTTACCACTCCTACTTTTCCAAAGACCGTCATTGATCCACCCTTGCTTGTGGGTCAATTTTCTATTGTGGGGGATGTGTTGTTTCCTTCACATCAATTGGAAATCCTTTCTACATGTGTTCAGCCTTCACACTCTGACAGTTCTACACTCGTGAAATTACCTTTGGTTCCTTTGCACTCACTTGTTAGACCTATGTCACACTTTTGTGGACCAAACTTAGAGTTCTTCGTGTTATTGCCTTCAATTTCCTTCGCAAAGTGGGCAGAATTCCAAGAAGTCATTTATGTCCTTCATAAGGGCATGCACACAATTCGGTGTGGGTGGCTCTTCTTCAGTCCAGAGGTAGAGGATCTCATGATCAAAATTTTTTTAGGAGACCTCCTAGATCTGCAAAGTTCAGATCCATACATGGCATCTTCTGCATTCCTCTTGTCTCCCTCTTCTTCTCTCTTCTTTTTCTTTATGAGAGATTGCCTATTGGGCATGGGTACCTTTACAAGCTCGTATATGGCCAGGACCCATCCTTGGCATCTTTCTTAGATTAGAGAGTGGACTTGTCTCTCTTTTGGGGGAGTTTTTCCCACTGGGTTTTCTCCTTTTACTCCACTTTTCGAGAGTTTCTTGTACATGGGTACCTCATCAAGCTTGTTGCCAGGACCCACTTCTCCTTGTTTTCATCTATGTGTCCACCTAAGCTATGCTTCGAGGGGGTGTTGGTGTAGGATATTTACCATGCACATATTTTAAGTACATGGGATTCCTCCACATAGGTGATTCACCATGCTTAGGTGTCCTAGGGTGTCATTATGGCCTTACACACATCATAGAGCGTCATAGGAGTTACATTTGACCGGCTATTCTGGGAATGTAACTCCCACCTCTTGATGGCTACATTTGTGGGGGAGTTACACACCCCACTACTATATGTACACCTTTCATCTTGAGCAATGGAATGGAATGGAGTATGGGATTTGAGCCATTTTCCCTTAATGCATGCACATTGCTCTCATGGGTGATTTCTTGCTTCGATCTTGAAGCTACATCATTTTACGGTTGAGTGCAACATTTTGATGCTCACATATTCCCTCTAAATCTTCATCATTCCTCCGACACTTTCTACCTTTCAGTTCAAATGATCGATACCTTGATGTTAACAACCACGCCCACAATAAAAGTATGTGCAAATCCGATGCACATTAATATGCTCCATATTATAGTTATCTTTATGCACACAAGAGTTCTTATTACACAAGAACAAAAACTAAAGTTACAAAACATAGTGACGATAAAGAAAATACATAATGAAAACCTAATCTAATTGGCAATACTACCTTATTACAACCGCCAAGAATACTTATTTATAGTAGGGCTTCACTACTCCCGTTAAAGTAGTCAGGTATTCGTGTTCCATCTAGTGCTTCTAACTACTAAGCGCATGTTTCAAGGATATAAGTAATAACATACGGCTCTAACCAATGTACCTTAAGTTTTCCCGGATGGTGCAAGAACTTAGAGTCATATAGAAGTACCATTTGTCCAATTTCAAACTTTGTATCCCTTATGTTTCGACATGCCGGCTTTTTGCTTGGCCTTTTCCTACTTCTGAATCCAACATGTTATAACTCATCATTCATCTAGGTGAATCATCTTCTCAATACGCTCTTCTAATTCCTGCTCATTAGCTAGACCTCCAAAGACACGCAATGCGCAAAGAAGGTAACATAAATTCTATAGGAAGAATGAATTTTGCACCAAACACCAACTGAAATGGTGTGGCTTGGTTCAACCTCTTATAAGTTGATCTATATGCCCAAAGAACAGATGACACTTTATCATCCCAATCCTTTCTTCCAACATCACAATTTTTTTCAAAGTCTGGCTCAAAATAGTTTTGAAATCCTCAGCAGTTCCATTTGCCTAAGGATGATATGGTGTAGTCTTATGGTGTGCAACCATAAACTCATTTAATAGGATCCTGATTATTTCATTCAATAAGTGTGTACCCCTATCACTTGTCAAGATTAAAGGACATCCATATCTTGTAAGAATTTTCTCCCATAGAAACCTAGTTGTTGTAGTCGATGTACAGTCCTTCGTAGGTGTTGCTTCTGCCCACCTTGTGAGATAATTGGTACAAGTAATGATATAGCTCGACACGCCCCCATGCGTAGGTGGAGAAATAGGTCCTAAAAAATCAATGGACCATTTCTCAAATGGTTCGGCACTAGTAATAGGTCTCAAAGGCATCTCATATATTTTCCTTGGTTTACCTAGATGCGACAATGGTCACACGCTTTACAATACACTTTACAATCTTTCTATAGTGTCTCCCACCATAAACCAAATAAGTAGGATCTTACGAGCGGTTACATCACCCACATAGTGGCCACCTGCAATACTGTCATATGCCTCCTCCATTATATCCTTGCGCTCATGCTCTAATACACAACAGCGTAATACTTCATCTCTGCCTAGTTTGTAAAGGTCAGCATTGATTAACATAAACGGTGCCACGCATATAGCAAGTTGTTTATTTTTTAATGCCTTCATTCCTTCGGGTTCCACACCAATCCATAGAAAGACAACAATGTCCTCTAATTCTGATGGCACACATTGTAACCTATACAACTGTGCATCTGGCATGGTTTCTTCAATTGTCTGCGCTTCTTCTCCTAAGTGAATTCTAGACAAGTGGTCTGGTCAAGAGTTACTTTTCCCTAGCTTGACCATAACTATGAAGTCAAACTCATGAAATAGAAGTACCCATCGGCATATGCACCCCTATAAGATGGGTTTTTTCAACAAATACTTTAATGCCATGTGATATGTATAAAACAAAAATGGTGTTACTAACAAGTCTTGGAAAAACTTATGTAATGCATAGATCATCGATAAAGCTTCACACTTTGTAGTTGTATAGTTCTGCTCAAGAGGAGTCATCTTACTACTAGCAAAGAAAATTGGATGATCTACAATACCTTCACCAGGTTGAGCTAACATAGTGCTAATGGCCATGCCAGAGGCATCCACATGCACATGAAATGGTTTATCCCATGAGGGAAAACGTAGAATGGGTGTTGTAGCAAGTTTCTCCTTTGATATCTCAAATGCGCACTTTGCCGTTTAGAAATAGAGTTGGGAGCTAAGACTATCACAATCATGGCTTATGACAATGAAGAAAGAGAATCAGCGGGGACTATAGCGGTTCTTATGGAGGTATGACCAACGTTTCATGACACAACGTTCCATGTCCTTGACTTGGACCTTTCATACAACATGCTCTTGGGCACCCATGGATCCATGCCATGCAAGCTATTCCATCAAATTTTCATCAGTGCATCAAGTTATATCATGAAGGTCAGGTGGTTACCATTCTGGGTGACCTAGAACCATTCACACATTGTAGGGCATTACACAATTTTTCTCATGCAGCTTATGAGTGTCCTTCTATAGATGTAGTTGTCCCCTACAAACAAAAGCTATGAAAAAACAGATAGATTCAAAGTCCCTCACACCTTACAATCAAGAATTTCCTTCATTGGTCAACCCATTCTCTTCATGGGAGGCAACATCAGCAAAATATGGCCCAGATAAGCCATTCACTCTTGAATAGGCTTTGTTAATATCAGACTTATCAGTATCCCCTAGGAAAAGGGGTAAGCCTTATTTTTAGTTCAAGAGCACTCACGAGCAATGTCCTAAACCATTGGAAAAATTTGTCCATAGTGGTCTCCTATATGAGGAGAAAATGTTAGAAGATCCTACCAGTAGAGTGCCAGAAGGCACCATGGCTTCATGAAATCAAGCACCTCAGTACATTAAAGGTCACCGCATGATGATTTTCATGGGCTATAGTGGGTTTGGATTCAGCATTAATGCACAAGGTCGTCTAAATCCTATTCCCATCCCTCGTTTCAAGTCTGATAAATATGGCCTTGGGATAAGGCCTCATAATGCTCTACCCTCTGAGAATGATGCCTTCTCTTCTGAACGTGAGGACATTTCATCTCATTCTGATATTGACATAGATTCCCAATGTAGCCTTTACGAGGATCTTGCCTCCAAGAACCTCTTCCCAGACACAACAATCCTTACCTTATTCGAATCCATCCCCTTAGACAAATGTCAAGTAGGCTTTATATATCCCGAACTTATAGATTGGGAGCAATGACTTCAGATTTCCCTATATTTATTTAAAAATGATGAGGCATTCGCAGAGTTCATGGGACTCAAGGATTTTATTCCGGCTGGAGACCACAAGAAAGGATTTAAGATTTAGCTAGACACCTATGCATACTTTGGAGAAGAAGCAGAGATGTGCGGACAGTTGAATAAGAAGGCTATAAATAAAATTATAACCACTTGTTGAGAAACTAAGAAAAAGGATAAACAGAAATCCCACAAAGAGTGACAAAGTCTTTGAAGAACTCATAGATAGACAAACGAAGAGTCTAAAGATGAAATGGTTTATCCCTTCAAAGATGATCATGAGCTACCACAAGAGGTCGATCTTACTCTTCCCCCGATCCTACATGGATGGAAGATGCTTCCAAAATTCTTGTTGAGGAAACAATCAATGTCAACATTGGCTCAGAGGAGCAGCCTAGAATGATAAAGTTGGCGCTTCACTCTCACTTCGAAACAAAAGATTTTTGTAGAGATCTTAAAAGAATACGCGGACATATTCACATGGACATATGCAGATATGCCTGGTTTGGACCCAGAGCTAGTTGTGCACAATCTCGTTGTACACCTAGATGCCAAACCAATCAAGCAAAAGTTGAGAAAGATGCATCCTAAAGTGGCACTCTTAGTCAAAGAAGAATTAGAAAAAAATTTGGCAACTAATTTCATTAAACCTATTGACTATTCAGAATGGATCTCTAACATAGTCCTGTAAAAAAATCTTGTTGGCATAAGAATCTACACTAATTTCCATGACATTAACAAAGCATGTCCTAAAGATGACTTTCCCCTACCTAACATTGACATGATAGTTGATTCCACTGCTGGTTATGAAATGTTGTCCTTAATGGATGGCTTTTTAGGTTATAATCAGATACAAATGCGAAGAAGATCAACATAAAACAACATTCATCACCCCTTGGGGAACATTTTGCTACAAAGTCATGCCCTTTGGGCTCAAGAACACTGGGGCTACTTATCAACGAGCCATGACAGTTATCTTCCATGATATGATAAGTGACATCATGGAAGATTATGTTGATGACATTCTAGAAAATCCCAAAAGTAGAAAAGAGCATCCTGAAGTACTGAGGTGTATTTTTCAATGTTTACGAGACTATAAGGTTCACTTGAACCCTAAGAAATATGTCTTTGGTGTTTTATCAAGAAATCTCCTAGGGTTCATTGTTTCACAAAGAGGGATTGATGTGGACCCTTCAAAGGTTTTGGCTATCACAGAAATGCCACCACCTACCACTCTCAAGAAACTAAGGAGTCTACAAGGAAAATTCAGGCAATCTGTCACTTTATTTCACAACTTGTGGATAAGTGCCACCCCTTTACCCATTTGCTCAAGAAAGATGTCACATTCAATTGGGGACCTGACTGTCAGAAGGCCTTTGTGCTACTCAAATAGTACTTGGCCAGCCCACCTGTACTCATGCCACCTACCCCAGGTGAACCTCTCCTCTTATACATTTCCGCTACCCAGTTTTCCATTGGTGCATTGCTTGCCCAATATGACTTAGCCCATAAAGAGAGAGCATTTTACTATCTCAACTGCACATTGATCATGTACGAGTTGAATTACCCCAAATAGAAAAGGCTTGTTTGGTAGTTGTCTTCACATTCCAAAAGCTTCGCCATTATCTCCTGAATAATAAAACCAAACTCATATCCAAAGTTGACCCTCTCAAGTACCTTTTATCCAAACCTTCCCTCACAGGCATCGAATGGCTAATTGGATCATTCTTCTGAGTGAATTTGATATTAATTTTGTGAATTAGAAGTCTTTAAAAGGACAGTATTGGCTGATCAGTTGGCAGAAGCTCCTCTCCCAGGGATGGAACCTTTGTGCTGGATCTGCCAGATGCATCTATGATGTATATTGAAGAATCTATAGAATGGCAGGTCCATTTTGATGGATCTTTCACTTTCCATGGATCTAGAGTAGGAGTGGTCCTCATCACTCCAACAGGTGATGTCATACCAAGAGCATTTTGGCTAGGATTCCCATGCACAAATAACATTGCAGAGTACGAGGCACTCATCGTTGGCCTCAAACTAGCTATTATATGGAACATCAGACAACTACGAGTCATTGGGGACTCTCAACTTATCATAAAACAAGTTAATGATGAATACAAGGTTAAAGATGAGAATCTTGTTCCATATAAAAATATGGTTGAAACCTTGAAGGAATATTTCACACAGGTCATATTTGAGCAAAAACCAAGGTCACATAATAGATCCGTAGATGCTATGGCTACTATTGGGTCTCTCTTATGCATAGCACCTGAAGAAAGTAAGATGCCTTTCTTCGTAGAACATTTACAAGTGCCTGCATATGATATGCCAGAGTCATGTTTGGCATGTGAAGTTGTTGGTCCTTTATCCCCTTGGTATGACCCTATCTTTCAATACCTACAAGATGGCACTCTTCCACCTGACATCACCCATTCTAAAAAGAAATCCCTTATTCACCACATATCCCATTATACCCTCCTAGGAGGCACCCTTTATCGTCATGGCTACGACGGGAATTTTCTTCATTGTTTGGATGTTACTGATTCTATCCACGCTATTAAGGAAGTACATGGAGGTATTTATGGTGCGCACACCAAATGCATAGTCTTAGCTAAGAAGTTATTAAGAGTAGGCTATTATTTGCCTACCATAGAATCAGATTGCTGCAACTTTGTAAAGAAGTGTGAACTGTGCCAAAAATATGGAAACTTGATACATGTGTCGGCACAGTCTTACAACCTATTGCAACTCCTTGGCCATTCTCTAAATGGGGCCTAGATCTCATAGGAAGCTCCATCCTTCTTCGATGGTCATACTCACATCATCACTGCCACCAAATATTTTACCAAATGGGTAGAGGTTGTCCCTCTTACTTATGTCATCGGTGCACAAATTTCAAAGTTCATCATGAACCATCTCATTTTCCATTACGGTATCCTTCGGCCATTGTCACTGATAATGGTAAATCCTTCAAAAACAAGATGGTTAAAACCTTGTGTCAACACTTCCATATCCAACTCAAGTGGTCAACCCCCTATTACCCCCAAGGTAATGGACAAGCAGAAGCCACTAATAAAACCCTTGTATGGATTATGGAGAAAATGGTCAGTAAAATCAGCTGTAATTGGCACCTACAGATACATCTTGCCCTTTGGGCCTATCGTACTTCCATCTCGCACTCCTACTGGTGTGACCCCATATTCACTTGTCTATGGCACTGAAGCCATCATACCTTTGGAAGTGGAGCTTCCCTCCCGAGAATCTCTCGAGACTATCATGATAAAGATTAGGACTACGAGTTGCTCACTTAGCAAAGTTATAACTATTAGATGAAAAGCGTATTAGAGTGTTCAATCACCTAAAGGTCTATCAAAACATAGTGTCCAGGGGGTATAAAAATTCACATTCGTCGGGAATTTGATGTAGGAGATCTAGTTCTCAAAGAAAATCATAAGAACACCATCAAAGACAAAGAGAAGAAAGGAAATTTTGAAGCTAACTGGCTAGGTCCTTATGTAGTGATTGCAAAATATGGATCGAAGCTTTCAAACTTACATATGCAGACGGTGAAGAGCTTCCAGAACCTATGAACTCCATGCACCTCAAGTGGTTATATGCTTAAGCATGACGAGAATATCAAATAAGAACTAAAAATAGAAAATCAAATAAAAAACAAGCAAAAAAATGAAAAATTGAGAAAACGGTAAAGAAAAAGCAAGTCGTCCACATGTGAAAACCATGCAATTGTGGCACAATGGGTAGGTCTTTGGGTGAAAACTAGTTTTTGGCACTCAAGGAAGATTCACTGACATAAATTCCTCTCATAGAAGGATGGGTAATCATCACCACTTTTTGGATATGACTTCCTTTGCTAGGTCTAGGGATCCTACTAGAGCCACCTTTGTTGTACCATGATCTGGTTTATTTGCTCTTATATCTGCATGAAGGACATTACCTTTGTATACTCCCATCCAACATTGAGCATACCTACACCATTGTCACTTTCTCATACATACACACGTGGCATTCTGCCTTTTGTATATTCCCACATCATGTTGGGGGCATCCACGCTTCTTTGTTCTTGTACATTGCTTTCAAAACATGACCTTGGAAAATACAAAAACATTTGGAAAAAGGATACACAAAAACCTAAACATCTGGAAAATTTCCCTTTTCAGGGATAAAGCTACATTCATTTCACAACGTTATCTTAGGGAAACCTAGACAACAATGAAGACCGCAGTTGTAAAAACTTATCTTTTTAGATAAACCCAAAAACATTAGAAAATATATCAATGTTGTCCCACAAAAAGGTAATACTTTAATTGCTTTTAGTTGTTGGTTTGTATAGTTTTGATGTACTTAGCCTGTTGAGTTGTTTGTTCTTTGAATGAATCATTTTCTTACCTTATATTGAATCTTGTTTGATTTAATTGTGTATTGCATTGCATTCATTTAGGAGCTCTCATACTTGTGAAAAATTGTTGTAGGATTCTTTATTTGTTATGTGCATCTATTAGAATTCATTTTACTTGCTTAGATTGAGTACCGTTTTAATCTCTTGCTAGCTTTTGCATGTGTTCGTAAGTTGTATTTTGTTGTGTTGTTTGAATGTGTATATTTGTTTAGTTTTGTTAACTTTTGCTTGTATGTTTTGCACAATTGTTTGTTATCACATCTATCATCTATCATTTCATCACATTTCTAACATCATTCACTACATCATATATACAAAAATGCTAAGTATTACATCATGCATGTATGTTAGGATGATCATGACATATTGTATCATCAATGGGGGCAAGAGGGCTTACACATAATCACAAATCTATCCCCCCTACACCAATATCATCTAGTATCATCCCAAGTACTAGAATAAAAACTCATAAACATTTCATAAATCTAAAAACACATGTATTGCTATTTGCAGTACATCATCAATATGAAAGCATGAAACATACACATCTCTAAATCTAAAGTATGTCACATACATAGAGGAAAGAGAAATCATACATCATAAACAATGCTCATGCAATGCATAAATCACAAGATATAGTATGTCAAAATGTCCATATGATACATGTATAACTGTCCAAGTCAATGCTCAAAATATACATCATCGATACAATATGCCATCTAAAAGGGCATGCATCAAAAAGAATCAAGCCTTCATCACGAGGCGTCATCAAAACAATGGTACATACAACTATACATCAAAATCAGACTTCATAAGAGGAATGTATACAAAACATCTGTATAAAAAGAAAGAGTAAAGAGCTCAACCACAGCTCTCACCCTCACCAAGGCTTCCGAGTCCATGACCTGGTACACGGAAGAGAGGTGGTTGTGATGGACATGCACCAAGGGTACCACCTGCTGTCCTAGCTAGTTGTTGTCCAACCGGCTACGCTGCAATGGGCTGCCAAACTGATCTAACTAAATGGCCTGATCACCATGACCTAGAGCCTGTCATGCTTACATCTTACTGCTAGAACAATACCACTCGCTACGCTACCAGGACTTCCCTGAACTAGGTAGTCCTATCGTACAAGGTCTCACCGCCGGATCTCATAGCATCACGTATCATATTAGCATCTCTAGAAGTGAGGGATACCTATAAAGTGGCATCACACTCACCTGTCACCCTGCCAATATCATCCTTAGCTTGTCTAGAGGTAGTGACCTCTCAATCTTTTCTATAGTAATAACTCGCACTGGGCCCATGCTTGATCGCTTTATATCATGTAGCCCCGTGACTATGTCTAGACCTCATCCCTCTAGGCAACAACCATCTCGCACCCGATTCGAGATCGGGTGTAAAAGGCTCAATATATGAGCCCCCTGTGCAGCCATCTCACGAATTCGACTCTACCATAGAACACTATCTATGCCCTGGGTGGCATGTGCTCTAGCCGGATCTCTCTCCACTGTCAAAATATGCACCTAAGCATGTGCCTCGATCTCACTCTCTGTAAGATTTTGTACACCGTGCCTTAGCCGCATCCCTCTCTCCAATAGTTACTTGTGACCGCCATCGAAGGGTAGCCAGCTGCCCACCATCACCACTACCCTCTGGAATATCATGTGGCGGGCCGTGCTCTGGAAATACCTGCTGGAGAGGGGTGTATATCCCCACTGGAATGCCTACTGGGGAAACTCTATGTCAACTACCCTAGATACTGCTCGGCCTAGGCACGGGGCCCCGTCCCTGCCTCTAAATTATCAAAGCGCATCGGGACCACCCTCATCATCATCATCATCATCACTATCAGCACCACCAATAACTCCACCCTCATCACCGCTAGGAGGCCCTACTAGAGGGGGTCTCATGCCGGCATTATATGCCACTCTGGAAACAATCAAACGGTGTGGAAGCATATCATGATACCATGGCCCATACTCAGGTGTAGTGCCCGGATCTCTAATCTATCTCAGTGGAACCCACATAATAGGTACCACTTGTAGGAAACTGACCAGTTCTCTATCACGAGAGATCTGTGGACCCATATCAAAATTCTCTTGTTCTCTCGTGAGCATACCATCATGCAGCCCCGTGTTGGTATCTAGATTGAATCTCCTTCACAACTTGAACAAAGATCATGAACTTACACAAGACACTCAAGGATAGATAGATGGTTTGTATGTCGTTTGTAGCCGAGGATCACACCTATCTACTTATTTGCATTCAAGATTTGAGGGAGTGAATAGCACCTTCAAAAGGGGTTTGATCTAACCCTCACTGCTTTAGGTTGTGCCTATCAACCAAGGCAAGAGAACCTATATTGCAGCCCTTGTATGGTAAAGGAGATGGAGACATCCTTGTGTTTTTCATATGATAAGGAAGATGGCCTTGGGAAAACATGATCAAATATCCATTACTTAAACTCAAGGGAGTTGTAACTACTAAATGATGGAAATGCTTTCAAAACAAGGCTAAGGCTGCTAAAGACATGATGAAACCTTGATATACTTCGTGAATTTTGGTGGAAGTATTGAATTCTTTTGTGGACACACAATGCAATGCAGAGGTAGTAAAGGTAGGGTGAGTTAGTTTAAATGATATTCTGTGGGAGATGTTAGGACAAGAGTAGCTAGGAATCACCAACTTCTTTGAGAACCTTTGCAAGAAATTTGTAACACCCACACAACAAGAACACTTCCAGAGATTTTAAATGCTCCTTCAACTAGGATATGTGCACAAATGGAGGCCCATATCTGCACTCTTCCACATAACCTTTGATAACCTGTTGCAAAAGCTTGAAGTAAAATACCAACAAAGTATCCAAGAATCCCTGTTTAATCATGACCTAAGGTGCACCCAAAGGTTTACAAACAGTCTCATTATTCAAGGACAATAAAATGATTTTAAATCTGTTTATCTTCTATCAGATGAAAGCTCTTCTGAATATAAGATTGCAAATGCCATTAAACCATCAACAAGAAATGAGACCCTGTATGATCAAAGAGATCCTAAACACAAGATTGCAACATGAGCAAGAAACACAAATTGAAAACATTCTGAGACATAAGTATATGCAAATTTTGCCAAGAGATAACACCACATAATCCAAAATTTGATCAAATACATCAGCAAGGGAATGTTATAAGAACAATCTCAGAGCCTATTGATGGCTTTATAGCTGAAACCAACTCAACATGATGAAATCTGATACAAAATGGAATTAAAAATGGCTCTCAGGTAGTTTTCTCCAGAGAAATGGATTTCTTCCAGCCTTTTGCTTGAAAATTTTGAGTCTTTTTCTCTCTTGTCTCCCTCTTTTTTTTACAAATGCTTCAAAAATACATTTTATATCTCATGCCAGCTTGGATCCTTGTCTCCCAAGCAAAGAATATGCTTAGGGATCAAATTTGTTACAAGAAACTTTACCCATTTCATGAAAATGACATTAAACTGTAAAATCAGTCGTAAAATGTCAGGGATGTATAAATAATTCAAAATATTGCATGAATTCTAATCCTTATCCATCCTGTGGTCACGTTTTTGCATTCATACATGTCGCATGCATTTGCAATAATTTTCCACCTTTTACTTCATCATTTTTCTCCTCTCGCAACCTTTTATTTTCACTTTTACGTTTTTCCACGGGTCTAGGGAAAAAATTTCATCAAAAACATCATAAGCCATCAAATTAGCTCCCAAAAAATGGTGTCATTACACTCGAATGCCGAGGGGATGCTAAATCATATAAAATTTCATGCATTTTGATGAAGAAACATGATTTCCAAGTTTCTTGAGTTCCTATGGCACCCAAAAATGAAATTGATAAAGAACCGTTGATTTAAAAATCAACTTTTAATGTTATCCCTCCACGTGTCAAAGATATTCCCTTTTTTCCCTTTGGACTAGGTGGACACGTGTCTAAACATGATTGGGGGCAGTCCCCACCTTAAAAACACATTTTCAACCATTTAATGCCTTTGGAAAATTTTGAAAACTTTCCCGCTTGCAAAGAAGCATGATTTTACATTGTTTTCGACCTAGGGAGCAGGATTTTAACCTCAAATTACTCGATTCGATCCACTTAGATTTTTTCACGATTTAGTAATGGAGAAAACGACACGGCACTGTGGAAAATAGGAAATTAGGGCAATGTATGGGGGAACTTGAATTTTTGTTTCAATTTAGGGTAAAATGACAAGACTGTGAGTACTTTCAAAGCATTCAACTGGAAAAAATGAGTTGCAGATCACCCACTCGAGAAAATAAAATGTTTTTGACCAAAAATGGATATAGAAAATTAGGGCAAAGTGTGCAAACTCAGAATTTGCACCAACATTGGCTCCTGCTTGGGGATGGGAACTCCCAACGAGTTCCACAAGATCACAACATAGACCAAGTGCCAAAAATCCATTGGGCAAGGAGTCAAAATGCAGAGCAGCCCCAAAAACCGTAATTTCACCAAAAATAGACCGAGAAAACCAGACCAAAAATGGTTGCCAAGGACAAAAGGGCAAACCACGAGCCAACAAAGCAAAAAAAGACAAAACAAAAACAAGGACTATACAAAATGTACAACTTGTGCATACCTCACATGGGGATTTAATCCAAGAAATGTTTTAAATGTCTGCCATTAATAGGCAGCTCCAACAAATCCCCATCCAAATCCTTGAGAAAAATGTATTTTCTCTAATCCCGATATCAATGGCATAAGGGCCCATCCATAGAGCATCAAACTTGCCATGCTTGCCCTTGTCTTCATGCCTACTATCCCACAACAAAACCAGATCTCCAACACTGAAGGCTCTAGGAGTGACCTTCTTATCAAACAAATTCTTCAATTTCTCTCTAAATCTGACATGCCTTTGGTGAGAAGCTCTTCTCTCTTCATCTAACTCAATGATTTGATTGATTCTTGATTCATATGGGCCATGTTCTTGATCTTCCAACTGTTGGGCAAACTGAAAAGTGGATAATTGCAGGTGTAAGGGCAGTAAAGCCTGAGTTCCATACACCAATTCAAACGGGCTCTTACCAGTTGCTCTTTTAGGAGTTATTCTATCAGCCCAAACTGCAAATTTCAATTGCTCTCCCCACTTCTTCTTGTTGATTTCCAAGGTCCTTCTAATGATCTTGAGCAAGTTCTTGTTCTTTGGACTCAACTTGTGCATTTGCCTTGTGGATTGTAGTTTGAAGAATAAGTCAGATTTATCCCATATTCATTGCACATTGCCATCAAAGGTTTGGCTATAAAACACATGGCATTATCAGATACAATCTTAACTGGAACTCCAAATCTGCACATGATATGATTCAACAAGAAATCCATCACCACTTGGTGTGTTGCTTTTCTAGATGGAATTGCCTCAACCCATTTTGTAAAATAATCATTTGCTACAAGGATCCATTTATGACCAGCACTAGAAGGATCTGAAATCTCACCAATGAATTCCATTCCCCATTGTTTGAAAGGAGCTTCAACTGATACAGGTTGCAAAGAAGGGAGCTCAAGCTTTCACTCTTCCAGAGAAACGTTGGCAACTGTCACACTTTCTAACCAGCTGGGTTGCATCTTTAAAAATTTGGCCACTAATAACCAGCCCTCAAAATCTTATGTGTTGTCACCCTACCAGAAAAATGTCCTCCACAAACTCCCCCATGAAAATCAGCAATCAACTTGGGAGCTTCCTCTTCAATTACATTTCAAGAGGACACCTTCGGGGTTCTCCTGTGCCACCTAAGGTCTGTTATGATATTTTTTGAGAAGCTAGCTTGAGGGCCCTTTTCTGATTTTTATTCAAGTGATTAGGACAGCATAGGTGTCTGAGGTAGAAAATCACATCTTTTTACCACTCAGACCTCATCAATTTGTCAAGAAGATCTGCCCTTTCTTCCTCTAGCTGATTTACTTCTACATTTTGCAAATTGCTCTCAACCATGAGCTTGGCAAGACCCAAATCTCTTACCAACTTTTTTGTTTGGATATCCATATCATATTCTTGTAATTTGTTGACCCATCTACATCTCTTGCTTGATATCTCCATGTCTGATAAGATGTCTTTAACCATGGTGTGGGGAACATAAGCAACGACCTTTCAACTCAAAATGTAGGGCCTGAAATTCCTTGTTGCTTTTACCAAAGGTGCAAATGCTTGTTTTTCCATGATTGTATACTTCAACTCAGATACTTGTAAAGCCTTGCTAAAGAAGGCAATAGACCTCTTAGCTCCATTCTCATCCTTTTGCAACAAGACTGAAGCAATAGTAAATTCGAAGCAAAAGAAAAGATTTGGAAAGGTCTCTTGTAGTTTGGGGCTGCTAAAACAAGTGCATGCTTAAGTGCATCTTTTATTCCTTCAAAAGCTTGAATGGCAACCTCGTCCCACTTGATAACTTGATCCTTTCTTAGCATGCTTGTGATTGGAAGAGTTAGCTCAGCAAAATTAGAAACAAACCTTCAAATGAAATTGATTTGGCCAAAGAAATATTGAATACCTTTCTTGGTTCTTGGAATGGGCACTTTGTTGATTACTTCCACTCTCTCGTGGTCTATTATTACACCTTCTTTGGACACAATATGTCCCCGAGAAACTTGGCCTTTTCACGCAAAATGACACTTCTTTAGATTAAGGGAAATGTTATACTCTCTACAACTGATTAGCATCTTCTCTAGGTGTTGCAAATGGTCTCCTCGCTGCCTTGAAAAAACAGTCACAACATCTTGGTAAACTACAATAAAGTCATTGATATAACCAACAAAGGCAACATCCATAGCCCTTTGAAAAGTAGCACCAACATTCATTAGTCCAAAAGGCATCCTTACAAAACCATAAGTCCCCCAAGGAGTAGTGAAGGTTGTCTTAAGTCTTTCTGATTCTTTGACAACTACTTGATTGTATCTAGAGAAACCATCCAAAGTAGAAAGCATCTCTGACCCTGTTACAAGCTGCAACATATTCTCCATGTTTGGCAAGGGGTATTTATCCTTCATAGATGCTTTTTTTAGATTCCTAAAATCTGCACAAAGTCTGATATCATCATTCTTCTTTCTAACTGGCACAAGGTTTGCCACCCAAGATGAGTATCTAGTAGGCTAAATGATACCACCATCTCTCAATTTCTTCAACTCTTCTTGCATCTTCATAGAAAGAAGTGGATTGATAGGCCTTTTTCTTTGTCTGAATGGATTAGTCCTGACCTCAAGAGGAATCTCATGCTGGAACAAGTCTTCTCTATATGTCTTCAGCTCGAATAAGACCAAGCAAGGCAAACTTGATATTTCTTTAAAAGTTGGGCATAGGACTGTTTTTATTTCTTTGCTGAGATTGTTGCCTAACCAAATCTTCCTTGGTTTGTCCTTAGTTCCCAAGTTGTGCTCTTCCATATCCCTTGAAGCAGACATCTTTCTATTTATGATGCAATCAGCATTGTTAAAATTGGATTCAAGTGCAACAAGACCTTTGGGAATGGTGTTTGTCTTCAATTGTATAATATCCTTGTCAAACAAAGTTTCTCTACCTTCATTCATGCATACCATTGGTTCCCAATCAATATTCTGACCAGCAAACTAACCTTGGCATTGTAAGAATCTCAATACTTGGGCATCATTATCAAAAATGTGCCAATGTTTCACATTATCTGGGACAGTTGGCCTTGTTAGCACTTCAATCTCATATTCACAAAAGGGTGAAATGGTACAATTGTCAAATCTAGAACCAAGGACAGCCAACTTATCAGCAGTACCATTAAGACTTCTATCATGGTAAATAATGTTAAAGGAATCAAACATTTCAATCAAGTCCCAAACAGCATGCTTATATTGTTTCATACACTGATTTTTTGTAGCATACAACTTTCTTACTTGCTTAACAACCAGCTCTAAATCCCCCTTGGAAACAATATCCTTCACTTCGTACTTCCATGCAATTCTTAACCCCAACAACAATGCTTCATACTCAGCAATATTGTTAGTGCATTCAAAATTAAGTTTGAAGGAAAAAGGAAATTCTTCCAAACTAGGAGAAACCAACACTATACCAGCACCATTTCCAACTTTGGAGCAAGCTCCATCAAATAGCAAGGTCCATGGATAACCTACCATACCAAGGCATTCTAATTTGTCCATCTTTCTCTCCTTTCCATTAGTAAAACCAATGAAGTTGTCAACATCCACATCAGCAAACAACACTTCATAAGAAGCATTGTTGGGATCTTTAATCAAGTGCAACATCTTCTTTTCACCATAGAGTTTGACAAGGTTTCCTTCAATGGGAATGGTGGAAAAATACATGTCCATTTGAACACTACCACCAACACTTGCAGCCCATTTTCTTGACAAAATCATACCCCATTTGGCAGGGCAATCAACAATTACAACATCAAGTTTTAAATTCTTACCTAGATATGTTGCAAGTTGCACTACTAAACCCTTCACACAACCAACAACCAACACTTCCCTTGAATCCATGGCTATACATTTCCCATATGCTACTGTCACTTTGATATCCAACTCATTCATGACTTCTAGAGGCATGACATTACATGATGCACCGGAATCAAACATGCAATTGTGAAGCAACCTATCTTTTATGAGCAAAGTTGTGAAAAATGGATCAACATTCAATTGGGAATCAACCAAGGATGTCCCCAAATATACTTCAGGTGCCTCTCCAAGATCTTCCATTGGTGGTGGTGTTTCAAGGCCAACAATGCTTTGAAGAGGAGTCTCAACAACATTTACATTTCTACTTGGGGTAATCTTTTCTTCCTTCAATCCCAAGTACTCAAATGCTCTCTTCTTATGCTTAGGAATTCTAAGTAATTCAATAATTACAACACTCACTTTAATTTGGCTCAAAACCTGGGCTATATCATCTTTGGTAAAACAAAGCATTGGAAGGGAAACAAGAAGGTTCATCGATGGAGAAGTGTTCTTGGCAGCCTGGGCATGAAGAGGACTGGTATTTTTGCATGGGACAACAAGGTTCTTAGCAATTTTTTCTTTTCTAGGATTGTCTTTGGGAATGCTCGTGTGCAAGGGTGTCTTTGGTTTGGCTTGAGGACCATTTCCTCTAACAAATTTACTTCTAGTATTGTACTCTTTCTCTTGTCCAACCACAACATTCATTAATAATTGTCTATCTTCCTCGGAAGGAATACCACCATCATACTTCTTGATCATTAAATCCCTTAGATATTCAAAGTCATTATTAGGAATTTCAAAGGCTTGAACAACATCAACCTCATGAGTTTGAGAGAAGGAAAGAATTGGTACCCGCTCTATGCAATCCCAAAAGGTTGCAGCAGTTCTTGCACTTATCACATCTGTTGATGTTGCTGCTTGTTGTGAGCCTGAAGGGCTGCCCATCATACAAATGTCATCATCCATTTCATCTTCAATAACTTGCTGGTCCATTTCACATGGAGGATGAGGAAGAAGACATCTATCACACCAATCCATATCAGCAATTTCTTGAACAACAATAACTCTTGTCGTTAGAGGGTCGTGCACCACTCTATTTTCACGTGCTTGAGGTTATCTTTTTGCAGATCCAATAGGACCTTTACCTCTTTCATCTTGTCTTTGATCACCCCTAGTATGATTGCCAAATCTATCATGGTTTTGAGTTCTTTGTTGTCCTTGTGAACTTTGCCCAATTCCTTTCTCACCCGAAGCTAATTTGTAATAAATTTCTTTAACAAATTTACCAAAGTCTTGACAACATCTTCTAAATCAGCACCCTTGCTAGCTTGAGGCTTCTCGGGGTTAATCAGCTTCACACCATCCCTCTTAAGTGGTTTACCAATAGCTTTAATATTATTTTCAATTTGAAGTGCCATGGTGAAAGCTTGCCTCAAGTTTGTAGGATTATTGTCTCTCAAGTAATAGGCTGCCTTTTTATCAAATGCATCTGCATATTTTATCAAGCAAGATTCATCACAAGGACTCAAAATGATAGGCAGCCTTCTCAATGTTTTATTGAATCTTGTATTGAAGTCATGGATTGTTTCATTTGGGTTCTTCTTGATATTTTCAAATTCAAACAAGAGAAATCTAGGATCCGTCCTATCACAATACCGCAATCTAAGTTCATTTTTCATATTAGTCTATGAATCAATAGAGTTATCGGGTAGAGCCTTGTACCAATCCCTAGCATCTTCTTCAAGTGTATGGATAAACAAATTGATATACACATCCTCAAATTCTATCTCAAAATATTCCATCATATTATTAAACAATTTGAGATGTTGATCACCGTAATGGCATTGTTACCTTGGAATTTTGGTAACCTATTTCTCACATCTTGTGGGACAAAGATTTGGATAACCATCCATTCCTCCAAAATTTATAGGACTGTTGGCTAGATTTTTGCATAGCATCAAACCTAGGTAGTCATGAGATAAATCTCCCTCATTTAACCGGTGAGGCTCCCGTGTCAGATTTGTCAATTTAAGTATGCTAATATCTAAATGGGGTTTTACTTTAACTATTAGTTCATAAACCATAATCGAATGGCTTCTGCAGCAGTAAGTAAGCAATTGTTTAAAGAAAGTAAAATTTATAGAAGAAGGTAATTACATAAACACATAGAAGAAATGGGGAAGATGTGCATCCCAATCAGTAGATGGCAGAGCTGATTACATGCACATAGAAGAATCCAATAGATATAAACACAAAATTCTAAAACAAATGCATCTCTAGATCCAGATCTAAAATAACACAAAGTTTATTAAGAGATCTAAGATTAAAAGCAAGAAACACAAGACACCATGACACAAAGTTCCCTGAAACCTACTCCTTTGTATTCCTTTGCTCTAAGTTGCTCTCGGGGTTTCAAGACAAAGTCTAGAACACAAGATTGCTGCTCACAAATTATGATTATTAACCCGAAGGTTCTTCCTCTACTTATAGAATGTAGAGGGAAATTACAAGTTGGAAGCTTTTATTTGAACCGCACATGTGGAAGTCGAAATAAAACAACTGGGAATCTCCTCCTAGAATTCCTCTTCACATGACATGTATGATTTGCAATGAAAATAGAACCTTCTATTTTGCACGTCTGGCCACATATCTCCAAGTAGTTGACTTCTTCAAGTAATAGCTTTTAAACCAATCACTTAAGTTGTATAATTTAATTGATCGCTCAATTACTTTGTCAGAGGAAAGAAGAAAGAAGAGGAAAGCTGCAGACTTGTCCTTTTTCATGTCCACATGCAGCTGATTCTTTTGCCTTTGATTCTCACCAAACTGGACCTAGGAGCAGCTGGATCTGGAAACAAGCTGGAATTGGAAGCAGCTGGAATTTTACCTTCGCATTGTCTTCTCTTTTATCCTTGAAGCTTTTGTAGTTCTTCTACTGTACATGCATCAGTGCAAGGTTGGCCGTAAATAACTCATCATCCTTATTTTTAATTGCATATGAGCAATTAAAAATTCTGGAAAGCACTCCGGATGAATGAAAATTCAATGAAGGCTTCAACTAGAAGATGGGAGCATTTGCACAAGATCTTGGAAGGAATTTTCCACGCACTGACTTCTTCACGGGCTGCATTCGAAACAAGAGGATGAAGCCTTTGTCAGAAGCTTTTGCAACTATGAGATCTGGATCTGCATATGGATTTGCATCTGCGTCTGCATCTGCATCTGGATATGGATCTACACCTGCATAACAAACTCTGGCAACTAGGTTGTGGATGGAAAAGCTGCAGCTCGAATAATTCCACTGCATGAGTGAAGTCTTTCCTGCACGCATGAGTGAAGTCTTTCCTGCTCTGGATCTGTCTATCAATTCAGCAAGAGGTTCCAAGCCTAGATCTGTATCTCCTATGTCTACAAATTTGGAAGTGATGCATGACTCCGTTGTGCTCTCTTTTTCATCTCTCTTTGCCATGACTTTATCAATCTTTGTCTGAATAATTCTTCTTCTTCTAATTCGGCCGGAATTCTTCAATACTGGTGCGGATCTGGATAATTCTTCAGATTAGAGGATATATTCAATGCTTTGGACATTGATTAAAGCTCCCTTTCTTTTGTAAAACACCTGTAATAAGTTCCTGCAATTGATTCAGACAAAGATGGCCACCGGAGCATGAATAGTGAATTTTAATTGTAAAAATCTGCACTTTTCAAGCCTCGCTTAATCAAAATTGATGTTTAATTTGCACATAAAGAGAGCATGAATCCTTTCAACAACACTGAGCACCTAACACATATGCAAACAATTGTGTAGACAAAGATCAACCTCCTTCAAAGCATGCGCCAAATCTGGAAGCTTTTAGCCTTGGTTCCACCTTGCCTGAGCAAAATCCTTCTTCAAATGGGGCGCACTTTTCCTCTTGGCTGCAATTCTTTACCTGTGAATTAAATAATTCACCCTTATGGCTGCCCATGCTTATATAACCCTCACAATTCTATAATTAATAATTGTCTTTCCTATTCCTGGTAATTAATTAATTAAAAGTCATGCTTCTCTCTTTAAAAATAGCATGTTTAAGGACAGCCATCCAATAAATTAAATTAATTCATTTAATTCATCCACTGCTTCACTCAACCGAAGCTTCACAAAGTGTGCCTTAACCTTGTTGGTGTAGGTGTTTTTTTATCACTTTATTTAATTATTTAGTGTTATTTCCACCTACACCATGTGAGTCATCTCACTTAGGTGGACATGGACTTAGGTGTCATTTTAGTTATGACAGATTCTCTTACAGAATCTGTCATATGTGTAAGTGTGTCATAGGAGTTACATTCCCATTTGGGAAAGTAACTCCTCTTCTCCATTATGGAGGAATCTTTTCTTACATGGGAGTTACACATTCACTCCCCTATTTGTACTCCTCTTCTTTTTGGTCCATGGCAATCCAAGAGCATTTCATTCCATTCCATTTTCGAATCTTGAGCTTTCTATGCATGCACATTGCTTCTTACAAGTTTTCTTGCCTTATCTTGCAACTCCTTTCTTGGTGAAGTGTAGCTGTTTGGTGCACGTGTATTCCTTCCAGACCCTCGTCCTACACTCCTTCAAACCTTAGCCACTGAAAATAGGAATTTATTTAATCATTTAATACTTCAAAATCATTAAATCCTTCCTAAAAGGGGCGCAATTTTTTACAAGAGGGGGCTGCCTTTAAATAAATTAATTTATTTAATTTTAGACAATCTATTTCCAATTGATTTATTCCCCTTTGCTTTTGTTGACTTTTCCACAAGCCTAGGTGCCAAAATTGGGTGAATAAATATTAACAAATATTTATTTAATGCATTATTATTCACCCAAGGTGGGTCGCACTTTTTGGAATAATAAAATTTTATTTTCAAGAATTTTCTATAATGGGATTCTTTACCCTACAAGGCAACCCCGAAATCCCATGATCCACTTAAGTGATTTGACTTTGACAATGGGATTATTTACCCTGGCAAGGCGGGCAATAAAATCCCATGATTTCACTTAAATCACTTTTCTTTTATTTCACCATGGGAATTTTTACCTGCAAGGCAAGTAATAAATTTCCGCCCCGCCCGTGGCCTCTAACTTTCCCACTGCGCGCTTAAGTGAATTTTATATCACGAGAAAAGTTCCTCTTAGGCATGTACAAAATTCCCACCTTGCCTGCTGCTTCTATTTTTCCCATTGCAGCTTAAATCCTTTGTTTTCCAAAAATGCGCCCAACCCCGCAGGGGCTTTTCTGTGCACGACTTCGCTTTTTCCTAGTGATCCAGACCTCCGATGGTGACTTCCTCCGGGCATAATGTGCGTATATGTTTTCCAGCTGCTCCAGGCCAAAAATCGGGCTTACCTGACAAAGGAATTGTTCTAGAGAAATTTCACAAAAAACGAAACGGGACAACACAAAAACACGAAAAATTGCCAAAAGTTACAAATAAAGCCCAGAACTTATTCTTTGTTAAAACCCTTCTGGTACATAGGAATAATGACATGTTCGATCATAACAGAGTTAAAACAGAGCGCAAATAGCCTCATACGGGGCTCAAAATAATTAAATACAAATTTCCCAAGTAAAACAAATCCCAACGACAAAATATAACAATTTTAGGCATCCGGGTATTTGGCGAAAATGGCTAATATGGATCTTTGGGAATATCTTGAGGCAATACAAGAACTTTTAGGCAATAAAAACACAAAACGACCCATTATTTTAAAAGTACGAAATTTTTTTGGATAGGGTAGTCACAGTTTCAGGATGAAATGCGGGGACACCAGACCAAAGATGTTAACAACAAATGGATGTCTAGGCTGAGCCATATTGTTTGGTGGGGTGATCTTGGAGGTGAAACAAGTCGGTGAGGAGTAGTAATGGGTCTGATTGGAATAGATGAGTGATCTTTAAAATGGCAACCCGCCAAAGGCTCTCTCTCTGATAAACTTTAGCAAACTTAGAAACCACGGGAGTAGATTTAGGAGCAAGTTTTTAAATACACAAGAAGGTCCCTCACACGATGAAGAATGAAAATTAGTAAGAAGATTTCCCAAATCGAACTACTTGAAGAAGAATTATAATCTTTAATAACAGTCTGCTCTCCTTCAAATTCAACTATGGGGATCTCTTTTCTTGCAACCAGATCACCAACCACTTTCCACACTCTTCTTCCTTCTAATTCTCTAGAGCTTCTTGATTCGGTGAGAAATTTCTTAGAAGATTCCTTGATGAAGAGAGATCTCCTTTCCTCCAACTTGACTGATTTAAACAACAAGTTTCAAATGAAATAAATGTATAAGACAAACCGGTATTTCAAGATCCAAACAACATGGAGTCACCACTAAGGATTTCCACCTTAGTTGTGCAAAAATCAATAAAATATTCATCAAATGTATGCTATGACTGAAAACTTTGCAAGGATTTAAAATCAAATCTTCTCCTTCTTAATTAAACTAAAAACAATGCATCCAAATTATATAAATCTGCTAGTAAATGAGAAGAGTAGGCCGAGAGCTTGAAATATTTTTACCCAAAACACACAGATCTGGAGTATGAAATGATATCTCAAGACTGTAACAGCTCAAATACTTGATCACACAAATTCTCAAACCTTTTAAACACTTCAAAACCACCAAGAAATCAAAGAAACTCCCCGGCAGGAGCGTCATTCGGGTGTTGGTATCCAGATTTAATCTCCTTCACAACTTGAACAACATCATGAACTTGCACAAGACACTCAAGGATAGATAGATGGTTTGTATGTCATTTGTAGCCGGGGAGCACACCTATCTGCTTGTTTTCATTCAAGATTTGAGGGAGTGGATAGCACCTTCAAAAGGGGTTTTGATCTAACCCTCACTGTTTTAGGTTGTGCCTATCAACCAAGGCAAGAGAACCTATATTGCAGCCCTTGTATGGTAAAGGAGATGGAGATATCCTTGTGTTTTGCATATGATAAGGAAGATGGCCTTGGGAAAACATGATCAAATATCCATTACTTAAACTCAAGGGAGTTGTCACTACTAAATGATGGAAATGCTTTCAAAACAAGGCTAAGGCTGCTAAAGACATGATGAAACCCTGATATACTTTGTGCATTTTGGTGGAAGGATTGAATTCTTTTGTGGACACACAATGCAATGCAGGGGTAGTAAAGGTAGGGTGAGTTAGTTTAAATGATATTCTGTGGGAGATGTTAGGACAAGAGTAGCTAGGAATCACCAACTTCTTTGAGAACCTTTGCAAGAAATTTGTAACACCTACACAACAAGAACACTTCCAGAGATTTTAAATGCTCCTTCAACCAGGATATGTGCACAAATGGAGGCCCAGATCTGCACTCTTCTACACAACCTTTGATAACTCTACTGAAAATCTTGAAGTAAAATACCAACAAAGTATCCAGAATCCTGTTTAATCATGACCAAAGGTGCACCCAAAGGTTTACAAACAGTCTCATTATTCGGACAGTAAAATGATTTTAAATTTGTTTATCTTATATCGGATGAAAACTCTTCAATATAAGATTGCAAATGCTATTAAACCATCAACAAGAAATGAGACCCTGTATGATCAAAGAGATCCTAAACACAAGATTGCAACATGAGCAAGAAACACAAATTGGAAACATTCTAAAACATAAGTATATGCAAATTTTGCCAAGAGATAACACCACATAATCCAAAATCTGATCAAATACATCAATAGAGGAATGTTATAAGAACAATCTCAGAGCCTATTGATGGCTTTGCAGCTGAAACCAACTCAACATGATGAAATCTAATACAAAATGGAATTAAAAATTGGCTCTCAGGCGGTTTTCTCCAGAGAAATGGATTTCTTCCACCTTTTGCTTGAAAATTCTAAGTCTTTTTCTCTCTTCTGTCTCCCTCTTTTTTTTTACAAATTCTTCAAAAATACATTTTATATCTCATGCCAGCTTGGATCCTTGTCTCCCAAGCAAAGAATATGCTTAGGGATCAAATTTGTTACAAGAAACTTTACCCATTTCATGAAAATGACATTAAACTGTAAAACAACTCGTAAAATGTCAGGGATGCATAAATAATTTAAAATATTGCATGAATTCAGATCCTTATCCATCCCAGGGTCACGTTTTTGGCATTCATACATGCCAGCATGCATTTGCAATCATTTTCCACCTTTTACTTCATCATTTTTCACCTCTGCAACCTTTTATTTTCACTTTTCACGTTTTTTCACGGGTCTAGGGAAAAATTTCATCAAAAAACATCATAAGCCATCAAATTAGCTCCCAAAAATGGTGCCATTGCACTCAGAAGGCCGAGGGGATGCGAAATCATATAAAATTTCATGCATTTTGATGAAGAAACGTGATTTCCAAGTTTCTTGGAGTTCCTATGGCGCCCAAAAATGAAATTGCACAGCAACCATTGATTTAAAAATCAACTTTTAATGTTAGCCCTCCACGTGTCAAAGATATTCCCATTTTTTCCCTTTGGACTAGGTGGACACGTGTCCAAACATGATTGGGGTGGGTCCCCATCTTAAAAAACACATTTTCAACCCTTTTTATGCCTTTGGAAAATTTTGAAAACATTCCCCGCTTGCCCCCTGCCCTGCCACGTGTCCCTAGGTGGGCCCCACAAAAACCGCAGTCCCATTTTGATGAATTTTGGCATAATTTTGACAAAAGGAAAATTTTCTAGAAAAATTCCATGGGCCCGATCATCCGTTCTCTCCGTGCCACGTGATTTGGTCTCCCATTTGCTACGGAGCCGACACTCCAAGTTTTCCTTCAACCATCCGTGAGCACAAAAACCTTTACGGGCCCGCACTCCTCTTTTTGACCCTTCGAAAATGCCACGTGTCACCCCCTGATTGGCTGTGGGGGCACACGTCCAATGTTTCCCTGTCGGGGCCGCGAGACAACTTTTTGTCTTTGCCAAAATTTGTAAAATTTTCAATATTTTTCCCCGCACCCCAAACCTCCGCCAAATTTTGGCCACATGTCCTATTTTCATTGGTTACGGGACCTCGGCCAAAAATTTGATTTTTACCCCTTTGAAGTTGAAAAACTTCAAAACTATCACAAACTCCATGGATCCATTATACCCCTTTTGGACACATGTCACTTTGTGATTTGTGCAGAGATCCGGCTCAAATTTTAACTTTGAAATTTTTCCTCCAAAGGCAAAATCCAAAAACATGCACAACCCCGCTCCTCCCTTGGCTCCCTTAGACACGTGTCCTCTTCCCATTGGATGCGGGCTCTCGGGCCAAATTTTAACTTTAACATTTTGAAGTTAAAAACTTCAAAATTTTCACAAACTCCGCCCCTCCATGCTGACTTTCTTGGACATGTGTCCATTTCTTATTGGAGGTGGGCCTTTGAGTCAAAATTTTCCCTTGACACCTTGAGCCAAAAACAACAAAATTTTCCAAGTCCTCCACCATCTGCATGCTTCCTGTGCCACGTGTCTCCTTCCCATTCGATGCGGGCCTTCGGGCAAAAATTGATTTTGAGAAATTTGCAAAAATGAAGGCAAAATTTCTAAGTGCGACCCGCCACCCACCGATCCTCCAGCCAATCACATTGTGCCACGTAGGCACTTCACTGTAGCAATGCGGAGCCACGGACAAAAATTTTCCTTTTGCCAAAAGTCAAAAAGTGACAAGTTATAACATTTTCCCGCACATCCTCAGCCAATAGGAGCCTGCCACATTAGCAATATGTTGCAAAGATAAATTTGATAGGCAAGTGACACCCGTATACCCGTCAAAAACATAAAAATGTAGAGGATGCCTTGGAAATCAGATTTTTCACAAGGAATGTAGATTTCTCGGTTTTAAATCAAGTGAAGCATGATTTTACATTGTTTTCGACCTGGGGAGTAGGATTTTAACCTCAAATTACTGGATTCAATCCACTTCGAGTTTTTCATGATTTAGAATGGAGAAAATGACACACCCTTATGGAAAATAGGAAATTAGGGCACGAAGGGGGAACTTAAATTTTTGTTTCAATTTAGGGCAAAATGACAAGACTGTGAGTACGTTCAAAGCATTCAACTAGAAAAAACGAGTTGCAGATCATCCACTCGAGTAAATAAAACATTTTTTGACCAAAATTGGATATAGAAAATTAGGGTAAAGTGTGCAAACTCAGAATTTTCACCAACACCCAGGAACATCATGGATAATGCCAAACTACCACTGGCACCGATCCACCCTGTATAGCTCTCACATATAGCTATGGACGCCTAAAATAAAATACTCTACTATGGCGATCTTGAGCTCTAAGTCATCCTCAGGCCACTGGAAGTGTCTATAAGGCCTCCAAACCATGGAAGCCTGCCGCAGCTCATCCAACTCACGCCAATAGTGGTATAAAACCCCCATGTTTGGTCGCACATCGTCCCCTTCTGGGACCCAACCCATCGTAGAAGGCTCGTCGGGAGCCCGAACTCTCAAAACACCTAAGGGGCGACCAATGACAATGTGGTCCCATGCCCAAATCTACATTAAGTGAGTTGGTCCTACCGTCATTTGGCGGTATTAGGTAATCAAGTGAAGATCCCGGATAAATGCGCTAAAATACACCCGACCCCGGTAGTAAGTATCTCCCTCCACCAAACCGTGAATCACTCCAAGGAGTCAAGTGGAAATGAAGCACCGGTCTTGTCAGGGAGTAAGACTCCACTAACAAAGGCCATCATATAGACCACTACTCGGTCTAACTCGGATCATCAATACATCATGATAATCTAATAGACATCCCATGTCGTGGTATCATCGGGATGCTGAACAACTCTACAATATGTGGTTGAATGTCACCCCAACACTCAAAGTTTGGATGAGTTGACCCTAAATAGGGACCCGCATAATGTGCCATACGTCCTCTAGAGTAATGGTAATCTCCCCAGTCGGGAGCCGGAAACACTGACTCTCACTATGTCATCGCTCTGCTATGGCTGTCAAGAGGCCATGATCCAATGTAATCTATGGCATCTTAGCCACATGAGTCAATCCCGTAACATATAAGAGGCTCTCTAGGGTCACTCTATCGTCATCATCAAACTACGCCTCTATCACTGCTAACCGACCATAGCGCTCGTGAGTCTGGAGAATGGGTAGTATACGCTGCAAAATCAACACAAGTGTTAGGCACTTACTTCTATCTATTTTTCTAAGGAAAAATGCTTCTTCAAAATCATCTAACTTACTAATTATTCTTTTCTTCTAAACTAATCTAGTCTATATTCTTCTATACTTGACTATTTTACTAGCAAGTTATTTTTCCCCCTTCCTTCTAGTGCCTATGCACTCTTTTTGGCACTTGTGTGCCCTTACTGATGCATACGCACCCTCTAGTATTTTCTCCCTTCGTGGCAAGCCACATAGAATGCATACGCATCCAATGTGATGCATACATGCTTGAATTTCCGTGCACGCGTGCACATGCCTCGTTCTGTTCTCACTCGACGCAGATGTACCCTCTATAATTAATTTCCCTCGACACATATACGTGGGCGTATCCTCTTTTTTAATGCATACGCGTACATGTCCCTGTCTATTTTGGCGTATACGCGTCTGCGCGTCCCTCGTCTATTTTGACACATACACGTATGCATCCTTGTCTTTTTTGACGTATGTGCGTGTGCGTACCCATCAAACCAATGCATACGCACATGCACATGCATCAAAATCGGTCCTACCTACCCTAGTAAAACCCTAAAAGTGCAATAAATGCATAATTAACTTGGAGGGATAGGCCACTCATGTAGGGTCCATCCGTTGGGTCCCACATGAACTCTCAAATGCGATCCGTGCATCTCCTCCTGCTCGGTATTCTCGCCATCTCACTCCAGGGTTATCGCTCTCGCTCGCGGTAAAAATTCACAAGAGCTCCAGTAGAAATGAATTGGTTGTGATTGATTTACCGACCCGGGTGGGTATATTAACTCGTCATGATGCCCCTAGGGCATGTTTTCTCCGCCATGATCATTCTAACCTTCTTCTATCCGTTGTGATAATTATTTTTGTATTAAAATAATTATTTTTACTAATTTTCACACGCTGGGGCACTTTGTGCCACCCGCGCTTATTTTTCCATCTCACTAAAATAATTTACTAATCTTTCGGATGCCTTTCCCGCCTCTTCCTCTATTTTCATCTATTGTTTTCCTCATCGTGATAATTATTTATTAATTTATTTTAAAGAAATTATTCCCGACCCATCTTTCTTCTTGTAGGGGTATATCCTGGCTCTCTGATGGCCTCGCCTTCCCACTACCACCCTCGTGCGTACTTTTAGAAGATCTTTGATCTTTTGAAATTCTTCGACTAATAAAAAAATCTAAAAAACAAAAACATTGGAATACTTCGGAAATAGCTTAAAATTGGTAGAACCGATCATCTACGGCTGAAATATGTGTCTATTACATGGCACTCATCCCATATCTTGCTGACATTTTCAAATTGTTTGAAATAACGACTCGTGCAAATCATCTAAATCTTCAATCACCTACACAAGCTATGTTGTTTACTTTGTCTGTACTCTAGGGCACTATCAGGTTGCCTAATCTTTATTTAAATCGAGCACATTACTTTTTCACTGGACCCAAGTGTCCTCCACCTTTTCCCTTGCATTATACACCTTTCTTGGGGCATCATTCTTCACCCTTGTCGTTTATCAAAACATTTGGGAATACATCTTGATAACAAAATATTTGTGCAACTATCTTAAATGTTGTTGGTTTAAGTGTGTGTGATTGTACTTATTTCCCTGTTAGGAGATATTGTTTATTTCTCGTATTGCATTACATTCATGTATGTTGCATGGAGTTGGTCATTTTTAGCACAAGATGGTTGTTTGTATCTTGGCTTTTCATGTCATTTTATGCTTCCATCGCATGCTCACATTTTAATAAGGACCGATGAGGAGGATTCTAAGCATTATGATGATTATATATTGATGGCAATTGATTTATGGATAGCTCAATATCCCTTTTTCTTCTTGTTTCTCATCTTCTCTGTGCACTTTTCTTTCTATTGTTCTCTTTTTCGATCACCAATCGAGTTTCTTCATCACCCCATCGACACTTGAGGGGGCATTCGTCATCCTTCATCCTACTAATTTTTCTTCTACCCCTTCAAATTTTTCTACTCGTTTACGTTTGTCTACTTTCTTTGAAGTGACATTGCTTACATCACCGCAAAGAGGGGAAAATGTAGACACCTGTAGTTTGATCAATACACTATTATTCCTAATAATGCACTAACTATTCTCCTCCTTGCAAATTGATGACACACTGTCAGTTAGACCTATCTAACTACCCTCTTACGACACCCTTTTGGTCGTATTTCCTCTTGTAAACCACCTAAACAGTTGTTATAACATCATTCTGACTACATTAGCTTCTTATTCCCTTCTAGTCTACTTCTACCATCTTCCTAGACTATCAATCCATTTCATTGGATTGATCGGACCTCTCAAAATTCTCTCAGAGCCCTAATTATCCTCTAAACAGGGTTAACTAAGTGTTAACCATGGTCAAACTCTTCTAAACATAGTCAAATCACACTTTGACTTGCTAAAAGTGCTTTTTGGACTTTAGCATTTGTCCCACATGCACCCAAATCTCCCATTTTCCCAAATAGAAAACTATAAATAGGGCTAGACCCCCTCCCTCATTTTCTAAGAATTCTCTCTTCTTCCTAGCACAGATTATAGTATTTTGTTTAGGCTTTAGATTGTATTTCATTTTCTTCCATTGAGCTAGTAGTAATTGATTTTGTATTTTATAGCACAAGTATGGAGTAAAAGGGAAGAACCATTGGCCTTAAATCCATTAATGGGGAGATCTCTTTCTCTTAAAACACAAACTGAATGCTTAGATCACCTTAGGTTCATTATTTCAAGATTTCAAAGAATAGAGGTTAGTTTCATTTGCTTAGTTTGCTTGTTTACTTCAAATTAATGTATGCAAAGAAGAAACCCTTGCTCATTTCTTATCGCATGGTATATTGATCGAATGTTAAAATCCTTTGGGGTTTCTTTAGAGATTCTTACCCCAATTCCATGGCTTTTACAACTTTTCATTGAACACAATTACCATAGGACTAACCCATTCTCGACCCATCCAAGGGTTGAATAATCCCAGATTGTAGCATCTTATCAATATCTTCCTTCACCTTTTCACGTAAATTGGGATTCTATATGGTCACTTTTAAATTGGGTGTGCACTATCCTTAAGATTTATCTTCATTTCCCCAAGTGATTCATGCACGCCTTTAAGTTCATGATACCCTTGAGGGAATAAGTCCTAATAATCCTTGAGTAACTCAATGATATTTTCCACTTCCGATTATGACCAATAGTCTCCAATTATGACCTCCTTTGGCTCAGCCTCCGAACCTATATTCACCTTCTTTGTCTTCATGGGTTCATGATAGGCGTGAGTATCCTTTTCGCACTGCTGTCTAATACGTGCACCCTTGTGAATGTTCAATATCCAAGTTCTCACCTTCCTCATCATCCACCATGTAAACCATATTTCCTTTCTCTTTCTCGAGGTAATTGCATTCAAGTAGTATGGAGTCCATCTTTTCTTCATTTTCAAAATGCGCCCTAGACCCTGTCTTACCAAATAATTCTTAAATAATCTCTTACGCCTTTTTGCACTATCTCCCATAGTTAAGCGCTTGACAAATTTTAATGCTTCTTCTCTGAGGAGGTTTGGTCAAGAATTAGTCACAGTCTAGATCATTCCTATAGTCAAATTCTACCAATTCCCGGTCTCTCATGTAGTTCTGCATATACATATCGAGGCATGTGTGCATCCTTGTATAGTAGAATACAATCTATGCACTCAAAGTGAAGGTGGTAATGCTTCCTGTCCCCACTTGTCCAAAGTCTCTCACACTACTCGAATGTGATCTTTGAACAAGTTGATCACCATTATAAGTGTAGATCTACATTGGTGTATTGCTTCTTAAAACCTAGTAGATAAGGAGATCCCAATCTCCTCCCATTCTATAAGATTATCTTTGTGGACTACCCACCGCGCATTATTGTCCCGCGTAAGGTATATACTAACATATCTCTTCTCTTAATGTGATCTATCCACTTTACTTCCATGGATTTTAAAAATATAGGAAGATCATCTGTCCCAATATATCAAGGTCTTTGCACTACCTATCCGTCAAATAGAACGAAGTCCACTCTTGTGCACAACCATGCTTTTCACCTCACACCCCACTAGTACGTATGTACCATGAGCCCAATTGTCACAAGCAATACTCGTAGTATCACTAATAGAATGAGAATATTCCCACTGTAGGATGCCTTCCTTTGATGGCTCATTGACCTCTAGGTCCTGAATAGCACATACATAGATTTTGTTTAAGTCCTCCTCACTTAGAGGCTCAACATAGGGTGTAGATTTCCCATCTCACAAAGGTATTGCAACCCTTTCCTCCTTGTTCTAAAACTTGATATACCCCTTATTGGATCTCAAGTCAGCATTATTTGCATAACATCAAGGGCATCCAAGCAAGGCTGGAAAATTGTCTACTTCAAAGTGCTAATACCTCAAAATCCCTAGTGATCTTATCCTCTTGTATGCTTATAGATGCATCCTTAAAAACTCCTATGGGAGTGGCCTTAGTCTGGTTTTCCATAAACAACACATTAGATGATGGCTGCAATGGAGGCCTCCCCATTTGTACCCATGCATCTAATGTAAGCACATTCACTTCCGCACATGTATCAATCAATATGTTTCTCAGCAGCCATCCATCCACAACAACATTCAAAGTAATTTCCTTTTTATAGTCAATGCTATCTGAGGGAACATTTGCATGCAATATTTTCCATTCATTCTCAGTGCTTGAGCGTGGGGTATTCCCCTTCATCAAATTTCCTAGCAACAGAATAATATTCTCCTGGTGCAACATTTTACAAACCTCTCTAATGTCATCAATATCAGAGGGAACTTTTTCTGCTTCTTTATTATGCTCCATATTCCTTGACTACTCCTTTAAACATTATATCTCACCTTGAAGATTCCTAAGGACCTCCTTGGTCTCCCCGACATACCTCCTTCGATGAGCAAGATCTGGGTACCTTGTATGTAAAACCTCCTTCTTGGTGATCTAGGCTTCTAGTCCAATGCCTCTCGTACGCCCACCACTTCATCTTGTGTAGTAATCTTTATTGTTAATGCCTCAAGTCCTGGTGCTATCTTGGGCATCCACTAATCTTCTACCACGCGTTGGATTCTATCCATCCCGGCACCTTTGTTTTCATGCTTATGTTGCTTACTCAAATGCTCATATAAGTCTAGGCACTCTTCATAACTATGGTTCTTTCTGCAGAAATAACATGAAATATTCTAAGGACATCCATGCCTATAGTGGTCGGGAGATCTCGCACGTATAACATGTTCCATGAGGAAAATCACCTCTTCCCCATCTCGGCCTTGTCCTCCATATCCACCGTGATATCCACGTCCTCTACCATGATTGCCTTCAAAACTCCCCTCATTCATGTCATAGCACATTTTATTATGATCCCGATTCTCCGTGCTCATTATTTCCCTTGAATTATCTCATTATGCTTGTTTTTCATACCCCAATGTCTATAGCATCGTGGATCTGACCAATCAACCTACAATCTTCAATATCATGGGTCGTGGACCGGAAAATTTTATAGTAAAAAGATACATTCTTCCTTATCGCGCATTGTAACAAAGGACAATGACTAGCATCATGATTCAAATGACATATCTCATAATCCAACAATAATGAGTGTATAGATCTATGAGGGAAACTATCCTTGGTGTGACCTTCTACTTCACAATCTATACACCAAATCCCTGAGCGCGTTTCATGGGATGAATTTGTTGATAGCTTCTCTAACTATTTTTCCATAGCTATAATATGTGCCTCTAAGAATGGACTAACGCCAGCTTTCAATGCTCCCAACTACCTTAGCGGGAAAAATTCCTTCCAAAGTGCTTTGCGTGAATTAGTGTATGTTTTATGCAACATTACTCTTATGAATGGTGTAATCAATCTGCAAATGAATCATTGTACATGTTGGCTTGCGTGAATATCATAAGAAAGCTTAGAAAGGAGTGTTTTAAAATGGGCATCATACTCATGTACACTCTTAGTAGTGCCTTGCTTGATATCCTTGAGCGCGCTTATACTCTTTCCTCAAATTCTCGGGATATAGAACTCTTTCAAGAAAGCATCCTTCAAAGACTACATAATCCGCGCAAGTTTGATCGGGTCAAACTTCCTATACCTTGTGTGCACGTGCCTACAATGTAGTAGCAAATTGAATTTCCTTACACTCAAAAGTCGTGATCCCTTTCGCACGCCACAATATTTCACACATGTGCACATGCTCAGTAACATCCTCTATACCTCTATACTCTAGAAGATGAAGAGAAATCTCCATATAAATATTCTAGGGTTGGTGTGGACCTTTCCCACCTAATCCAAAACCTCCTGTGTTTCCCCTACCTCCGTAACCACCGATCCACCGGAACTAGAACAACCTGTACCTCCTGATCCTCCACCTATAGCTAGAATAGGACTTGTAGATGTACTCCCTTGTGCTCCGAAAGTAGTACTATACTAAACCCCTACAGTCTGTGAGGTAGTTCTACTTCCAGAGGTGAACCCAACATTCGGTGCACTCATGTTATATGCAGATGATGTGCCTAAAAACACACCTCCAAATAACATTGAAGCCATTTGTCCTTCCATTGATGTACTTGCTCTCTTACTTCCCAAACTTGCTTGTTGATTACTTGTCGTACTAGATACTTTGGAAAACCAAGTGCAAGGGCTAGGTCACCAGGTGGATTAAGATGCACGCCCGCGGCCTAGGTAGTCTCTGTTAGCACACTTCTATGTGAGGCCAAGGGGGATCCTGTCATGCTTTCTAAGATGGGGGAGTTCTTGATGCTCTGCTCCATGTCTTCCATGTGAGCTTTAAATCCTTCACGAGCCATCTCTCTCCTCAACGCCATACTTTCTACAATGGTACACTTTGCTTCTCTATCTCCCTCTCGTGTGCCTCATTATACTTAAGTCACCTCTCCTCTCTCTGCCTTTCTGCCGCTAGGTCTGCCATCTTTCACCAAACTTGTTCTTTCCCTCACACGTGGTGAGGTTTAGTTAGCCATTGGTTTACTCTCCAGGTTCAAATTTTCCATCAAGATCTTGATCGTCAGTGGAATACCTTGCAGATATGTTCCTCTAGGATACTACGAAACTAGAATTTAGCTACCTCTGGGAAAGAATACATCAAAATTGAATATTCCATAATATAATTGTTTAGAACACCACGAAACCACGTATCCATAGCGAGTCTAGTTCAGATCAGCATCATAAAGGGCCTGAAATTCTTCTTGTGTCTAGATAAGTGCGTGATACCTCCAATTCCACTTAGATGCATAAGAAATCATCCACTCGTATAATTCTACTTTGGAAAGATGCCGAAAAATATTTCATACATATTCTCGCTCCACCCATACGCGTGCATGAAACTTGGATCCAATGCTTTGAATCACCGTGCATGTTTTTCCTCCATATCATGTATCCACTCTTCAATACTTGCTAGAGTTAACCGGGCGTCTTCATCGTGAACCATCCTAAAAACAACTAAAAAGAGGTCACGACAATGAAAACCAATGATGTATCCTAGAATTCACTAGATAACACCCTAGTCACGTTAGCACATCACTCACCTAGGCGAGTGCTCACCCGAAGCGCGCAAAGGTATTGGGTCCCTCTTTAGGGTTTGTAGAAAAATGTCAACATGATGAAGACTTAAAGCATATATATCCATAACTAATACATTATTACATAGTGTATGACAAATCAAGATCTAAGAAAGAATAAGTTTAAACAATAATCATGATAGAAATAGGGACATGGACTCGTCCAATTACACACAGAATAAAACTCGTGTTTAGTCAATATTTCCCATAGTTAATTATCACAATAGTACGAAGCTTCTTACAATCTGGAAATCTATGCCATTGTGCACATGGTTCTCGATATGGTAATCCGAAACATACATACTATGTTATCTAACTCTTTATATCCCTCTCTCTTTTACCAAGTAATTCACCACATATATATAGGGTGGGGACTTGCCCTTCACTACTTATCCATTCCAAAATCAGGTCACATGATATTAATAGCCACACTTCATTTTCATGCATAGCCATACATGCAAGTGTGCTATCTATAGAATATTGATAGTTAACTAAGGTGACAATCCTATTCTTATACTTGTCTCCATGCAAAAATGATCTAAATCTGATCCTCCAAAATATCCAATGCGTGGCATGCACCTATCTACCTCGTTTGTGTACTTTGCATGCCATCTTCTAAAAATAGGTCTTCATGCTCAAAAATGGCTAAGTCCTAAATGTTGACTTGTCTTTCATGTGCAGAGTTCTTCTTGTCCCATTGCACCCTTGAACCTCGGCCTATTTTCCCGAACGGACTTCTCATGTGAGTTCTATCAAGTGTTCTCGATCAACATGTAGGGAGGAAAATCTATTGTATCCTCCAACCTCTAACTCGCTCCTAGAATGTTAAAGACAACTTATCCTATAAAAGTCAATTTGTATCAAAGTTCTATAGACTGCGAACCAACTCCACTCACCGTATAACCCACTATGTCATGGAAGAAAAAGTGAAAAATGAATTGTATCGATGTTGCGTTGTGTAATGTGTAAACCCCAAATGATTCCCCCACTCTTTAGGGGCACATGCGACGTCACAAATAGGAGAATGCGGCCCCAAAAGAGGACTGACCGCATAAATTGTAACTTTTCCCTACATGGGGAAGGTCCAATGCACTTGATAGAACCCAAGACACACATAAACAAGTGGCTAGAAACAAGTGTTAGTACGAATTAAACATGTGTATAGAAGACAAGTGTAAGCTACGCAAGCAATGCGAAAAATAGTAATCAAAATGATAATATAAACACCCAAGAAGGCAATCATAGACCACAAAAAGTGGGTTGCAAACATGGGACACCACTCACGATGTCGCAAGACACTCAAGGCCATAATATCCACATACAAAAACAAGCATGCACACCAAACAAAGGGAAATTCTCGTAAATAATAGAAAATAGAGACAAGCAAGTACAAACAACGAGATAGCCATAGAAGAAAGTAATCTCAGTAAAACAAATGATTCACATGAATCACTTGTTAGCATGTTAAAAAGATAACATGTGTGTCAAAAGTGTGTATAACCAATAGAGTAAAGTGCTAAGTAAAAAATGAAACAATAGCACCTATAGTATATGAATGTAGATGTCCCCAAGAATCACCGTGGTACTAGTGGTAGCATTCCATCCATGTTGCACTTTGTATATGCAATCATAACTAGAAAAGGGTGTGAATGCGCATGTGTGTATGGTAAAAATAATGACATATAAGAAATATATCTAGCATGTGTAATAAATTGAACATGTACCAGTAAGTGCAAGCAAGAGTAAAATCAACGAAGATATGCAACATGGTGTGGATGGATGGAATGGAATGAAAGATGGATGATAGGAGCTACATGTACCACATGTGAATGGAATGCAAGATGGATTATAGGATCCACGTGTCTCCCGAGTGAATGGAATTATAAGAAATGAGTTTCATTTTTTCCCCCTCATTAGTCAAGAATGAATCATAAATGAGAGTGTGTCATTGGGAAATGTTCGAAGTGAGTGTTGTGTGTAGCGCCTTTGTGTTGGATGTGTATGTGTGGTGATGATATGCAACATCAAGATGATGTGTGCGTGACCCTATATTTGAAGCGTATATAACTACAAGATGAATAGAGGAAGTGTGATATAGCCTAAAGCATATACCACTAAAAGATAATGGGATGGGTGATTTTTAGCCTCTAGTGTATGTCACTAACCTAGGAATATCACATAATATAAGGTTAAATGATGAATGCATGGAGGTGATGAGGTCCATTTGTGATGTATACCCTCAGAATTCTAGTATGGACCATGAGACTAGAGTGTGTCATCGGATAGTGAGTGAAGTGGGTAGAAGAAGATGTAGGTAGTATATGTGATGATGAAAGATGACCATGTGATGTGTAAAGGGTGGAATGTGTAGTGTCTAATGCGATGTGTGTGGGGTTCATGTGTAGTATTCCCTCAATAATCAAATGTGAACCAAAATAAAAGAGTGTGTCATCGGGTAGTGATGATGCTAATACATGCGATGAGTATTCATATGTGAGGAGATTGATGTATGATAAAGCGAAGATGAGAGATATGTCAATGCTAAGATGGGGGGTTGTATGGATGCTATGGCCCCCAAGTATATAATGGTAAAGATAGTCATGTGATACTATCTAAATGATCATCGTTGTCGTGATTGAAACCCATTAGAGCAGCATTAGAGACTTGATAAGCAATAGAATGAGGTAAATTATACAAAGAGCCATTTCGACATAATGTGTATGCATTCGTCATCACCAATCCGACACTATGATAATTCTTCACCGGAATTCCTCGTGCTATGATTATTTACTAATGCACACCTTTAGTTTGGTGGATGTAATCTAGAAATAAAACAACAACATAACACAAGAATACCATCGACTATGATAAGACTAATGATGACAAATCTGAAATATCAAAGTAAATTATAATATTAACATGAAATCACAATCTCACCCATGAGGTACTTCAAGTGTTATTGACTTCACTTGCCTTTCACCAAGACTATGGGAGAAACTTTACAATTACACCTCTTAATGGCTTTTTCAACACACCTTTAAACCGATGGCTTCCTTTGCACACTTCCTACAATATTTCTCACTACTTCCTTCTATGCTAAATGAGGGGGCGGCCTCTCTATTTATAGAACTTCCGTGCTTATCCATCTTATCTCTAAGATAGGATAAGAAATCCACTCTGACGAATCATATTCCATACCTTAACTCTTATCTCGTACATGTAAGCTTATCTTTTAAGATAAAATAAACCTTATCATTTTACATGGGTTCCACATTTTTAGACTTTTTACTAAAAAAATACACAAAATATTTATGACCTCACTCCTTGTCCTTATTACCAATATAATATTTCTAATTCCTAATCATGTAGACCCTACTTCTCTAATTACCCAAACTTTGACATTTTAACATTACCGGACCACTTACGACAAATATTTACTTTTTACAACATTCCTATTGTACTTTGATCATACTGTACTCCACATTATTGGTGGCACCATACTTGACAAAGGTCTTTGTTATCTTCTATTAGACGCTACTACTAATTATACTTAACAACATCCTATTCCTAATACATACATTAATGAAATAGAAATTACGGAGGAAAATTTTAGTGTCGACATCTTCCCCCTTCCTAGCTTCTACTCCGTCCCTGAGTAGACTATTCTCGTGCTTGGAAAATCTTCAACTTGTCATGGTTGACCCATTTCATAATGGGAGTGCCATCCAATTTCTCCAAATCAGTGCACGTACCATTTTCATGCACAAATGCTATTTTATTTTGTAGGGCCCCATCCATTTTGGAAGAAATTTTCTCTGTCTTCTTTTTGTATCTGGAATCATACACTAGAACCAAGTCATTCACATGAAATGGAGACCAACGGATCTTTTGATCAAAGTATTCCTTCTACTTCATTTTCTTCTTATGGCTTGTATCATTTGCTATTTCCCTCATTTCCTCTAGCAAATGAAGATGTACCAACCTTTCTTTTATCGAATCACTTTCATCCATCCTGTCATTTTTCATAACTCTCACAAAGTGGAATATCAAACTCAATAGGAAGAATCGGATCAATGCCATAGGCCAACCGAAATGGAGAGTATCATGTTGCTGACTTTGATGTTACCCTATATGCCCACAATGCTTGCATGAATCCTTTTATCCCATTTATGTACCTGCAAGGCTGCATCTTTTGCTAGAATTTGACACAACACAAAATTTGTTCGTTCCACCTGTCCATTTGTGCTTGGCTTGTATGTTGTTGCCTTCCTGTGCTTAATAGAAAACTTATTGACTAGGGCTTATACCACCTCATTAATGAAGTGGCTTCCTTGATCTCATTACAATTTCTAATGGACAACCAAATCTGGTGACAATGCGTTCATATATGAACCTTGCCACTTCATCCATGGAAGTTGTTTTCAATGGCCTAGCTTCAACCCACTTGGTTAAATAATCTATGGCAACTACAATATACTTATTTTGGCGTGAGGTAGTTGGAAGTGGACCTACAATGTCTATTCCCACTTTTCAAAGGGACCAAGTGGAAGAATAGGGCATAATGGAGCTGATGAAGTCTTACGGTTACCATGTGTTTGGCAAATATCACATGTCTTACAATAATTATAAAAATCTTTAAAAAGAGTGGGCCAGTGATAACCTGCATCCAAGATCCTTCTTGTTGTAAGTTGTCCAGAGAAGTGCCCTCCACATGTACCATTGTGGAATTCTTCTAGTAGTTCCTTCCCTTGATCACGTCCAACTGCCCTCTTGTACTATCCATCAGGTCCTATTCGAAATAATACTCCATGTAGAATAGAATATGGACGACTGGCTTGAGTAATCTTTCTCTTAGTCTTTGCATTGGCACCATCAAGAAACTTGAATTCATTCAGATAATTCCAAATATCTATGTATTCACTAGGGATTGTGTCAAGGGATAATAATGCTGCATCGGGAAATCATCATCATCATAAGATGATCCTAAACCATCATAGGCTCAAGAGAGTGCATCTGCATTGACATGCTTCTTTCCTGGCCTATCTATAATATCAAATTCAAATTCTTGTAGCAAAATTATCCATCTTGCTATCCTCCCTGATGGGTTAGGCTTATTTACAATATATTTTAGAGCCTAATGATCTGTTACAACTAGAAATTTTTTCCCTAGCAAGTAATTTCTAAACTTCTTTACAGTAAAAATGATAGCCAGAGCCTCTTTTTCAGTTACAGTATAATTTACCTCAGCACTGCTCATTTGTCTGCTCCCAAAGTAAATTGGATGTTCATTCCCATTTTCATCCTTTTGGCTCAAAGTACTTCCTAGTGCTGCATCTGAGGCATCAGTGTACACAATGAATGGCTTGCTCCAATCTAGATTCTTCAAAACAGGTGAAGACACCAAGGCTTCCTTCAATTGTCCAAAAGCTTCATGCGCCTTATTTCCTGGTTCATAAGTAACATCCTTCTTCAAGAACTGGGTTAGTGGCTGTGCAATCTTTGAGAAATTCTTAATGAACCTTCTATAGTAAGCCACATGGCCTAAAAATGATCTCAACTTACTTCTATTAATAGAAAATGGTAAATCTTTGATTTTTGAAACTTTATCGTGATCGCACTAATACCATCTCTGGATACAACATGCCCTAACAAAACACCTTTAGAACATCCAAAGACACACTTTATAGGGTTTAGTGAGGCTTGTGCTTCATCTAACCTTTGAAATGTTGTCTCCATCTCGGTGCAGTGGTCCAACTTGCTCCCATAGATGTAAAAATCATCCAAAATACTCGATGAAGGTCCCAATGTAGGGTTCGAACACCCTATTCATCAAACGCTAGAAATGTTGCTTTGAGCATTACACAACCCAAAAGGCATAACTCTATAAGCAAACATTCCCCAAGGAGTGGTGAACGTGGTCTTCAAATGATCTTTCTCTCGCTATACAAACTTGGTTGTAGCCGCTATATCCATCAAAGAAACTATAGCACTCCCGCCGCCTACTTCGCCCAAGATCCGATCTGAAAATGGAAGAGGGTAATGATCCTTCTTTGTTGTTTTATTGAGCTTCCCGTAATCAACACAAATGCGTAGCTTCCCATTCTTTTTTATTGAGATCACAATGGGAGAAACCCATTCTCAATTCTCCATAGCAAATATGAATCCCGTATCAAGCAACTTATCTATTTCTTCTTTTACGCCTTAGAAAAATTAGGATTCATTCTATATGGCATTTGCTTTATGGGCTTAACACCATCTACCACTCAATAGAATGTTCTACCCAACTTACTTGACGGAGTTCCTTGTAATCAAAAGTGAATGTGTATGTACCTTCGAAAGAGCCGGAGGTAGGATTCCTTCTCACTCTCCATCACAAAGATCACCAATCTTTATTTGTTGGAGACGATCATCAACTTCTTCTTCGATAATTTTATGGGGTCATGAATTGGTGACTGGAAGGATATCCATGACTAAAACATCAACCTCACTTTCTTCATCTTCAGTGTCCACTTCACTGGTACTAGAGTAATCAAAGGATGTCCAATCATCGGTTTCATCACTTGAATCCACGAGTGTTCTCGCCTTATGATGTCAAGGATCACGTTTATTTTCACCCTCTCTACTACACGTCCAAGTGTCATGAAACCTTCATTCCGGTAGTTTCTTGCATGAACTCTCCTTAGCCATGGTCTTCCCAACAAAGATTGGGTACGCAATAGTACCATTTTTCATCACCTGAAAGTCTACCACACATACAACACCCATAACATATATTGCCACATTTGAAACTACACCTTCTGGTTTAGTTTTTCCTTTATTTAATGACCTTAACATAAGTGTTGAAGGGCGATCAATTTTTAAACCCAACATATTCATTACAGACTCGGTCATTACATTAACTGCAGCACCTCCATCAACTAAGACATCATGAATTGAAATACCATTACATAATACCTCAGCTTGTGGAGCATAGGGATCCACCTCTGCCTCTAAAATAGGGACCTCAACCTCCTTTCTTCGTCGAGCATTGAGTCCACTTCGCAGCTCCCGCCTCTTCTCCGAAGACATAGCCAAGAGTTGACCATATGTAATATTTGCAGTCTTTTGGACAGATCTTCCAAGATGGAGTATGCTCCTTGCCCCTGTGAAATCGAAAAATCCCGCACACCCAACTTTCTTCTCCTATGTTTCTTACTAGTTTCTCCTTTCATCTTCTTAGGATCATTTCCATCTTGATTATCTTTTTATTTCTTTCTTTTTGTTACAAACACATCTACTTCATTATTTCTCGCTCTTATCTACTACATAAAAAGAATTCACAGTGCTTTTCCTTTATCATTATCTCCTTTACCGAGATGTAGAAGCTCTATCTGACAATTATACTTATAATGACCCTTTTATAACAACCATAACATACAACTTCATAAATATTTCTTTTTGACCTCTATCTCCTCCCCGAGAACTAAATTCTTTTCCTCAAGAAGATTAATAGTTAATCGACCCATCTTTTTGAGCGGATCTTCATACTCGGTAGATGTACTAGGAGAAATATTTGTGCTCACCGAGAGTGGTTGTGGATTCTGACCAAAGGTGCTGGTGTAGGCTCTACTTTAGCAACAATTTCTTTGGGCTCCTCTTCCATGCTTTCTTCTTGCCTTCTTGCAATCTCCTTTGCTTGTTCAATGGTAGCTGGGCGTCATACTTCACTCATTGTCTGATCTCTGGCTTCATCCCAAGAATGAAGTGCTTACAGAGGATATTATCCACACCATTCATCAACCCATCCGCTAATCCTTCCTTCCGGATCTGGGCATCGAGCTTCCTCCTTAGCTCTAGAACACGAGCATGATAATCCCTTATCTTCTCCTTCTCTCCTTGGGATAGCTTTGTGATCTCGATCATGAGATCTGCATATTTCTGTTGTTCACCAAATTCTTCAAGAAAACTTTCGGTTAATAAATCCCATGAATTTTTCACATTATCACCTAGTGTTTCAAACCACCTAAGTGCTGAACCATTCAAAAAGGTAGGAAAAATTTAGTCCATTGTTCCTTCTTATAAGGCCATTACAAATACAAGATCATTTAAACTCTTGAATGAAAGAAGAAGCATCTTCATTAGATTGAGCTGAAAAAATAGGAATCTTTCCTATTTTTAAAAGTAACCACCATGAAATACCAACCCACAAGTACAATCAACAAGACTTATGTGCACAAATAATTGGAATCACTATACTAGAAAGTGACTTTACACCTTTCTATAGTAAAATAGAAATGACCACGGTAAACTATGGTAAAACTTTGACTTTACTCGTGGTAAACACTATTCACAAGAAAAGTGAAGTTATCATGCGTAAATACTATTCACGGTAAAAAGTGACTTTACCGTGATAAATACTATTCACAAAGAAAATGACTTTATCATGGTAACTACTATTCATGGTAAAAATGACTTTACCATGGTAACTACTATGCATTAAGAAAAAATAAGGCTACCCTCCAATTGATTTTTGACTAAGTGGGAATATCTCTCCGTAAAATCCACCAACGAGGAATGGTCCCGCGAACGGAACCAAAATGTCATCACCAATCCGGCACTATGATAATTCTTCACCAGAACTCCTCGTGCTATGATTATTTACTAATGCACACCTTTAGTTTGTGGATGTAATCTGAAACAAAACAACATAACACAAGAATACCATCGACTATGATAAGACGGAATGATGACAAATCTAAAATATCAAAGTAAATTATAATATTAACATGAAATCACATATCTCACCCATGAGGTACTTCAAGTGTTATTGACTTCACTTGCCTTTCACCAAGACTATGGGAGAAACTTTACAATTACACCTCTTAATGGCTTCTTCAACACACCTTTAAACCGATGGCTTCCTTTGCACACTTCCTATAATATTTCTCACTACTTCCTTCTATGCTTAATGAGGGGGTGGCCTCTCTATTTATAGAACTTCCAGTGCTTATCCATCTTATCTCTAAGATAGGATAAGAAATCCACTCGACGAATCATATTCCATACCTTAACTCTTATTTGTACATGTAAGCTTATCTTTTAAGATAAGATAAACCTTATCATTTTACATGGGTTCCACATTTTTAGACTTTTTACAAAAAAAATACACAAAATATTTATGACCTCACTCCTTGTCTTTATCACCAATATAATATTTCTAATTCCTAATCATGTAGACCCTACTTCTCTAATTACCCAAACTTTTACATTTTAACATTACCGGACCACTTACGACAAATATTTACTTTTACAACATTCCTATTGTACTTTGATCATACCGTACTCCACATTATTGGCGGCACTGCATCGATGGCACCGTTATCTTCTATCGACGCTACTACTAATTATACTTAACAACATCCTATTCCTAATACATACATTAATGAAATAGAAATTACGGAGGAAAATTTTAGTGTCGATAGCTTCATTGTATATTCTTCATCAGTGAAGGGTACTAGTGGACAGTCATGTGTGTACCAATGAGAAATATTCAGAGCATAAGTGGGAGATGAGTCATTACTAATGGAAACATTTCCAAATGGCATAGGAAACGTGAGAGAAGTGTGGTCTATGTCTAAAGTACCACCAATATAATCAAGCCAAGATTTCCCAAGTGTCAATGGAGAAGTATGAGGGGCACATGCAATGAATATTGTCAAATGAAACAAGTAAACGCTATACACGATGTAATGTGACAATAACCATGATAAAGATGAGGTGAGTGAATCAGTGGTAAGATATCATTAAGTGTTAAACCAAGTCTAGTTAAGCCCTCAAGTGTGAAAATAGTATATGAACAAGTACAATTAATCGGGATGTTATGCCAAAAGGATTTGTTGATGAATAACATGCATGTGAAAGGAGGTGGCGGAGATGCAGACTATGTGGTAGGAGATGAAACAATGTCTAAAGTGTTAAAAATCCCTGATAAAGTATCATAGCATTGGTAGAAGGAGGGGTCTTGAATTTATATTCACTCGGGCCATTAGCCACAAAGGTTTCTTCAAATTAAGATTCATCTACATCGATAGGCATAAAATTCAATTGACCTAATGCTCATCGAAGTGAGTTTAACAACATAAAATTTGTCATCAAAATCCTTATAATCATTTGTGTTAGCATTATCATGTTGTATATCTTTGTCGAGTATATTGCTAGGAGTTGCACTAGGTGGAGAAGTGGGAGGTGTCATGATAGGAAGTGCATAATTTCTCATGGAGCCAGATGGTGGGTGAGATAATTGTTGTAGTGTGAGTATAAATAGTTGGAGTACTTGGAGCAGCAAAAGAAGGTTGTGAAGTGCTAGATTGACCAATGTCATATGTATCGATACTACTATATGGAATGCTTTGTGTAGGAGGTATTGGCATAAAGCGATAACAAGGTATATGCGGAAAACTTTCTAGGGTTCGTGGTCCGTGCAGAATTGTATGTTCATATCCATCATGCAAGAATTTGACGCATTTATGTACAATAGAGGGCACCGCCCGCATCGCATGAATCCAATGTCTTCCTAAGTAAGAGGTCAATTGCAATGATGTATCAATAACATAAAATTCGGTGAGAATAATCTTAGGCCCAACCCGGATGTGTAATGAGATAGTCCCTAAACATGTGTGAGTGGTAGAATCATAACCTTGAATGAGAGTAGAATTATTAGAAATTAGATTATCATTAATGCCCAATTTTTTAAAAGAGAATGAGCACATAGGTTGATGGTGACCCATTATCAATAAGTACTTGTTTGATATAAGTGGTGTTAATGATGACACTCATGAGCAAGGGCGCATGGATTACTTATAGCAAGGGTGATAGGTCCTCATCGATTTCGGATAGACTATATGAGGTGTGTAAAATTCATGATAGAATTATCACTTTCTATATGAATGAAGCAAAAGGCTTCCTCTAGCGCTTGACAAAAATCAGGTGCATTACGCAAAAAGTGATAAAGAACAATCTTAACAGTGTATTTTTAAGCTTTTGGATGATTTCACAACCCTTGGAAGAATTCGAGGAGCCGACAAAGTGATGGGTGGTGGAATAAAAGTAGGTGGAGTGGTAAGAGGATGAGTGTGATGAGTAGTTACGACATTGATAGAAGGATCAGCCCTAGGCGCAATAAAGCGAGGAGGATGTTGAGTATGCACTTGCATGAAATCAAAGAGTGTCATTAGTGACTATACTAGAGACTTTAGTTAGTGTGAAAGAAGGATAAGATGATTGAGCCATGACTTGATAACGAGAAGAAATGTAAACGAAGGAGTTGATCATTCGGGTTCACCAAAATGGAATATATTAGCCTAATCGATGTTATGGAAAGAAGTAAATAACATATAAATAAATGTTGAAGTACACCCAAGCAACTAAGTAAATAAAATATGAAACCCTAATGTGCAAAGAGGGTTAGGAAGTCCTTAGTTGATTCACATATTTGTCGGGACTCGTGTCGCAAAGGAGACTAGTTGAACATGAGGATAAAATGACCAAACCGGGGCTTAGAAAAGTACATATTCAAGCATTTTTAAAAAATTGGGGTGCTCGGAGAAGGAAGGAGGCACCTGGTGCACCCTAGTGTTAAATACTTTAGGTGCACCCTCGGTGTTAAATATGGGTGCCCTGGTCTATAAAAATGACCAAAGAACCTCCTCAAGAGTGGCGTTGATTAATCGCATGTGTTCGCTTCTATCGCGTGTATGTATTTGAACTTTGCTTTGGATGCCGCTGCAAATCAGAGATGGAGGAAACACCTACAAAACCCCAAGAAAAGCATCAAAACCCTAAAAATAAAGATGCATATGAAGGGTTCAAACTGTCCCTTAGCTTTCAAATAGATGGACTTATCACCGAGCGTTGCCGACTACATCTCATACCTAATGTAGCTCTAGGTGTTTGTGTGTAAATATTTCCTCGGCGCTCTTTTGCCAATCGCACTTTATGAGTAGTGAGCAATAACTAGATGTAGAATGTAAATATATGGTGCATGGAATAGAATTAACTCCCCTCCTATGAAGTGTGATGCAAAAAACCAACCTTGTGTCCCTTTTGATGGAGCTATATGGATGCAAATGGAGTAATAGAAGCCTTTGATGGATGCAACCTTAGGTGATGGTAGTAGTGCTTAGTGATTGGTCCCTCATTATGGTCTCATAAATTTATATTTATATGGTTTTCTTGTTCTAATTTCGTAATTAACCCCAAAAAGGCTGACCACCAAAAATATAGAAATATCAAATAGATAGAAAGTTCCCAAAAGATGAGAGTAAAGTGTAAAGTGTTAGAGTAGGTATTTACCTTAGCTCATGTTCACCTAGGTGCTTTATTTACCTTTATTGTATTTATCCTCACCCACTTATGTGTGTGGATATTTGTTTTATCTTATTTAGATATTAGGAGATATTATCTAGTTAGGTATAGTTCTTTCCTTGATCTATGGTATTGACTAGTTCTTTCCTAGATCTATGGTATTGACTAGATCCTTGATGTCTAGTTCTCTCCTAAATCTATGGTCTTGACTAGTTATTTGATGACTAGTTATTTCCTTGATTTATGGCTTGATCTACGACCTCGATTAGTTCTTAGATTGTTATTCCTTGCCTATTTAAGAAGGCCCATTCTCAATGTATCGTGCATTGAGTTCCATAATAATATATGATATCTTTGCTCATTTGTTTGCAAAGGTTTTATGTAAAGTTATTCGCGAATTGCTTTCATCTTATAGATCATGGTGTTTGATTAGCATCTGTGTTCTTGGCTTGGTACGATTTGGTTATCGTTCCTTTTATGGTATCAGAGCAAGAGATTGCTGTTAGAATCCGTCTGTAAGTTTTATTTTGCAAATAAATTATTTGTGTATTCATATATTTGGGATTTGGTCATATTTTGTTGCTGCGTGCATTTTTATGGAAAACAGAGGCTTCCATTGGATCCAGAAGGCATGAAAACCCTAAGATCAACTGTAATCTCGGCCATTTCTGCAGACAGTCAGTTTTTGTGGTTTTTGTTGTTGTCACAGAAAAGCACAGTAGATCACCTCGGGATTTGTGCCCATCATAAAAGAAATCATAGGATGTTGTTTGGATCTGTTGGATTTTTTTGAGAAACTTGAGATTTTAGTTGTCAGACACATTCTGATGTTCTTTTGCATGCACCCATTGTGCATTTTGCACCAAGTCATATGCAGCATCTTCTTCATCCATTCATGTTAATTTGGGATGGATATCTAATCACTCATGGCGGAAATATAGGCATTCGTTGAGAGGACTCTACAAAGCGTGGCTCCTCCACCATTCGTCCTCTTGCTCCACTTTCTATACCTTCGCATTGTGATGCTTCTTGTTTTGAGCATTTTTCTTTACTTGTGTGTAGTGTATCTCTCTTGTTTGTTGAGAGATTTTATATCTCTATTTTCGATACTTTTGGCATGTTGATGATTCTTATGAGGGATCTATTCTCGTGCATTCCAATGTTATTTTTTCAGTGTTCGAGTAGTTGTTTTGACAACTCATACAGATTAGCGCCACTCCACCCATTCAAAGCGTATGGGAGGGTGTGATGTTGATCCTGATTCTTCGGGTTTCATGTCCTTGCCTTGTTACCTTGGCTTTTCTTGGATCATGACACTCTAGAGTTTGTGTCCTTGCCTTGTTGCTTTAATTATTATTCTTGGATCGTGGCACACCTATTTGCAGTAGTTGGTTGAATTATGTTTGGTGTTTCTTTTTTTGCACTTTCGACATCACTCCTTTGATAGTCTCCTTGTATGGAGCTATTCTGGTGGAGCCCAATGTCATTTGTTTTTAGTTTTGTGATCGAGCAGTGGATTTAGACCACAGTGCACACCAAACTTCTTTAGCATTGTATGAGTTTTTTAGCCGAGCTTCTTGGGATGCCTTGGAGCGGGTCTTTACTCTCTTTACTTTGTTGTTATTGGTTTTGGGTACCTTGTGGTGTCCCTTTTTTCCAGGTTATTATACATGAGTACCTCATCAGGCCTAGTTGCTGGGACTCATACTGTGGACATGCCACTTCTATTTTGGCCCCTAGCTTCACTTGAGGGGGTGTTAGAGTAGGTATTTACCTTAGCTCATGTTCACCTAGGTACTTTATTTACCTTTATTGTATTTATCCTCACCCATTTATGTGTGTGGATATTTATTTTATCTTATTTAGATATTAGGAGATATTATCTAGTTGTTAGGTATAGTTCTTTCCTTGATCTATGGTATTGACTAGTTCTTTCCTAGATCTATGGTATTGACTAGATCCTTGATGTCTAGTTCTCTCCTAAATCTATGGTCTTGACTAGTTCTTTAATGACTAGTTATTTCCTTGATTTATGGCTTGATCTACGACCTTGATTGGTTCTTAGATTGTTATTCCTTGCCTATTTAAGCAAGGCCCATTCTCAATGTATTGCATTGAGTTCCATAATAATATATGATATTGCTGCTCATTTGTTTGCAAAGGTTTTATGTAAAGTTATTCTGGCGAATTGCTTTCATCTTATAGATCGTGGTGTTTGATTAGCATCTGTGTTCTTGGCTTGGTACGATCTGGTTATCGTTCCTTTTATAAAGAGGATCGGGACACCCTAGAGGGGATCGGGGAACCCGGGCACCCCATTCTTGGCTAGTCACCCCGGTTCGAGTGGGTAAAACACAGTGTGACAGAACCGATCGGGAAAGTACAGTGAAAGATCGAAAATAATGACAACAAGTAAAGTAAAATGGCCAAAGACATGGGTTAATTAGTACTCTTTTTCACTCAAGAACCATACAAATAGTAGTATGATACCGAAACTAAATACTTACCCAAAGTGCGTGATTTAGTGACTACAAGAAGTAAGCAATGTGATACTCCAAATGTTTTGCATATAACCATTATCAATCAATAAATTATAAGTAGGTTTTTTATTAATGAAATATCAAATTAAAATATCATGGTTAATAATTTCATTAGAAATTATATCATATTAAACCTATTAATAGTAGTAAGTAAGCCATCTTGTTATTTTGAACTAAATAGTAATGATATCACTTTGGTACCTTTCTAGTTAAGTGACTTTAATGGAGTAAAGTACACTCACTACGATTGTTTAATTTGTACCTCATCTAAAGTGGTATAAAATTTTGTTTAAATACATTTAATGGGCTCAAGGATTAGTTGAAAATGAAGATTCACTTCATGGGTATTACTTAAGCAATATCATATGTGTGTAACTTCACAATAGGAATCGGATGTGCCATAGATTTTATAATAGGCTTAGTAATAGTTGAATATTTAATTTTAGTGTATTTGAAAGCATCCTTATATAATATGAGGTAGATATATGGTATACAATTAATATCATAACCATGATTTGAGATAGATTCACAATAGGTGAAATGGATTCTGGATTTTTATAGGAAGGGAAATAATATATTCCATTAGAGAATAATAAAATTCAATAAAGAATGGTATCAATCAAATATAATATATCATGTTAAATCTTGATGCATTTTTAGTGGATTGAACAATACATCTATTGTATAAAAATAAGAATTACAATTTAAAAACATATATTGAGGCTTGATTGTATAAGCATGAATGTTTAGATGGAGATATACAAGGTTACACCTAAGATTATTGTGTAGTATCACATATGGTGGGGAGGGAAATAGTGGGAAATTATTAAAGAGAATATGTTATAATTGAAAATATGTAGAACTTAAGGTTTAACAAAATGGGTATAAATCAAAATTTAGTGAATAAGATGATTAAATAGTAGTTTATATGGTATCTTGAGATTGGAAAAATTGAGTATAGATGATTATATTTCATCAATATTATTGCTTTCTTATAAGATGAGAAGTATCATTAACCTTGTTAAAGGGGTGGTAGCCAAAAGAACATATAGGTACAATATTCCAAAACCTCATGTAATAGTAATCAAATACTTCCACTACAAATGGGAAAGCTAGGAGCATGAATATAGTTATAGAGAAGAGAAATTAATAACAACCTTTGATATATTTAAGGTTTCTTGTTAAATTCCAAATTTAGAATAGGCTGAATTGTGCTACATAGGTTAAGGATTCAATCAATATGGGGTTAAATAAATGATTTAACAAAGAAGTTAATAAATAAGGGGATTTGTAAAAGAGGTGGATTTTATGGTTGTTTATTAGATATTCAAATTATATTCAATGGTTATAAATATGACATATTATTCATATGTATCAATTAAACATTAAAACTCATATATGAAGATACATATAGAGAAATAACAATAAAAATAAATTAGAACATGTGATAAGTAGAGTAAGATAGGAAAATAAATGTATAAATATATATTTGAATGGTCTAGAGGTGCGAGTGTGATAGATGGATGAAATTTCTATAAATTTCCTATAGATGTTTTAAGTTTGATTATGGATTTTCACTATCTACTTAGATGTAACCATTATTTACAAGACAAACCGTTTTCTTCTTTTTTCCTTTCTAGATAATTTTATCGAGGTAGTTGATGACACTCTGTAAATATTTATAGAATTTTAAATTATTACAATATTCTTCTCTATGAAGTTTTAGGTATTTAAAATATGAAAAACTATATGTAATGGGATAAAATTCTTAAAAACCTAACTTAGGGTGAAATCCTTTTAAAATAGTTATTGTTTAGGTTGAAGTTCAATTTGCGCAACTCTTAAAATGTCACTACTTTAAATATCCCTAAAACCATGTATAGTTCTCCATCTAGAGATATAATACTCTTGTTTACCCTCAATTAAATTATTGAAATGAGATGAATGTGATGTATAATTTTAATTATGTTTAATATGGAAAGGTACAAATACATATGAGTATTCTAATTAGTTAACTTCTAAAATTAATTATTTAATATTATAATAGTGTTTTAGATCATGCAACACAAGATATAAATTTTAAAATGTAATGATATAAGTGCACTTAGTAGTTTGCAAATGAATTTCAAAATATTTGGGAGTGCACGCTACTGTAACAAGGAGATTTGAACCTAAACAAATCTTGGAAATAATACCATAACTCCAAACCATCTTAGGCTATGACTACACCATTCAATCACAACTATACCATATAGTCTAACCCTTGCTATATCATCTTGGACCTTCTTTAATTATTCTCCTGTAAATTTTTAGGCTATTTTTCAACCAATATTTATCTATTTTTTATCAAACCCTAATTGTTGTACATGTAACAAGGCTCTTTGAATGGAGTGGAATTTTCTTCAAACCCTAACAATTAATAAAAATTACTACATAACAAACATTAGAAGGGTTATGTGAACCTTTGTGCGTCGTTGATGTGGGAACTAATCAAGAGGCTTCAAACCATATGTTTTTGAAATTTGTTTGACAATGTTTGTTTTCACTAGGATCTTATTAAATAATTTGGAGAGCGGATGCTTGAGTTCTTGTGGATGAGATATATGGCTATATTGACTTAGTTCTTAGATTGAGACATGATATGGGTGTTAGCCTAATGACTTCGATGTGTTCTCTAGATATTTTGTATGCCTTTTGAAATCATATGAATTGAGTTCTCTAGTGTATAACATTAAGAGTTCCATGTTAGAAAGTGTGGTAGTGTTTATTTTCTTATGTAGGGCTCCTAGATGATTTATCTAAGATAAAAAGACCCATTTAATGTATAATACCCAACAAAATATATTAATTTGAAAGAATAATTAGAGGACATGTTGGTTTAAGACGATATAGATATGTTAGGACAAGATATAAATTTGTTACCATATTACAAGCACTCTCGAATCGAGCATAAAATATTCAAAGTGAGGTTTCAAATCCGTCAATTGATTTTTTTATTAATTTAATTCATTGTATTCTCAAATTGTGTTGACATGTCGGTATGCAAGGATAAACATGCTAAGCAATGGATCTTATAAAGTGTTAAGTAGAATAGAGAATTTCCATCACCCCATAGATCACACCATTTCGGATGGATATAAAGACAATTTTACGGATAAGGACATATAGTACGATTGAGAAAAGGTTCCCTAAAGTCTATACATATACCACACAATTAATCATGAGCTTAATAAGTGTTTAAATATGTTGAAAATATGCTAATAATGTTGAACTAGGAAGTAGATCCATGCCCTAAGATTTTTTAAATTGATCTTAAAGTTAGGTGTTGATGTGAAGAAGGAATGAAAATTATGGTGCCCCATGTATTGATACGAATTTAGTATTCTAGATGTGAAAATGTACACAAAAACTTCATACATAAGTGGCAATAAGAAAATACTAAAATCCTATTAACTTTCCCCTATTCAAAAGCATATGGGGTTTAGGACGATAAATATGGTGTTTACTAAAGTGTACGATTTTTACCCCGTGTTCATTTTGTGAAATTTTTGTGTATGACTACATTTTTGGGTACTTGTACCATGTTTGCCCACATATATACCCCCATATTTATATTTGTATCTATTAAAAATGTACAATAAACCCAAGTAGATTCCCCATATTTAGCCGTATGTGTGAAAACCATGTTGATCATGTGGCTCTAAACAAATGGGCGTGCACTATTGAAGAAGATGTCTGAAAATCTATTAAAAATGTACAATAAACCAAATTAGATTCCCCCTATTTAGCGGATGTGTGAAAACCATGTTGAGCATGTGGCTCAAAACAAATGGGCGTGCACTATTGAAGAAGATGTCCGAAAATCTATATAGAATGCTAAAGTGGTGGCCACCTTAGATAACCTAAAACTGCGAGAGAAAATGCATTTTTGCATGTGGTGGAAATGTTGGCGTGCAACAAAAAAATGATTCAAACAAATAATGGTGGTTAAATATGGAGTAACTAGCAGTAAATTTTTATCTAGAAGCAAAAACAAACAACAAGCATTATATTACAAACAATGGCATACAACAACATACAAAAGGCTTAGAGCTTGTAAAATAGAACACCCGCAACATCATGATAAAATCAAGTCATGTATGCTCGTAAAAAATAAAACTAAAAGATGCATAAAGACGCAAACATGGAACAAAATAAAATTAAGGCACTTAGATTATAAACATAGAAGCAAAAAGTTAGTAACACATAGAACTAAAAATTTGTATAACAACCAAGAGGATTAAAATGTGATAACAACAATAACAATAGTAAACAACAGATGTTAATGTCGCACAAGACACATGTGATAGTATTGTTTTTCTAAAAATTAAAGAAGTAAAAATGTACGTAATTAAGTGTACATGAGGAAGTGAAAAGGGACTATAATAACAAAAACAATTCAAGGGCTTGTAGGCATTTCCCATCAATATGTGATTGTAGGAAAATAAGAGTTATCCCATAAACATGTATCGATTTGTGTGCTTTATATCTAGCTCAACATAACTAGTGAATGTGTGTGTGTAAAGAAGAATGGCATGTTATCTATCAATGAAAAGTGATAATTAACCTTTTTAATGTAAGGTGATAACAATTAAAATAAAATTTACAAGTCTTTATTTTGTATTTTGTTAATATTTAAATGTATTTATATTACCAAAATATATAGCAATGTACAAAATGGGTGTGTAATAATAAATAGATCCGATGAGAAACTCTTGAGGATGTGAAAAATCCTTCAAGGGATATGGAAGATTAATCGTTAATTTTCATTCGAGTGGTACCGAAGTAGTAACATGTGGAAAAGAAGGTCCGTGGAAGAAGAAGTAACATGTGAGGAATGGTGTTGGTGTGGTTGACAAGAAGAACAAGTGTGGAAAGAAACAATAAGATATTAAGAATTTGTGTAGGTAGTATTTACACTAAAGGATCAACAATAGAAGCTGTAAGGGAGGAGAGACGATGAGAAGCGAGTGCATGGGATCGCATACCCATGAGAAAACCTAGAGAAATGAGATGAAGTATGTTGAAAAAAGGAATATTTGGGGATGTAAGAGGACTAGAGTTACTAGGAATAGTGTGTAGTAGGATCGAACAGGGAAGAACTTAGAAGTGTTAGTGATATAGGAGGAATGTTTCAAAAATGAAACATTTATACGTAGAAGGACTAGGAGGAAGAATTGTAAAAGTAGAACTAGGCATGTGAGGAGGGGAAGCCTTCAAGGAATACCTCTAATGGTATATAAGAGGAATGTTTGACAAAATGAAACATTTATACGTAGGACTAGGAGGAAGAATTGTAGAAGTAGAACCAAGCATGTGAGGAGGGGAAGCATTAAAGGGAATACCTATAATGGTGATATCCTATTAATTGTGGATGGAATTATCACATTGATGGATAACCGAGGGAATCAATCAAAGAGTACATAGGTAAGGGAGACCTAACCGCAAGGAAAAATAAATGAGAGTAGAAGAAATTACAAATGAAACTAATGTAGTAATAGGACCAGAGTGATGGGTATAATGATGTAGTGGTAGTGATTATTTGTATTATTTGTAATATTGTTTATATAAATACACAAATATTTAGGTAACACGAGTGAAAAACACTATCCTTGTTTTGTAAATGTAATAGACCAAAATACCATGTAAAAGTATGTGATTAATATAAATAGGAATAGAAGAAATAGATGAAATAATAATAGTATAAATATTAAAGTCATCAAAAGAGATGATCGAGAAAAAAATAGTGTATGACTAAGTATACCATTAATTTCATCTAAGTCTAGACACTAAATCACGCACTTTGGGTAATTATCTAGTCCTGATTACATATTACTATTAATGTGATTCCTAAGTAAGAAAAGTACTAATTAACCCATGTCTTTGGCCACCTTTCTTTTCTTTATGTTACCACTTTTGGTCTTGCACCCTTACTTTCCCACTTTGTCTTTTTAATCTTCGATAGTTTCATCCTAGACACCAAAGCTAGCAAGACACCAACACCAAGTGCCCTTGTCCCCTCTGGGTGCCCCTATCCCCTTTTTATTTTACTCACACTTTTTGGGTCATTTCTAGCCGTTTGAGCATCTTATATTTTTATTAGTCATCCTTTTCAGGGTTAATTATGAAATTAAAGCAAGGGAATCATATAAATATAAATTTATGTGATCATAATAAAGGACCAAGCACTAAGCATTAGATATCACCACTTAAGCTTGCATCTATTAAGGCGTATAAAATCTCCATTGCATCCATCTAGCACCATCTAAGGGGCATCAATGACATGTATTATGCATACACTTCATAGGAGGGAAGTTCATTCTATTCCATACACACATCTACTGGTTTTCTTTACATCTAGTTATTTTCTAGCTATCAAGCACAACACACACAATAGCCACGTAGGACACTATTTATGTACACACACACACACCAAGAGAGAACTAGATTGGGTCCGATATGTAGTGCGGTGCTCACCATAATTTCACCATTATGATAGTTGAGGACAATCTAACCCCTCATTCTACATATTTCATTTTTAGGATTTGATGTTTATTTGAGATTTTTGTAGGATCATTCTTTATTTCGGGTTTCTAGTGACCTCGGAGATCATTGTGCGACTTCAAAGCAACAAAAAAATCATCAAAGAACACTTTTTAACACTTCAAAGGAGGTTCCTTGAGCTTTTATGCAGACCCAGACGCTTAGAAATAGGTCTAGGGTGCCCGTGGACACCCATGTTCCTCTTCGAGCACCCATCTTATTCTTCCAGATCTACATTTTTCTGAGCTCCAGTGTGATGGTAGTGATTCGCATTTTCCTATTTTCCACTCTATGCATCTTCCAGATATATGTAAAGCAGCTAAGGATTCTTACCCTCTCTTTACACTTAGGATTTCATATTTACAAGATTAGTTTTCATGGGTGTAAGTTTTTACTTAATTGTTATTCATTTATTACTACTATAGCATTAAGATTCTCGCTTACATTTCACATTTTAGCTTAATCATTTTGGTGAACCCATCTCATTCGAATACTCTTGGAACTGGTTTTTTCTATCATGGGTCATAATGTTCCCCAAATTTCTTTATCTGATTTACTTAAGATGCATCCCAATTACCATGTTGTTTTCCTAAAAACTTAGACACCATGTATCTTCCTAACAATATGCCACCACACGAGACAAGTCCTATTTTCGATCGTCCATCTAAAGACCTTATCCTTAGTGATCCTCCATCCAATAAACCCATATTAGATTCAATTGAAGCTTTGCATTCTTTATTTTACAACAAACTTCAAGCTATGGAATCCATGATCATATCTCTTAAATCTGAAATTCAACATCTTAAAGATTCTTCTCGTGCACACACTAGTTATTCTTCGAATCATCATTCCATGTCTACCATGTGTGCTCATATCGAAAACCCTAAGTCTTACCACTCCCCACGCCACTAAAGTTTGATTTAAATATCAAGCAATAGGATATTCTTCTACATCTCATAGCTCATAAATTGATCAGTTTTCTAAATACTCATTGTTATTCTCCATATCGGATCATCAAATATCAAGTTCATCCATATTGCAATTATCATCGAATCAATGGACATAACGACAATGATTATTACACTTTACAATGCAAAATCAAACATATTGAGCGTCAAGGGTTTCTCTCATTCACTGCACAACATTTTTTTGCATGCCCATCTACAAATGCCACATCCACATGGGCTCCTAAATCTACTCCTTCTACATCTAATGAGCATCATACTATCACTTCAAGTGCCTTCTTCACTGGTCGGTGTTGCCTCTTCAACCCACTCAACCTCCTCTTAATGATGGTCCCACTTTTCTTCCACTCAAGCTATTTGTGACATTACCAAGTCAAACTAAGAAATCACTTCTCAAAATTCGTTCTCCATCACCTACTCCTACTCAATTGTCTATATTATTATGAACCCAATCCAAGAAACCTCCTCTAAATCTCAGTTCAACTTGGCCTCCACTCAAGTCTTCCACAACGTTATCAAATAAGCCACCATCATGTAAGGTCCCTCCCTAATCACCACTCTAGCAACCAATCACTTTTGTCAAAGAAACTACTCCTACCAATTTTCTCGGACACATGTTAAACTTTGCCACTGCCGCATGGTCCTAACGTTTCTTTCACCGCCACACGACTGCTTAATCTCTGGTATGTGACTTTTCTCAACTCATTTCCCAATGATGCATTCTTATTCTTTGGTTCACAATTGACTGTTGAGGGCATCCTATACACATGAACCTCACACACTACACACAATCGATGACTCAATATCCTTGCATATTTATACACATCACAACCAAAACACTTACGAAAAATTCTTTCTACTACACACATTCAAACACAACTAGCAACACACTCGACATATCTACAACATAATACAATGTAACAATTCTATGACATACATCATACGATATATCCTTCTTGTGCGTAATCCACACAATATACTACACAATCAACATCTTCACAATATACAACACAATCAGCAATGCCACACTCAATCTCCTACATAATACATTTCTCTTTCCAGCAATCAATACATACCTCTTCTACAATCTACACAACATAGTACACATACGATGCTCCTATGACATATCTAGCTTGTGCATCTCGCTATACAATCAACACATTCATAACAATTTTCTTTATTGCATGCAATCAACGAACACATCTCTCTCCAACGCAATCAACATAGCACATTAAACAATACACATCACACACTCAATATGCTCACAATCAATATTTTTCGTAGACATTCAAAACCACATATTATGCAAACAACACAACAAACTCAACATATCTCTTGTACACAACTAATGTGACACACTACCCTATGATGCACTTTAGTTCCATGGTCCATACTCGACTGCTGAGGGTCTATATCTCAAATGGACCTCATCAACTCACGTGTTTAATCATACACCCACTCATTCACCTACAGACTTACACTCTATGTGTTGCACTTTGACAATCACATCTTTCTATTAAACACATTTCAGACCATTTCTTGATGATGCACTCTCGCTAAGGTTCATTCTTCACTAATGAGGGGCATAAATAAATTAACCTCACTACATATACACATCCACTTAGGGGGAAAGTTGTTCCTATCTTTCACATTGCATTCCATTCCATCTCATCCACATCATAGTGCATATCTTTGTTGTATTTACTTTTTCATGCCTTTACATGTTCATCTTATTACACATGCTAGATAGATATCTTATATGTCATTATCTTTATCATACACACATACGCGTTCACGTCCCTTTCTAATCGTGATTAAAAATTATATAGATCTACACACTTAGCATGGATGTTTGGCACAATACCTATTACCATTCCCACAGAGGCGCCTAAGGGCATCCACTTTCATCTACTACATGTGTTATTGTTTTATTTTTGTTTCATAACACATTACTTTATCAGATTATACACGCTTCGCATAATTTGTAATCTTTGTAACATGCTAATGGGTGCTTCATGTGCAACATTTTTGTAGGTCTATTTTCCACCATGGTTGTCTGTTACATTGCTTGTTATTATTTGTCCTCGTATGCCATTGTTTGTGGGATTTTCCCTTTGTCTTTTGTGCACACATTTTTACTTGTGGTCATCTTGGCCTTGATTATCTTGTGACATCATGAGTGGTGTCCCATGTTTACAAACCACTTCGCGATCTGCGGTGTGTTCTTTTTTTTACTTACTTGCATCTTAGCTTACACATTGTATTCTTAGCTTACATTTCATATTTTATATGTGTGTTTGTATTTTCTTGCACTAACACTTGTCTCCTAGCCAGTTGTTTGTATGTGCCTTGGTTTCTACCAAGCACATTTCCTTCCCCTTATAGGGCAAAATTCAGCACAATGGTTGGTCATCCTTTGGGCCGCATACTCCTTCAGTGACGTCACATGCACCCACAACGAGGGGCATCATTTGGGTGAATCATTCACCCCATATAACATTATACACAACACAGTACATGTACAACACAAGTTTTGGTTTTGGATAGGGCTCAGATTCAGACTTGAATCCTTAGCACAATGATGTCTTTCTTAGATGCCTAAAACCAGGAAAATTACATAAGGATTGGTAGTTCAACATAGTCTACAGAACTCCACACAACGGATTTTACAAGGCTCGAATCATCTTTGGTTCCTTATCATTTGCATTTTTACACACCATCTGCGGTGGTTTTCCATACTCCGGGAATTAGTCAAAGGTTGGAGAATAACACTATACCTTTCTACCTCCAATTCTTCTCGTGTGGCATAGGATCGCCCAAAAACCAACATTCAAGTGTGCTTAACAATTCTAGGAAGTAGTCAAAGGTTGGAGAATGATACTAGACCTTTCTCCCTACACTACTTCTATCGTGGCATGAGATTGCCCCAAAAACTTTCCCTTCATTGACATCTTCAACATCCTCTCTACACTCTCTCCTCATCACATATCAGGTGCACATGTTCATTTTTCACATTTTTAGCATTTTTACATGTTTCTTTACATACTTTTTATGAATATACATGCATATTTGACTTCTTGTTTGTTATTCTCTTTAGAATTTCCATTTGTATTGGAAGTGGTAGTCAACATCATTAACATCATTCACAACACCAATAACAACATTGAAATCAACAACATGTACATTGCAACATCTACACATGTGTTTCTACCCTAGGATCATTTTCGTCATTAATTTTTACACTTTATCCTCCTTAGCATCCACGCTTCACACTTTTTATCACTCCATGCTTTTTCTTGTCCCTCGGCAAGCTCTTTCTACATCAATCTACATGGTTATCAAGTATGCACCTCTATCTACTTTTTGTTACTTTCGAGCTTTCTACTCATCAAAATAAAGTGGGGAAAATGTATAGACTAAATCACACGCTTTGGGTAATTATCTAGTCCCGATTACATACTACTATTCTTGTGATTCCTAAGTAATAAAATTACAAATTAACCCATATCTTTGGCATCCTTTCTTTTCTTTACTGTTACCACTTTTGGTCTTTCACCCTTACTTGCACATTGTGCATTTTTACTCTTCGACATTTATCATCCTGGACACCAGCGCTTAGCTAGGGTCCTAGTGTCGAGCTCCCTCATGCCCTCTAGGTGTCTCTATCCCCTTTTACGTTACTCACACTTTTTAGGTCATTTCTAGTCATTTAAGCATCTTATCTTTTAGGTAGTCGGCCTTTTGGGGTTAATTATAAAATTAAATCAACATAATCATATAAATATAAAGTTATGTGATCATAATAAAGGACCAAGCACTAAACATTAACTTTCACCACCCGAGGTTGCATCCATAAATACATCTAAGAGCTCTATTGCATCCATCTAGCACCATCCAAGGGACATCAAGGGCTAGTTATTATGCATACACTTCATAGGAGGGAAACTCATTATATTCCATGCACACATCTAGTACATTTCTTTACATCTAACTATTTTCTCGCTATCAAGTGTGACACGCACAAGAGCCACCTAGGACACAATTTTCACACATACACACAAAACTACATTGGGTCTGAAATGTAGTGCAATGCTCAGTTGTAAGTTCACCATTGTATTTCTTGAGGAAAGTCCAACCCCTTATTTTTCATCTTTCTTTTTAGGATTTGATGTGTATTTGAGGATTTTGTAGATTCATTCTTCCTTACAGGTTTTTTTACCACCATAGAAATCATTGTGTGACTTCATAAAGAACAAAAGGTGAACATCATCAAACTTCTTACGACACCTTAGAGGAGGTTCCTTGAGCTTTTCTACGCACCCGGCACATAGAAACAGTATAGGGAACCCGTGGGTACCCCCGTCCCTCTCCGTGGTGCCCCAAAGCGGCTTATTCTTCTAGATCTGCATTTTTTGAGCTCAAGTGTGATGGTCAGTGCTTCGCATTTTCCCATTTTCCAGCTTTGTGCATCTTCTAGATCACTTTGAATCAACTAAGGCTTATTACCCTCTCTTTGCACTCAAGTTTTCATATTTACTAGCTTAGTTTTCTTGGGTGTAATTTTTGTACTTAATTGTTATTCATTTACTACTACTGTAGCATTCAGATTAGGCTTACATTTCACATTTTAGCTTAATCACCGAGGAGCGATAATAAAATGGTTATGGAGAAAACACATGATAAATATTATGTACATCCTCAAGAATATAATGTAGCATCATGATTAGGAAGTGATTTGAATGTTTTCATCTTAGAGTTATCATTGATTAGATTTAATCATTTATTTGGATCATACCATTCAAGTATATTTATAATTGATAAGGTCTTTAATAACATGATGAAAATTTAAGTTGTTGTCTATGGAATTCCCAACATGCCAATGATAATCAAAATATGCATTGGTATTAAGCTTCTTACTTTCCGGTCTACTCATATAAATCTAAAATGGTGGAGGAAGAGATGAATTACACTCAAGAAATTTATTCATGACAATGTTAGAAATACTTGGAAAATTAGTAAATTACGTGTGCATGGGATGTGGTTATAGCTTAACAACTTGTGAAATAGAGTTTGGAGCTTAAAATTACACCCTACACTCAATCACGAGAGATCAATGATTTTGAGGCAACATCGGGTTGTCTCCAAGTGTGGGAATTGCGGTTTGAGATAGACCTCCGAAGAAGGTTGGTTTCCTTATCATTAGGATTTGTGAAAACCCACACAACAGTGACTCTCTAATGCTAAACAACTCCTAAGATAAATCCTACACTAACAATTCCTAGGGAACAAGGAAGAAAGAAAACGAGGAATGAAATAAAACCTAAGCTAATAGATGAAGTGATGGCACTTTGGAAGAAATTTTGATTACTCTCCATAAGGGGAAGGAAAGGGAGAAAAATTTGGAGGAACAGGATGACATATGTTCCATAGGTCGAATCTGTGTAGAATCACCCTTACCACACATCTACAACACACAAAAAGGAACCTTGCAAGAATAAAACATGGCAAAGAAAGAACTAAAAGGTGATAATGCAATAAACATGAGAATAGGGAAAAAATAGCCACAACACATGATTTTATTGCTTATAGTATGCACATGCTATTACATCCATGGGAGAAGGTGATGATACTTAGCAGAGAACCGATTTCGGTTTGAAACTCTTGGAAAGTCGGCCATCATTTTGGCATGGGGTTATTAACAAAAGACGATTTTATTTTAATGCATGAGTTTAATATTTATATAAAAATATAAGAAGGAGGAAGAATGAGGGTTAAAGAGGCACCATTATGAGATATTACACCACCAATGACCAATCTTGAGTGATGTTTTCATGAAGATATGGGTACCTATCATGGCTTCTATTACACACCATCAAAATTTGGTGGGAGAGAAATGAAGTCCATACTTCATTAACTAGTGTTTTCTTCTAACGATGCAAGTGTACGTCGTGAACCAATATATTACACAAAAAAAGCAAAAAAAGAGGAGGAATCAACACTTGTGTGAGAGCACACCTAACTCCCAAATAGCCCACAAAATATACACTGATCTCCATATTCTTCCTTCCAAAGAGACAAGCATCACAAAAGCATCATAAATTAATTATCACATCAGAATAACATGGAGGAAAAGGCAAGGAAAACATTTAAAAGCATAGAATAGTTGATAAATATTTCAACCTATTACAGGTACATCTTATATGAAAATTTGGCAAAATTTGTTGTATGGCGAACATAAGAAAAAATGGCTCATAGCAAAAAAACCAAATTGGGTGTACAAATTTTACCTGCAATGTCATCATCCAACATTTCCGTAAGCAAGAGATTGACGTTGGATCTGCAGACAGGGAGTCCTCGCAGTTGCTAAATTGTGAGTGGTTATTGCAGCCACATGAATGGAAATTTTCATCCAGTTCAACTTCCTTTTGCTTTCCCCAGGAGATTCTGATTCTCCATTGGATCTCACACGATCTCACACCAGTCCTTTAAATTCCAACTGAAATGAAGCATAGAGATTTCTGAGGAGGTAATCAGGGGCATCAGGGCCATCCAATCCATGATAAATGCCCCCACAAACAGCCAACTGTGCTCCTCCTCAGGGTCTCGCCCCAGACGATGATAATAGGGGAAAGTGCCTCCCGGTAAAATAACACGCCTACAGCGTAATTATGTTCAGTGGGGTAGTTGAGCATGGCTCTAATAAATAGGTGTGGATTTTTAGGTTCCTCATGGTATTTTTATGTTTATGCTTTGATCTATGGCTTTTATTTGGTCATCCGCGGGGTTCTATGTTATGCGAATTCTAACCGTTTGCCCTTATTTTACAAGTTCTAAAATTCCCGCAGGTTTGTATGTTTTGCTATTTCCTTCATAATTCCGTGAAAGAATGATTCCTCTAAAATTCCCGCAGGTTTGTATGTTTTGCTATTTCCTTCATTGTACAAAATTATATCACCCGCGGCTCTATTCTACACACATTCCCCTCAGGTACCTTGAAGAGTTCACATTTTTTGCACTACTTGCGAGGGTATAACTAATTGTTACACAAATTTTGATCTGCAACCAAAATTTATTTTGTTCCACAGATTTTGATAGAACACTAGCGGAACACTATAAATCAACACATCAGTGGAAAATTTAAGTTAGTGTTTTGCAAATTTTGCACTTAATCACTTTCCTAAATTTTGTTTAAGTGTCATGTGGATCCTTAAAACTTTCTTTGTCCCCTGGAGAAACTTCCCTCTTTCTTCTTAGTGCATCACGATGTCTGTTTATGCGAATACCTACTTAATTACTTTCGTTTTCCCACACTCTCCAAAATCTGACACTGGATAACCTTTTCATCCCTTCTGTGTGGCTCCTTAAATATTTATATTCTTCATTTTGGCCTCCAAAAAAACCCATGACTATGGAATTTTTGTGAAGCACCAGAATTTCTAAAATTCTCCAAAGACCCTGAAATACTTTCTCCTCTGTCTCGTGTGTTAGAAGAACCCACAAAACACTATCTCCTACATTATGATAGAATGATTTAGTCTCTTGAGGATTTTTGAGAATACAATGGTTAATTCCTTTTGGATGAGTTATTCAAAATTACATGGGGTGTAATTTTGTACAAAATAGCATTACTAAATTTTGCATCATTGGGCTTGGTTTTTTTATATTGAAAAGCATATCCTATATTAAAGATGACAAGAAGAAGTACAATGCTAATCATACAAAATCGGGTGGAAAAGATCACACCCCATAAGCGTGGATCGAAGTAGCCATAAAGAGGCTACGAGTAGCAAAGTGTCGTATCGACAAAGAGTAGCATTTTCAATCAAAAAAATTTAAAGCAAAAGTGCAGAGAACCAGAGAAAACTTCAAACATGGAGCTAGGTAGCAGCATCAACCATGGAAGATGGTGGCGATGGCAATGGGCTCTTTAGACACCACCACCCCAACCACCAAGAGTAGTGTCGGGGTTGTCATCACGCGGCTCCCACTGCCTACTTGTTGCTTGTCCTCCTCATTTCCCCGCCAGGAGGGTGAGATAGCCAAAGAGAGCGCCCACGAGCTAGACCCCGGTTGAAATTGCACCGCCCATGGGAAAGCGAGCGGTGACCTTGCGAGTGGGAGCGGCGGCGAGGGGAATCTAGCGGAACGTGACTAACAGCACAAGGGGCACTCCCCCAATGGTCTAGAAGAGTTTGCAAGTGCTCAAATTCAATGCAGACTTTCTCCGCCTGCACCTGGATCTGAAGCGAAACATTGGAGATGACAACAAGCTTGTTAGAAATAGCAAAAATTCTATCCACTGTCTCCTTATTAAAAATAACAACATTTCTAGATTTCCAAATGTGATATAAAATAGCCGCTCTGAAAGAATGCCAAATGTTGTAAAATTTTGTAGGAATAAAGGCCGGATCCCCCAGAAGAACCATTTTCCACGTTAAGAAGGTGGGAAAAAGGTTGGAAAAGGGTATGAATCCAACGCCAGCAGACTGAGCATGAGGGTAGAACCAAAAGAGATGAAGAAGAGTCTCAATGTGGTTGCAGAAAGGGCAGCGCGGGGGGAGCTCCCAGAAGAACAAGGTGCTTGCCCACATGAAGCCCTTGATGAAGAATGCTCCAAAGAAAGTGCACAACTTTGGGCTCTATAGGAATGGCCCAAACAATAGTGAAGCACTGCTTCCACCCAAAACGAGTGGAATGCAGGCTCCAACGAGCATTTAACTTATTGAGAGGAAGCTACTTCTGGGTGAGAAGCTTGTAGCCCACCCGAGGTTTATAATTTCTGAAGGGGGTGGCAGAGGGCCAATGCCAATCAAACCACCACGGGCGCTGCGTAGTGACACCAATTTTATGCAAACAATCACCAAGTATGAGATCTTGAATGATAGAAATGGCTTGTTTGTCATTGTCATTTAGAGCAAAATTAGCTTTTAGGCTATCCCATGGAAGCCAATCCCTGGTGATAGGACAAAAAAGGTCCTGAATATACTTGAATCCCTTTTTTGAAAAGACGCAAACCCTTGAGTTGCAAGGAAAGAGCAAGGGGTTTTTCATGAAATTGAAACACCGATTCCACCACAAACTAAGAGAGTTAAGAGAGAGCCCGTTCAAAACCATCACCTTGCCAGAGAAAATGGGGTTTGAGAAGTTCCCAAGATTTCCATATGATTTTGGCCACAAAAGAGCCACCTATTTTAATAGTAGCAGGGCATAGGAGTAAGGAGTAGTAGTTCAAACCCTACCATGCCTTTCGATTAAGTGAGACCCTTGAGATATACAATTTATGAGAAGAATTTTCCAAGATTCCTCACCTTCAAGGCTGCGAATAATCCATTTGGCAGTAAGAGAAAACCCTTGCATATGAATGTTGATTAGGCCAAGACCACCAATGTCCTTAGGCGTACAACATATGTCCCAAGCAACTCTGTGAAAACCATGGTTCCCTTCGGAGTTGGCCCACAGGAAATCACGTAGAATTTTCTCCAGTCTGTGGTAAGCGGCTTTAGAAGGTGCCCAACATGATGAGTAATAGACATGAGTGGCAGCCAAAACCTTGGAGCAGACTTGGAATTTGCCAGCAAGAGACAAATGTTTGGTAATCCAAAAAGAGATTTTTGCTCAACTCGTTGAATCACATAGTTCCAAAGGTCAGCAGGGGATGCCATAAAGGCAAAAGGAATGCCTAAAAATTTGAATTGAACACCAGGTTCAATCCAAAGCCATTGGAATCCCTCTAGCCAAGGAGGTTTGGGACCCATCGCCTATCTGTAACATTGGGTTTTCTTCCATTGGATAGCAGAACTAGAAGCAAGACAAAAAATATCAAGACATTTCATGGCATTAGTGACAGAGGCTTCGTTTCAGCCAGAGTGAGAAAAGAGTCATCTGCAAAATGACCATTAATCAACTGCTTAGGAGAGGAAGGTAGTTGAATACCTTTAACCAAACCAGCATTAGCAGCATTAGCGAGCAAGTAGCTTAGACCTTCAACAACAATGACATAAAGAGAAGGAGCAAGAGGGCAACCTTGCCGATGGAATGATGAAGAGAGAATCTCTCAGACTGTTGACCATTGATAGTAATACAGGCACCCACATTTTGAAAGAGCATATTAACAGAGCGGATGAATCTGGGTCCAAAACCGATAGCCTGCAACATGGCCAGAATGAAAGGCCACTCAACTCTGTCATAGGCTTTTTCAAAATCAATTTTAACAAACAGTCGGTTGAGAAGTCTGGCAGGCATATTCCATGCCCTCCCAAACTACAATAATGTTGTCCAAAATATATCTGTTTTTGATAAAGTCGGTTTGCTCGCTCTTGATGATCAAAGGCAGTAAATTAGTGAGCCTGATAGCAAGAGATTTGGCAATAATTTTGTACGAGACATTGAGCAGAGTTATTGGCTGCCAATTGGTGATAAGCTCGGGATCTCCAGATTTGGGAATGAATTTGATGTTGCCTTGGTTAATCAGATCACCCAGGGTGTTGGAGGACATAGCTTCCAGATAGACCTGATGAAGATCCGGACCAACAGTCGTCCAAAGAGACTGGTAAAACTCACAGGGAAAACCATCAACACCGGGGGCTTTATCAGAGGCCATCTGCGAACAATGCTTCCTTCAAATCATCAAGAGTGAGAGGTCTATCACAAGCAATGTGCTGACTTTCAGAGAGCTTGCAGGGAACAACTTCAATGCATTGGAGGAGAGCAGCATCGCGAGCCGGAGTAGTAGGTTGAGCAGCAAAAACAACATGATAGTGATGCACAAAGCTTGCAGAATGTCAGGTAAGAGAGTAAGCCTTTGATTACCATCCTTGATTGCTTTGATTTTGGTGAGAGTTTGATTAGATTTAAGGGAAGCAAAAAAATCCTTAGTAACTCTGTCACCAATGCGAAGCCAGTGCAGATGGGCTCGAACTTGGGCTCCTCTAGCCTTATAGTGCTCCTCAATTTGAAGCTTATGTTTCCAGTGAGCAGCTTGCACTTGCAGGTGGGTGTTGAAAGGAGATAGATTAAGCTCTTGAATAGCCCTTGAATATTCAATATGAGAGGCTTCATGAGCATTCTTGCGAAAAGAGCAGCTTGTTTCCCATAGAGTGAAGGAAAGAAGTGGTACGAGTGATGGCATGAGACCACCAATCAATCCAGCCAATCCCATCAACAGGTCTCGGGTCAAGATTCCAAATACGTCTTATATAATCCAAAGTTTTGGGATGAGAAAGGTGGGACGTATTTAAATAGAACTGGTGGACTTGGGCTTGGGACACTGAAAGTTCCATTGAATCCCAAAGAAGATAGGCTTATGGTCAGAAACCAAAGCAGTGTCCACCACCGAGACCGGGAGGCTGTATGAAGAGTCAAAGGAAAACCATTGCTGCTCTGAGCGAGCTCTATCAAGACGCTTATAAACTCTATCATCACCAGATCTAAAATTAGACCAAGTGAACCAAGGAGTGGCAACATTAGAGTGCTTGTGGTGGTTGGGATCAAATAGACAAAGTTTATTACGCAAGTAAAACCAGGCTTCACGTTCACCAGCACACCAATGCATTGGAAGTCAGCCCAACTTGTCTTGATTCAACCATGTTGAAATCACCACAAAAATCCAGGGTAGCAGAGGGCAGATGATCATCCAACCACCGCCAAAAGAAGAACGCTCAGAGGCATCGTTGGAAGCATAGATATTGGCCAACCCAAGAATGTGGCCGTCAAAATCAAAAAGGGTCCACACCACCCGATGAGTGGGGTCAAAACCCCAAGATATGATATTGGAGGTGAGGTCAGGGCTTAAAAGAGTGAAAACACCACCTCGACCATTATCATGAGCTGACATCTGGCAAAGAGAACCAGGCCAGATGGTACGCATAGCAGAAAAAAGATGGAAGCCAGAGATTTTGACTTCCTACAAACACAACACCTGAAACTTTGTAAAATGCTTACAATTGTCTTTGACAAGATATTTGTGAGTCAGATCAGTAAACCCCCGACATTCCATGAGTAAACTAACATGGAGAACTATCAAGGTGCATGTTTTCCTCCTCGAGGCCGGCTAATGCTCCAAAGCGGTTAGAGAAAGCAACTTGCCACACATTCCCATGAATAAAATCACCAATCTCAAACGTCGGTGGGGTCTCTACGATAAATCCTCCTTAGAAGGAGGGGAAGAACTTCGAGAACGTGTAAGGCCGCCTTTCTATCATGCTGAGCAGCCGAACCACCAGCAGTGTTATCCAAAAAGATTGAAGTCTCGGGAAATGAGGGGTGTGAAAGAGCAAGAGCTGAGGGGTGAGAGCTGATGACAATTGCAGCTTGTGGAGTCCGAGAGATGGTGGGCGCAGGCTTGGGAAGGGTCGCAACAGATGACTTCAAATGAGCAGAAGTGGAAGTAACCACCGGTTTGTAAGTAGCTTGTTGGGGCTTATTTCAGGTCGAGGCCGAAGGTTTTATTCCAGTGTGATAGTATTCCATCCATCAGAGGAGGGAGTGTTGGATTTAGGGTCCATCGGGGTTTTCTCTGAAACCGGCGGTGGGCTTGGAGTCATGAGAGGAAAGTCCTTGATCATATGGTCAGCAGATTGGCACCGAAAACAAGTGTTGGGCAGATTGATGTACAAAAATTTCTGCGCAAAGCGTGTGTCTCCAACCTGGATATCGAGGGTATCTTTGAGGTCTTTTGAAAGATCAATTTCAACACAGACCGTTTCTGGGGTCGAGCCGAGTAGAACTTATGTTTCTCATGGTAGATGAGGTGACCCAAGGGTTTGATAAGTTGATCAATGAATCCCCACAGAGGCAAAGGAAGGCCTGGAAATTTGACCCAAACAGGAATTTTGAGTTTGGCTTGCTCAGAGACTTGAAAATCTTGAGTCCAGTGGGAGAAAACCACAAGAGTATTGCGAATAAACCAAGGACCATGGTTAACAACGGCTTTGCAATGTTCAACATTGGTAAAGCAAAATAGAAAGAAACCCTTGGTCATGTTTTGGACTCCCTCTACCTTGACTCCATGAGGTTGCCAATGATTATGAATCCATTGGTGGAGGATACCTTCAGGGGGAACTCGGCCCACAAAATAAGCAACAAGAGAAAATGATTCAAACCAGTTGCAAGCTTTGTCAAAAGCTGGTAAATCAAGAACAATATCTCGAGGAAGGAGTATCAGTATCCTTACCTCGTCGAATACCTTCAGGACAAACTTCCTCGCTCATTTCGGTGCCATTGTCCAGAGCTCCTGCGATAAGACCAGCATCAATAGATGCATGGCCCGAGGAGGTGGTCATTTTATAAGCCACCGCCCAAGGGGTGGACTGGCAATCGATACAAAATTAATGTAGATAATCCTACCGAATCTGCAAATCGGTGGTGTGACGCGATGGCGGCGTACGGCAAGGCCGAGCATTCACTACAAAAATAACTCATTGAGCCTAAACCCTATCGAGCCCCCATTGGGATTGATTTTGAATACGGGTTTTTGTTGAAAACTTGATAGTAGATACGAGGTTGAGAGGTGGCAAAGTAATTGATTTTAACGATATGAAACAATTATCTTCATGCACTTTCAAGGTGTGGTATATATGGTTAAAGATGTTAAATTTTCAAACATTAATGATTCTTGTGAAGGAGCTAGTAAGCTTTATATGAATAGGTCTTGCAATTTGTTATCGAAATGATGTGAATTTTGGTAAGGTCTTCTAATGCAACACATAGGCATTAGGCATTAAAATGTTACTAGACACTTATTGCATTTAAGACAATTATTTATAAGAAAGGTTTTCCTAAATATTGATAGAGAATTATGATAAAAATAGTTTTTTCTAAAATAGTGAATATGTGCATAGAGTGTGTTGGGATAGAGTAAAAGCACTATACTTCAAATTAGAACTAAAAATTTAGATTAAATGTTTGGTAAGCAAAATGTCATTAGAATCATAATCAAGGGAAGAGGAATTGAATGATTTAAGATTCTTATTGAGATCCCTTTTCATCATAGATATGAAATTTAGGAGCGACAAAACCAATACATATTAGATAAGAAACCACTTGGGGTGCGAGTGGATAGTGAAGTAACTCTATAGGGGAGTATGAACTATTATATGTACGTGATATGAATAACAGGTTGATCATATCATCAGATTGTGTTCATCACCAATCGACTATACGGTACAATCCATAGCATTATAGGAAGTAGATACACCTTTTTCAATTGTAATATTTGATCTTGTAAAGTATGAAAAAGGGATTTAATAGAGTACATGCTAGAAGAAGATACTACAAACCATGAGAAGTAGATTTTTGATGTGTCTATCAATTGTGTTCATGTAGATAGACATAGATACATTTGAGATTTATAGATTGGGTACCCTCAAAGGGTAGGCACCTTGGATGTAGGATACATGTTGGTAAAGCGAAGTGGGTTGTGACTATCCAATAACGGATTTTTCACTATTCTTCCGATGATGAGCCCACTTAGTAACAAGAAGAATTGTAATGATAGCATCTATGTGCTAAGGGTTCTAATGAATTTTTAAAGAAAATTATACAAAATTTGAACTTATTCGGTATTCACAGTGTTATTGTCATCAAGTGCAAAATCATTATAATATTCACTATGAAATTAAAGATCATGGAATGGGACCTCATTGGATTGGCCATGCATAAAAGGTTTGATAGAAAAATGCATTGGATAATATGCCATTAAAGTATGACACTTGTGAATAGGAGGAGAAAGATCAAGATGCCCAATGATTTGATTGGAAAGACGAGCACTATGTTGGAATGGCATAGGGGTAAAGCATATGCACTTTTAAATAATATAGTACAATGAAAATGGCACACTAGTAATAAGCCTAGGGAATCTATAGTGTAGAGAGATCCTATATTAGGTAAAGGGTTCAATCAAATGTGGATTCACAATTTTTTACCCTTAATTAAATTATTGATATGAGAGGATTGTGATGTATGATGTAATTAGGTTTAATAGGGTAAGGTTCACATATTATTGACTTCTTTAATTAATTAACTTCCAAAATTAATTAATTAATATTAGAATAATGTAATATATCATGCAACACGATATATAACTTTGGAAACATAATGGAATTAGTGAACTTAACATGTTATAGATGATTCTTGAAAGATTTGTGAGTAGAAACAACTAAAATAAGGATATTTTAACCTAGAATAACCTCAAAATTGAGATTGCAACAACGAACCAACCTGGTCTAGATCTCTACAATTTATTAAGGACCATACCATATGGTTTAGCCCATATTATTTAGTCTTAGAACTACTACAATTATAGTACAACTTTCTGGGTTGGTTGCCTACATGGATTCATCTATTCCTATCAAACATTTGTTGTCACACATGCATCGAGGATCTCTTAATGGTATGGAATTCAACTCAAACCACAACCATGGATGAAGAGTCTTGTAAAATAATTATTATTAGGGTTTTATGAATCCCCAGGAACTATAAAAGATGACACCACTCAGAAGAGGAACCTAACCATATGTCATTCTACACCAAGCATGTGATATCTAGATAGATCGGTAAGATTTGGCAATTACTTTGATAGTTTTTTTTTACTCGAATCTTACCAAAACACTTGGAAAAAGGGTGTTTAAGTGATTTTGGATGAGAGATATGGTGTCCTTGACCTATCTTTACCTTCAATCCTAATGTCTCGTATTTCCCTAATGACATTAGATGTGCTAATATGAGATTTAGGGAGATCATGATGTCTTTTACAAGTGTATGAAGTGACTTCTCTATTGCATTTCCTTAGGAGTTCTAGGCTATTAAATGAGATAGTGTTTTGTTTCTTATAAAGGGTGTTGTAGATGATTTATCTAAGATATTCCCACCGAGATGATGTATAAGACCCAACAAAATATTTTTATCTAAAACTAGTGTTGGATGAAACATTGTTCGAAGAATGTATAGATAAATTAGAACCAAATATAAATTCTCAACCAAACTATATAACCCTAATCGAGACTATAAAATATGCAAAGTGAGGTTTTGTTCTTTGCAACTAATGTTTTTATATTGATTTTATGCATTGTAATCCTGAATATATCGACATATCATTGTGTAAGGATAAATAATCTTAACAATGGACCTCAAAAAGTTACGAAAAAGAATGGAGAATTTTTATTTATTATAAAAAGATAGCATATTCATATCAAGGGTTTCCAAAGTGTAAATTACCAATTTTGAGTTTCTAAACCAATATGGATGCAACTACATTTGATAGTTTGATCAATCTATAATGATTTGTAATGCCTTGAATATTTTGTGTTTGGCATAGCTTTGAGGGATCTTAACTTCGGATGTTTGAATCTTGAACATATTTTGGAGTACTTCAAATCTATTTAGGGGTTTCTCCTCCTATTTAATTTTGGTTTATATAAATTTATGAGAGATTTGTATGACTTTTGAGTGGATTTTACTTGATATTGATAGTGAATTATATCTCAATAAATGAGTGTATTTTAATTGATTATGTATAGTTTTATAGGGGTAATGTTTTATTAAAGTATAAATATTTCATTTAATCATAGAAGATACTATATTGAGAAAATGAATTTTTAATGGTCCTACAAAAAATTATTGTTTTTGTAGTAAACCATTAGAAGGATTGGTCTCACTTGTATGGTTTCATCTAGTATGGAAGTTTGGGCCTTTTAGACACAAAATTTTGGAAATTTGGATATTTTGAAGTTTGGGACTTTTATACACAAAATTTTGGAAACTACTACAATCTTGTTATGCAAATATAATTCAAAAATCACTCAAAAAGTTCCTAAATATTAGTGCATCAATAAGATAAGTCCCTACTGCAATTATAAAGCATTACATTAGATTAAAGATTCAATCTTCCTCTATTTCTAATAATGAAAAGGTATTAGATCCATGTCTTAGAAAGAGAGAGGTCACTCCAAGAAAATTTCAAGTAACAAATGACTAGGAAAAATGGGTGAGGGATACCACATCACACTACTTAATCATTGGATAATCTACACTATACTTTTAACCTACTATTTTGGTATATAAATACATGAAAACACCACTAGTTGGATGGTTATCTATTGAAATTTGATCATGAACCTAAGAGAAATACACGAGGATTGATCTTGTAATAAGGGCATGTAGTCCAATACTTTTATTGGTTCAACATGTAGGAGTCTAACCACCAAGGGTATTCCCACCTCAAGCATACATAAATATTTTCTCCATTTATATTTTTAATCCTTGGTTGAAGTGTTGTAGAAGTTTCTAACGGTTCAACATTGATGCATGTTATTATAGTTCTTTCTGAAGTTATGTGAGAAAGACGAATATAAAAAAGGATATTCCTAGAAAAGTGAAGCACACAGGTAGTTTCGGATACAAACTATCAAAGGGTCTAAGACCACACATTTCCGGTGCTAGTACCGTAAAAATTAGGTCAACCATATAAAAGCTATGATCCTACCTTATTCATTTTTAGTTCCAAAACTTCCATCGAAGAAATTTCAATTTTTATTTCCATATTTCATCATCTTGCACATGTATATCAATCCTATTCTACCATGTACAAACAATTTTATTTCTCCTATTGTGTATTTGAGAAGTTTCCTATAATTTATCAATTGTTAAATTGATGAATACATAACTATGATTGTGAATGATTATTGTTGGAAATTAATTGAGCATAATAGTATATCTATTGTAAAATGATTACATCCTTATTATTTTTAAATAAATTAATAAAAAAACTATAATATAATTAGGATGTAAACATTTTGTGAATATTACTAAAACTATGTTAGGTTGTGTGACCATTTTCTTGATCATAACATCATAAAACATTATTTAAATGGGTTTTATAATTATCAAGTTCTTCCTCCCATATTATTACAACCATGTTTTGGGTGATAGTTTAAACCCCAACAATTTATTACTTTTGATGACACTAATAAGATTTATGGTTTTCATGATGATCATGTCGGGAAAAGCAAGGATAAAAATAACGCAAATTTTAGATCCACCGAATAACAAGCCAAGGATTATAGTTTATGAATGAACAATAAGTCATTTATATTTAGATCACAATATGAATTCGATATTAGGTTGAGGGCATAAACATGAAAGTAAAATGAACTATGAAACAATACAAGAGACGAGATTTAAGTAGGAAAACCATAAGGTACAAAATCCACGAAAAATCACTTAGCTTTATTGAGAATAAGAATTTCACCTAGCACTCCCACTATTTCCTCAAATTTTCAGATTTTAAACCTTTATGGAGGAATTACAGAAATTCAATACATTTTCTCATTGTTTAAGATCATTCTTCACTCTATTTTCATAATGTATTATTTCTCTTCCTTACATATCATTCCTACTAAAACTTGTCACTTGCCTTGCTCGTTATTTTTCTCACACATACAAATGTCACCGATCACTAATGATATCACCATGTTTTATACATATTCGATGACCATTAGGGCCACTCTTATATTTTAATATTAAATCCCAACTCATATGGGAATCCACCACCATAATATTTCAAATATAATTTATAAACAAATCCATTTATACTTTGGTATTTTTATTAAGAAAGTTTCACACTTAATATCATAAACTTAACACTCCCCTTAATGTTAAATAGGAAGCATGAAAAAACAATTTAAAAAAAGAACTTACACTCAATGAATCATCACATACAGCTTTAGGATATCATATAAATATATAAAACTTATTCCAAATAACACATGCCAACTCACCTTTTTTACAAAAGCAATTACAAGCCATAAATCATCTAAGTGATTTAGTGTAGCATGCAACAAAACATTTGTTCTACATATTTTGTAATTTTGTGGTAACAACTTCAGTTTTACATGGGTTTTCTAACTCCACAATACACTACCATAGTCTCCCACAAACTTGAACAAGATGGGAACCAAATGAAAGTTTTCCGCGAGTTTTAGAAAAGTCGTGGTACGCTTTTTTTTTGTTTTCTGAGATTTTTATGCTACGGAATAAAGAAATTGTTTTGTGGGATTTGTAATAACAACAACACACTGGAATAATAAAAAATTATCAAGATAAATTGATTACCTATGAAGAATTACATAATATTATGGAGTTTAAAAATATCATATCTAATGCTTCACTTGGGTATTACAACTAAACTTCCCATAAAGTGAAAATTTACTCAATCATAATGGAAATAGTATAGAGAGTTTAAAAAATATAGCACAATCAAACCAATAAGAGGTGGCATTAAAAATATGTAAAACATTGTTAATCCTATGTATCTCCCCCTCAAGTGTAACTCTAAAAGTCCAAATACTCATTTAATTTAGAGGTGAAGATCGTCGCCATTGGCATTATCATTAAAGTGTTTCTCATCGATTCGAGGTGAATATCAATGTCATTCATATGATCATTTGAGCCAAAATATGAAATTCTTGACATAGAATGCAACTCATATATCATTAAACCACATAATGGATTTGTAACAAAATCTCAATATGATCTTCAACAGAACAAAAGTGGAGATCAATGTCGGTATTTATTAATTGTTCCTTGAATAAATTGTATATGGATCTCAATTTGCTTGGTTTTTTTATGTTTAGCTAGTTTGTTTGCAAGAGCAATGCAAATTTATCTTTCACATAGAAGAAGTGTACATCTTTTGACACCAATATGGAGTTCATCCAATAGTATATTTATCTACGCATCTTCCTTTTATCTTGTCATTAGTACTATAATATGCTTGAGTGGAAGAGATTGATAATGTTGGTTTCTTCTTGATACTTCATATGATTGCACTTGCACCTAACTTGAAAACATATCCAAAAGTATATTTTCTACTAAAAATGTCATCAGCATAGTAAACATCACAATAACCAAATAAATTTTCATTATCAAAAGTAGAATAATACAAAAATAATTGATTTTACCTTTTATATACTTTAGAATTATTTTTCCATTTTCCAATGGTCCTCATAAGTTTCCTACATGAATATGGAAATAATTCCAACTACATAGGATATATAAGGTCTAGTGATAATAAAATAAATCAAACTACTAAAAATATGTGAATATAAAATTGGATTAAGTTTATCACAAGAAGGATTTGGATCTAATTTAACTGCAACTTCCATAGGAATAGAAACATGATTAAAATCATTCATGTTAAATTTCTTAAGAATGTTATAAGCATATTGTGCTTGATATGCAACAATAGCTTGTGATTTTTACAAATAAACATGCCTAAGAAATGATTTAATAGTCCTAAATAAGTCATTTCAAAATGTTGTCTTAGTTTCTCTTTGATTCTAAGAATTAAATTCTTATCACTATTAGTAATCAAGAGATCATCAACATATAAGAAAATAATAATAATATGATTTTTTTCATATTTTACAAACAAATCATTATCAATAAAACAATTTTTGAAACCAAGTTCTTGAAAGAAACTATTTATATGATCATATCAAGCTCTAGGATATTACTTATTACCATACTAAGATATTTAATATAATATGCACGTATAATTCCTAACAGCGTTTTCAAACCCTTTAGATTCATGCATGTAAATATCTTCTTTCAACTTATCATTTAAAAAATAATTTTTCACGTTCATTTGGTGAATCTCCCATCCATGTTGAGCAGCTATAGCTAGAATAATTTTAACAGTGTTCATTTTGGCAACAGATTAAAATGTTTCAAAAGAATCCAAACCAGTTATTAAGTAAACACCCCAAGAACTATTCTTACCTGGATTTTTTCAATATTACCAATAGATTTTACTTAATTTTATATAGCCATCCGAGATCCTATAATATTTATTTTATGAAGAGGATGGACTAATTCCAAGGTTTTGTTTTTACTAGAGCGTTGTATACATCATTCATATCATTAATCCATATTTCATATATACTAGCTTATTTAATAGATTCAGAATCAACCTCATACAAAGTTGAAAAGCCATGATACAAATGTTGACTGAGGGTCATCTTTCTAAGATTATTAGGCCGAGAATTAGAAACAAAAATTTGAGCCCATTTAGGAATTCTAGATTTAAGTATATATTAAGAAGACTCCCGCTTTCAATATATACATCCATCATATCGCAAGAAGGGTGAGAATCCTCTTGGAAATTAGTTTCCATATTTTCTAAAGAAGGATTATCAAATTGAAGTGATATAAACTCGGGAAACGTAGATGAAAGAGACGAATAATCACTAAATGGTATCACTAGAACATGAACATTCATATTCTTTATAATCACATGATTGACTGGATCATACAATCTTAATCCTTTAGTGTGATCTCCATAACCAATAAAAATTCAAGAATGGGAGGTATGATTAATTTTTGTCTTTTAACTTTAGGAATGAGAAGGGAAGTAGGACTGCCAAATATATTTATATGAGATATATCAAGTTTTTGTTTGGTTCATACTTCAAGAGGTTTATTTTGATGAAAATATTTAGTAGAACACTATTTAGGATGTGGAAAATAGTTTTCATGGCTTCATCGATAAAATAATATGTTATCAAATTTGCAAATGGTGTTTTGAATAATATTTTATTTGTTCCTAAGCTTTAAAAGAATCATTATCATGTTCACAACTAACTCATGATGGTTTATCTATTCAAATTTTGAAGGATACTTGGTACATCAAGGATAGTGATGATAATATAATTGTTGAAGGAATTCAAAGAAATGGTATGTATATTTTTGATGATTTCTCTTCTGCATCGTGTTTTGTATCTCAAAGTTTGAATAATTCAAAACTATGGCATGAAAGGTTAGGACATGTTAATTATCGAAGCTTATATGAAATGTCTAGATATAATCTAGTAAAAGGTTTGCATGTGTTGTCTTCTTCTCATGATGCGTGTGAAGGGTGTTTACACTTGAAACAAAGTGTTAAACCCTTTCACTCACATCCTAAGGAGAGTTCCTCTTCTCCTCTAAAACTTATTCATAGTGATGTTAGAGGACCTCTTGAAGTAGCTTCATTAAATGGTTCTTTATATGTTGTGACTTTTATTGATGATTTCACCAGGATAATTATCGAAGCTTATATGAAATGTCCAGATATAATATAGTAAAAGGTTTTCATGTGTTGTCTTCTTTTCATGATGCATGTGAAGGGTGTTTATGCTCAAAACAAAGTGTTAAACCCTTTCACTCACATCCTAAGGAGAGTTCCTCTTCTCCTCTAGAACTTATTCATAGTGATGTTAGAGGACCTCTTGAAGTAGCTTTGTTAAATGGTTCTTTATATGTTGTGAATTTTATTGATGATTTAAGGAATTTAAAACATATATTTAAAAACTCATCAAATTATAAACTTAAAATAATTAGAACAGATAATGGGGGTGAATATGTTACAAGACATTTGAAATTTTTGTATTGATTGTGGTATTAAAAGGGAATTAACTTCTCCTCATTCTCCCCAATCTAATGGTGTTGTAGAAAGAAAAAATAGGACTATTTTAGATATGTCTTGCACTATGCTTCATTTTGTTGGTCTTCCCAAATTTTTGTGGGCAGAAGCAATGAACACAATAGTCTACATCCTAAATAGGGTCCCTACCAAAGCTATTCACCTTTTGACCCCATTAGAGAAGTGGTCCAATAAAAACTTGATGTCTCTCATTTAAAAGTGTTTGGTAGTCCTACTTCTTTATATATTCCTAAAAAGAAAAGAAATAAACTTGATATGACTTCATTTTCTTATATTTTCATTGGATATGGTATTAACATTGCAGGTCTAAGGATTTACGACCCTATAAAAAGGGAAGTAACTGAAAATCGCAATGTTGTTGTGTTGGAAAAAAAAATTTTTCGTCTATTAATGGTAATGATATTCATGTCAATACTTCTAATGATGGTTCTGATTCTGATAGTGAAAATTTGGTAAATGGTCATGATGATGTTTCTTGTGTTGATGTTATGGATGTTTCTGAATCTCCTATCTCCTTAGCTAAGAAACCAAAATAGGTTTAAGTTGTGTTAGAAAGTTCAAATCCTATTGACCTTAGGAAAATAAACAGAATCCATTATATGTACCATGCATTAATGAACTTGTATAAACTTGAGCTGCAAAGTTTTGAAAAGTCTTCTTAAGATGAGAAGTGGATTAATGCAATATAGGTAGAATATAATGCCCCAATTCAAAATCAAACCTGGGAGTTGGTTCCACCTCCAAAGAAAATAAGTATTATAGGGTCTAGATGATTATACAAAGAAAAATATAATCATGATGGTAGTATTTCAAACATAAAGCTAGGATTTTTACTAGAGGTTTCACCGAAAAACCGGTATTGATTATGTTGAGACTTTTGCTTCGTAGCTAAGATGAGTATTGTTAGGGCATTGTTTTCTATTCTTTACTCATTTTAATGAATGTGAATTTTTTTAATGGTGGTTTAATGATAGTCCTTCTTTAATTGAAAAATTGAAACAATACTTGAAATGACTGATTTAGGTCTCTTACATCATTTTCTTGGCATGGTTGTATTTCAATATAAACATTCTATTTTTGTTTCTCAAGCACAATATGAAACCAATGTATTGAAAAGTTTAACATGATTGATTGTAAACCAATTTCTACTCCTATGGAAGTTGGACTAAAAATTGATCCTAAACCTGCATGTGAAAAAGTTGATCCTACTTTATATAGGTAGTTAGTTGGTAGTTTGATTTATCTAACTATAACTAGACCAGATATTTCCTATGTAGTAGGAATTGCTTCAAGGTTTATGCAGAACCTTATAGAGATCATTGGAATCTTGCAAAAAGAATTCTTAGATATATTAAGGGAACAATCAATTATGGGTTGCATTATACTAAGAATTAAAATGCTAACTTGTATGAATTTTTAATTCTGATCATGTTGGTGATGTATTGGATAGAAAATCTACTTTTAGTTATGTGTTTAAATTTGGTGTAGGTGTCATTACTTGGTGCCGCAAAAAGTATCCAATCATTTTTATCCCTTCAATTGAAGGTGAGTATAGAAATGCAATGGAAGCTTCAAAAGAGGCTCTATGGCTGAAGAGGTTGTTCAACGAAATAAAGATGGAGGATCCAAGTAGTTTTCCTTTGTTCTGTGACAACCAGATCACCATAACTCTTGCACATAATCCAATATAGCATCAAAGGACGAAGCACATTGAGAGACATATACACTTCATTTGTGAGAAGGTGTTAAGTGGCGAGATAAATCTCAAGTTTGTGTTGACTGAAGAGCAGGTTGCTGACATCTTCACAAAGCCCCTGAGTGCTGCAAAGTTTTGTCACTTTCGTGAAAAACTTAGATTGTCGGAGTTGCCATTGAGGGGGAGTGTGCATGACAATGTCACATCCTAATGGAATTTGGTATTTTTAAAATAAAAATAAAATGTAAAATACCTTCGGGAAAATGTATAATGACCTTCGGCAAGTGTAAAAATACCTTCTTACATGTGTATACCTCCTCGGCTTATTTTTAGAAAGAAGTGTAGAAAGACCTTAAAGGAAGTATTTAGTAAACGCTTTAGTGTTATTGAGTTTACTGTTAAACATCTAGTGCAAACATATTGGAAAGGAGGTCCTTGGTTATAAAATGCTCCTATATGTTTGGGTTCAGTAGCATTTTATGAGAACTTGTGAGAACATGTAAAATTCACAAATCATACTTAGGCACTAATCATGGGATGATCTTTGGGATTCCAAATCCTTATGTACCAAAAGGTAACTTGAGTATGATGAAGGTGTTATAATTCCTTCAACCTATATGCTAGCCTAAAGCTTTTATGGTTTAAGGATTATAAATCATGTAGTTTACCACGGAAGATAATCTAATGGTATATGTTATCCCACTTAATATTTAATAATATGAAAAAAAAATCTATTATTAAATATTCATACCTAGGTAATGTACATTAGGTAAGTATTTAATAATGTGAATCATTTATGTTTCTATTTATTAAATACACTAACATAGGTATATGTGTCAACCATTTTAGGTTGAAAAGATGGGTTGGGAGACATACCCGATCACCTTATATAAAAAGGACTTTAGGTCCTCATTTGATATATTCCGAAAATAAAGCAAAGGTGTGCAAATCAATTGATTTGGTTTTACCCTTGTAATTAGGGTTTCAAACGAAGATGTGATCTTACTAGATGTAAAATAAGTTCTCTAAAGTAAAAGGTTATTTTCAAAGTGGTTTTACCCTATTGGGGTTTTCCACTATAAATATTGTGTCACATGTGTTATTTATTTCCTATAAGTATTTATTTATTTATTTATGTGATGATGTAATGTTTATTTAAATATTTATGATAACATTACATAATGTATTAATGTTTAGCATTAATGTTGAATTAATTTGTAAATTGTTGAATCCTCGAATTCTAACATATGGGTGAGATTGTGGGATATAACAAGTGGAAGGGTGAGGTTCTAGCTGAGATTAGTATTGTTGTGGATAAGTAGGTGTTTGAGGGGCTGGTTAATAAGGGGGAGATTGTTGAAGGGTTTTGATTGAATGGGTTGGGAAATAGGATGTTGTTGAGAGGTAGGGATGTAATTAGATGGATAAGTTTGCATTTGTTGTTGTTGAGAGACGAGGATGTTGGATTGACCTTGCATGGGGTGAGTGGAGATATAAGTATGGGGTGGTTGAGATGCTTGAATAGATTGATTAGGGAATATGTAGTGAAAGGATTTTGAAGGGGAGGTTGGTGAGTTTGGGTAGACTCCAAAGGATGAGGTTGTGAGGTGATGACGTTCACGTGGACATGGGATGTAGAAATGGGGCCAACATTTGATCATGTTGTTTGGGTGGTGGAAGAGTAAATTGGAGTCTTGCAATGTTTAGTTAGGGGCACTAATGATGACAGATGATGAGTAAGTGGTGGGGATGGAGGAATTGGTGTGGTGTTGATATAAGGAATATTGGGAGGAAAGGGGACCACCAATTGAGTAGATTGGTGAGTTTGGGGATTATAGAGGAAGATTGATGGGAGCCAAGTTCATGTTGTACCATGGAAAGCTCATTCATAGATCTAGGGAAGAACACAACAAGTTGTGATGTGAGGACTTGAGTGGATTCAGGGTGAGAATGATAAGCATAAATTTGTTGAAGAGGAGGTCCATTGATGGGAAGGTTGGTAGATTTACGTAGAAGGCAAATGTCATGAAGAACAACAGGATGATATCAAGGAACTCTTGAATTCCACACATCCACGAGGGATGGTAGGAGGTCCAAAAGTATCTAAGGAAATGATAGATGGGGGTGTATCCGGTCTAGAAGGAATGGAAAAAGGGTTAGTCTCAACATGGGGGTTGTTTTGGATAGCTTGGGACTCATGAAGAGGAGGAATGGAAACCATAGGTTGGGTAACTGTAGAAGAAGAGACCAAGGGAGTATAAGAGATAATAGAAAGAGCTGAAGTTTTTTGGGAAGTAATGTTAGAAGTAGGAATGTTGTTGGATGATATGGTTTGTTCCATTTTTCTTGCTTGAGAACGTGTAATAACGGGCATGAAACAATAAAACAAGAAACTATGTTGATTTTTAATATTTCAAACAAGTCACACAACAAAGTTTTAATTATCTTGCTTATTAGAAGAATGTGAGAAAGAAAAGAAAATGGGATCAAAGGGAACCTAATAAATGACCAAACTATGGATGGTTTCAATTTTTTTGGTTGGTGTCATCGATATACCCGAAGGTACGTGAGGTTCAAATCTGTGATGACTATCGGTCGACAGGCACCGACATTGGGGCCTACCCTCATACTACATGCACTGTAACGATAAGGGTGTCAAGCGCTAGGCCAATATAATGATAGTCAAAGAATATATAATGTAGCTAGAACACAACGATGAATTTCCTATTAGGTGATGAAATTCCAATAGTTCCACCTGGAAGAAGATATTTAAGATGTGTAAGTTGATGTGTGTTTTGAATGTGTATGGAAGAAGTGAATGCAAAGAATAGACCTCCTAATTAAACTATGTTGGAATGCAAGTATGAAGAGGTTATTTTTAAGTTGATGTGTGTTTTGGATGTGTATGGAAGAAGTGAACGTGGAATTGACCTCCTAATTAAACTATGTTGGCAAAAAAGTATGAAGAGGTTATTTTTAAGTCCCAAAATCGAAATGTGAAATTCGATGAAATCAAGCGAGAAATTGAAGAAGGGAGAGAGATGTAGAAAGAAAAAATAGGGAAAATATGAAGAATACCTAGATAACGTTATTTTTCCTTTTTATTCAATTATTATTTTAGCAAGTGTGTTTTTGATCCAAGCAAACAATCCACAACGTACGCAAGCAAGAGAAGATCTTGTTGGTGTGTGGGATCCTATATGTCCTCCACACACATATGGAGGGTCATCTCACATGGGTTAGGTTTAGGGTTTTTGTGTGTCATGCACTAGGGTTACTCAACACCCTATATGTATCCCTTCATTTGACATTTATGAGTATGCCAAGACACTCCGTTGTCTTTCTCTATGTGCAAGCTTTGTTTTGTTATGCAAGTTCTTCCATTGATTGATCGATTCCTCCTTGTGATTACATTGAGCTATTACATTTCCTTTAGAGTGCAACTTCATCATGGTGCACAGTTTTTGATACGATTCTCGTAAACTCTTTCATGGTATCAGAGCTGAGATCGGGTAAACGTGCATTCATCATCTGAGTTGTGATCACTCTTGGTTTCATTATTTTTTTACTCCTCATGTAAGTTTTTTTTTATCATTATATTTTGGAATTTTATTGCTAACATTCTTAACAAATTGTTCTTGGAAATTTTTTGAGATTTTTGTTGTGTTCTTCATGCATGTGCAGATCTCCTTGAGTTTTCAGGGTTTTACAACTACATTTAGCTAGTCTGAGCTAAATCTAGCAGATCAGCTAAAATAGAGGTTCTTTATTATGGTTTTTTTAAATCATTTATTAAACTAAAATTAATTTTTAGATCTCTATTTTTTTGGTTTTTTCATGTGTTTTTTGGTTTTTTTTTCAAGATTTAAGGTTTAAAAAAATTCAAATTTGAAGTTTTGGTTTTTTTTTTGCTCTCTCACCAAGCTCATTCCACTCAAACCGAGATACAACTGAGATCCTTCAACTCTTTCAAACCATGGGCAAGTTTGTGGGTTTTTTTGCTTCACCACTCGAGCTCGAGCTTCAAACCCTTGGCCGAGTCATTTTTTTTAGTGAGCCATCTCCTTCCTGCTTCACTTTTCGTCGCAGGTTTCCTCTCTTCTCTGCCTCCTCCTTGAGTTTCTCTCTGCATGGTCATGAGTTTCCTTTCCTGTCTTGGTCGGTCTGGTCTTCTCCGTCGTGGTCGTGAGTCTTTTTGTGTGGTCATGGTTTCATGCCTGATGTATACTTTTCCTGAGTCCTCACCCCTTGAGCTCAGCTACGTGTTCCTCCTCTTGCTCTCCTCCTCTCCCCTACCCACCCCAAGCCTCCCCACATTCCCCATCTCTCCACCGCTCCTCTCCACAACCCCTCCAAAGTCCCACACACGATTTCCTCAAAGATTCCATGCCACCTCAAACTTTCCAAACTCGGGTTTTTTTTTAAGTTTAACATTCCACCGTGAGTTTTTTTTTTTTTTTTAAAGTTTTTGGGTAAGTCGATTTAAATTCTATTTTTTCATTCATTTCAAGGTAATTTCCTTTTTTAAAAATTTAAGTTTTTTTTAATTGGTAAGGTTTTTTTAATTTATTTTTTAAGTTTTTTTTTTTAAATTTTTTTTTTTTAAATTTTAAATTTAATTTTTTAATTTAAATTTTTTTAAATTTGACTTTTTTTAAAAGGAAAGTATTTTAAAATATTTAATTAGGATTTAATTTTTAATTAGATCTTAATTATTTTTTATAAATTAATTAGATTTAATTATATTAAATCTAGTTTTATTAATTTCAAATTGATTTCATTTACGATTAGATATTTAAAATTTAAAATCGTCTTTTTAATTAATTAACAATTATCATTTTTTTTTTAAAACTCCCATAGCTTTAAAATTAGCTAAATTAGATGTTTCAAATGATAATTTTTAAGCGTTATTGTCGATTTTTTTACTAATCATGCGCTCAAGTGTGCAGTAACACTCCAAGCACCTATTTTGTCTTCCACGTGCTTTTCCGGCATTCTGAAGATCTTTCGAACTCATCTTGAGTTCGTTTAAAACATTTTATTTTACCCTTATTATTGCTTGCGACTAGTGAGCGCATCCACCACAGTTTGCAACAAGGGGGTATCCTTTGCATGACGTGAGACACTTTTTCTCACAACCAGGATTTGATTTCACCTCCTTCCTAGTTTTTTTTGCAATTGTGCTTGTGTATGGTGTCACTTTGTTGCGCTCCACGAAACACGATTGTGGTCTCCTCTCTTGCGCGTTATTATGTTGATTGCAAGGTGAGTTACCAAGTGTTTCAAGATGCACACGCTCGGACCCGATTGTATTCAATGCACTAAACTATAAAGTGTCGAAAGTAGGGGGTTATTATATTGTCCTGGGTGGTTGTGATTCTTGTGTTTCTTTTCTGCATTCTTTCTCTCTCTCTTCACTATGGATGCACTTTCAATTCCTTTTCTTACGCCATTCAACTTCTTCGAATGGAGATCAAAAATAATTATGAAACTAAGGGGTAAAGGGTTATTCCACATCACCATGGGAACTGAGACTGAACCAGATGATGACCCTAAAAAATCTAAGTGGTTAAACCGTAGTGATGAAGCTTTAGGTCTTCTTTGCATGTCTATTTCTCCTGACTTGCTCTTCCACATTGAGTCATCTAAAACACCTAATTCTATGTGGAAAATGTTAGATGGAATGTTTGGACAACAAGATGACATGAGAGTGCGCATGAGTTGGAAAATGAACTACTAGGGTTAAATCCTAGTGATTTTGAAAACCTACAAGCATTCTTCTCTAAATTTGTCCACACTAGATTGTTGTTAAAGGAATGTCAAGTAGAGAAGAAATATTCTCAACTGATCTTGTCGATTCTCTCTAAGTTAGGTCCTGAATATTTTGTCTTTGTGTCAACTTTTTACGCTACAAAAGTTGCCTTGGGCAAGGATTGGAATATGCCCTCCTTTGACTATTTTTCATCCCAACTCATTCGAGAACATGACAAACTCATTCAAATGGGGTCTCTCAAGTCCAAGTCACATGCCCTTGTAGCAAGTACTAGTAAGGAAAAGAAGACTGAAAAGAAGAAAGAAAAAAGGATCAACCTAAGAAGGAAACCAAGACCAAAACTAAAATTAACACAAACACTTTGAACTTCTGAGCCTAGAGCATAGAAAGACAAGTATTTGTGTTCCTATTGCAAGAAGCCTTGGTCATAAAGAGCATATGTGTATGAGAAAACAAATTGATCACCTTACTCATTTACTTGAGAAAAATCAAATAGGTGTTCCTGAGTCTATCAAACAAAATGCTCCAAGGCCGAGTCTTCTACTGCAAAAGGTTCTAAATCTGATAAGAAGAAAGGAAAGGCCCTTGTAGCCAAAGTTTCTCCTTCATCGATGTGGATTATAGATTTCAGTGCCTCGCACCACATGGCTTCTTCACATGTTGAGTTCTCCAACATCGAGCCTTGTGGTATGTCCCAAATCATGATGGGTAATGACACGACAATGTTGGTTTCTGTAGTGGATCGGTAGAGATGGATGGGGGAACATTCAACCAAGTGTTGAGTGTTCCTGATCTCTCTACCAATCTCCTATCGGTTTACCAAATTACTCACCTTGGTGAAGGAATGTGAGTGGAATTTGGTCCTAACTCGGTGATTATTCGTGAGCTTAATGATGACACTACAGTGGCTGAGGGAAAGGCGGATCACCATTCATGGTTGTATACCTTTTCCCACTTTACTTCTGATTCTACGCCCACTTTGCCTTGCTCACTCATGCAAATGAGGTTAGTAAGCTATGGCATGAGCATTTTAGACATCTAAATTATCACTACCTTGAACAATTGAGCCAAAACGAAATGGTCAATGGGTTACCCCACGTCAAGTTTTCTAAGGGTCTTTGTGAGGGTTGTACCCTTGAAAGCATCTTGAAAAGAAATTTGACAAAGGAAAATCCTGAGAGCTACTCGTCCTTTGGATCTTGTTCACAGTGATATTTCTGGTCCATTTCATCTCCTTCATTTACTAGAGCTCTTTATGTGCTTGACCTTCATTGATGACTATTCGCGATATACTTGGGTATATTTTCTTAAGCTTAAGTCTAAGTCTTTGAACATTTTCAGACTTTAAGGCTCTTGCTGAGAAACAGGTGGAATGGTTTATTAAGGTTCTTCAAACCGAAATGGAGGTGAATATGTAAACAATAGGTTCATGGATTTTTGTACTTCTAAAGGGATCTCCTTGCAGCATATAGTTGCTTATAGCCCTTCGCAGAATGGAGTAGTAGAAAGAAAGAACCATACTCTTAAAGAGATGGCCACTTGTATGATTCACTCAAAGTCTCTTCCTCCGTAGTATTGGGCTGAAGTAGTGAATTGTGCTAATTACATTCAGAACCATGTTCCACATAAGGCAATAAGAGGGATGACACCCTTTGAAGCCTGGTTTGGATGCAAGCCTTGATGTTGAGCACTTTCAGTCTTCGATCCAAGGCTATGGCTCAGATTCCCAAGAAGAAATGCAAGGCATTGGAACCACAATCCAAACCTTGTATCTTTGTAGGGTATCCTGATGGCATGAAGGGATATCGATTGTTGAATCCTACTTCTCATGAGCTTTATATTGAGAGAAGTGTTAAGTTTGATGAGTCTTCTTCGACTTCTACTTCTCTACCTATTGAGGTTCTTCAACTTGCTGATTCGATTCTGACTCATCAGATGATGATGTTGTTGAGCATGCTCCTCTTCCTGATCCTCCCAACCATCGACCCTTGAGTCTTCTTGATTCTGATAGTAGTGATGATGAGGACTATGTCCCTTCTCACTCGAGTGATGAATCTTCCAACTCAAGCTCCTGATCCTCCTAGTCCTCTTTGGGCTAGGAAAACTTTACAAAGTGTTGGAGATTTAGTTGGAGATACTTCGGATATGAGACGTACTCACTCAGATTTCATTGACCCCACTCTTTCTTCACCTTTCCTCTATCCATAGTCTTTTCGGAGGCTTCTGGTATTCTGAGTGGGATTCTACCATGGATGAGGAGTATTCCTCTCTCATGAAGAACGATACTTGGGATCTCACCCCTCTTCCGAAAGGAAGAAAAATCATTCGATGTAAGTGGGTGTTCAACAAAGTATGGAGTAGATGGAGATGTCAAAAATTTAAAGCATGATTAGTAGCTAAGGGTTTCTCCCAAATAGTTGGGGTTGATTATACTAAAACCTTTGCTCCGTTGCAAAGATGACTTCTATTCGACTGACCCTTGCCATTACCACAGCAAATAGATGGAAATTCCATCAAATGGACGTTAAGAGTGCCTTCCTTCATGGTGACCTAGAGGAAGAGATCTACATGGAACAACCTCTGGGTTATGTCCATGATCCCTCCCTCATTTGTAAGTTAAAGAAGTCTCTTTATGGCCTTAAACAAGCCCCTCGGCTTGGTATGCCAAGATGGACTCCTTTTTACTTACATCAGGTTTACTAGGTGTCACTCTATCCAAATGTTTATATTCTATGGCAAAGATGACTCCATACTCATTCTTTTTCTCTATGTTGATGACTTGTTGATCACGAAAACTCTTCCTCTATCATTGATTCTGTGAAGATCACCTTGGCCAACAAGTTTTCCATGATTGACTTAGGTCTACTTCATTACTTTCTTGGGATCCAGATTTCACAATCTAACTCGGAATTTTGATTTCACAACCTAAGTATGCTCTTGACTTGCTTGCTCATTTTCAGATGTCCGATTGCAAGTCTTCTCCTACTCCTTTTCTTTTCGGGGTTAAGTTGGTTTCTGATTTCTCTACTCCCTTGGTTGATGGTACCCTTTATCGATAGTTGGTGGGGAGCTTGATTTACTTGACTCACACTCACCAGATTTATCTTATGTTGTTGGGATCATGTCCAGATTCATGCAGGAGCCACATGAGCTACATTGGAAAGCAGCTAAGTGGATCCTTCATTATGTTCATGGCACCTATACTGATGGCATTCACTATTTTGGAGGGGTGGATATTGACTTGATTGGGTTCACATATTTTGATTGGGTCAGTGACTTAGATCATCAAATCTACCTCTGCTATAGTTTCTCTCTTGGTTTGGGTCCTATAAGTTGGTCTAGCAAGAAGCAGAATGCAATTGTGATATCTTCTACAAAGGAAGAATATAGAGGAGCAGTTAACACTACCACAGAGGCTATTTGGCTACAGGGTATTCTGATAGAGTTTGGCATCCACTTTTGGTGGCCTACCATTATCTATTGTGATAACACGAGCACTATCTCAATTTGTAGAAATCCAGTTCAACATCAGGATCGAAGCACATTGAGATCCATATGCACTTCATATGAGAGCTTATTCATGATGGTATCATCAACATTCAGTACATTTAGACAGTTGATCAGATTGTAGATATATTCACCAAGCCCTTCACTGAAGTGAAGTTTCTTCACTTGCGGTCTCTTCTTAGGGTGAGGTCTTATGTAGTTTCTCATCTTCTTCAGCTATATAGTCCTCTCTTCTTCTTCTTCTAGGAAGATGTTGTTTGTACATGGGCACCTTATCAGGCCTTTAGTTGTCGGGCCCCATTGACACATCTTTCTTAGTTGTTTAGGAGTGTCTTCTTGTTTTTCTGACTCATCATAGCCACTACCCCAACTTTGATGAAGGGGGTGTTGGTGTGTGGGATCCTATATGTCCTCCACACACATATGGAGGGTCATCTCACATGGGTTAGGTTTAGGTTAGGTTTAGGGTTTGCTTGTGTGTCATGCACTAGGGTTACTCAAAGACCCTATATGTATCCCTTCATTTGACATTTATGAGTATGCCAAGACACTCCATTGTCTTTATCTATATGTGCAAAATTTGTTCTATTATGTAAATTCTTCCATTGATTGATCGATTCCTCCTTGTGATTACGCTGGAGCTATTATGTTTCCTTTGGAGTGCAACTTCATTGTGGTGCATAGTTTTCGATATGATTATCGTAAACTCTTTCAACTCCTACCGCAAGCTTAGTAGAAAGAGAGGAATGGAAAATGGAAATAGAAATGAAAACAAATGCCTCACCAAAGAAGGGTGGGTCCCACCAGTGTGCGAGAATGTTGATTGATATTTATCGCTTCTTGTTTCATTTTAGTGAAATGGTAATGTTGTCAAAATTTCACCCCCTCGGGTAATTTTGATAACATGCATGTATTCAAGTCCTGTAGAGATCCCCAAATATTTTCTAAGTTCCCCTGTCTCGAGAGGAAAAGAGCAAGCTCGAGAAAATGCGAAAAAGGTCAGAAGGCAAGTAGGTTGATCCAGAAAAATCATAAAATGACTAAGTCCTAGTCCTAGGGGCAATGACATTTGGGACAAAAAGGCCCGAACCGGCCGGCTCGGCCGAAGTAAGCACAAACAAATTTCCAGCAAGCAACAGGGACATCTGGGACAAAAGTACGCGGCGGGCGCGAAATGCCGGTTCGACCGAGAAAAAATTGGCTAACTGCTGAGAGGGACGCAAATGGGACAATCGGGCCAAAAAGGCGCGAACCGGCCGAACCGGGCGAAAAAGGGCCAGACAGTCCAAAATCAAATGGGACAATCGGGCCAAAAAGGCGCGAACCGCCGAACCGGCCGAAAAGAGTCAAGTCAGTCCGAAGCAAAGTGGGACAAGCGGGCCAAAAATGCCCGAACCGGCCGAATCGGCCGAAATGAGTCCAGAGGGTCCAAAATCAAATGGGACATCTGGGACAAATGGACGCGAAATGCCCGAACCGGCCGAAATGAGCACAAAGGGCCCAAAATCAAATGGGACATCCGGACAAATGGAGGCGAAGTACGCGAAGGAGCCGAAGGAGCCGAGGACCAATCAGAAACTGCCACGTGTCCTCACAGGAGAAAAAGTCAAAAGGTCAAAGGGGCGAGTTATCGAGCGCTGAACCGAACCAATGAAATGGCGCCACGTGTCCAAGTTTAAGGGGCCCACAAGCAATTTCAAAAGGAAAGCCCGCGAAAGACGGAGGAGAGAGAATTGCTCGTCCAATCAGCACGTGCCACGTGTCGCCCGATGGCGAAGAGCGGAAAACATTTTAAAATTCGTTTTGATCTGCTCCGCGCCCTAAATCTTCGTGACGCCATATCTTTTGATCCAGAGCTCGATTTCCACGCTTTTATATCAACGGAAAGCTGTTGAGATGCTCTACATGATTCTGGGATCAATCTCGAGTTTTGGTGCAGTCTGAAGAGAGAAAATCGAGAAACGGCTCTGACGCGTGTGGTAATGGCCAGAAGCGACCTTTCAACAACCCGCTTTAATGCTAATGGGTCGCATTCTTCTTCTCGCACGCCGTAAGTGACATTTTAGCGCCAAATTAATACAAATGGGTCGCATTCTCCTCCAAAATCACTCAAAGTGACAGGGTATGGGTCAGGTAAGATCCTCCATGCCGATTTAATGCATCTGCAAATAATGAGGAATGGGCTTGCACGCTTTTCCCACGTTTTCTGTCCCCGGCTCGACCCATGCAATGTAAAAGCCGATTTGGCTCATTTTTTTAAAAAAGAGAGTTGTTCATTCTTTCGCTCGCCTCCCCTTCTTTTCTTCTCTAGGGTTGAAAATGGAGTTCGAACCTCCTCCCTTGCTCCGTAATGGCATTTTTTTCCTTTTACTAATGGAATGATGTTCTCGTGCAAACTTCTCGGAGCAACAAAACGTGTTCTGTGATGCATCCGTCCATCCTCTCTCATTTTTGCTTGTTCTCTCTCTTGCCTCTCTTCATTTGCAGTATCTCAGTGCATGTCTAAATGTTCATGCAGTTTGAGCCGTGTTCATGGAGTTTTGGGACATTTTCTCGTGTGAAATCTATCCTCGGGCCTCGTGATGCATCTCGTCCATCCTTCCCATCGCTCACCTCTCTTTGTCCCATGGCGCTTTGATAGATGTTCAACATCCTCCTTCTCTCGGTGTATCACCGCTTTAGTGTAGGCTTTTGCTGTTTTTCCCTTCTCTCTCTCTCTCTCTCTCTCTCCTCGCATGGTTAGATTAGGATTAGATTAGCTTGCCCGCACCGGAATAGCTTGTGGCAGTAGTTTAGGAGCAGAACCAGCCTTCTCTCGGAGATTCCTCTCTCGCCACAAGTCCCACGCTGAGAGAGGTTTCCATGTTGTGCAATCACACTGATGCCCGAACATCAACCTAGAAGCCCGATGTGCGTCCAGGGGTGCCGTGATTTTGCACTAACAGCTTTTGGCACGACTGGGGGACCTTAGAGGTCTTTCACTTCATCTTTTGCAGGTTGATGTGTTCCCGTGAAGATTTCAGCCTTTGAGGCACTTCGCAAACACATCTCATGACTCCATCCGGTCAACAACCATCTCTCGAAGTCAGCACACTTCCTTTCCATTCATTTTCATTCATTTTCCATTCATCCTTCTTTCCATCTCTTTCATTCTTCCTCATTCTTTGAAGTTGTGCAATCATGACTTCATTTCCATCATGGATTTCATATCAACAACAAAGCAAGATATTCCACCTCCAACAGTTTTACAAATCCTCCGTATCAGCATGCATATTCATATGAACAAAGCAAGCCAAAGTCAGCTTTGGCTATGGAGCTTTCCAAGAGCAAGAGTATGCATATAATGAAGACAATCGATGCAAGATGCTGGTCTCTGTTGAGAAAATCCAAAAGATGGAGGTAAACATAGTGCACCCAGGCTCAGCACGTGATGAAAGCTTTTGGAATCGGTTATGGAGCACCCTGTCCATGGGTGGGACCTTTTCCAAGGCATTACAGCCCTCAGGAGAAGCTTGACTTCATGATTGCAACGCTGCCTTTGCTTGCAAAGTGGATTGAAGAAATAGAGGTGTATGAGAGAAGTATTCAGCAACCTTGTCAACGGGTAAGCACACCATCTCATGCCTTTCCTTTTCCTCTTTCCCAATCTGTTTCATTTCAGCAGTGTCAAGTTTCAAACCCTCCATCTGCTGTCCCAAGTGTTGAATCCATTTCTCCACCCCCCAGTCTTCCACCTCATCTCGATTCTTCTTTCCTTTTCCCTTCCAAACAGTCATCCCCTCCACAAGAGCTAACAGAAATACCCCCTCCTCCAAAGAAACAAGAGGTTTCACTGCCTCCACCACCACAAAAAATTGTAAAATCGGTTGAGTTTCAACCCATTCCTCCTCTTGCATTCCCAATTTCATATGGGGAAGAAGGAATTGAAAAATCACCATCAAGGACAACAAGAAGAAGAGAGCCCAAAAAAAGAAAATGACAGATGACTCAAGGTTTGGGCTACCAAATTTGGGATGACAAAGATCCCTCGATGGTTAAGCCTACAAAAGAGGCTAAGGTTGAACAAATGGTGGTTAGGACTGATTTGGTCAGCAGAGAAGAAGAAGATCTTGCAGTCCCAACTTGTCCTCTAGAGCAACAAATTGAAGAGTTTGACTTGACAAACTTCATGCCGAGAAGGAGTTCAATCAAGAGCAAGATTGCCTTCAAACATTAGAGGAAGGAGAAGCTGCTCCAAATCTAAAAGAAGAGGAGCACATCCTAGCCATGGAGGAGAAAAGTGCAGATCCAAGGGCTTTGAGCACAAAGCAAAGCACAGGAGAACCTTCGCTTCTTCTTTCCACTTCATCTCTCAAGTTCTATTATCAAAAGGAGTTTGATCTCTCAAACTCAATATTGAGAGTGAAGGAAACCATGGTGGTCAAGTCAGTGTATCAAGAGGACACCATGGAGGAAGTTGAACACGAGCAAGGACAAAAATGAGGCAGCTTTACCTGCCGATTTGAGGACTGCTTTGATGGAGAAGAGCCGGTTGAGCTTTCACCTTTCTCTCTTTCATCATCCACATTCCAAACACAAGAGCCTCGCTGCCATGAAGGAGAGCTTTCATTTGCAGCAGCCTCGCATCTTACAAAGAGCTTTGGGATCAAGATCGGAAGATTTTTATCTTCCATGTTCTTCATCGAGGAAGAGAAAGGACAAAGAATTTCACCATTTCTTCCACACCATCCATTCAAGAGGGTCTACAAGAAGACTCCATTCTTGGAGTTGAAAATCGAGCTATGGGCATATCAAACGGATCGACCTTGCCCAATCGTATTTGGCTTCATTGAGCCAAAGGAGAAGCCACAACCACCATGCTTGCTTCGAGCATGAGGATGAGCTACAAAGTACCAAGGATCAGCTGCCATACCTCTCCAATCCAAATGCAGAGCAACTAAAAGAGGTATTGGATTTTTCAAATGATACCTTGATGATTTGGATAGAAGACCAGCTTCTTCTTGTTGATTTTCCATCCATCCAAACAGCCATGATCAAGCAAAATCAATTGCATGGTGCCAAATTTTGAAGAAAGGAAGCTATTTCTCACAACCAAATAGTAGGTTTGTTTAGCTTGCCTTTGCTTCCAGCTAGAGTAGAGTAGCTAGGTTTGCTTTCAAAGAGAAGAAGTGCTTGTGCACACTCGCATGTTCCATTTGGGGCATGTATGATTTTCAGCTTTGTACATAGTTTTGGTGTTGCATGGTTCCGCTTCGCACGCTCATTTCAAAGGGCATCTTGGTGAAGACACTCCAGTTCAATGGGTTTCCAAGTGGCTCGTAGGGAGGTTTTCAAAGTTCGATCAGACCAGTTGCAAACTCATGACTCCATGCCCAATGGATGCTTCAGCACCGATCATTCATCTAAGCAGTGAGATGACCCCGCCGAGTCGCCAAACCGTTGTCAAAATTTCACCCCGGGTAATTTTGATAACATGCATCGTAATATTCAAGTCCTGTGAAAATTGATTGATTCGGGGCCAAAATCATGTTGCTAGAGTCCCCAAATATTTTCTAAGTTCCCTGTCTGAGAGGAAAAGAGCAAGCTCTGAGAAAATGCGAAAAAGGTCAGCAGAAGGCAAGTAGGTTGATCCAGAAAAATCATAAAATGACTAAGTCCTAGTCCTAGGGGCAATGGGACATTTGGGACAAAAGGCCCGAACCGGGGCTCGGCCAAGTAAGCACAGCACAAACAGCCCGCAAAGCAACAGGGACATCTGGGACAAAAGTACGCGGCGGGCGCGAAATGCCGGTTCGACCGAGAAAAAATTGGCTAACTGCTGAGAGGGACGCAAATGGGACAATCGGGCCAAAAAGGCGCGAACCGGCCGAACCGGTGAAAAGGGCCAGACAGTCCAAAATCAAATGGGACAATCGGGCCAAAAAGGCGCGAACCGGCCGAACCGGCCGAAAAGAGTCAAGTCAGTCCGAAGCAAAGTGGGACAAGCGGCCAAAATGCCCGAACCGCCGAATCGGGCCGAAATGAGTCCAGAGGGTCCAAAATCAAATGGGACATCTGGGACAAATGGACGCGAAATGCCCGAACCGGCCGAAATGAGCACAAAGGGCCCAAAATCAAATGGGACATCCGGGACAAATGGAGGCGAAGTACGCGAAGGAGCCGAAGGAGCCGAGGACCAATCAGAAACTGCCACGTGTCCTCACAGAGAGAAAAGTCAAAAGGTCAAAGGGGCGAGTTATCGAGCGCTGAACCGAACCAATGAAATGGCGCCACGTGTCCAAGTTTAAGGGGCCCACAAGCAAAATTCAAAAGGAAAGCCCGCGAAAGACGGAGGAGAGAGAAATTGCTCGTCCAATCAGACGTGCCACGTGTCGCCCCAGATGGCGAAGAGCGGAAAACATTTTAAAATTCGTTTTGATCTGCTCCGCGCCCTAAATCTTCGGGGACGCCATATCTTTTGATCCAGAGCTCGGATTTCCACGTTCTTTATATCAACGGAAAGCTGTTGAGATGCTCTACATGATTCTGGGATCAATCTCGAGTTTTGGTGTAGTCTGAAGAGAGAAAATCGAGAAACGGCTCTGACGTGTGGTAATGGCCAGAAGCGACCTTTCAACAACCCGTTTTAATGCTAATGGGTCGCATTCTTCTTCTGCACGGCCAGAAGTGACATTTTAGCGGCCAAATTAATACAAATGGGTCGCATTCTCCTCCAAAATCACTCAAAGTGACAGGGTATGGGTTGGTAAGATCCTCCATGCTGATTTAATGCATCTGCAGTCAATGAGGAATGGGCTTGCACGTTTTCCCACGTTTTCTGTCCCCTGGGCTCGACCCATGCAATGTAAAAGCCAGATTTGGCTCATTTTTTTAAAAAAAAAAGAGGTTGTTCATTCTTTCTCGCCCGCCCCTCCCTTCTTTTCTTCTCTAGGGTTGAAATGGAGTTCGAGCCTCCTCCCCGCTCCGTAATGGCGTTTTTTGCCTTTTACTAATGGAATGATGTTCTCAGGCAAACTTCTCGAGCAACAAAACGTGTTCTGTGATGCATCCGTCCATCCTCTCTCATTTTTGCTTGTTCTCTCCTCGCCTCTCTTCATTCAGTATATTCAGTGCATGTCTAAATGTTCATTGCAGTTTGAGCCGTGTTCATGGAGTTTTGGGACATTTTCTCGTGTGAAATCTATCCTCGGGCCTCGTGATGCATCCGTCCATCCTTCCCATTGCTCACCTCTCTTTGTCCCATGGCAGCTTTTGATAGATGTTCAACATCCTCCTTCTCTCGTGTATCACCGTTTTAGTGTAGGCTTTTGCTGTTTTTCCTTCTCTCTCTCTCTCTCTCTCTCCTCCTGCATGGTTAGATTAGGATTAGATTAGCTTGCCTCGCACCGGAATAGCTTGTAGGGTAGTTTAGGAGCAGAATCTTCCAAGTCCTACAGAGAGGGCAATCACACTTGGATGCACTGAACATCAACCTAAGAAGCTTTGATGAGAGGAGCAAAGTAAACAACTTCCAGAGGCTCGAAGAAAGCACAAAATATCCTCCTCGAAGAAAGCTTGATGACCTACACAATAGGGAGAAACTTGCCATGTGGGTTGTCGACAATTTCATCCCAAGAGTGAAAACATCCTAGATGGATGTCAACCCACTTTTTGAAAAAATCACACCGGATGCCCGAACAATATGAACTAGATAAGATAAAATGTAGATCCTGAAAAGAAATGATTAAAAACTAAACCAAACTAGATCAGTGACAACCACCCAAATGGGTCACCAACAACTACGAAGGTCCGTTGATTTAGGTGGTGGAGGACTGATCAACTAGATGCAAAGACCCCTTATGAGGTGAGATTAGGTTTTGGGTGGTTAATGTAGGTTAGAGATGCTTAGGGAAGATAAAAGGTGGTTGAGAGATAAGAACGCATTAAATGAATGTGGATGAGAACTTAGGTATGGTAAATAGGGTGCTTAGGGAGGATAAAAAGGTTAATGAATAGGTTTAGGGATAATTAAGGGTGATTATGGATTGAGGGTGAATTAGGGGAAATAAAATAAATGATGGGGTAAGATAGGAAAGTGGGAAATATTGAAAAATGTGATTTAGGAGAGAAAGGGGAAATTTGAATGGGAAGAGAGATATGTATGTGAGGAATGACGATGAAGGGGAGTGGACGTGGGATGAGGGACAAGGGATACTAAAAATTGGTGTCTACAATCACCACCAACTTGGTGGAGCAATAAATAAGAAGTGGTATTTATCTTCAAGTGGATAAGTTGGTGTTTGATCATCTTAGGGGTTATAGCCTCCTTGTGGGGTTGGTGCCATACTAAATCAAGGGTTGGTGCCTCACTAAATCGGGGTTGGTGCTCCTTGTAGGGTTGGTACCCTACTAAATTAGGGGTTGGTGCTCTTTTGGGTTTGGTGCCTCACTAAAGAAATATTAAGTGATTTGTAATATTCCCATAAGTCCTTTTTCATCATATAAGCATAGGTTTAGTGGGTTTTCTTCCCCTTTAGGGTTTCCCACATATATCTGGTGTTCTTGTGTACTCTCTTGTTCTTGTGTATGGTTTTTCATGCTTAATATGCTCACATTGATTAATGTATGATGAATGGATGCTTTGAATGATGTATACAACTTAAAACAAATAAAGTAAAAATTTGTAAAGACCGATTCACCCCCCTCTTAGTCATTGTGCTTCCAACAAACTATGTTAAAAATAGTTCTTTCAACATAAATTTTGTCACATACTAGACCCTCCATTTTGACATGGTGCACTCTCAACATGGATTAGGAGTAGGAATCACTGTGGTGGATATAAAAGGAAAATATTACCTTGAGACATACCACTTTCAATTCCCATGTACAAACAATCCAACAGAGTATAATCCTCTCATCTTGGGTTTATAGTTCTCCCTCACCCACGAGGTCAAATGTTTCATCATGGTGGGAGATTATTGACTCATTGTCAACCGAATTAGAGGAAAATTTCAATTTTATTTATCTTATTTGAAAATGTATATGCATACAACATAGGACCTCATTGAAGCATTTGATGTGTTTAATGTCTTGTATGTGCCCATGAAAAAAAACTAGATGTTTAATGCATTGGTGTCCTCTCGTATCCAATTTACCTCCATTGAAAGAATCCAAATTCTAGAAATTTTCTATAGATTTGGTTCCATGTGCCTTTGTGCCTAACAATGTAGATAATCTCAATTATATTTAAGATGATAAATAAATAATTTAGTTCCTGAAATCATTTTTGTGTTTGAGTCTCGGGTTATCGATAAGAAGGATCGGAAACCTTAGAGCTAGAGAGAGAAAATGAAAATGGCATTATCGCTCTCAACGAAAATAAAATCCCTAAAGGTATGATTGCATTAGAAAACTTGTTTGATTTAGACGTACACACTACGAGTTGTGTTAACCCGAGTCTTATGATTATGAATCTACCTCGATGAATTTGGGGACTCCAAATTCTCCTAAGCTAGCCAACATTGGCCTCAAGTGTTTTGATATGGAAAAATAATAGTTCAATACTCTATTTAGGCATTACCAAGATATTTTTTCCTCATCTTGTAGTGACTAGAAGATTTTTGTCCTTGAATTATCACACATACCAACTTTCTTAAGATGAGTCGAAGCTTTTTAGAAAAAGAAAAAGGCCTAAAGCCAATCCTTGAACCTTTGACCTATAAATAAATCTACAAGCGTCTTTAAGCTTGGATCATCTTCTTGGTAAAACACTCCACTAAATTTTCCAACTTATTTATTGTACATAAGAATAATGGTGAAATTAGGTTTGTGTAGATATTAGAAAATGGAACATAGCATCTCGAAAAATATAACTACTGTAGATACTCAAATTTGGTAATTTACCCTTTAACACTGTTAGTTTTGACAATGCACTCTTGCTAAGACAAACACACTCTTTTTATCCCCTCTTAGTACATCCCAAGGTCACTTGTCTAATTTTTTTATTCATAGTTGACATATTCTAAGATTTAAAAGCATAAAATCCATATACAAGCTCCACCTAACAGAAGAAACCCTCATGTTTCATGTTCTCACCCTTGTTTAGAAACTTCCACTTTGGTCACCTTCTGGAATCTAGTCCTATTCGAATTCTAATGTTTTGGAAAAAACATCCGCCATTTGTTCTTTCAATTATATGTTCTTTTTTGGGTTATTTAATCCCCATAGGTCATTCTTCCATAATAATTTACCTTCGGATCCCTATACAAGCAAGTTAAACTTACCTCATTTTCTAATCTACCTATCTCATAAAATCCTATTGCTAACACTAGCACTAAATGCACCCAAGGATCCCTAATATCACCAAAGCTTATCCAAAATCGTTAGGGAAGTAATCATTATATGTTTACCACATTCTATCAAGTAAAGGAATCAACTTCTCTCATTTATAAGCACTCAAACATTCCCATTTCAAGTAGCAAGAGCCAAACACAATCAAAACATTTTTAAAAAGGTTCCAATTTCCAAATCATAGTTTCATTATTTCATATATCATTTGTTAGGTGGAGAACAATTTGTGGTTTGAGGCCTCTTCAGAGTAGAGTTGGCGTTGATGATGTAAGGATTACACGTCAACCCGAGCTAATGTTTATTTTTCAAGGTTTCCTACACATGGCTAGGGTTTGATATCTTAGAATATTCATTGGGCCTTGTAGCATGAGTGAAAACTAGGGTTTGACAATGAAAAACATTCCCAAGAAGGAAACAATATCATAAATTTATAGAGAGTGGTTCATAAAAGGTTCAAAACAATATATCAAGTGCAAATCCATATAAATGTTCTGGTAGACTTGCAGGTCTTGCACTAGGTCATTTTCTATCTATAGTTCCATAGATGAATCATTTACAAGTTCAGATCTCCTAGTTCTAGCAATATGCACACCCATAGCTTCTCATATCCATCTATAATAAGCTAAGTTCATTCATCCTCTTTTATTTTTGAGCTCATAGCCTATCAGTATACACTAGTTGCAGTAATAATTAATGTGTTGTTATGATATTGTATAATTTATGTTGGAATTAAATTGACAAGAATAAACTCATATAGATCCCCTTACATTCTTTTACTGTATTTAACTTACTAATGTAATATTTTAAATAAGTGTGTAAAACACTACCCTCGACCCTCTTTGGATGAAGCAATACAAATGGTTAATGGGCCGAAGATGACCTCCTTCATTGATGGTTTTTTAGTATAATCAAATGCTAGTAGACCACTAGGATGAGATAAAATCCACATTCACCACTAAGTGGGGACCTTTATCTATAAACATGTTCCTTTGGGATGATTAATGTATCTTCCACTTTAACAATCCATTGATACATCCTTTTAGGGTTTGGTTGGTAAATTTATAATTATATAGATAGATGACCTTGCTATCTTTTCAAAAGATATGTTTGAGCATGTTTTGTATTTATGGTGGATTTTTGAAAGATGCGGGAAATATGGTATCTCCTTAAACCATAAGAAATGTATCTATGGTGTCAAGGAAGGTAGGTTTCTTGGTCATGTATTTACAAAAGAAATTATTTTAGTTGATCCTATATTTCCAAAATTCCTCTTCCCAACAACAAAAATGAATTAAAATATTTCTTTGGTGAGACTAATTTTGTACAAAAATATATATTTTACATTTGTTGAAATAGCTCGACCATTAAACACTATGTTGATAAAAGATGTGAGTATCGAGTACATGAGGGAGGCTAAACATTCTTTCTAGGTTATCAAGGATGTTATTTACCAAACATTAGCGCTAACCAAGATAGACTTTGTTGAGGATTTATACCTATATTTGTTTACCTTAGATCACACAATCAGAAAAATACTTACTTAGAAGGTCAATAATGAGAAACATTTCATCTCTTTCATGACCAAAATTTTAAATGAATCTGAGATAAGATACCTCCTATTGGGAAAAACAAATTTATGCCTTAGTTAAGAAAATAAATAAGTATAAACATTACATTCTCAGTGTAGTAATTTTTTCACTAATGTTTTAGAACCTATAGTAAAAATATGTTGGGTTAGAATGAGCTAGGGAAAGGAGAGGTGAATTGATGACAAAAATTTATGATTTTTATCTACCAATTTGGATAGAAAAGATAGTCATAACATAGGGTCTCACCCATTTTATGATAGTAGAAAAACAACCAGGATGCAGGTAGATCATATACACCTAGTAAGATATGAATGGTATGACCATATTATGCATTTCCTATTATATGGGAACTATCCACCTAAGCTAAATTGAGAACAAATGAGATCTCTCAAGCTCAAAATTTCTCATTACGCATTGTGAAAATGATTTTTGCATGACCGTAATTATGAGGGCATCTATCTCCATTGTGTGGATAAATATGAGGATCAAGAAATAATGAGTAATTTTCATGAAAATATTTGGAACAAACATTCCTTTGGGAATATGAATACATATAGGATTCTATGCACTAGTTACTATTAACCAACAATGTTTAAAGATCCCCACCATCACATTAGGACTTGTCACTAGTGCCAACTCTTTGCGAAAAGATAAATTCATGCTCTTATGCAATTATAGTTATTGAGGGGCACCCCTTTTCTTAGTGGGGATTGGATTTTGGGGGTTTTCAACCTAAATTATTTAGAAGGCCATAAGTGGTTACTCATAGTAATAGATTACTACACCACATGGGTTGAGGTTCTAAACACCAAACATGGTAGGGCCAAGGATGTCATCAATTTTCTAAAAGAAATGTTTTTCACTAGATTTGGGATTCTATTTTCTCTAGATTTGGGATTCTATTTTCTCTACTATGTGACAATAGGTCAACTTTTAAATCTATTAATTTCATGGAATGGGTGTATGAAAATAGGGGTGTCATTAAGTTCTCTTCAAATTACTACCCACAAGGAAATGAAATGGATGAATCTAGTAGCAAGAACTTGATCAATGTCATCAAGAAGCCTCCTGAGAAGAGGCCTAGAGACTGACTTTCAATTTTAAAATGCATGTTGTGGTAAACTAGAGCTAGGGATAAATAAGCTCTTAAGACCTCCACTTTTTGTTCGTTTATGGCCAATAACCTATGTTCCTAATCACACTTATGATCCCCACTAATCAATTTATGTAGGAGTATATGGGAAGAAATGATCATGTATGATCTAGATTGTTGGATATTTTACAAATGGAAGATGTTCGGGATAGACCCTCCCAAATTTTAGTAGACATCAAGTTATTTTCAAGAGGTGGTTTGAAATTTTGGCTAAAGTGTAGGATTTCATGATCTAAGACTTGGTGTTAGTATGGGACAAGTCCCATGATAATAAGGGACATCACTCAAAGCTAGCCCCTATATGGATTAGACCTTATCAAATTGTATATATTATTAGGAGAAACACATTCAAGATCAAGGACCTACAAGGTAACTATGTGTCACTCCTAGTAAATGGGTAGTACTTGAAGCACCGCTTCATGGCTGGCCCATTCTTATGCTTCCATGATTGACCTACTTATAGGAAAGACTAGGTTGGAGTAGTTTTGGTTTTAATTTTGTTATTTTTTTATTTTTTGTTTTAAGTTGTTTCCTTTTGTTAGGGTAGTGTTGTTTTGTTCTTGATTGTTGGGTTTATGTTATAAGGTTCCTTATTTGGTAATAACGAGGGATTCTATTGGGGCCCTCTCCCATGTAACACATGATACATAAATAAAATAATCCACAGTATAATGTGGCTAGTTTGATAGAAAGTGGACGTATAAAGAAGAAGGAGACATTATTATAGTTAGATGGTAGAAGAGATAAGAGTTCAACCACCCTTTTTATATATACCTAGAGAAAAAGAACTGCAATCTTAACATAAAGAGAATAGCACAATAATGCTCATTTCAACTCCAAAGATTTCCATACTTTTCTTTCTTCTTATAATCCTTCTCCTATTAAAGATCTTAGGTTTTTCATAATTGTACCCTCACCTATAGGGTAAAATTGGGTTTTGTTAGGGACTCCACCATTTTTTCTCTCCTTCGATAAAAATCCTCATAATTTTCTTTGAATTTTGATCATATATGATGATACTAGAAAATTTGTAAGACATATCCAACCTAGAATTTAGGATATATAAATATGATGCCTTTAAATAATGGCATCTATAGTTTTCATACCATTCCAAGTTTTTAGCCATCCTTCGGAATCCAAAACACCATGATGCATATGTAGCCTACCTTTCTACCATCGGGTCCCAACTAGAGAACTCACAAACTCAAAACTCCATTTGAGAGGTGCACACCACTTAGTGTTTTTACATAGTTGTATCACCGCAACTGAGATTCCACGTGCCACAATCATGAGGATAGGAGGTTCTTTATAAAATTTGTGGTGCTTAAAACAAGGATTTGAGTGACTAGTCACACATTTATACTAGGATGAGATGGCAAGATAAAATGCCCATATGTAATGTCCCTTCTAGGGAATTGAATGGGGAAAAAATGTATCTCCACAATCATAATGGATCATATATGAAATCGCACCTTTAAACACACAAACATCAATATGAAAATGACTAAAAATATACTTTAACCCTATTCAAACAATCACCGATCAAACCTCTAGGGAAACAAATTGTATATGGACTTCATATCAACATATAAACATACAAAAATAGCTGAAAATGCTTCTAGATAATTAATTCAACCATGAAAATATTTATTTATTCAAATTATATCAAAATAATAGAGAAAATGAGTGATTATACCCAATTGTAATTAATTTTATGAAATCATGAATACAACCAAAACCAAGGGCTGGAAATAGCTCATACCACTCCAAAAATCACCATAAAATATGAAGAAAAAGAGTATCAAATCAAAATGTCTAAAAGTGCCCTAGATGATATCAAACCTTTCACCCAAGCACGTCACCTAGGGTTAGAAAGGTAGAGATAAACATGAAATCCTCCTTGAAGCTCACTTGTGACTTTCGAGTGAAGCCATCAATGCACACAAGAGGGTTTCCGATCCCAAGTGTGATCCTATTAAAGGGTTTTTTCCTCAATTGGTGACTAAGCAAGGGTTTTCATCCTTTAATGGAAAAAGGAGAAGCTACATTAGCTCCAAATCCAAGTAAATGTCAAAATGATGATTGATAATGATATCCTCCTTCTCCATTCGAACCTCCTTAAGTACCCCTCTTTGGCACCAAGGAAGAATTAGAAGATCAACTTTCATGGATGGCCTCTTAATGAAGGGGAAGTGTACTTTTTAATCTTCACTTGGTCCTCCAAGAAGACCAACCTCGTGTGGAGAAGATAGAAGTTCCTTTTTGCTTTTTTATTCACCTATTACCTAGTCGAATATGTAATGTCCCCAAATGGACATATTTTGCCCTCAATGGATTTTAGGAAAATCCCACAACCAAATGCAAGCTCACAAAATTAAAATCAGATTTTTACTATGCAGATCTGAATTTATAATGAGAAGTGCGACTAGGGTTAAGTGGAAAACCCACACAAATCAGCCCTTATATTTAAATCTTTCCACTCAAATATGGTACCACTAATTTATAAAGCCCAAATATGTATAAAAATGCAGATTTCTGATGTAAACAAGGTTGCAATAAATTATTTAAAAACCCTATCTTCAACATAACTTCAAAAATTCATATCTTTTGCTAGAGAAGTCCAAGTGAACTGAAATTTTGGATCTTGGACCACAAAAATATGAAGAATAATATTTCGAAATTAGTTTCTATACAACAAACTCAAAACCCTAATTTTTCCCTTAAAAGTAGGTCACCCAACACATTTAGGGCATCAAATCAGCTCCAAAAATTATGAAATTAATTTATTTCGATTCCCAAAATTCAATAGAATAAGCAACGATAAATTTCAGAGCTGGAATGTCTCAAACTACACTGCAAACCATCCAAAAGATGGGTTGCTCCAATTGGTACAAGAAACATACAACTGCTGCAATTTTATTCTTCAACACTGGTGGAAATAGTAGAAATCTTTGCAAGCTCTATGGAAAATCTTGTGTAGAAATTCCTCCTAAGCTCTAAGAGGGTTTTCGTACTCTAGAGGAAAATACTAAGGGTTTTCGAACTTAGATATTTTCAAAAAGGTCAAAGGCTAGAAACACAATTTAGAAAATAAAAGATGATCATAGAATATCTCTCAAGCAAGTCTACTTCTCCTTTTAAGGAAAGAAGAGACCCAAAGTGACCTTCCTTACAACCAATCAGCTTCTTTCCCTCCATTTCTCTTCTCTAGGCTTAGTTGCATTTTTCTAGAGGGAACACCCATGACTCATGAGCTTTTTACATTTTATTCTATTTTTTAATCCCCCTTGGGCAAGTTGCACTTTTCCTTTAGAAAATACAATTTGCTAAGTGCTTTATCATGTATTTACTTTTTCTATACTTTATTTTATTATTAAGTTTATTAAATTATTATAAGTGCTTTTTATAATGTTTATTTTATTTTTTTAGCACTTTATAATAAAATAATATAACTTAAGTCACCCTTATGTTTTTCCTTTGGTCGTCGGGTAGACAAAATAGGCCAAAGGTCTTCGATTGGGAAGGGGATATTACAGTCCTCCCTTCCCAAAATTGCTTTCTCTCAAGCAATTCAAAATTTATTTTGTCCAAGCGCCATGCACAAGAGACAAACCATATTGATGTGATCTCGCAAGCTTGACACATGTACTTGTCAAGTGGCCTAAAAGCCGCCACCATATATTGTCCACAAGATGCTCATATATATAGACCAGAACAATGGTTCAACAAACTCCATAATGTAAACTTTGTCATGCATCTCATGATGAAAATAAATAGGTAGTAATAAATAATCACATTAGTATGCTCTTTATACCTTGGAATATCACCAACATCCTCGTTAATCTTGGTCTTCAAAATGTCTTGACTTTCATACCCCAAAATCTGAGTATTTGTGTTTACAATGGGCTAAAATTCTTCATAAATAAGTTGTTGTGATAAATAAGATAGCATACTTTATTCCACACCATATTTAATTCGTGCAATCACCCTCCTTGGAAAGGTATTTCCATGATCCCGATTTCCCTCTCTTAAGGAATATCATTCATCATACCCTCTGTTGCCCACTAAGGAAAGACATATTTTCCTTGAACTCTTGTAGTTGTTGTCTTTCTTGAGTGGCTATCAACCTAGAACTCTAGCTCTGCTATTCCATTCCTCACACCTTTTAAGAGTTTCCATTACATCATCCTTGCTTGCATATATAAATTTCTTTTCATGTTTATTTTCAATTTCTCTAGCAAGCAAAGTTTCACTAACACTAATGGGAATCATACCTTTCTCTCTAGGCTCTTCTTCTTCTTCTTCCCTTGGTTGCAGATCTGATTTGTTCTCCTTCATGGGTATAGACTCCATGGTTTCATCCTGCACATCAAATCTCTCTAGAAATTTTTGTGAGAAACCTGCAAGTGAATCAACCGATTCAACCCCTTGGGTCTTCAACAATTGACGCCACCATGTATGTGCTTCTCCAGCCATGTACATAGAGATGAGCTCAAGAGCATCCTCTTGACACAAAGGATTACCACACAAAAATGTTTTAAATTCCTGCAACCAACACCTAGCAGAGATCTCCTCCATCCCATCAAAGAAAGGGACTTGGTACCAGTTTATCATTGCCTTCAACTGCATTCAAGTCTGATTTTTTAAATTTATTTCCTTCCTCATGGGATGGGAGGATTTCATACTAGGATACCACTTTAATGTCCCAAAATGGACATATTTTTCCCTTAATGGACTTTAGGAAAATCCCACAACCAAATGCAAGCTCACAAAATTGAAATCAGATTTTTACTATGCAGATCTAAATTTATAATGAGAAGTGTGACTAGGGTTAAGTGGAAAACCCACACAAATCAACCCTTATATTTAAATATTTCCACTCAAATTTGGTACCACTAATTTATAAAGCCCAAATATGTATAAAAATGCAGATTTCTGATGTAAACAAGGCTGCAATAAATTATTTAAAAACCCTATCTGCAACATAACTTCAAAAATTCATATCTTTTGCTAGAGAAGTCCAAGTGAGTTAAAATTTTGGATCTTGGGCCACAAAAATATGAAGAATAATATTCCAAAATTAGTTTCCACACAACAAACTTGAAACCCTAATTTTCCCCTAAAAAGTAGGTTTCCCAACACATTTAGGGCATCAAATCAACTCCAAAAATTATGAAATTAATTTATTTCGATTCCCAAAATTTAGTACAATAAGAAATAATAAATTTCATACCTAGAATGTCTCAACTACACTGCAAACCATCCAAAAGATGAGTCGCTCAAACTGGTACAAAGAACATACAACTACTACAATTTTATTCTTCAACATTGCTGGAAATAGTAGAAATCTTTGCAAGCTCTATGGAAAATCTTGTGTAGAAATTCCTCCTAAGCTCTAAGAGGGTTTTCGTCCTCTAGAGGAAAATACTAAGGGTTTTCGTCCTTAGATATTTTGGCAAAATCTCAAAGGCTTGAAACACAATTTAGAAAATAAAAGATGATCATAGAATATATCTCAAGCAAGTCTACTTCTCCTTTTAAGGAAAGAAGAGACCCAAAGTGACCTTCCTTACAACCAATCAACTTCTTTCCCTCAATTTCTCTTCTCTATGTTTAGTCTCATTTTTCTAGAGGGAACACCTAATGAGGCCATAAATTGACCATAAATTACCATTATTTTGTCCTTCCAAAGTTACCTTTAAAAGTGGATTTAAATGTAATATTGGAACTTATAGTTGTTTGAGATGAAATATAGGATATATATCTTGTTCATTCTTTAGAAGTCTTTTGTTATCTATTTTGTTGACTAATCCTATTGATTATTTGGGAAAGATGTAAACTCTTGTGTATGCAGGCCATAAAGAAGAGATAATACTAGTTTTGGGAAAAGTGGAATTGATCATGAATAATATATCTAAACTCAAATATGATTTCATATTCATATTCCTCTCGAAAAATTATGCAAGTTCAAAAAATAATCATCTCAATCCGAGATCATATGCAAAAGTTATAGTTTTTAGTTAGCTTTGGAATAATTGGAGTTAGCTACGGAATGACAGTTTTAGTTCTAGAACTTGCATCAAATGAGGAATTGTGAATAATCGGAGAATCCAATGGAAAATATGAGAGAGGTTTTTTCATAGAAATGTGTTAAACAAAACCTCCTTCATATTTTCTACAGATCTTACCACTAAAGAGAAATCTAACTTTTATTGAGTTGCAGTCCAAGGAAAAAGTGTATCAGATGAACACCAAACGTTTCACAATTAGAAATAGAAAATTCAAATGTAAAATCTGAGAGATTTTTTTGGTCATAGTAATTTTTGAACAAAAACCTCCTTCCATTTTTCTACAACAATCATCATTTATGAGAAACACGTATTTGTGTACCATTGGAATCACGAAGTCAACTATGGATATTCATTGAGACTATTTTAAAGAAGTTATTTTCATAGTTATTGCTTTGAATGAATCCGCCCAAGAATAGGTAGTTAGTTCTTAGTGTGTGGACTAAGTAAACTAGGAGAATCAAATCATTATGATTCTTGTTACCAAAAAGCAAGGAGAAGATTTGGGAGCAAATCTTCCTAAAATAGCTAGATAAGACTTTGACTCCAATAATAACTCTCTCTCCATATTTTATGGAGATTGAGATCTTAGTTGTTAGGATTGACATAAAGAGAAGATCATATTGTATTCCCAAAATAAGGAGTTGGTTGGATGCATGAATTATAAATGCAACCTTCCACACTCTTATATGTAATATTTTTACCAATCAATGAAAATCCGTTCTTTCTCTCCAATATTCTGAGTAAAATTATTCTACAGGTTTTGAATTAAAGTTTGCAAGTATGAATTAAGTCCTCTTCCAAGGAATGAGCTGGCCACTCATTCCAAGGAAGATGGATCAATGTTTTATGTTTATTTCTTTATTCTGTAATTTTCTTTTTTGTTGTGAATTTCTGATTTTATGTCATGTAATCTTTCTTCTCGTATAATTTCTTTTGTGAACCTGCAAGTGTCTTATTTATTTTTCATTTGTTTTCAATTCAGCAATTTCATTTCTGCAAGTATGATTTCTTTTATGCAAGTGTGATTTTAATTTCTACAAGTGTGTTTTTCAATTTCCGCAAGTGTGCTTTTCAATTTATGCAAGTTTGGATTGTGTTTGAAGGAGTTGTTTTCCAAAGATCTCTTTCTCCTATTGCATACAACCATCGGACACCAGCCTTGGATTGACATTATTAATGAAGAGGATTGATGACCCTCATCGACAACCATGACTCATGAGTTTTTACATTTTATTTTATTTTTAATCCCCTTGGGCAAGTCGCACTTTTCCTTTAGAAAATAGAATTTGCTAAGTGCTTTATCATGTATATAATTTTTCTATACTTTATTTTATTATTAAGTTTATTAAATTGTTATAAGTGCTTTTGATTTAAATAAATAAATTTTAGCACTTTATAATAAAATAATATAACTTAAGTCACCCTTATGTTTTTCCTTTGGTCGTCAAGTAAACAAAATAGGCCAAAGGTCTTTGATTGGGAAGGGGATATTACATAATCACTCCAAGCCATAATAATAATTAAATAAATAAGGAAAATAAAATTACTTGTAATTATGGCAATGTTCACCTCCTTGTTTTCCTTCCTCAAGCCCACGGAAGGTAGAACGGACCCAAGACCTTAGCCTAGAAAAGAGGACATTACACCATAAGACAAAGTTTTCATATACTTTCATTTCATTCCCTTTTCCAAATTGGACTTCTAAGTTTAGCAATTGTCTTTCTTCTTTTGGTTTTTTTGGAGTATATTGTAGGTTACGTGTTTTGCCATGTGGGTTTGTGCACACTTAATTTCTTTGGATTGGGCTATGAATATGTTTGATTCTAGGCCTATGCCAAAATAATTATTACGAGGCTGAATTTCTCCGTCAAATTCGTATCATGCCATGATTATCCTCTTTTGTGGTCAAGTGTTGCCATCTCGTAAAAAAACCTAAATTTTCTTCGGTAGAACTTGGAATTTATATCAATGTTTTATTTTAAGTTTTTATATTATGATCGTTTATTTGACTATTTGTTTTGAAATCATATCTTAAATTTAAGATTAATCTAGCATGAAAGAATTCATGACAAATTATTTTAAAATAGGTAAAACTACATGGGCCAATTTAATTCCATGAAGGAAAGGCCTATTAAAGCATAACCTTTCACACACATCCCCTAAACTAGCTATATTAGGCCCCATTTGAACATAAAAAAGAGATAAAATTAAAGGCAAAAGGAACTAAAGCATTTAAAATTTAAATCAAAATAAATCACATTCTTTGCCAAAACAATTATTCTAGTAATCTCCATCAAGGCTATGGAATTGTTAGGTTGTGGAGCCTATTTTTCATGTGTGAAAGTGTTGAAGACTGTACACTAAGAGTACTGTACAATTTTTTTAGGCGTAAATTTTTTTGGCCTCGAAAAATGCACCCGACATATCGGGAAACGTGCTTTTCTCATATGGGCGAGTTTTTTGACCCATAGGTTTATGGGACGGGTTTTGCCCATGGTTTTGATACCCACGGTTTTGTAAAACTGCTTAAGCAGTTGTCTATTTATATGGTCTTATGCATATGATAGATGTACAAGCAAATATATTGCAGATGTGTTTTGAATTCGGCTGTGAATTCTGTAGAGTTTGTTGAGCATAGCTCCAAACGGATCTGGGTATTGTATTGAGAGAGCGGTGGCTTGTAATAAAATCTGAGCAAGTGATTCTTGGTGGACGTAGCCCAAATTGGGTGAACCACGTTAAATACTGTCTCTTTGTGTTGTGTTATTTTATTACGTAATTTTATTTGAGATATGTAATAATTTCGCATATTAGTTTCTCACTCTATGATTGCGATTACGTGAGGGATTATTTTGCATATTTTATCCCTTTTTCCTAACAGAATCTCAACTAGAAACAAAGCAATGCCATGAGCATAGTCTAAAATATGTTTTTAGCGAGGTTGTAGATGTCTGGTTGGTAGTAGAGAAATTTCCTATCCATCCCTTGTAACTCTTACAAAAAAATAATCTAGCATAACTCCTCTCAAAAATTTGCCTAAATTGTTGATCCATGGTGAGATAATGAAGTTCCAAGTCATAATTAATAAAAACACTTCACACAAGAGTATTTATTCATTTTCTATGCTTAGTATATCATTTAATGGGGATAATGCTAACAATCAAATTCTAGTTAATGTTACAAAATACCTTAACACTTGTGTTGGTATACTTTTAAATTAGACCAAAAATTCTAGGCTTTGAACATATTAGCAATGTTTTTCCAGCAAAATTCAATATTTATTGTTACACAACACATCCCCATTTCTCTTGGGAATGAGAGCCCACTATTTCTAGAATGTTCTTTTATTTTAGGGCTAGAATGTTGTTATTTTATATGGCAATACTTTTTCCTTGAGGTTGGAAGTTGTTGATTTTAATCTATATGTTTGAAGTCTTTTATGTGTAATTTTTGGTGCAAAAATTTGCTATGAAGCTTTCACCCCTTTATTAAGCATTGACTATAAAACTTGTGTTTATTATTTAGCTTCTCTATAAAACTTGTCTTTAAGGCATTAAGCATTGGCTATAAAACTTGAGTTTATTATTTAGCTTCTCTAATCATTCAAATATATTTGAGGTCCCCTGGCTCGTGAGGCTGCTCTCCTCCAATGCATTGACGTGGTTCCTTGCAAGTTCTCTCGAAAGTCAGGCGCATTACACATGATAGACCTCTCAATATTGATGACTTAAAGGAAGCTGTTATGCAGATGGCTTCTGATAAAGCCCTTGGTGTTGATGGGTTCCTTGTGAGTTCTACCAGTCGCTATGGATGACTGTTGGTCCGGATCTGCATCAAGTCTATCTTGAAGCGATGTCCTCCAACACCCTGGGCGATCTGATCAACCAAGGCAACATCAAATTCATTCCCAAGACAGAGGATCCCGAGCTTATCACCAGTTGGCGGCCAATAACTCTGCTCAATGTCTCTTACAAAATTATTGCCAAAGCTCTTGCTATTAGGCTCACTAATCTCCTGCCCTTGATCATCAAAAGCGAGCAAACCGGCTTTATCAAGAATAGATACATTTTGGACAACATTATTGCAGTTTGGGAGGGCATGGAATATGCTTGCCAGACTTCTCAACCAACGTTGTTTGTTAAAATTGATTTTGAAAAATCCTATGATAGAGTTGAGTGGCCTTTCATTTTGGCCATGCTGCAGGCTATTGGTTTTGGACCCAGATTCATTCGCTCTGTCAATATGCTCTTCCAAAATGCAGGTGCTTGTATCACTATCAATGGTCAGCAGTCTGAGAGATTTTCTCTTCATTGTTCTATCCGGCAAGGTTGCCCCCTTGCTCCTTCTCTTTATGTCATTCTTCTGAAGGTCTGAGTTACTTACTTGCTAATGCTGCCAATGCTGGTCTTGTTAAAGGTATTCAACTACCCTCCTCTCCCAAGCAGTTGATTAATGGGCACTTTGTTGATGATTCTTTTCTCACTTTGGCTGAAACGGAGGCCTCTGTCACTAATGTCATGAAATGCCTTGATATTTTCTGTCTTGCCTCTGGTTCTGCTATACAATGGAAGAAAACCCAATGTTACAGATAGGCGATGGGTCCCAAACCTCCTTGGCTAGAGGGATTCCAATGGCTTTGGATTGAACCTGGTGTTCAATTCAAATTTTTAGGCATCCCCTTTGCCTTTATGGCATCCCCTGCTTGATCTGTGGAACTATGTGATTCAACGAGTTGAGCAAAAAATCTCTTTTTGGGTTACCAAGCATCTGTCTCTTGCTGGAAAATTCCAAGTCTGCTCCAAGGTTCTGTTGCCACTCATGTCTATTACTCCTCATGTTGGGCACCTTCTAAAGTCGCGTATCACAGGCTGGAGAAACTTCTACGTGATTTTATGTGGGCCAACTCTGAAGGGAACCATGGTTTTCATAGAGTTGCTTGGGACATATGTTGTATGCCCAAGGACATTGGTGGTCTTGGCCTAATCAACATTCATATGCAAGGGTTTGCTCTCACTGCCAAATGGATTATTCGCAGCCTTGAAGGTGAGGAATCTTGGAAAATTCTTCTCAGAAACTGTATATCTCAAGGGTCTCCGCTTAATCGAAGGGCATGGCAGGGTTTGAATTACTACTCCTTACTTCTATGCCCTACTACTGTTAAAATAGGTGGCTCTTTTGTGGCAAAAAGCATATGGAAAGCTTGGGAGCTTCTCAAACCCCATCTGCTCTGGTAGGGTGGTGGTTTCGAGCGGGCTCTCTCTTAATTCTCTTAATTTGTGGTGGAATCCGGTGCTTCAATTTCATGACAAACCACTTGCTCTTTCCTTGCAGCTCAAGGGTTTGCGTCTCTTCAAAAAAGGATTCAATTTACTTGGGACCTTTTTTGTCCCTAACTGGGGATTGGCTTCCATGGGACAGCCTAAAAGCTAAATTTGTTCTACATGACAATGACAAACAAGCCATTTCTATCATTCAAGATCTCATACCTGGTGATTGTTTGCATAAAATTGGTGTTACTACGCATCGCCTGTGGTGGTTTGATTGGCACTGGCCCTCCACCACCCCCTTCAGAAATTATAAACCTCGGTTGGGTTACAAGCTTCTCACCCAGAAGCATCTTCCTCTCCAAAAGTTAAATGCTCGATGGACCTGCATTCCACCCGTTTTGGGTGGAAGCAACGCTTCAAAGTCATTTGGGCCATTCCTATAGAGCCCAAAGTTGCTCATTTTCTTTAGAGCATTCTTCATCAAGGGCTTCTTGTGGGCAAGCGCCTTGTTCTACTGGGAGCTCCCCCTTGCGCTGCCCGTTCTGCAACCATCTTGAGACTCTTCTTCATCTCTTTTGGTTACGCCTCATGCGCAGTCTGCCTGGCGCTGGATTCATACCCTTTTTCAACCTTTTTGCCCACCTTCTTCACGTGGAAAATGGTTCTTCTGGGATCCGGCTTTTATTCCTGCAAAATTTTACAACATTTGGCATTGTTTCAGAGCGGCTATTTTATATCACATCTGGAAATCTAGAAATGCTACTATTTTTAATAAAGAGATAGTGGATAGATTTTTTGCTATTTCTAACAAGCTTGTTGTCATCTTCAATGTTTTGCTTCAGATCCAGGTTCAGGAGGAGAAAGTCCACATTGAAGTTGAACACTTGCAAACGCTGTTGGACCATTGGGGGAGTGCCCCTTGTGCGGTTAGCCGCGTCACGTCTGATTCCCCTTGCCGCTGCTCCCGCTCGGAAGGCCGCCACTCATCCCATGGCGGGCGAACTTCAACCGGGTGCAGCGCGTGGGCGGTGTAGCGCCTCCCCTCGCCATCGGCTCTCTTCGTCTCCATCTTGGACTCCAACTACTCCTGGGGTGTTTGGTCGGCTAGGTTACGCGGTGGTGGCTCCATGAGGCGGGGCCACGATCGGTCAAAGTTTATGCGGCTTTCTCTTGTTATCTCGCCTTCCCAGCGGGGAAACGAGGAGGAACAATAGCAAACTGATGGCTGGGAGCAACCTGATGAAGCCCTGATACTACTCTTGGTGGTTGGGGTGACCGTCCAAAAAGCCCACCGCCTCCGCCACCTTCCTCCATGTTTGCTTTCTACTTAGCTCCATGTTTGGAGTTTCTCTGGTTCTCAACTTTTCTGTTTTAAGCTTTTTTGATTGAAAATGTGTCTTTTGACATGACACTTTGCTACTCGTAGCCTTTATGGCTACTTTGATACTACATACGGGGTGTGATCTTTTCCACCCGTTTTTGTATGATTAGCACTATACTTCATATTTTTTAATACATGGATATGCTTTTCAATCAAATATATATATATGAGGTCTTTTATACTTCACATATTACTTTTAATATCTTCGTGGAAATTGGATGATATTTCGTACTTGGCAGGATTTCATTGCTAACGTGGACTCAAATTAAATCCTGCAACATTGTTCGAGACACAGTCAGAGTTGTTCCAAGTCACCTAACCAATGGATGGCGGACACCTGTCAATGGTCAACTTACACTGTAATTTGAAATTCACGGGACCGTCATTTGCTGCCACGCAAGCAGTTACCTTATTGAAACTTTGAAGGGCCATAATTTTTGACAAAGAGTTCAGAATTTGGCGGACTTGGTCTCGCTGGAAATTGCGTGGAGTAACGAGAAATTTACAGCCAAATGAATAGTACCCTATTTTAGCAGATTCCAAACTTAAAATTGATCAAGCAAAACCATTTTTTCACCCTAGAGTTGCCTCAGTAATGACATTGGTCAAGGGAATCTTTATGATGAGTGGCGGTGTTCAATGACGAGGCAAGTTTTTATTCTTATAACCCGAGCATTTGATGATTTTTTTGTTGGGATCCAATCATCGAGGGTGAAACGAGCGGGATCCTTCTAAGGGATAATGGAGATTTTCTATATATACACAACTCTGCATAATGTAAAATGGGAAAAATATTCTGGCATAATAATACAAGTGAAGCTTTGGATTTCCAAGGAATTCTTGGAACTTCTCAAATTTGTTTGTGGATTGTCGTCTTATTTCTCACTTGGATGGTCGCTAATTAAGTTGATGTTTTAAAAGTTGCACGTCTTTCATCACATAAATTTCAGTTGCTTGGTATTCTTTCTTTCTTTATTAATTCCGGATTAGATGAGCCATAAGATCGTTAGCATCTTGAGAAACAAGTGTTAGCAGCACATATTTATGTTATTCGTGTTCCTTTTAAGTCTTGATTGAAAATTCAAAAAAATCAAATTAGTTGATTTTTTGTTAATTGAATTTATGAACTTTCATATATAGAGTTTGATGATACCCTTTCTTTTTATGTTTCTTTCAATTGTTGTCTCTTGTAATCTAGTATTTATTGTTCGTAGTTTAGGTTTTTTATTTTGATTTGTGAGAGGGAGTGTGAAGTTAAACATTAATAATGTTGAGTTTCTGGTGGTTTTAATATTGACATTCAACTTGTTGAATTTTCTCATCCAAGTTTTTTGATTTTTTCGACAAGTTGAATATTGATTACAACCTTTCTCGATATATTTTGTATCTCATTTATTTCAACCCATGATTTCTACTAACAGATAGGTAAGGTGGTATTCAAGAATGAATGAGAGCTTCGTATAACTGGTTTGTTTCTTGTCCATACAATCACGTCCCCACTTTTATAGGCGATTCAAGAAGATAAAAATAGGCTATAGGCTAGGTACATGCTTTCTAATTTTAATTGTTATCGAGAAAGACCGCAATCGATATTATACTTGTCGAAATTTCTCCTCCAATCCCTTGATTCTTTTCTCGACAAGTTGAACATCGATTCTGAGTCTTTCTCAATATATTTCGTATCTTTTTTATTTTGACCCATGATTTCCACTAACAAACAGGCAAGGCGGTATTCAAGAATAAATGAGAGCTTCATATAATTGGTTTGTTTCCCATCCATACAATCATATCCCCACTTTTATAGGCGATTTAAGAAGATAAAAATAGGCTAAAGGTTAGGTACATGCTTTCTAATTTTAGGTGTTACCTACCATTAAGTTAAATTTAGATATAATCAAGATTTATATTGAAAGATTTTGACTATTATTAAATTTAGCACGAGGACTAATCAAATTGAGTTATAAATTATTACTTTTAATATTATTGATATAAAACTAAATTCTTTAGAAGGCCATAAGTGTTTACTCACGGTAATTAATTCTTTGCACCACGTGGGTTGAAGTTTTGAACACCAAACACAGTAGGGCCAAGGATGTCACCAATTTCCTAAAAGAAAACATTTTCACTATATTTGGGATTCCATTTTCTCTACGATGTGGCAATAGGCCAATTTTTCAATCTACTCATTTTGTGGAATATGCCTAAAGACTAACATTCAATCTTAAAATGGATGTTGTGGTAAAATTAGATTAGGGACAGATAAGATCTTAAGACCTCCCCTTTTTGTTGGTTTATGGCCAATAACTGATCCGTAAATTATAGTAGGCTCCCTACTATTGAATAGTTTAAAAATCAGATCTTAAATTATAACTACAAAATGCCCGGAAATAACCCCACAAATCACCAATCACAATAGCATGCAAGAAAGATCAACACCATGCAAAATGATTAATAACAAAGTTCAACAATGTGCCTACGTCTCTGGATCCACTAATGACCATTCCATTAAAAATATATTGCAAGTACAATTGAAAAACTTATAATACCATAATGGAATCAAAAGACCTGTAGAAATTATAGCATCGGACTGCGAAGACTCGGACTATGCCCCTGCTGCAATGTCCTCTACCTTCCTATAGTACTTGCACGGTCAATTTCCCGTATTTCTTTGTCAAAATAAATATTAAATTGCTCCCAATAATAGAAAATTAACACCAAAATTGGAAATAGGTTCGGAGAATTATTTAAAAATTATGAACACTTCTCTAGTTTACTTTGAGGCACGAAAAATGTCGTATGATTGCCCGAAAATGAAAAAAGGTGAAAACAACTCCTTTAAGGAACTTGGCTCTGTCCTTGAACAATCAAGTGAAATTCCTCCTTGAGCTCTTCAAAGTCTCCTCCGCAAGTTCATCCCGACCACTTCAACAAGGGTCAACATAGTCAAAATCACATAGGTTGAATCCATACGATAACCATATTGGGAGAGAGAAGGGAGTACAAGTCACCATCTACTGAGCCTAATGTGTTTGCTAAACACAATATTCATGAAACCCATTGATCAAGTACCATACATACCAAATGAACAAAAGTGGGTTTTCAACCCATGTAAGACTCCACTTCCTATCTCTTACTTGGCTCGAGTGATTGGTCAACAGGTACACATTTCCTCACTCCAAACATACACCTTTTACCGATTTCCCTTACGGTCGGTTAGTGTAGGGTCCACAACATAACACATAACTACATCACTAACACAATGGTGATTCACACAAATTAACCATAGTGTCTTATGCATGGTATATATACATGGTATAACACAATCATTACTTTCACGGGTTACGATACATCACATTACCACATTCTGCACCCAAAGTGTGATCACTGTACAATAGGGATCATACGCTCACCATATGCCCTAAATCACGACATGAACCATCACATATTACATGAATTATATGTATGAGGAACACAATGTCTAACATTACAACATATAGTCAATTGCAATTACAACATGGTGGCACACACGATTCATCACAACATGGTGAAGACATCACGATACAATCTAATTCACTTTACACCAATTTTTGTTAATTCAATACATTAATACACATTCATATCACATAATGCCAAAATGCTCCAACACTCCGCAATCCACAATAACATTTTTTTACACACAACAAGGGATACATCACACGTGAACTCTTCATAGAATCCACAAAAGAAGAGAGAATACTCTCATCACAAGCACATCAACATGATAACAAATATGCACTAAGTGACATACACAACATGTGCATTCACAATATCACAATTACGACATAGTTCACATCACGCTTATATCACATTACTCTTCCAGTCTACCACCACCATCATGCAAAAACCATCACAACTCCAATGTCCCTAGAGGTTCGAGAGCATGAACCTCCACTCTGATACCAAATGTAACACCCACATTTTACACACACAAAATAACACTAAAATTACAAGAATATTTTTTTGACTTACATTGATCACTACACAATGCCACAAGGGCACCAAGTAAAGAAAATCCAACAACGCATACGATACTTACGTAAGTCATCAAATCACATAGACAAATGAAAACACCATATAGATGTCGATGCCACACTTTCCCCAATGAATAAATGCTAGAATAACCCAACCACAAGAAAAGGGACTCAAGGATTGGAAAACCCACAACACATCATTACCATGATTACATCTTTGTTACGATTAACATTCCAATAACATTATTATGTAAGTATAATTTTCTCCTTTTTTCACCTACAGATTCATAAGTTCATTCCACATTCAACTTACAGTTCGACCATTTAAGTTTTCTCTTTATCCCTTATGACAATCTTCATAACTTACATTATTATTTTCACATTTAAAATTTCCTACAAAGTTCCTAATTCTCTCATTCTTATGACAAAGGTTTGTTTCTTAAAATATGTTTAGTTGATGTTTAATTTTTTATCCTCATAATGCAAGGGGACCAACCATAAGTTGTCGAGGGAGAAATAATATGATTCAAAGGAGGTGAAGGTTCAAGTTTCCCTTTCTATAAACTTCCTTCCATTAGAAGCACATTTGTTCTCAAACTATGGTGGTTTTAGTACCAATTTTAGTTTGATTCAGTTAAGCATTTACAAGACATAATTTTATTTTATTTTTAGTGGACTATATTGGCTCAAATGCCTAGTCCCACCAAGAACAATTTGTATTCGTTATTAACAAAATTTCAATGCCTAAATCATCCATAAGGACTTCAAGTGAATTTTTGTTCTAAACCATTATCACATATAATCTTGTTTCTCATTTCATTTACATTGTTTCTTAGGTCTCTTTTTTTCTATCGCTTTATAACATAAAGAGTTACGAAGTATATGATCTTGAAGAAGTATTATAACTACACATTATAACCCCAATGTTAACCTCATAATCAACTGAGGTTTATTTTAATTCCAATAACACCTAAGGATTTATGCCTCAACTATATATGAGTTTAAGGTGAGAGGACATATTTATGCTAAACAACCTTCATGAAAGACCAATGTGTTATGTTGTTAGTAACCAACGTAACACATCCAGCTGAGAGTAACTAAAGAGTTTATTAACAAGATTTTAAGTCATCGAACAACTATTTCACTCTCTCCATTTGTTTCGTTTGGGGTCCCACAAGGAATTCATTCAATGACAAGTTAAAATTATAGATCTAACTTTGTAATAATTGTTATTCCACTAGGATACTAAGGGATTAATAGCTCTACTTACTCCATAAATGGTAAGGTTACACCACATAGTCATTGTTTCAACAAGGACTCTTAAGATGACTTCCAAGGTGGTCTTCACCACTCAACACGATGTCGGACCTAAAGAGAAGATATTCTCCTTACCCCACACACGGTTACCAAACCTAGAAGGAAACAACATACTTCGGATAAATTTGACCATGTCGTTCCTAAAATATGGGTTCATGACAATGTCACTAAACATACCGAATATGATGCTAAACTCAAACTAGGGGTCTTATTTACCTAAACTAGGAGGTGACATCGAGAACAAGGTTTAAATTCATTCTATGGTTTCAATTTCTTCTACGCTAAGAAGGATCACACATGCAGACAAGTTATGCATGAATCTTATACTAGGGTTGGTTATTGTGGTTAGATTCCTTTATTACATTTTCAAGGTAAGAAACAAAACACCAATTATTTAATCATCTATTGCACACTAGAAACACACTACAAGATATTAAATTCAAATTCATTTAACATAAATATATCAATCCTTTTTACCATACATAACTATGAATCAAAATTACACCTATAATTAAATGCACATTTCCCAAGGTATCCCTAAAACTAACATCTCATACATATTACCAAATTTCAAATATAATTTTTCTATAACATGGCCTACATTATACATATATACATTCTACAATGACCTATATAAATTACAATAATAAACAATAAATTACACCATGCCTTTTCACCATCTTTCTTGCATCCTACAAAATCATGTGAGCATGAAATCAATGATAAATCGTTGGCATGGCATCCACCTAATCTAAAATAATTAATGTATTTAGTTTTTCATTTACATAATAACATAAATAATTTGCATTCGAAAGGAGAAGGTTAGAGACACATATATATTTAATTTCATTTCACTTCATTTCTTAACTAAGGAGAGAGAAAGAAATAGGGAAGAGAGAGAAACACTATTTTTTCAAAAGTTCAATTTCACACAAGTCACATGATAGAGTTTTAAATAGTTATTTACAAGTGTCAACAAGTTTCCACAGTATTTTGGCAACTCGACAAGGATCCTAAACTTCCTTTTTACATTTTCCTACTAGTTACAAAAATGTTCAATTAGGCTCAAAGGTGAAGAAACCACTTTCAAATATTATCTTCTAATGAGAAAATTCCAGATAAGTTTCTATGTGCCCTCCTATATACCAAGAATTCACAAGAACTAAAAATTCAAAACTAGTAAATGGTTTATGATTGGCGGCGGTTTTCGAGGCCATCGGTCGTAATTGGCCTAGTTGTAAATGATCAAAAGTTAGTTCGAGGGCTTAGAAAACCATGTCCAAAACTAATGTTTAATGGAAGAACGAGCAACTGATAAATTAATTACAAGTTCCCTTATATATGGAGAATTCACTGAGTCGATGGGACTTGAGAACTGGCAAATTGGTTTCAAACGGTGACATCTTTTCTAGAGCCACCGGTCGTAGTTGAGTCAGTTTTGACCTAGTCAAATAGTGACCAGAGGCCTATGAAATCCCTTTTCCAAACTAACCAGAATGTGTTTTTCCTAAACCAAAGGTTCCAGGTAATTGTCTAGTAAAAATACTAGAGGTTTGCGAAGGCGTATAAACATTTCGTTGTTCAGGGTTTCAAATGGCGAGATGAAATGAAACCAACTTTTGAATTTTAACAACTTCCTAAAAGTGCAAAATGAGGTAACATGGATCCTAGAGGAGCGATGAAAAGAGCACGAATGGTAAAATGAGGTTGAACTAATGCTTGACGTGACTCTCTACATAAAAAGAAACACATACGACACTTGACATCTCTTTTACGGGGCTCGGAGTGTTGTTTGCAAGTCTCTCAAAATTACATTTTCTAACTTTGCAAGGTAGATGGAAAGGGTTGTTTTAGTTGGCGACTCTTCTAGTTCTTTCCAATACCAATGGAAACGAACACCTAAGTTTGACACCCAAGGTCTAATAGCATAGAAAGTTGTGGTTACAACCATGGATGGCGATCAAATTACAAGTTGGTAAAGTAAAACATAAGGAGAAGTTTTTTTTCTTTCACTATTTAAGTATTTTGTTACAATTTTTTCCAAATTATGTCCAAGGAGGGGTTTAATTTTATGCTTAGCTACCAAGAGTTATTTGGGTTACCTAAGTGCCATATTTCATTTTATTGTTTTTACAAAACAAGTTTATATAAAAATAATCGAATGGGAGATATTCCAAAGTTTTAGATTTATTTCATTCCAAATGAAAACTAAAGAACAATAATTATGAAGGATATGGAGAGATGAACCATGCCTGGGAGATATATGCATCCGTAGTGTAAGAGGTGCTCTAGGTGGGTTCACCACAAACTACGAAGCTCCATTCGTCTCTATCTCTTAGCATTCTACTAAATAGTTCGCGTGCATTCGGAAACTCCCCTTTTCTCTAAATTTCTGTCAAATTAATCACCACAAACTTTTCACATGACTCACAAGGTTAGCAAATTCCACAAATCCCACGACCAGTGGATATCTTAGATAAAATTTGTTGGGATTACAACAAAACTCAAAATATACTCATCAATGTGGATGTATACACATTCATGGGAATCCAAAATTGTTCCTTACATTCAATTGCACCTTTGTGAAAATGCTTCTCAATGAGATGGAATGTCACAGATATCTCTCTTCCAATGATCTGCATTAGAAAAATCTCCCATAAGTAAACAAAAATCAAGCTTTTTATGCAAGTGTTCTCCCTTTATTTCTTCTCTACAATTTCTATTAGTAGCTTCTTCATCGTCACTAATTACTATAGTTTCTACAAATATCTTTGAGTGTGAATCATTTGTTCTTGGCAAATCGTTCCATTTTATCTATCCGTTATACATTGATGGATGTCCAAACCCTATTACAGATATCCCATTTTGATACAGGCTGGGAGGATGATGACAAAGGCCATGGAAGGTGGAGTTACACATGTCAGTAGTATTTTCTTGAAAGTTTCTAAGCCTTTTCAACAAACACATTTTGTGCATTTCCAGCATCCATTGCAGAAATGAGGTGATATTTCTCTCTGGGACACTTATAAATCAAAAAATAGTTCACATATGTATATACAACCAAGTTTTGCATCCATGACTACCAAAATCAATTTGCTGAACCACACATCTAACAAAATTCCTCTATCTTTATGCTTAAATGGAAAAATAAAAACATGTTTGAGCTCATGTTTCTTTCTGTATTTAGGTATTAGTACCTTGATCTAAAGTTGCCATTCTATGCAAGATACAATGAGGACGCTAGAAAATTTGTGGCATTTGGCTTTACACCGACCAAAATAATTTCTTGTAAATTCCCGTAATGAAATTTTTTTTTTTACAATCCATTGTGTGTGTATCTTGCACTGACCGTTGCATCCACTACACCAATGTTTTTTTCCCGTTAAGACTCTTCATTCAAACATTTTTCAAGCTGTATATGCTTCCACATTTTGCATACATGTGTAATAGAGCCATCACAACTACAACATCTACATCGATAACATTCCACTTTCCATTATGTTTTGATGAACGCTCATGCATGTTGTACACTTCCCACTGCCCACAACTCCATTTCCGCCATGTCACACCATCCACACACACACCATGCCTTCCCACGTACTCACGTCAATCCTTTCCTTTTATTTAACTTATTCAAGTTATTTATTTATATTATTTTATTTACTTATGTTTTAAGTCGGCACTACATTACCCTCCCCTTATAAGAGCATCATCCTCGATGCAACACAATGCCAAAAGTTAGAAGGGGTACTCAAAGTAAGGAGGAATAATCAGCAACTAATTTTTTATAGCAAAAAAAACTAATTGTAAAACAATTTGGAAATAAGGTTTGATAGTTTCTTAATGTTCTGAGAAGATTGGTAGTTTTCATCTTACATTATTACCTAATTACTCTTTTCGCTTAATAGTATTTATTAATCTCAAGCTTTTAATGTTTCATTAGTTTAAGATTACAGTTTATTTATTTTTTTGGGTGCCCAACAACAACTGACATCACGATATCATACAAGGCCAAACCCAACACTAATGGTTCACAAGACATGATGACATTGACTTTCAAAACTTTATCACATCACAACAACTCAATCAAACCATGGAAGAACATATATATCCCTCATAACACAATACTTATCATCATCTGCAACCAACACAATAGAACTCATAACATAAGCAGACTATAACAACATGAAATTCCCAAGAGTGCACCTACAAAGGTTTCACACAACTCAAAACCATAACTGTAGCTATATAGGGTCAAGATGGAAACAACATCACAAAACATAAACCAGACTCACAAGAGTACACATAATTCATAACACCAACTCCATACACCTCCCAAAACATCACAAAAACTCCATATACCTCCCAAAGCATCACAAAACAACTCCATATACCTCCCAAAAATCATTACATAACAACTCCATATACCTCCCAAAGCATCACAAGACAACTCCATATACCTCTCAAAGCATCATCACACACACACACACACACACACACACACACACACACACACACACACACACACACACATACCTCCCAAAGCATCACACACACACAAATCTCTTATGCCTCCCTCAAGTCTCTGCCTCCCTGGCTCCCTCCAAGTCTCTTATGCCTCCTCATCAAGTCTCTTATGCCTCCCTCAGAATAAAATAAAGATAAATTTTCCATTTCACTCCCAAAAGAGGTCGGTCACCCTATGGCCCTAGGCACATAGGGTCCAGATATCTCTAACCTAAGTGACATAATAACTCATGGTTCGAACAACCCGCTAGTTATATGTAACTCCTTGGGGTATACCCCATACAATGAAGCGGGTCCATAGGTCCCACCACTCCATGGTGAATCCCATGACCCTATTTCAACATATTACGACATTAGAACCAACATAACAATCCATTTCAAATGCCAAGTGGTAAAAATTTTAAGCCTTGGGTCAAGCCTTGGGCTAGGCTATAAATTTTTAAACTTAAAAAAAATTTAAATCTAAGAAAACAAATGGCCAAATAGCCATAGTTAGTGCAAAAATTCGAATGTTAGTGCAACAACCAAATAAATGCCCAAAATATAAGAACATGTCAATCAAGAAAATTGTTGGTTTTAATAAGAAAAGGAAAGTGTTCAATTTACGAATAAAATACGTGTAGAGAGAAATAACACATCACAATAACTATGTGGCCTTATACGGCCACCAAAGGGGTACTCAATGAGTTGTTGGCACTTGGAACATCGAGCCTCAGCTCATAAAATAACATATCAAATAATAAAACTATCATCATCTCTATCTAAATCATCCCGCCACCACTTCGACAAGGCTCAACATAGTCAAAATCACATAGGTTGAATCCATATGATAACCATATTGGGAGAGAGAAGGAGTACAAGTCACCATCTATTGAGCCTAAGGTGTCCGCAAAACACAATATGCATGAAACCCGTTGAGCAAGTGCCATACATACCAAATAAACAAAAGTGGGTTTTTAGCCTATGTAAGACTCCACTTCCTATCTCGTACTTGGCTCGAGTGATTGGTCAATGGTACACATTTCCTCACTCCAAACATACACCTTTTTACAATTTCCTTAGGTCGGTTAGTGTAGGGTCCACAACATAACACATAACTACATCACTAACACAATGGTGATTCCCACAAATTAACCATAGCGTCTTACACATGGTATATATATAGGGTATAACCCAATCATTACTTTCATGGGTTACGATACATTATATTACCACATTCTGCACCCAAAGTGCGATCACTATACAATAGGGATCATACGCTCACCATATGCCCCTAAATCACGACATGAACCATCACATATTACATGAATTATACGTATGAGAACACAATGTCACAATGTCATAACAATTACAACATATGGTCAATTGCAATTCATCACACATGGTGGCACATCACGATTCATCACAATAATTTTTTTTAATTGAATACATTAATACACATTCATATCACATAATGCCAAAATGCTCCAACACTCTGCAATCCACAATACATTTTTTTCACACTCACAAGGCAATACATCACACGTGAACTCTTCATAGAATCCAAAAAAGAGAGAGAATAATCTCATCAAAAGAACATCAACATGATAACAAATACACACTAAGTGACATACACAACATGTGTGTTCACAATATCATAATTACGACATAGTTCACATCACGCTTATATCACATTACTCTTCCAATCTCTACCACCATCATGCAAAAACATCACAACTCCAATATGTCCCAGAGGTTCGAGAGCATGAACCTTCGCTCTGATACCAAATGTAACGCCCACATTTTACACACAAAAACAACAATAAAATTACCAGAATATTTTTTTGACTTACATTGCTCACTACACAATGCCACAAGGGCTCCAAGTAAAGAAAATCCAACAATGCATACGATACTTACGTAAGTCATCAACTCACATAGACACATGACAACACCATATACATGTCGATGCCACACTTTCCCCAATGAATGAATTCTAATAATAATCCAACCACAAGAAAAGGGACTCAAGGATTGGCAAACCCACAACACATCATTACCATGATTACATCTTCATTACGATTAACATTCCAATAACATTATTATGTAAGTATAATTTTCTCCTTTTTTCACCTACAGATTTATAATTTCATTCCACATTCAACTTACAATTCGACCATTTAAGTTTTCTCTTTATCCCTTATGACAATCTTCATAACTTACATTATTATTTTCATATTTAAAATTTCCTACAAAGTTCCTAATTCTCTTGTTCTTATGATAAAGGTTTGTTTCTTAAAATATGTTTAGTTGACGTTTAATTTTATCCTCATAATGCAAGGGGACCAACCATAAGTTTTCGAGGGAGAAATAATACGATTCAAAGGAGGTGAAGGTTCAAGTTTCCCTTTTCTATAAAATTCCTTCCATTAGAAGCACATTTGTTCTCGAACTATGGTTGTTTTAGTTCACCAATTTTAGTTTGATTCAATTAAGCATTTACAAGACATAATTTTATTTTATTTTATTTTTAGTGGACTCTATATTGGCTCAAATGCCTAGTCCCACCAAGAACAATTTGTATCCATTATTAACAAAAATTCAATGCCTAAATCATCCATAAGGACTTCAAGTGAATTTTTGTTCCTAAACCATTATCACATATACTCTTGTTTCTCATTTCATTTACATTGTTTCTTAGGTCTCTTTTTTTTGTCACTTTATAACATAAAGAGTTACGAAAGTACTTGTTTACCATTTTGAAGAAGTATATGATTGGAAGTATTATAACTACACACGAACCCCAAGTTAACCTCCTAATCAATTGAGGTTTAGTTTAATTCCAATAACACCTAAGGATCTACGCCTCAACTATATATGAGTTTAAGGTGAGAGGACATATTTATGCTAAACAACCTTCATGAAAGACCAAGGTGTTATGTTGTTAGTAACCAAGGTAACACATCTAGCTGAGAGGAACTAAAGAGTTTATTAACAAGAGTTTAAGTCATAGAACAACTATTTCACTCTCTCCATTTGTGTCGTTTGGGGTCCCACAAGGAATTCATTCGATGACAAGTAAAAATTCTAGATCTAACTTTGTAATACTTGTTAGTCCACTAGGATACTAAGGAGTAATAGCTCTACTTACTCCATAAATGGTAAGGTTACACCACATAGTCATTGTTTCAAACAAGGAATCTTAAGGTGACTTCCAAGGCGGTCTTCACCACTCAACACGATATTGAACTGAAGAGAAGATATTCTCCTTACCCCACACATGGTTACCAAACCTAGAAGGAAACAACATACTCCGGATAAATTTGGACCATGTTGTTCCTAAAATATGGGTTCATGACAATGTCACTAAACATACCGACTATGATGCTAAACTCAAACTAGGGGTCTTATTTACCTAAACTAGGAGGTTCCATTGAGAACAAGGTTTAATTTCATAATATGGTTTCGATTTCTTCTACGCTAAGAAGGATCACACATAAAGACAAGTTATGCATGAATCTTATACTAGGGTTGGCTGCATTGTGGTTAGATTCCTTTATTACATTTTCAAGGTAAAAAACAAAACACCAATTATTTAATCATCTATTGCACACTAGAAACACACTATAGGATATTAAATTCAAATTCATTTAACATAAATATATCAATCCTTTTTACCATACTTAACTATGAATCAAAATTACACCTATAATTAAATGCACATTTCCTAAGGTATCCCTAAAACTAACATCTCATACATATTACCAAATTTCAAATATAATCTTTTCTATAACATGGCAATACATTATGCATATATACACTCTACAATGACCTGTATAAATTACAATAATAAACAATAAATTACACCAATCCTTTTCGCCATCTTTCTTGTATCCTATAAAATCATGTGAGCATGAAATCAACGATAAATTGCTTGCATGGCATCCACCTAGATCTAGCATAATTAACATTTTTAGTTTCTCATTTACATAATAACATTAATAATTTGCATTCGAAAGGAGAAGGTTAGAGACACATATTTATTTGATTTCATTCACTTCATTTCTTAACTAAGGAGAGAGAAAGAAATAGGGAAGAGAGAGAAACACTATTTTGTCAAAAGTTGAATTTCACATAAGTCACATGGTGGAGTTTCAAACAGTTATTTACAAGTGTCAACAAGTTTCCACAATATTTTAGCAACTCGACAAGGATCCTTAAACTTTCCTTTTACGTTTTCATACTAGTTGCAAAATTGTTCAATTTAGGCTCAAAGGCTAAGAAACCACTCTCAAATTTTATCTTCCAAAGGAGAAAAAAATACCAATGGTAAGTTTATACGTGTCCTCCTATACACCAAGAATTCACAGGCAGCAGTGCGATATAATCTGGAACTAGTAAATGGTTTATGATTAGTGGCCGCTTTTCCAGGCCATCGGTCGTAATTGGCCTAGTTGCAAATGATCAAAAGTTAGCTTGAGGGCTCAAAAAACCATGTCCAAAACTAATGTTCAATGGAAGAACGTGCAACGAGAAATTTCCTACAAGTTCCCCTATATATGGAGAATTCACCAGAGTCGATGGGACTGAGAACAAAATGGTTTCAAACGGTGACAGCTTTTTTAGGAGCCAACAATTGTAGTTAGTCGGTTTCCATAGAAGAGTGCTCTGCAGACTCAGCCTCTCTATCTCTTAGCATTGACACAGGTCAAACATCAACCAAAGGCCTATGAAACCCCTTTTCAAAACTAATCAGGAATGTGTTTTTCCAAAACTTAATGTTTCAGGTAATTTTCTAGTAAAAATACTAGAGGTTTGCGAAGGCGGATAAACATTTCATTGTTCAGGGTTCAAACGGCAAGCCGATACGAAACCCAACTTTTGAATTTTAACAACTTCCTAAAAGTGCAACATGAGGTAACATGGATCCTAGAGGAGCGACAAAAAGAACGCAAATGGTAAAACAAGGTCGAACTAATGCTTGACGTGACTCTCTACATAACAAGGAACACATACGATGCTTGACATCTCTTTTACGGGGCTTGGAGTGTTGTTTTGCAAGTCTCTCAAAATTGCATTTTATAACTTTGTAAGGTAGACAGAAAGGGTTGTTTTAGTTGGTGAATATTCTAGTTCTTTCCAATACCGATGGACACAAACACCTAAGTTTGACACCCAGGGTCTAACAGCATAGAAAGTTGTGGTTGCAGCCATGGATGACGATCAAACTACAAGTTGGTAAAGTAAAACATAAGGAGAAGTTTTTTCTTTCACGCTAGTATTTTGGTTGTGAAGTTTTTCCAAATTATGTTCGAAGGAGGGGTTTAATTTTATGCTTAGCTATCAAGAGTTATTTGGGTTACCTAAGTGCCATATTTTGTTTTATTGTTTTTACAAAACAAGTTTATATAAAAAATAATCGAATGGGAGATATTCCAAAGTTTTAGATTTATTTCGTTGCAAATGAAAAGTAAAGAACAAGAATTATGAAGGATATGGAGAGATGAACCATGCCTGGGAGATATATGCATCCATAGTGTAAGAGGTGCTCTAGGCGGGTTCACCAACGCATTACACGAAGCTCCAACTCTCTATCTCTTAGCATTCTGCTAAATAGTTCGCATGCATTCGGAAACTCCCCCATTTCTCTGAATTTCCCTCAACACCACAAAATTTTCACAGCTCACAAGGTTAGCAAATTCAATCTGTATTCTTGTTTTCATTTCAGTGAACTTGTTTAGTCATGAGGACTTCACTTTTTGGTGATGGAGTAGCCATTGTGTGGTGTCTCTTGCAAATCCCACGACCAGTGGAGATCTTAGATAAAATCTGTTGGGATTACAACAAAACTCAAAATATACTCATCAATGTGGATGTATACACATTCATGGGGATCCAAAAATTGTTCCTTACATTCAATTGCACCTTTGTGAAAATGCTTCTCAGCAGATGGAATGTCACTGATGATCTCTCTTTGCAATGATCTGCATTATAAAAATCTCCCACAGTACCAAGCTTTTGCAAGTGTTCTCCCCTTATTTCTTCTCTACAATTTCTATCAGTAGCTTCTTCATCGTCACTAATTACTATAGTTTCTACACAAATTTTTGAGTGTGAATCATTTGTTCTTGGCAGATCGTTCCATTTTATCTATCCATTATACATTGATGGATGTCCAAACCCTGTTACAGAGATCCCATTTTGATACAGGTTGGGAGGATGCTGACACAGGCCATGGAAGGTGGAGTTACACCTGTCAGTAGTATTTTCTTGAAAGTTTCTAAGCCTTTTCAACAAACACATTTTGTGCATTTCCAGCATCCATTGCAGTCCATGAGGTGACATTTCTCTCTGGGCACTCTGTCAAATAGTTCACATATGTATATGCAGCCACGTTTTGCATCCATGACTACCAAAATCAATTTGCAACCACACATCTAACCAAATTCCTCTATCTTTTATGCTTAAATGGACGAATAAAATCATGTTTCAGAGCTCACGTTTCTTTCGGCATTTAGGTATGAGTACCTTGATCCAAAGCTCCCATTCTATGCAGACACAAGGAGGATGCTTTGGAAAATTTATTGCATTTGTCTTTACACCCACCAAAGAATTCACTTGTAAATTCCCAACACTTTTTTCAACAATCCATTGTGTGTGTATCCTGCAACCGTTGCAGTCCACACAAAATGCTTTTTCTTTTCTTTTTAAGACTGCAACTTTAGATCAAACATTTTTCAAGCCATCATTTGTCTATGCTTCCATTTTGCATACATGTCTAATAGAGCCATCACAACTACAACATCGACAATTAAATATGCACAGTCCACTTTCCACTATGTTTTGATGAATGCCCATGTCTGCATGTATGCAGTTCCCACTCGCCACACTCCACCGCCATGTCCCAAGACCACTGACACACGCCACCCCTTCCCACCTACTCACGTAAATCATTTCCTTTTATTTACTTTTTTATTTATTTATATTATTTATTATTCTTATGTTTTAAGTCAGCAATACAAAATGGGTAGTACTTGAAGCACTACTTCATGGATGACCCATTCTTACGCTTCCATGATTGACTTACTTCAAGAAAGTGTAAGTTAGAGTAGTTTTGGTTTTTTATTTTGTTATTTTGTTTTATTTCTAGTTTTAAGTTGTTTCCTTTTGTTAGGGTAGTGTTTTTTTGTTCTTGATTGTTATATTTATGTTTTAAGATTCTTTATTTAGTAATAATAAGGGATTTTATCGGGGTTCTCTCCCATGTAACACATACTACATAAATAATATAATCCACGGTCTAACATGACTAGTTCAATATAAAGTGGACATACAAAGAAGAAGGAGACATTATTATTGTCGGATGCTTTAGAAGACATAAGATGATCCAAAATCATAAGCAAATTGCAAAACATTCACCAAAATTTGCTTTAAACGATGATTTTGTGGATTAATTTTGACATTACGAATTTTCCTTATTTTTTAATAATTTTTAAAAATCTACAAGCTCTATGTAAATCATAGGAAAAAAACTAAAAACAAAGAAAATTGAGCCACACAATTGATAACAGAGTTCATTGTTAAAGCCTACATCTCTAGGTCCATAAATATGCGACCAATCTATTAAAATAAGCCTTAATACACTTACAAATGAATTATAAGGAAAAATTAGATCTTCTCCAATTGCCACAATATTCCTCCAGCAAAATTAAGCCTAGTCTCTTTTGGAATTTTCCTCCAATTTTTCTCCTAAGTATACATTGTCCTACACTTTGACTAACCTTGAAATAGAAATTATCCATTTTTATAACATTCTAACATCGTGGGTGCAATGGTGGATTGTTTATCTTTATACCACCCAATCTTGAGTTGAAGCTTGACTAAGCACATATAATTTTCTATATGGGGAATTAATCCCACACGCGTTGCTTGGGGGATGAGGTTGGTTATTTAAAATGTTGGCGGTGGCTTGGTTTTATTGGCTATGATAGCCGTTTTTGTTAGTTGTGTTGTTTGGTTGTTGCTTTGTGTGATAAGTTAGGTCACAAAGGTTGGTTAGAGAGCTATGTTTGGCGAGAGGAGTTGTTGGGAGTGGATGAATTAGATAGTTTGCGAGTGAGTTGGGAGGTGAGGTGGTAGGGTTGCATGGTAGAGCGATCTCGGCGGTGTGGTGGGTTAACGTAGTAAGTTGGGTGGTGGCTTAGCCGCGATAAGTTGGGTGGGGTAGCTCAACTCGGTCTGTTGAGCTAGGTTAGCTCGACTCGTTGAGTGGGGTGTCCACTAAGACAACATACAATGTAATTTCATACATTTCAATACACTATGAAATATGTCCCACATACGTCTTGTTAACACAATTATGAGAAAATATATACAGAAACTCAATCATGGTGATATGAAGATCGGAGGCAAAAATACCCCTCCGCAAAAAGAGTGTGTTGATCCTTGATGAGGGCCCCACCAAAAAAAAAAAGGAACCACCCGTCCAGTAAATTAGTGTCAAAGACCGGTGTTGCAAACCCAATTTTACTTCAATACCACACGTGCCACTTGTCGCAATGTCATTGGTTCAATTGGCAAATGTGCATGCATCCAAGTCATCTCAAACCTACGCACAGTCCATTGTTTTTGCTAGTTGGATACAAATTTCAGCTTTCTTCAATACCACATGTGCCACTTGTCATAATGTCATTGGTCCACTTGGAGAATGTACATGTATCCAAGTCATCTAAAGCTGAGTGCGAGCCATTGTTTTGCCTACTGCCCAAAAAATTTCAGCGGGCTATATCTTTTGCATACGGGCTCGGTTTTCGATGTTCAAGATATCGACAAAATCTCTTGATCTACTTTATGTAGTACACCTGATTGTGACATATTTCAAAAAGATCATAGACCAACGTTTCTCAATGGGGATCCTCCGGATCATAAGAACTCAACCACCCTATTTTACACATACCTAGAGAAAAAGAAATAGGATCTTAGCATAAAGAGAATATAACAATAATTATCATTTCACCTCCAAGCCTTTGTATACTTTTCTTTCTTCTTATGCTCCTTATCTTATTGAATCTCTTGGGTTTTTTATAATTAGACCCTCATTTATAGCGTAAACTTTGGTTTTGTCATGGATTCCACCAGTTTTTCTCTCCTTCGATAAAAATACTCCTCGTCATTTTCTATGGAGTTTTGGTCATATATGATGACACTATAAAGTTCATAAGACATGTATAGGCCTAACATTTGGGATATGATAATATGAGGCCTTTAAATAATGGCTCTAAAGTTTCCATCAGATTCCTAGTTTTTAGCCACCATCCTTCAACATCAAGACATTACGATCTATATGTAGCCTACTTTTCTACAGTTGGTCCCAAGTAGAGAAATGGTAAGCTCATACTTCATTTGAGAGGTGCACACCACTTAGTATATTTTATATAGTTGTATCATCCCAACTGAGATTCCATGTGCCACAATGTTGAGGATATGTGGTCCTTTATAACATTCATGGTGCTTAAAACAAGGATTTGAGTGGCTAGTCACACATTTATACTAGGATGAGATGGCAAGATAAAATGCCCATATGTAATATACCTTGTAGGGAAGCGAATGGGGAAAATGGTTTCTCCACAACCCTAATGGATCATATTTTAAATCGCTCCTTCAAACACATAAAAATCAATCTAAATATGATTGAAAATATAATTTAACCCTACTCGAACAATCAATGATTAGTCCTATAGGGAAACAAATTGTATAGGGACTTCATATCATCAACATATAACCATATAAATAGTGCTGAAAATTATTTGAAATAATTATTTCAACCACGCCAATAGTTATCAATCAAAATCGTATTAAAATAATAGAGAAATGAGTGATTACACCCATTGTAATTAATTTTACGACATTAGCGGTCTGACAACCAAAACCAAGGGCTGGAAATAACTCATAACCCACTCCAAAAATCACCAAATGTATTTTCTAACCTTATAAAGTACGAATAACAATAATATAAGCTCAAAATGTCCAAAAGTGCCTAGATGATATCAAACCTTTCACCCAAGCAGATCACCTAGGGTTAGAAAGGAAGAGATGAACATGAAATTCTCCTTGAAGCTCACTTGTGACTTCTAGCTAAAGCCATCAATGCACACAAGAGGGTTTCCATTCCCAAGTGTGGTCCTATTGAAGGGTTTTGTCCTCAATTGGTGACCAAGGATGGGTTTTCATCCTTTAATGGCAAAAAGAGAAGTTACACTAGCTCCAAATCCAAGTAAATGTCAAAATGATGAATGATAATTATATCTTTCTTCTCAATTTGAACCTCCTTAAGTACCCCTCTTTGGCGCTAAAGATGAATTAGAAGATCAAATCTCATGGCTAACCTCTTAATGAAGGGAAAGTGTACTTTTTAATCTTAACTTGATCCTCCAAGAAGGCTGACCTCATGTGGAGAAGATAGAAGTTCCTTTTTCTTTGTCATTCACTTGTCACCTAGTCAAATCACTCCAAGCCATAATTAATAATTAAATAAATAAGGGAAATAGAACCGATTGCGATTATGGAAAATTTCACCTCCCTTGCTTTCCTTCCTTAAATCCCATGGAAGGTGGAATGGGCCCAATGCCTTCATAGTGACTAGCCTAGAAAAGGGGACATTACGTCATAACCCAAAATTTTCATATACTTTTATTTCATTCCCTTTTCCAAATTGGACTTCAAAGTTTAGCAATTGTCTTTCTTCTTTTGGATTTTTAGAGTATTGTAGGTTACATGTTTTATCTTGTGGGTTTGTACACTTAGTTTCTTTGGATTGGGCTATGGATATTTTTGTTTCTAGGCCTATTGCAAAAATATTGGAAGGTCCAATTTCTCCTTCGAATTCGTATCATGTCATGATTATCCTCTTTTGTGGTCAAGTGTTGTCATATGTAAAAACCTGTATTTTCTTTGGTAGAACCCGGAATTCATATCAATGTTTTATTTTAAGTTTTTATATTTTTATCATTTATTTTGAAATCATCTCTTAATTTTAAGAACAATCTAGTATGAAAGAATTGAAAAATTATTTAAAAATAGGTAAAACTACATGGGTCAATTTAATTCCATGAAGAAAAAGCCTATTAAAGTAGAACCTATAAAACACATCCCCTAAACTAGGTATATTAGTTCCCAACTCGAACATAATAAAGAGATAAAGTTAAAGGCAAAATGAGCCAAAACATTTAAAATTAAAATCAAAATAAATCACTTTCTTTTCCAAAACAATGATTTTAGTAATCTCCATCGGGGCTATAGAATCTCGACTAAAAACAAAGTAAGGTCATGAGAAGAGCCAAAGATATTTTTATTGAGGCTATAAATGCCTAGTTGGTAGTAGATAAATTCACTATCCATCCTCATGCGGCTCTTATGCAAACCAATAATCGAGCATAATTCCTCTTGAAAATCTACTTAGGTTGTTGATCCATAGTAAGATAATGAAGTTCCAAGTCATAATTAATGAAAACACTTCACACAAGGGTATTTATTCATTTTCTATACTTACTATGTCATCTAATGAGGATAATATTTACTGATCAAAGTCTAGTTAATGTTACAAAATACCTTAACAAAGGTGTGTTGGAATAATTTCAAACTGACAAGAAATTCTAGGCTCTGAACACATCAAAGAATGTTTTCCCCACAAAATTTAGCATTTGTTATTACACAACATGCCCCCATTTCTCTTGAAAACGAGAACCCACTCTTTCTAATTCATCATATCATGTTATTTTTTTTTTTTGGGTTAGAATGTTGTTGTTTTGTAAGGCAATACTTTTTCCTTGAGGTTGCGAGTTGTTGTTTTTAATCTGCATGTTGAAGTCTTTTACGTGTAATTTTTAGTGCAAAACTTTGCTATGAAGCTTTCACCCCCTTATTGGGTCTAAGGCATTGAGCATTGGCTATAAAACTTGTGTTTATTATTTAGTCTCTCTATTCTTTCAAATATATTTTGGGTCTTAGTCTTTATGTTTCACATGTTTCTTGTAAGCTAAATCTAACTTAGTGAAATTTGGATATATTTCATACTTAGCATGATTTCATTTCTCACGTGGACTCAAATTAAATCTTGCAACCTAGTTCAAGACAGACGATGGATATTCTCTCCATAGAATGCACCGGGCCCATAAACACACATGCATACATCTCGAATCCCATCGATGCCACATGGTAGGCGCGCAATACTTAATTTGTTTGTAAATTTCATGTTGTTGAAAAACAAACCGTGTTTTTCAACATTGTGTAAAAAATTAGGTAGTCTCTTGTGGATTCAAACTAAAGACTGTCATATAACAACACACATTTCCACTAATTCAACTATAGCTAGATCCATGCAACTATGCGATTTCAAACCAATGTACATTAAAAAATAATTTGCACATGATTTGGCATGTTGCCACGGGACCCACCCATGCATGCACATGTATGTGTTTATGAAGTCTTTTATGGGGGCTGATACATTCTATCGGAGAATAGCCAACATCGTTCGAGACATAGTCAACGATGTTCCAAGTCACCTAGCCAATGGATGGCGAACACATTTCATTAGTAAACTTGCACTATAATTTGAAATTCACGAGACTTCCATTTGTTGGGATCCAATCATTGAGGGTGGAACGAATGGGGATACTTTGCTTAGGGATAATTGAGATTTTCTATATATATACAACTCTACATATTGTAAAAGGGAAAAAAATCGTGGCCCAATACAAGTGAAGCTTTGTATTTCCAAGGAATTCGTGGAGTTTCTCATATTTGTTTGTGGATTTTTGCCCTATTTCTCACTTGGATGATCACTAATTAAATTGATGTTTAAAAAGTTGTACCTCTTTCACCACATAAATTATTAAATATGAGTTAGTTGTAGTTGCTTTGTATGTAGTTGTGTTATTCTTTCATTGATAATTTTTGAATAGATGAGTGTTACCTATCCATAAAATCATTAACATCTTGAGAAACAAGTGTTACGAACATATATTTATGTTATTCTCGTTCCTTTTAAGTCTTATACTTTTCTAACTAACTAGAATTGAAAATTCTAATTAATAGTTTTTGTTAATTGAATTTATGAACTTTCATATATGCATCTTGATTATGCCCTTTCTTTTCTATGTTTCTTTGTATTATTATCTCTTGTATTCTCACATTCATTGTTCATAACCATTCTAGTTTATGTTTTTATTTTGATTTGTGAAGGAGTGAGAAGTAAAAAATTATTAATGTCAAGCTACCGGTGGTTTCAATATTCGCATGCCTACTAGTCCACCATTTGGCAATAATAAGACCACATACATGTAACTCCTACCTGGATCACTTTCCAATGATCCTAAAATGAGAGGATTTACCCATTATAATTATGTGCATAAAACACACATCAACGGTTTCTAAAAAAAAAAACAATATTGGTATTGGTCTATCCATCAAAGTTGATGATTGTAGTGATTCATCCAATGTCTATCATTGCAGAGCTAAAGGTTCCTTCAAATTGACTAAGTAACCTTATTAGTTATGTGTGGTAGTTGGATTGGATTCCCATTAGGATCAAGAAGTGGGGGTGGGGGATTTTATTTTGGCACCCCACTTAATATGTTGTGGTCAATTAGTCATTTGAGTCACATTGGCTTACATTTGAAGGAATTGGTTATTAATAGTGGTTTATTGTTTGTTAAGTTTGTCTATTAATTGAATTGGATCCACAAAAGAGAGTATTTTACTAAGTATTATTTGGTTGAGGAGGTGCAATGTTAAGGGTAGAATTCTTCACATGGTTAAAGATGATAGATTAGAATGTGATGTAAAAGAGGAAAGAACATGCTTTGACTTGTCTAAATAGTTGCAAATATGTTATTAATAGGATTGTTTTGATTAAGGAGATCATATAGATTTTCTTTGGATCCAAATTCTTAATCTTATTTATAAAATATGCAAGGATTGAATTTTTTTCATGGTGGGTATATAGTCAAGACAAATTTAATCTTCTTCTTTGCTTTGTTACTCTAAGACTTAATTGATTATAGGTTTGTTTAAATGAGATATAAAAGAAACCTTATTAGTAGACACACTAGATACAAGTTTCTTAGGCTTAGTATTGACCATGTTACAATCTATATAGAATGGTTTTGGTGTCCCCAAGATTTCACCCTGAAATCTAGGACTACCCCTTTTAAAAAAATTATTCTTTTCAAAGTAACGGGTCGTTTTGTGTTTGTTTTTCCTGCAGTTGTTTGCATTGTTCTAAGGTATCCCTAGAGATTCATAAAAGCCAAATTCCCCAAATACCCACATGCTAAAACTCACTCTATCCCTTCGCCAGGTTTTGTCTGAGAGAATTTTATTTATTAAATAAATAAAGTTCTTTTAAAAATAGATTGAGCTAAAATTGGAGGATTTAAGTTATATAAAGCACTTCACCCCATCATTATTACCATAAAACATTCACCCGGGGGGAAGAATTTTTGTAGATCAATTAATTAGAGAAATTTTCGATCCATTACATGCAACTTCTTTTGCTTTGTTTTATTTCTTTTTGTTTGTGTTTTGGTTTGTTTTCTCTGGCAATTCCTATAGCCTATTCATTCTTCCTATCGATCTTTCCCCAGGCCTAGGGTTTTGAAAAGTTATCTAGTATTTTTAATTACTAATATGTCTAAAGGTGATCAGAGCTCAAGATTCTTTCAGAAGATTGCAAGAAGTCACTTGGTCCAAAAAGGTGCAAAAATGGATTTTATGAAAATAAGAAAAATATTGCCATCCATGCATAGAGCTCGAGAAAATATGCACTTTTAGAGAAAACGACACCTAAAACGGAGCCACAGAATGAAAGTTATGGCACATGCAAGTTTTTGTTGCTACATCTTCCCGGACCCTTTCCAAAAATGGCAAATTTTATTCTATACTTGTGTTTTCTTCACCAAAAATCCAAAAAAGGAAAGAAATGCTGTCTTCATGCCAGTCACAATTTTCAAGGTTGCCTTCCACGTCCAATTTCCACGTTGCCTTAAGTGACAAATTTTCACACAATTTTTAATGCAGAAGTCACAATGCAAGTCGCACTTTTTGGAAGGAAGGGTTTAAGTTGCCAGTGGGAATTTTGGTTGTGGCGAGACAGGTAGAATTTCTTCTCTCCTTTACAAAGTTACTTTTTCCCATCAAGTCAAAGTCACTTAAGCTGCAATGGAAATTTTAGAGGTGGCAGGCAGGCGGGAATTTCTTACCTGCAATGCAGGGTGAAAATTCCCATTATAAAATAAAATCACTTAAAGCACCGGCGAATTTACGTAAGGATATTACTTGTATAAATAAGAACATATACAACAGAATAACATGAGAGAACACCAAAATATAGATAAATGATGACAATATGCTCATATAATAGCTTTGCCACTTTGAGGGGCAACCTCCAATACCACTTCGAGGGGGTAACCTCCAAACCATACAATAACACTCCAATACTCAATATGATGATTAACTACAACCTTCTAACCCCTATATATACCATTCTAACCTATGGCCAATACTGAGGCCGACCTCCTAAGCATAATAAATCATAAATGAATGATATAATAAGATAAGGGGATGTGTGCCACATGTTGGCATCTCCATCAATACATATACATCATAACATCCTTTCCCTAGGTGCATAGCAATTTCTTACCTACCCGACGGTGAAAATTCTCATTGTGAAAGTCAAGTTACTTAAGTGAAAAGCGGAATTTCCCCTTGCCTTGCGAGGGTAAAAATTCCCATTGCTTTGACTTCCTATTTTTAACAATTCCTCTTGTCAAAAGTCGAACCCACTTTCGCATTAATACATGTATTTAATGATATTTATTAATGGTATTTCTAGCTAAGTTTGACGCCATAAATAGAAGGAAAGTCAATGCAAGTGGATGAGCTAAAGAGAAGTCAAGGATGCATGCTAAGAATAAATAAAATAAATTCATAAAAAACCACCAGAAGCATGCATACTTGGGCGCCCAAATTGGATGAATAAACATGGCTTTTAATTAATTAAATTGCTAGAAATAGGGAAAGACAATTATTAAAAATAGCATGCAAATGGTTATATAAGCATGAGACACCATAAGGGAGAAGCAATTAATTCTTTTTGATGAAGTTTGTAGCCCGGACGCCAAGGGAAGGAGGATTTTGCATTAAAGAGTGTTTTCCATTGTCGGGAAGCTTCCAGTTTTGTCGCATAGGGTTGAAATAGCTTGATTTTTATTATTCGAGTATTTGCATGTTGATGTCAATGCACAAGTGAATAAAATAATATTTTTAGCTTGCTTGACATGCAAGCAAAGTCTAAAAATAGAGGGCAACAAACTTTATAAGCATATTTTGGTGATGAAAATTGAGTATTCATGCCATGGACTCCATATTTGTTTGAATCAATTACAGGTATTCATCACAGATGCCCATATTGGTGAAGAAAGTAGAAGTCAATATCTGATACATTGAATATATCTTCAGAATCAGAGGGAGAAATAGATCCAGATCTCATAATTGCAAAGGCTTTTGACAAAAAATCATCCTCTTGTTTCTAATGCAGCCCAAGTAGAAGTCATTGCATGGAAAATTCCTTCTAGGAGCTTGTGCATGTGCTCCCAATCTTCTAGTTGAAGCCTTCATTGAATATACTTGTATTTGCCTTCACCCAGGAGTGCTTTCCAGAATTTAAAATTGCTCATATGTAATTAAAAATAAAAGATGATGAGTTTTGTTTGAATTGTTTATGACAAACATTGCACTGGTGCACGTACTGGAGAAGAACTACAAAAGCTTCAAGGATAAGAGGGAAGACATGTCAGAGGCAACACCCGTAAGCAAAATCACATTCAACTGCTTCCAGATCTAGTTTGGTGAGAATCAAAGGCAAAAGAGTCAACCGCATGCAAAATATGGAAGAAGAACAAGACTGGAGAGTGTTGTAGCTTTCTTCTAATTTCTTTTCCTCCTTCTTCTTTCTCTTATTTTCTCTGACAAAGTAATTGAGCAATCTTAAGTGATTGGTTTAAAATTCGTTACTTGAAGAAGTCAATTACTTGGAAATAGGTGGCAGACATGCAAAATAGAAGGTTCTATTTTCAGTTATAAATCATGCATGTCATGCAAAGAGGAATTCCAGGAGGGAGATTGTCAGTTGTTTCCTTTACAACTTCCACATGTGTCAATTCAATTATAGTTTCCTATTTGTAAATTGCCCTCTATACACTATAAATAGAGGAAGAACCTACGGGTTAAGGGATCAAAATTTGTAATCAACATTCTTGTGTTCCAGACTTTGAGCTGAAACCCTTGATATCTTTCTGAAAGCTAAGGAATAGAGAGGAGGCGATTTCCGGAGAACTTTGTGTCAATGGTGCATTTGTTTCTTATTTCTTTTTAGATATCTTTGCATAAACTTTGTGTTATCTTAGATCTGGATCTCGAAACTTTCCTTTACTTTGAATTCCGATTTTCTAGATCTATTTGTTTTATCTATGTGCATGTGACCAACTCTGCAAACTATTGGTTAGGTTGCACATCTTCTTTCCTTTCTTCTCGTATTTAATTATTTCCCCTCTTCTACACATATTTCTTACAGCTGCTTACTTGCTGCAAAATTGCCTAGCTATGGTACATGAGCTACGCGGTTAAAGTAAAACCAATAGATAGATATTAGAAAATATAACTGACAAAATCTTACACAGGAGCCTCACCGGTAAATGAGGGAGATTTATCTCATGACTTTCTAGGTTTTTAGTTGTGCAGAAAATCTAGCCAATAGGTTGCGAATTGAGGAAAAGATGAAAATTGAGGAAAAAGGCCGATCAATATTTTGAGACATAAGAAAAATATCCATGGTAGGAGGCTAAGACAGAGAAAATAAATTCGACAAGAAAGGCTTACTTGACAAATTAATAAGAAGCGAAGAAGGTAACATGAAAAGATTATAGATGAAAGGTTGATATAATAGGAAGTAAAAATGATTGTGGAGAAGATTCAATCAATACTTTGAATAAGATTCACATTGGGTTCCCAAAGTTTATGTTATCTAAGACGATCAATATTATTATCTTCTCCCTCTTCTCAATAACATAGATTAACTATAAGTCTAAGACCATATTAAAGCATTTTTAATAGATGTTTTGGTAGACATTGTCAATAAAATCTATCTTGAAGTTGTGATAACAAAAAAATGCAATAAAACATATATAAATAGTTCTTACATACGAATGATGTAATAAAACAAATAGGAGAAATCGATATCGCATTATTGGATGTGGACGCAACATAAGTGTCCACTCATGGACCGTCGATTTCAATGTAGGGAAACAATTTCAGCTTGCCCAACACCATTGAAGTTATGCCTATCAACATAATAAAAGGTGGTTGGCTAGAATTCATAACACAATATAGTAAAAGTTAGTAAAATGTATGGTTAATAATTTGAAGTACTTAAAATAATCAAACAAAAACACTGTAATAAAGAAAACTAAGCATACATAGTATCACCCAACAAAATCTAAGTGGTGGATCATCCTTCGATGGAAGAGAAGCTCGAGTAGATAGCTCCTTCAATGGAGGATTAATCCCCACCCACCGTGATTTCATAAACTCTACATAGTGAGAGGAACTAACACCCCCACATTGCCGAGTGAGGAGCAAGAACTCTAGTATCTTACATAAGTGAGCTCCAATTAGAATGGTTAATAATAGTTTTTCTCTATAATGAAAAACTCCACAAGTCCTTCTAGGAGGAGTTGAGAAACAATTTTGAATGCGGGAATGATCAAGCAGATGTCAATGTCAATTCGATGGAAAATGTCTTCATAATTAAAAATGATATCAATCCTATCCTTTCCAAAGTTAAAACACAATCATAACTTTTAAAACATTCTAAATGAAAGAATCACAAAACTAAGCCACCACTTATCACAATCACCAAACAAAGCCAAATAATTTATAAGTTCAAGGTGAAAAGGAGCAAAAAAAAAGACTTTGAATCCATGACCATGATTCTCAAACACAAGGGAATGTCCAAAAAATATGTTTGAAAGTATTATATTTGTGGCGGGTGGGGCACTTGGGATGTTAGACACCAATATTCAAGCTCGAGTCTCTCCCCAAGTGACAAGCCTTGACCAAAGAAAATGAGCGAGCTTTAACTCTAGCTTAGAATTTGAAATTTTGTTCAAATATGAAAGTTTAGTTTAGGGGAGGGAATTGAGACTCCAACTATTACTTGAGCATCCCGAAAGTTGAAGAGAAATGACTCATAAGATGGTAACACAACCTTGGTGTGTAATATGCGACTTAAATTCTTGAATACAAAAATCAAGAGTAAACTAAAAATTACGAATTTAAAATTTCTTTAATAAATCAAAACAAAAAATCTAATCACACGAGAACATAAATCTTAAATGATAGGATTTCTCTCTTTTAAAAATAAATTGAAAACTTTTATATCAAAAATATCAGCCATAAATAAGTTTACGATAGAAACATAATGAGACCACCAAAGATTATAATCATAAAAGGAAAGACAAAAATAAAAACATTGTCAACCCACTTAAAAGAAAAGGACCGCCAACTTCAATTTTTATAGAAATCCAAATGATTATCTACATATCCTTTCATTCACATGACCTTTAGGCTACGTTGAATGTTAGACGCTTTATGATTCAATAATATAGGGTGAGCACTCTTAGATGGAATGTTAGATCCTTTATGACCCACTAACTTAATGCTTCACTACTTTTTCATTGATACACTCACGGATTATGAGAATTTATGTCACGGACTATGGCTGATGCAAAAACCTTAAGTACTTTCTGCACTTTCAACAAAAAGTTATATTCAAGTGCGTGTTTTGTTTTCTTCCTTAGGTTAATTTCGAGGGTAAAAGTCTTATTGGTACATGTAAAGCTTGGTAAATATAAATTTGTTATTACTAGCATATTGGAGAATAAGAGGAACAAAGGCTCTATCGACGAGAACAATTATAGTCAACGAAATGATCTTATAATCGTGTATATATTGAAACATGTATGAACAATTTTTAAGTGTCAATTATAATCTAATATACAACAAACCAAAAAATATGGTATAATCTAATATTTAGGATATATAGTTATTGGTATATATTTTTTGAAATGTTTTATATTAATTTTTTTGTTTATAATAAATTAATTTAATTTTTTTATTTTTTTAAAAAAATTGTGAAATAAAAATGGGGATGTGATTTTGATATACATTATATATTGATATAATTTTTATGTGCCAACGAGGTATTTATCTCGATCTTGAACACCGGTAAAGTTATTGGGACCTCTCCCTATGTTTGGCTTTGAGTGTAAGGGCATATTCAATTGTTGAAAGGAGATTGAAGGTATTTATATTCTCGATTGTTTGCCCACATATTATTTAGGGAGTTGAAGGGTTGTTCAAGGACATTGTGAGGGAACGAAGTGTCTAAGGATGAGCGCTTATGAATCATAGGATCAATAGTTCGAGGATGACTAGATATAGTTAAGGCGAGTGATGGTGAACGAGTCAATATCTTGCTTGCCTACATATAGAGTTGAGGGATTGGGATTGAGAGTATCTATGGTTATATATAAGCACTCAACTAAAGTTTAGAAGTCGAGGGACATGTTTGATACATATGTATTATCGCTTTTGGTGGTTGTTAAGGTTGAGGTCTAACGAAAGGAGGATAAGGTGTGAGTAATAGAAAAGCGCATGGTCTCTAGGCCAAGGATGAAAATGGCTATATATTATATAGTCAATACTCAACCAATTGAGCGAGAATTCCTCTATCTCTGCAGAGCATGCATACCATAAAGGCCTTCACACTAATCAAGTACCGATTATATATAAGCGTCGGAAGAAGATATCACCATAAGGGTTAAAAGTCGAGAACCACATAATCTTATAATTGTATTTTTTAATTTTTAATTGATAACTCGAGTGAAGTGGGTAATATCTAATTTGCGAGAATTTGATTTTTTCGTTTGTCTAATTTCCATACATAATTAAACTTTGGTAACCATTGCAATCAATTAAATCTCTTTAAATTATTAATGAATGGTTCTTATTCCACTGATAATATAAAATGAGCTAAACAAATATCTCTTTCAAACTAATGGATATTAAGATGTACAAATGTTATGAAAGATAACAAGCTAACAAATGATAAATTGACACCATTTAATAACAAATTCATAAACAATAAAATAAAATAATTAATAATTGTATTATGCTATTTTTTTTTTTCCAAAATAAGAATCTCAGATTAACATGTCTGGTATATTTCAGATAGATTGTACAAATAATTAAAAAGAATATAATAAATAATCAAAAGTCCTACCAAAAACATGAGTATTTCCATGTGAAAGAATAAGATCATTAAAGACTATTTTCCGTATCTTTTTAAGTACCAATTCACACTTATAACGGCTTCAGAAGTAATACGGAGTAGCTGGAATGGTTGAAGTACTTTGGTAGGGAGTAGTTAAATTTCACGACTTTTAAGCATGTTTAATTTTTTTATTATAAAAATATCCGACTGGAAAAACCTTTGCTCCAGATAGTTGCATTTTTATTTTTCAACAATTTTTTTGCAAATTCGTAGAAATACTAATTCTTTTGAACAGAATATTTATCCTTTCGCTTTAAGCAGATAGCACCAGGGAATACTGAATCTAACAGTTATTTAATGTCAACAAACATATATACACTTAGTCTCGGCATGGGAACCTCGAGTCTTCTTTCCTGGATTTTAAATTAATAAGTAACAAAACGTTTTTGACGAAAACAAAACAAAAGAACCAGCTGAAGCTCAGAGCCATGGCCAAAATGAATAAATCCTTTCTGATTATACTCTTTACATTTATCTGCAATGGGGTTTTCAAACAATGTGCAGGAGGCAATGTGAGTTATGATCACAGAGCCATAGTCATCAATGGAAAACGAAGAATCCTCATCTCGGGCAGTATTCACTACCCACGAAGCACTCCAGAGGTAATCCTGCAGTGTATGTATGTTTATATAAAAGTCTTCTGGATAAACTCTGTTTTTAAATTTCTGTTTTAGTATTCAGTCTGGTAATTTATAGCTCTAAGACTGGAAGCTTCAGAGGGTGATTTTAAACAATATATGAGCTTCTTGAGTAAATATTTCTTAATATTGAGTATTGGATACCCTTCAGTTGTACCTGATGGGGATGAATGATAAAAAGTCTCAGAATGATCTGCATGTTTATTCTTCAGTCTTTAGAACATGTAATGACATTCTTTTTAAATATGTTGAGCATTTGAATTAGTATCCATAAATAAGTATTTATTTATTTATTTTTATGATTCTATATGTTTTATATACAAAGTTGACGATTTATGGAAAACTAGTTTTAAAAATTATTATTGAATTGAAATTGAGGCGATTTTTCATTTTCAAATTTCTTTACATAATGAATATTTTTCAGAAGAAATAGCAAATATTAGCCACTAAAATCATCAGTGCTCCAGTCCATACTCGTTGGAAAACAAATTTCAAAATTGATTGTGTGGAGTTTAGACACATGATATAATCCTTGTTTTTTTGGAAGAACAAACCTCCCCTTTTGTATCAGGGCCACGAATAACCCTCTTAACTCCAAGGTATTGAGGGTTTATTTGGTACTTCTGGGAAATTAAACTTTGATGGGTTTTGTAAACCAGCATTCTCCACCAGTCGGACTTTGCGCCCTTAAGTATAAAGTTTGTTTTATAGTTTATAGTTTCTTATGAATTAAACTCTCTCTCTCTCTCTCTCTTTTCATGCTTGCTTGTTTTAGATGTGGCCCAACCTTATTCAAAAGTCCAAGGATGGCGGTTTGGATGTTATTGACACCTATGTATTTTGGGACATCCATGAACCAGTACAAGGCCAGGTAGATATTTTTTTCCTTTCATCAAGAGTATATATTTTTGGTAGAAAGAAAAAAACTAATACCCACAAATGACCAAAGTAGCTCAATGAGACTGGAAAGTATATTCAGTTACAATTGAAACAAGGTACTGTAAAAGAACTTTTGATCTTCTTCTGTACTGCAACCTGTATTGATGACCTTGCATCTGTTTTTCTGAAATCTGCAGTATTATTTTGGGGAGAGTTTGATTTGGTGAGGTTTGTGAAGATGGTGCAGCAGGCCGGCCTTCTTGTGCACCTTCGCATTGGCCCTTACGTGTGTGCAGAGTGGAATTATGGGTTTGTCTTGCTTTACTCTTCGTATTCCATATTGTTTCAAAGCAAATAAAAATACATTAGGAAAAACACAAAATCATTTCTGCAATTTTGAAGATACCCTGGGAATGAGGAATATTTAAGGCATCTAACTTAAATGAAGTAGGCGAAAGACATTTTATTTTGAATTACTTAAGCAACACTAGATAGAGATGTTAGGTACAATTACACAGATATTGCAATCATAACCTAGTGTATGGAACCTCAAATCAACACAATCAAATTAATTTCAGAAAATTCAATTTAAAATTGGATTCCCATAGAAACAATCCTCTCAGAAAGTTCATTATAAAATTGGATTCCCATAGAAACAATCTTCTAAACAAGCAAATATACCTGTATAAGTTCTACAAATTATTTTCATCCATGGATAGCCTCTTTATTTCAACAATTCTGAAGAAATCGTCTCTTTATTTTACATACTCTTTTTAGACGAAAAACTCTGTTTTTACATCACTGCCACTTTATGCATGGCCTCATGTCTTCACATCATCATGATCAAGCCTGTGCCATTCTTAAACTGCTTATTTATGCACTATGATTATGCCGACAATACCGTTCGTTGCACTTTGTAAGGCCTTCGCTCCTTAGCTGTATTGGGTCTGCTCATAGGAACTTGAATCTGTAAGCATTGAATTAGTTATTTAATTGGCGCGCCATTCACTCATGCTTATAATTCTATCTGAAGGTTTTACATCTTCATTTTTAACGAGTAGAATGTTTCTTTCTTGAGATTTGATCAGTTCACTCTTTGAGAATATATGAAACAAAAGGAAAAATTATTGATTTTCAAGACTGAGGGCCAGGCTTTGTTATGATGCAGGGGTTTTCCTGTTTGGTTGCACTTCATTCCAGGAATTGAGTTTCGAACAGACAATGAACCTTTTAAGGTTGTTCAGCGTTTCTGCTTTTGCAAAATGTAAACCTGTAAATTTAAATAGCAGTCATCTGGGAAGGTTTATTTAACCAATTAGGCTGAAGTTATTACATTTTAATTATCAAGATACCTCTTGGTGTGAATACAAGATTACCAAAGGTACCATATGGGTACAACATCCAACCTTTATCATCTTAATATAAACGAGACTGTCAAAAGTTGCTATGGTGCTGTTCATGCTCTGGATTTTATTTAAAATGTTCATAATGTGCTTGCATTTGAGTCTTTCTATTTATGCCTTTAATAAGGCATCTTGGTAAGATACTTTGTGTGCAGTGATTCAAACTCAATATTAGGGTCTAAATGTCAAATTTCTTTTGTTGCACAGAGAGAGATGCAACGCTTCATTCTAAAGATTGTGAATATGATGAAGGAAGAAGAGCTTTTTGCATCCCAAGGTGGGCCTATTATATTGTGTCAGGTCTGTTCTTTCATCCTTATCTCTTCTTCTTTTCAATGCAAATGCCAATTAACAATCTAAGACTAAAACACAAAGTATAAGGCTTTTGAAGAATGCATATTGAATGAGCGTAGGTACTTAAAATGATAAAGAAAGCGTCATGTTTTTGGAAAATTTGGATCACTTAAAAATGCACAAAATATTGAAAATTAAAAAATGCAGCAAATAAAATTTGCAGCTGAATAAAATGAACTAAAGAAACTTAATATCTCCCAAGATATCCACCCGAATTACTTGAAAATTTAAAGAGAGCTTGCTATTATTATAAAGGACATAAGAAAACTGTTTTTGGAATTTTACAGAAATTAAAATGCTGCCAGAAAATTACAGCGTGCCCTAGACAGACTGAACTCTTCTAAAATTCGTAACTCTCCAAATACAAGAGCAAAAATTATGAGACTTTGGAAATAACATTAACAAATATAGGAAATGATATTTCAACCTTCAGATCTGAAAATGGCCAACTGAAACCCTCCAAATAAAGGCTGCAAGTCGCCTAGCTTGGAAAAGGGTTGGAAATTGATGAAGATGCCTTCAAAGTGATGCTAAGCCCTGCCCAAATGGCTGCCATAAATCTGATCTGAAAACCCTCTGGTTATCTTCCCCAAATGCCCCCAAAACCCTCAAAATCCTTCCTCTGAAACCTCTGATAATATCTCTATAACACAACCCAAAGCGGCTCCAAAATGACAAGCTAGGGTAGATCTCTCACTACCGAAGAATGCCTTGCTAGCTAGGGATGGATCTCTCACCACCGAAGCTAGGGTTCCTGTGGGATTTCACTCCACAAGTTGTAGATTTGCAAACAACAATTGCACGTGAAGGAAAATAAAATGTATGCAAAAAAAGTTTCCTTTTCCTTTCTCCCCCAACTCCTTATATACTTCTCCAAGGCAAAAGAGCCCCAATAAACCCTAGACGCATTTTTTCCATGGAGGGGCCAATAAAATAAAAGTAACTAAAGTTACTTTTTCCTTTTTAAGTCGCCATGGTCCAAAAGTGACCCCAAACGCAAAACTTGAATATTAGAACCACGTGGCCCCTTCCCAATAGCTCCCAACGTCCACAACCCCTTGGGTATGACCAAGGCTTGGACTCGACTTGGCCCTTAGGCCTTTGGCGTAGGAAAGGGGACATTACAGTCCTCCCTTCCCAAATTTTGCTTGTCCTCAAGCAAATGCAAATTAGGATGCTGCAAAATCTGCTCTCCCTCCCAAGTAGCATCCTCAAGTGGCAGTCCCTTCCATCGCACCAAATACTCGGTGATTACTCTGCTCCTGAGCCCCCTCTGTCTCTCTTCAATAATGGATTCTGGTTCCAACACCAACTTCCCCTCCTCATCTAGTGGCGGTAACTCTATAGATGGTACAATATGTTGTCCGAGTGCCTTCTTAAGGCATGAAACATGGAAGACATTATGTATCTTACTTGTGCTCCGGTAGCTCTAGCTCATATGCAACTGCCCCAACTCGACGAACTACCCAGTACGGACCATAAAACCGTGGTTTCAATTTCTCTGCACCCTTCTGCTTCAGTGAGGACTGCCTATATGGTTATAAACGTAGGAATACTAGATCCCCAACCTCAAAAGACCTCTCTATCCTGTGCCGATCTGCATATACCTTCTGTTGATTTTGTGCCTTCTGAAGATTCTCTCTGAGAGCCTTCAGAATATCCTGGTTCTCCTATAACCAATCTCGAGCTTTGGGAGCTCGGCTATCTGGTAATACCAAATCCACAAATGTCATAGCGTCGTACCCATACAAGGCTCGGAAAGGAGTCATACCTATGCTCATCTGGTAGGTGGTATTGTAGCAATACTCACCCATGTGTAACCATTTAATCCATGCCCGCTGATGTCCTGTCACATAACTCCGCAAGTAGCCCTCTATCCACTTATTGACTATCTCCGTCTGCCCATCTGTCTGTGGGTGGTAGCTAGTGCTAGGAGTCAACTCCGTACTTGCTAGTCTGAAGATCTCCTTGCCAAAAGGTGCTCATGAAGATCTTGTCCCTGTCACTGACAATATTTTTAGGCAACCCATGTAGCCTAAAAATACCGGTATAGAAGATCCGGGCCACATCCACTGCCTCGTGCCCCTTGGGTAGGGAAAAGAAATGAGCATACTTAGTTAACCGATCAACTACAACATAAATGCAACTATGCCCATGCACCAAGGGAAGCCTGTGATAAAGTCCATAGATATGCTTTCCCATTTCTATTCGGGAATGGGGAGAGGCTGAAGTAATCCTACTGAAAAGACTGCTCGGATTTGGTTTGCTGGCAAACCATACACTCTCTGACATGATTAAGGACATCGTCCTTCATCCCCTTCCATGCAAATCTCTCCCTGATAAACCTATATGTTTTGAAATACCCAGGATGTCCAACTAGTGGTGTATCATGTACTGCTCGAAGGATCTTCTCCTTCATTTTGGATCCTGCACAAGGAAAATCCTATCCTTGTAGAAAATGAGATCATCCACTACTCTGTATCGGTCATCCTGTATAATACCATCCATGATCTCACATGCAAACTGATTTTTGGAATACTCAACAAGTATATGAGCCTTCCAATCTGCTGAAATCTCAGACATAGAACTAAGCATAGAAGTGAGGTAAGGCCTCCTAGATAAAGCGTCAACAACAATATTATTCTTACCTCTAGTGTACTCTATGTCAAAGTCATATGTTTGTACCTTGTTCACCCATCTTTGTTGGTGATCGTTGAGCTCCTTCTTGTCCCAAGAAGAACCTCAAACTATTGTGATCCGTACGAACCACGAATTTGCTGCCCACAAGGTACTGTCTGAATTTGGCCAAAGCATGCATAATGGCCAACATCTCCTTGTCGTAAATTGAATACCCTCTCTCCACGGGTTTCAATTTCCGACTCTCATAGGCGATGGGATGCCTATCCTGCATGAGAACTACCCCAACACCCTCTCCTGATGCATCACACTCTAGAATGAATGGGCGGGAGAAATCTGGTAATGCGAGGACGGGACACGAACTCATCACCTCCTTGAGGTGATCAAAACCTTACAGGTTGCTGTCTCTGACCAAGCAAAAGCCCCCTTCTTGGTCAAATCGGTCAATGGAGCAATCAACCGAGAGAAATTCTTCACGAACCTCCAATAGTATGTGCACAACCCCACGAATCCTCTCAAATGTGTCAATGTCCTAGGTGGCGGCCAATCCAGAATTGCCCGTATCTTCTCTCTATCCACCTTCACTGTACCCCCACCAATCACATATCCCAAGTATAGAAGTTCGGTCATGCCGAACTCACACTTAGAGGCTTTCACATATAACGAATTAGCTTCTAATATCCCCAATATCTCACCCAAGTGCCTGATATGGTCCTCCCAAGTCCTGTTGTAGACTAAAATATCATCAAAGAAAACCAATACAAACTTCCGCAAGTGGCGGTTGAACACATGATTCATGCAAGATTGGAATGTAGTTAGAGCATTAGATAATCCAAAGGCATCACCAAGAACTCAAAGTGACCGTAATGGCATCAAAAGTTGTCTTATGCACATCCTGCTCCCTGACTTTGATCTGATGATATCCAAACGCAAATCTATTTTCAAAAATAGATTGCACCATGTAGCTCATCCAACAACTCATCAATGTGTGGTATGGGATACTTGTTCTTTATTGTCTTCTTATTCAAGGCACGGTAGTCCATACACATCCACAGTAGGTCCCATCCTTCTTCTTCACCAATACCACCGAAGAAGCAAAAGGGCTGGAACTCGGTCTAATATGCCCCATATCAATGAGCTCCTGTATAGTCTTCTCGATCTCATCCTTAAACCGTTTGGGGTGACGGTAAGGAGAAGTAACCACCGGTCTAGCATCCTCGAGCTCAATCACATGCTCAAATCCCCTATCTGAGGTATGCCTGGAGGTATGTCACCAAAACTGCACTATGTCTGTCCAATAAGCCTATATATCCACATGATACTCTGTTGTCCATCCTCTGATTTCTTGGTCGAAACCAAACAATGTACTACCCAATCCACCCCATTGTGCCTATAGATCCTCTCGATCCTCTTGGCCATAACAACTCGGGGTGCCTCTAAAGATAAGCCCCTCAAGATCACATTCCTCCCTTTAGACTTAAACTTCAACTCCATCGTCTGGAAGTTAGTCCGAAACTCACCAAGGGAATGGAGCCACTGTACTCCAAGCACTATGTTGGTCTCTCCAATACCAACAATATAGAAATCATTGTAATTGTATAGTTACCCATCGTGATGCTCAATTGGGAACCCGTCAGTGTGCATCTCATAGAATCTCCATTGGCTACAACCACGTTGAAGCCCTCAAATTCCTCTATTTGTAACCCTCGCCTCTCAACCAATGAGGCATCAATAAAGTTGTGGGTTGCCCCACTATCAATGAGTACCACTACTCGCTGTCCCCGCAAAAACTCCCCTAACTCTTGAATGCCTCAGACTCGGGTACTGACAAGGTGGCGATAGTCTCCTGGGGAAAAGTCTCGCTATCCTGCTCAACACCCACACTATCTAATGCCTCATCATCATCATCCTCTAATCCTTGTGTGTCCAACTCCTCGTCACCATCACTCTCCTCAAAGACCTCTATGAATTGGGCCCTCCCTCTACCCTTGCAATCATGTCCTGAACCCAAGGTGTGCGGCAATCGAAACATAGTTTCTTTCACCTCAATTCCTCTCTGTCCTCTCTAGATCCGAATGGTCTCCAGTGTATCTTTCCTAGGTGGAGGTACCTTCGGCTGCGAACCCTCGGTTCTAGAAGGGAAACCCTTAGGTTGCACTCGAGGTGGAAACCTCGACTTAGGAGTGGATAACTCCAAGTCACGAGCTCTCCTAATAGCCTCATGCAAAGAAGAAGGCTCAAATGCCTTCACAAATCCAACTGAGAGCATCTGTCAAACCTGCTGTGAATAGGGAAATCAACCTCATCTCTGTAACATCAGGTACCATGACCGATAGTCTCTGAAAATCTGCGATATACTGATCCAAGGAACCGGTCTGCCTCAAATGAGTCAACTCTCTAAAATACCTGTCGGGTCCCTCCTATCAAATCTTGCTCACTAGCCTCTTTGTGAACTCTGCATAAGTCGTGATGTATATGTGTCCCTGTGTAATCAACCCATGATGCCACCAATCATGAGCGTCTCCCTCTAGATGTAAGATTGCAAACTTAATTGCATCTTCCTCACGCATAGGATTCAAGTCGAAGTATGTCTTCAACTTCGACCCAAGACTATGCAATACACTTCTTAGAACCATCGAAAGTGTGGAACAGAAATCTGTCCCAACCTCCTTTGCATCTCTGGTACTTGTACCTGGTGATCTCTCCTAGGCCTGCTACCAATCTTCATTTTGCAATATTCCTGGAATGGCATGTTGTCACGAAAGCCATCACTTAAGGTCTGGTACCTTTCCCAACAAGACTCCTCATCTACAATATCCACTGGCTGCCATACCTGTGAAACTTCCGGATCCTTCAAGAAAGAAGGTTCGTGAAACCCCAAAGGCCTGGTAGAAGAATGGGGAGACCGCTGCCTTGAATGTCCACCCTCACCTCTTTGACCATGTTGTCCCCTATTGCTATTTTCTCCTCTTTCCGCATGAGTATCAATCTGTCCTGTGCTAATCTCTCAGTGAGCTGGCTCAAATAGAGATTGGTAGTCTCCTGTTGCTTTACCATGTTGGTGAACAATTGTTTCATCAGATCTACACCTATATCCTCACTGTCTCTGTCCCCCATCTTTCAATCCCAACAGGCTGGAGAAACAACTGCTCTGATACCACTAAATATCCCTTGTGGGATACCACTTAAAAATGCACAAAATATTGAAAATTTGCAGCCAAATAAAATACTGATTTTTGCCGATTTTTACAGTTAGGGCAGCGAACTAAAGAAACTTAATATCTCCCAAGATATCCACCCAATTACTTGAAAATTTAAAGAGAGCTTGCTATTATTATAAAGGACATAAGAAAACTATTTTTGGAATTTTACAGAAATTAAAATGCTGCCAAAAATTACAGTGTGCCCTAGATAACTGGAACTCTTCTAAAATTCATAACTCTCCAAATACAAGAGCAAAAATTATGAGACTTTGGAAATAACATTAACAAATATAGGAAATGATATTTCAACCTTCAGATCTGAAAATGGCCAACCGGAAACCCTCCAAATAAAGGCTGCAAGTCGCCTAGCTTGGAAAAGGGTTGGAAATTGATGAAGATGCCTTCAAAGTGATGCTTAAGCCCTGCCTTCAAAGCTAAGCCCTGCCCAAATGGCTGCCATAAATCTGATCTGAAAACCCTCTGGTTATCTTCCCCAAATGCCCCCAAAACCCTCAAAATCCTTCCTCTAAAACCTCTAATAATATCTCTGTAACACAACCTCAAAGCGGCTCCAAAATGACAAGCTAGGGTAGATCTCTCACTACCGAAGAATGCCCTGCTAGCTAGGGATGGATCTCTCACCACCGAAGCTAGGGTCCCTGTGGGATTTCACTCCACAAGTCAGTAGATTTGCAAACAACAGTTGCACGTGAAGGAAAATAAAATGTATGCAAAAAAGTTTCCTTTTCCTTTCTCCCCCAGCTCCTTATATACTTCTCCAAGGCAAAAGAGCCCCAATAAACCCTAGACGCATTTCATTCCATGGAGGGGCCAATAAAATAAAAGTAACTAAAGTTACTTTTTCCCTTTTAAGTCGTCATGGTCCAAAAGTGACCCCAAACACAAAACTTGAATATTAGAACCACTTGGCCCCTTCCCAAAAGCTCCCAAAGTGTCCACAACCCCTTGGGTACCAAGATTTCACCAAATGGGACTACCCATTTGAATTTTTTTCATTTTTTAAAAAATAACGGGTCTTTTTGTGTTTTATTGCTAGAAGATGTCTGTATTACATTAAGTTATTCCTAGTGAATCATATGAGCCAATTTAACAAATACCCGGATGCCCAAAACTCATTTTATCTCTCCACCAAGTTTTGTCTGCGGAAATTTTTATTTAATTATTTATTAAATAAATAATGCCCGTTTGAAGTAAATTGTGCTTTGGTTGAATCCTGTTGAAGTTTTGCATGCCAGTATTCACACATCTCAATAGGGTTTTCACTAGGAATGAATTCAGAGCTTTGTCTGTGACTTCTGGAAATGTTTTTCGTTTTTATTTATTTCTTTTGCGTTTTCTCCGATTTTCCCATGTTTCTTTTGTTTAATTCCCTAGGTCTTTTTGTCCTATATAGTTTGTTTAATTGCCTGGAGCATCTGGAGATCATTTACGGCCACTACACTAGAAGGAATCAGCCTCAGAAAGCATACTTCTGACCAAAAAAGATGAAGTCATGCACAAAAAGCCTCTCCTAGGCAAGTCACACTTTTTGGAATAAATGGGTTTAAGCTGCAATGGGATTTTTGGTAGTGGCAGGCAGGCGGAAATTTCTTACTTGCCTTGCAGGGTACTTTTTCCCATGAAGTCAAAGTCACTTAAGCTGCGATGGGAAAATTAGAGGCGGCAGGCAGGTGAGAATTTCTTACTTGCCTTGCAGGGTAAAAATTCTCATTATAAAATAAAGAAAAATCACTTAAAGCATTGATGGAAATTTTCTGCTTGCTTGACAGGCTAACTTTTCCCACCAAAGAGATTTATTCACCCATGCAAGTCGCACTTTATCAAAGGAGGCTAATTTTAATGCAAGTCGCACTTTTTGGGAGATGTTTTAATTTGATAATGGGAATTTTGGCAGTGGCAGGCAGGCGGGAATTTCTTACCTGCCTTGCAGGGTAAAAATTCCCATTATGGAAGTCAAACAACTTAAGTGAAAGAAGGGATTTTTGGAGCTGCAGTGCAGGGTAAAAATCCCATCAAAGTTGACTTCTTATTTTTAGAAATCACCCTTGCCAAAAAGTGCGACCCATTTAGGCATTAAACAATGCTTTTAATGATATTTATTAATAGTTTTTCTGCCTAATTTTGGCGCCAAGAATGGGATGAAAGTCAATGCAAGAGGGTGAGCTGAAAATAGATCATGTATGCATGCTAAAAATAAATAAAATAAATTTATTTAAAGGCAGCCAGCAACATGCATAATTGGGCGCCCAATTTGGGTGAATAAACATGATTGTTTATTAATTAAATTGCCAGGAATAGGAAGGACAATTATTAAAAATAGAATGTTGAGGGTTATATAAGCATGGGCTGCCATAATGAAGAAGCAATTAATTCTTTTTGCTAAGGATTGCAGCCCAGACAGTTTTGGCGCCAAGGAAAGGAGGATTTGTGCATCAGAAGGTGTTTTTCATTGCCGGAAGCTTCAAGGTTTGGCGCCTAGGGTTGGAATAGCTTGATTTATGCTATGATAATTATCTGCATGTTACTATAAGTGCCCAGGTGAATTTAAAAATATTTATGCTTGCTTTGCATGCAAGCAAAGCCTCAAATTTTAGGGCAGCAGGCTTCATATGCAGATTTTTGGTGACAAAAATCAAGTATTCATGCTCTGGACTTCATCTTTGTCTGAAATAATTGCAGGTATTCATTACAGGTGTTCATACAGGTGAAAGGGAGTTCAAATCAATGTCAGGTACATTGAATATATCTTCGAATTTGAAGAAATTGCTAGATCTGCACAAATTGATCCAGATGCAGAAAATTCGGTAGGATTAAAAGAAAAGAACACAGACAAAGATTGCTCAGACAAAGATTGCTCCAGCCATGATGAAGCGTGATGAAAGAGAAGGATCAACAGAATCATGCATAGCTTCCAGTTTGCTTGATATCAATGACACGGACATAGGCCTGAACCCATCTCCGAAATAATTGACAGATCCAGGGCCGGAAAGACATCTCTCATGCGGGCAATAAAAAGCAGTGGAATTATTCAAGCATCAGCATTTCCAGTCACAACTTAGTTGCCCGAATTTGTTATGGAGTGTGCAAGGTCATATCATCCTCTTTCCAGAACAATCCGGGATCTGCGGGAAAGACAATAATTAGGTTGGATGCACAGTTTATTAATTATTGTCTGAAGATTCCGACACGAATGGTGGTGATTGCAATTAGCATGTTGGATGCTGGCAATAGATGGGAGAAACACAAAGCAGATTGCGTGGGCATAATGAACAACAAATATATGAAGAAGCCTAGGTCCCCATCAAAGTTCCCGAGGACTCTTCCGCGATCCACTTGGTGCAGGAGGTGGATGATATTACTAAATTGCTTTGCAGGTTAAGTGGAGAAGCCAATACTCACAACTTCCGCTCATGGATGTATGCTTTCGTGAGGACCATTGAGATCAACAGAGTTGATTCAATAATCAATTGGGCGAGATCATCAGTGACAACATCGGTGAGCAACTCCGGAGTGTGAGGCGGACGTGCAACTTCAAAATGACTTCATACCTAGTATATGCGGCAGCCTCGCGGGTATATTTTTCCAAGTTTGGATAGGCGGGCGTACTGGCGAAAGATCCTATTTTTGAGTGCTTCCCACAGTTGACAGTTCCTGAATGCCACAAAGATTACAAAGCGGTCAACGATGGGTTCTTCTATGAATTCATCTGCAAATTAAATAGTGATCTGAAGACCAACAGGGTAAGCAAAGAAGCTTGGGAAGTTGTATCCCAACATGGTTGTATTTTCATCCAGTTTGCAGACTTCACCTATCTCAGGGTAACCGGCTTTTTGGGAGAACCAATAAAGTTGCCGAGGTATCCAAGCGACAAGTGGGTCATCATGGAGTTGTGCAGACAACTCGTGGAGATGCATGACTTACAATCAAAGCGGCACAAGTCTACGGGTTTCTTTCCGATCACAGTGGGTTATTACAGCTTTGCCAGAGCATCCACAAAGCTAGAGGAGTCGAAGCTGAAATGTTTTACAGTATGAGCATGAGTTCTTCCCAGCATGGCTGAACTTTGACCCATATGGGGTAGCGAGAAGACAATCTCCTAGGAATACTCACATGTGCCTTCGTTGGAAGACTTTTGGATGAAGTGCAAAAACGAGTATGAAGTCAAAAAGAAAGACTTCAGCAGGTTATCGGCGCAACAAGTGTCTGATTATGGTTTGGCACGGATACCTGCAAATCTCGCAGATGATGGGCATGTGATACTTGACTCGTATCATCAGATGGGAGGATAGAGCTGCTCTTTAGGAAAACATTGGTGGTTGCCAGACGATTGAAGAAAGATCTTCCATAGTTCTGGTTAACACTTTGAACTGGTTGTTGACAAAGGGGTATTGCCTGGATGAAGCTTTGATGAATCAGATCACAGGCAACTTTACAGGAGACTCCAGCAAAAGGAAAGCACGAAGGTGAAAGCAGCAGAAGGCCGGAGAAGCTTAAGGTTCACAAGAAGTCTCACATGCAGGAGAAGGCCAAATCTATAACTATCGTGCTAGTTCCAGCTTCTCCAACATCAACTCATAGCACCTCGGCAGCCCCAGAACCTCAGAGAGATCTTGTTGTTCCTCCGTTGAATCCAGCGTCATTTGTATTTTCTCCTCAACCACTCGGTCTTCACCTCTCCATGCGGAGAAGTTGAAAGCACAGATGGCGGAGTTTGAAAAAGCATTGTCTTTGGACAATTCAGAGGGTGGCAGTCACAACACGGTGGCAAATTCGGATAGAGCAGAATCAGAGCATGAGATGGTGGTGCACTCGGTGACTTCTCATTCCCCGAGAAGTAACTTTTCATCATGGTTGGCTTTGCAGACAATCCCAGAAGCTAGAGAGGAGATCAACCTGGAGGAACACGACTTTCAGCTGCTCCTGAGTTTGGGCGGAAGAGATAGAAGACCTAAAGTTGCCAAAATGACTTCTAGGTTGATTATTGAGGAATCAGGACAGAAGTTCGTTGAGTTATCAGTTCCAGCAAAAGGAAAGCACAAGGGAGAGCTCACGGCGGTTGATATAACAGTGACCAAAGTGCCAATAGGTCAAACTACCACCGAAGGATTAAAGCAGGATACACAGACACTAATGAACGCTTTATTCCTTAAGCTTGACAAAGAGAAGGCTGAAGAGCTAAGCTTCAAAAGCAGGTGTCCCAGCTATGTGAGATCATTGCTAAGGTTGCCAAACCTTCCTCTCAGCCCATTCTAGCACATGAGCAGGTGAGTAATCATCTGATGCAGGAGGTAGAAGATGCGGGGACTAGGTCAAAGCTATTGCCCAGTGGAAAGAACAAATCATTCACCAAGCTTCAGAGCAATTCGAAAGAATACCAGCTGAATTGGAGAATATGCACAGGGCAGTATCTCAGCTAAAGGAACTGATGACACAGATAGAAGATGAGAACATAGTTGTTGAAAGTCATCTGGATACTTTAGCTAAGATACACTCATTGCCAGAGGATGTGCTAATTGCAGAGCAAATTGTACCTGGTGGATTGATGGAAAAGGGGAAGCAGTTAGAAATTTCAGTTTCCTTCCGTAGAGATCCTCAAGCTCATGCTGAAAAGGATGCAGTTGTTGGAAAGTAAGATGGGAGAAGTGTCGGAGAGCATCCCAGATGAATTACTTGCTTCCCATGAGGAATTTATTCTGGTTGTGCGGAAAGAAGTTGATGAAGCCACCATGCCTTTCACGATGGATTCAATTGGCAGACTCATAAAGCTTCAGGCAGATGTTGAGGGATATGGGCCTGGTTTAGAGAAGGTGAAGGCTAACACTGTTGCTTTGTCCAGAGGGTTGTTGTAGTTCAAAACAGAGAGATGCTATTGTTAAAACAAATGGGAAGATGTTGAATTACATGTTTGACAAGTATATTCAATATCAAAACAAAAAGAAAGTATAGGTGTTACAGTTGGCAGATCTTCATTCTTCTCTTCTTTCTTCTCTTATTTTCTATGTTCCCGGATGAAAATGTAAGATTAAAGTTATTGGTTTAAAAACCATTACTTTAAGTTATTTGGAAAGATTCTTTAAGATAGGTGACAAATGTGCACAATTTTGGCTTAAACTCCTGATGCATGTCACTAAGAGAGGAATTCTAGGAAGATGATTGCCAAATGTTCCCTTTACTACTTCTTCATGTTCTAGTTCAGTTGCAGTTTCCCATTTGTAATTTCCCCTCTACACACTATAAGTAGAGGAAGAACCTACGGGTTAAAGGATCGGAATTTGTAATCAACATTCTTGTGTTCTAGACTTTGAGTTGAAACCCTTGATAGCTTTCTGCAAGCAGAGGAATAGAGAAGAGATTTCGGAGAACTTTGTGTCAATGGTGCATTCGTCTTTTATTTCTTTTTAGATCTATGCATAAACTTTGTGTTGTCTTAGATCTAGATCTGAAACTTTCCCTTGCTTCAAATTTTGCGTTTTAAGATCTATTTGTTTCGTCTATGTGCATGTAATCAACTCTGTCAACTATTGGTTAGGTTGCACATTTCCTTTCCTTTCTTCTCGCATTTAATTATTTCCCTTTCCACGCATATTTCTTTTCTTACTGTTGTTACTTACTTGTTGCAAAATTGTCTAGCTATGGTTCATGAGCTACATAGTTAAAGTAATACCAACAAATAGATATTAGGAACAACGATACTACATTTTTGATCTATTAACATTTTGACCCCATAATCACAACAAAATTGTGGAACATGCTCTTTCTTGAATAATTCTTCTCTTTGTATTGTGCGATGTTATATCTCTCATGCATTTTCTCCATCAAGACAGGTAGATTGACACAACCAACTATTCTATTTATACAATGGATTTCACGTGCCATAGTAGAATGAAACTTTCCCTAATATGCATGACTCCAATTCACTTCATGATTTATGCAACATTGAAATCTGTTTCTTCTTGACTACCATTTGTCTAATAATCTACCGAATCCAGGTTTAACAGGGTTGTGAACATATGTTGAAGTCATAGGCCACATGGACTCCATGAAAAAGACACCAACAATTATATTGCCGAAATGGAGTCTCTAGTGTTTTAATTCCATTGGCCACTATGTTGGACTTAGAAACAAATTCTATAGATGTCTCAACACTTTATGGCTTGCTCAGGGCTTCCTATGATAAGGTAGGGTTTGAATACGTCGGGATTGGCCTATTGGGGTTGAGATGCCAAGCGAAGTCCATGCGCCACGAAGGAGATATCAAATTTCCATTTCTTGGTCATCATCATGTAACCAACCTATAGCTAATTTCAAAAATGTCTACTCTAGCCCCAATATTAGGAGTTTTCTCAATGGTTGCAAAAACCGACTTCGGCATAATTCAATTAGGAGCAGGGACGAGGAGACAACGTGTGAAATGGCTTGTCCATTTTCAATTTTTGTCTTATCCAAAGAAGAAAAAGCACTAGGCAAGAAGATAATAGTAAAAAATATATAAGGTTGAACCCTTGAAGGGGTACTTGGTTATAGTCGCTTCCTAGATTTTTTTAATTTGCATGGTATCTTTGTCGTTATCCAAATCCTCGTCTCTCTTGTCTTGTATAGTGGCTTCTAAGATGTTTTCAACCTCATCTGATTGGAAATCCTCCATATCCTCCCTATTATTCTATGAATTGGAGGTATTTTGTGCCTCCTCTTCCTCAACCAATGTCTTTGGCCATAATTTTTTGTTTTGTGACAAAAAGTTTTTTCGGTCAATTGTAGTTTTCTTTGCCAGCATTTTGGATCGTGTAGTGAAGGTGGGATACCTCTAATCCCAAGTAATCCTAACAAAATAACATAGATTTCCCTTCTAGGGAAGGTATTTGGGAAAGATCCTCTTATCTTTGGGATTCACACTTGTTGCAACAATGGCAACATAAAACAATGCAAGAATGTGAGAAAGGTGTGTAAAAATCCTTGTATGATGTAATGTTCCCAAATGAACATATATTGCCCTAAATGGATTTTATGCAAACCCCACCCACTAATTGTAGCAAAATACCAAACAAGTATCATGCAAATCTGAATTAAATAAGGGAAATGCGACTTGGGTTAAGTGGAAAACCCACACAAATCAGCCCCTATATTTATATCTTTCCACTCAAATCAGGTACCACTAATTTATAAAGCCCCAAATATGTATAAAAATGCATATTTCTGATTTAAATAGGACTGAAATAAATTAATTTAAATCTGCAGACAGGCTGCCATGAACAGATCTGAAAATGGTATTTTTAAACTCCCAAAAATACTGAAAATTGGCTGCTTTGATTCATAAAAATCAGATTAACAAATGGCAACACAAATCAGACATGGAATGTCTCCCTTACAACACAAATCAGCCAATAAGTGGGTTGCTCCACTAGAGATAAATAGAAGAACAACTGCTGCAAACTTGTTCCACAAACCCTTCTACAAATCTGCTTTATTCTCTACTGGAATAACTGAAATAACACTGAAAATCTGATGATGCCCAATGGAAACCCTTGTGTAGAGAATCCTCACAATGCTCTAAGAGGGTTTACGTCCTCTAGAGGTAATTCCTAAGGCTTTTTGTCCTTGGAATAAACTATGCAAAAACTCTAAGTTTTAGACATAAAATCAAAAATTATCAAATGATCATAGCATGCCCTCTTTCAAGTCGACTTCTCCTTATAAAGAAAGAAGAGACCCAAAACAACCTCCAAAATATCCAATCAGCATACAATGATTTTTTCTATGCATTTTCCACCCTCCATCCTTTCTAGGCCAAGTACATTTTCTAGAGGGGATACATAGGACCCATGAGATTTTTACATTCTTAACTATTTTTTATTCCCCCTTGGGCTAGTCGCACTTTTCCTTTAGAAAATACAATTTTTATAAGTGCTTTATCTTTTATGCACTTTTCTATGTTTATTTTAATATTAAGTCTATTAATTTATTATATGTGTTTTTATAATGTTCTACTTTATTTTTTTGCACAATATAATAATATAATAGAGCTTAAGTCTCCCTTTAAAATTCTCCTTAGCCGTCGAGAAGACATAATAGGCTAAGGGTCTTCGATTGGGAAGGGGATATTACATATGATATGGGGGAGGACATGTTATCAAACCAATTGTAGAGAAATCCCTCTATTGGCTTTGTCAAGATTTCCATCAACCAAATGGGTAAGTTCAATCCATGAGACTCACCTGCCAACCTACTCAATAATAAGTTTTATATATAGAGTATTCCTACACATGCATGTAAAGTATATTAAGACCCCTATTTCCTTGGTGGAGGATTGATGCCTTAAACTTATATGTCATAAATGGAATGCAAGCTATCAATCTTTCCTATAGAATTGTATCATTTCCACCACCTTCCATATCTTTGGTAATCTCATGTCATCATCTTGGCTCATATGAAACCATGTTGTCTTTATTGTCAATTTTGAGTATCAATGTGTGGGAATTCTTGTCAAACTTCTTTAAAAAATATTTAAAAAGCTTTATTATTTTCCTTCATAAATATTGGCATGGTGTATTTGTTCTTTGGAGAGAGTATCTCAAATTGGAAGGATGATTGTATTTTTTTAATAAATGTATTACCATCAAGCACTCAATGCATTATACTCGCTAAACATTTCTATTTGATTCCTTGAAGGTTGATTCTTCACCTACTTGACCGTTTCATACCTTATGACTATGCTTTCCCATTAATATCCTTCACGAATCAATATGTTTGCTTTGAACTTTCCTATTAGATCTTTGAATCCCGAGACATTGCCACGAGATTTATGATCGAACCTTCCTATAACTCTTGCACTTCCCAAGTGCTATATGATGGCCACTTTCCTACAAATGGATCTTGGCAGTCTTTGTCAAACTATTGCAATGAAAAATCATTGAACTTGAAATAAAATGGAGTTTCAAACTCTAGATAGCCCAAAGTCCTATGAAAAAAGTACTTTACGCTAACCTCAACTATAGAATGTTAGGCGATTGGTTGTATAGACTAGATGACTATCTTATGGGATCAAATGATATTGCAATCAGATTGAGCGACCTAGTTGTGGGCACATATGGATTTGGCTCAATGCCTCTTATGAATGTTGTTTGGAAAAATGGATAATAGGAGCCTCCAAAATGTAGAGACAAACTCCTAAAAACAAATTAGCTAAGCAATTCAAGTTGACCTCGTGATTGCAAAGTTAATGACTTCAAATGAAAATCACCTCTTAAAAATGTTGGGACTATTTTGGAAGCTAATCATGTTGGTTAGATAACCTGAATAACGATTTTTCAGCATCAAACAACTGAAAATTCACACTGATTTTGCAATATCCCCTACCCTAAAAGGTCCATCTTGATTCTTAGATGTTTAGTCACATGCCTTAGATGACCAATTGGAGGAGCCTAAAAGCCCGATTCTTGTCTAGCGAACTCCCTACCACCTCGTACAACCTTCCAATGAGATGAATCCCTCGGTGGATAGTTCCTTTGGGATGGCCTCTTGGAAATTTAGGATGTAATGTCCCCCTTTTGAAATTAATTTGGAGGAAACCCTTAGCCTAATTTTTATTTCCTGGTGTCTCCAGATTTTACCCTGAAATCTGAGACTACCCCATGTTTAAAAATTTTCGTTCTTTTAAAATAACGGGTCTTTTTGTGTTTTTATTGCCAGAAGATGTCTCTATTACGTTAAGATATTCCCAGTGAATCATATGAGCCAATTTCGACAAATACCTAGATGCTTTGAAACTCATTTTATCCCTCTGCCAAGTTTTGTCTCATGGGAAATTTTTATTTAATTATTTATTAAATAAATAAAGCCCCATTTGAAGTAAATTGTGCTCCGGTTGAATCCTATTGAAGTTTTGCATGCCAGTATTCACACATCTCAATAGGGTTTTCAACAGGAATAAATTTAGAGCATTGTCTCTAACTTCTCAACGTTTTTTGTTTTTATTTATTTCTTTTGTGTTTTTCTCTAGTTTTCTCCGTTGTCTTTCTGTTAAATTCCCCTGGATCCGTTCTTTGTTCTGTATAGTTTGTTTAATTGCCTGAACATCTGGAGATCATTTATGGCCTCAACACTAGAAGGAATCAGTCTCAGAAGGCAAACTTCTGACCAAAAAAGATGAAGTCAAGCGAAAAAGCCTCTCCTAGGCAAGTCGCACTTTTTGGAATAAATAGATCTAAGTTGCAATGGGAATTTTGGTAGTGGTAGGCAAGACGAGAATTTCTTACCTGCCTTGCAGGGTACTTTTTCCCATGAAGTCAAAGTCACTTAAGTTGCAATGGGAATATTAGAGGTGGCAGGCAGGCGGGAATTTCTTACCTGCCTTGCAGGGTAAAAATTCTCATTATAAAAAAAAATCACTTAAAGCACCGGCGAGAATTTCTTACCTACCTTGCAGGGTAAAATTCCCATGATGAAAGTCAAATCACTTAAGTGGAAGAGGGGATTTTTGGAGCTGCAGTGTAGGGTGGAAATTCCCATCAAGTTGACTTCTTATTTTTAGCATCTACCCCTTGCCAAAAAGTGCGACCCACCTTGGCATTAAACAATGCATTTAATGTTATTTATTAATGGTTTTTTTATCTAATTTTGGCGCCATGTATGGAAGGAAAGTCAATGCAAAAGGACAAGCTAAAGAGAAGTCAAGGATGCATGCTAAAAATAAATAAAATAAATTATTAAAAAGAAACCAGCAACATGCATACTTGGGCGCCCAAATTGGATGAATAGACATGACTATTAATTAATTAAATTGCCAGGAATAGGAAGAGACAATTATTAAAAATAACATGTTGGAGGTTATATAAGCATGGGACACCATAAGGGAGAGACAGTTAATTCTTTTTGATGAGGATTGCAGCCCAGACAGGTTTTGGTGCCAAAAGGAGGATTTTGCATTAAAGTTTATTTTCCATTGTCGAGAAGCTTCCAGTTTTGGCGCCTAGGGTTAGGATAGCCTAATTTTTGTCATTCTATGAGCATTTCTGCATGTTGGTATATGTGCCCAGGTGAATTAAATAATATTTTTGCTTGCTTTGCATGCAAGCAAAGCCTCAAATTTTAGGGCAGCAGCTTTATATGCAGTTTTTGGTGATAAAAATCAAGTATTCATGTCCTGGACTCCATTTTTGTTTGAATTAATTGCAGGTATTCATTGCATGTTCTCATATAAGTGAAAGGGAGTTCAAATCAATGTCAGGTACATTGAATATATCTTCCGAATCTGAAGAAATTTCGATCTGCACAAATTGATCTAATTACAAGGAATTCTGACATGATTAAAAGAAAAAGAGCTCAGACAAAGATTGCTCAAGCCATGATGAAGCGTGATGAAAGAGAAGGATCAACAGAATCATGCATAGCTTCTAGATTTGCTGATATCAATGACACGAACATAGGCCCTGAACCCATCTCCGATTTAATCGACAGATCCAGATTCGGAAGGCCATCTCTCATGTGGGCAATTAAAAGTAGTGGAATTATTCAAGCTTCAGCGTTTCAAATACAAATTCGATTGCTTCGAATTTGTTATGGAGTGTGCAAGGTCATATCATCCTCTTTACAAAACAATTCGAGATGTGCGGGAAAGACAATAATCAGGCTGGATGCACAATTTATTAATTATTGTCTGAAGATTCCGACACGACCAGTGGTGATTGCAATTAGCATACTGGATGTTGGCAATAGATGGGAGAAGCACAAAGCAGATTGCGTGGGCATAATGAATAACAGAAATATATGAAGAAGCTCAGGTCTCCATCAAAGTTCCCGAGGACTCTTCCACGATCCAATTTGGTGTAGGAAGTTGATGATATTACTAAATTGCTTTGCAGGTTAAATGGAGAAGCCAACACTCATAACTTCCGCTCATGGATGTATGCTTTCATGAGAACCATTGAGATCAACAGAGCTGATTTGATAATCAATTGGGCGGAGATCATCAGTGATAACATCGACGAGCAGCTACGAAGTGTGAGGCGGACATACAACTTCAAAATGACTTCATACTTATATGCAACAGCCTCGCAGGTATATTTTCCAAGTTGGATAGACGAGGCATACTGTCGAAAGATCCTATTTTTGAGTGCTTCCCACAAATTGTGCTTCTTGAATGCCACAAAGATTACAAGGTGGTCAACGATGGGTTCTTCTACGGATTCATCTGCAAATTAAATAGTGATTTGAAGACCAGCAAGGTGAGCAAAGAAGCTTGGGAAGTCTGTATCCCAACATGGTTGTATTTTCATCCAGTTTGCAGACTTCACGTATCTCAGGGTAACCGGCTTTTGGGAGAACCAATTAAGTTGCCGAGGTATCCAAGCGACAAATGGGTCATCATGGAGTTGTGCAGACAACTCGTGGAGATGCATGACTTACAATCAAAGCGGCACAAGTCTACAAGTTTCTTTCCGGTCACAGTGGGTTATTACAGCTGCCAGAGCATCCACAAAGCTAGAGGAATCGAAGCCGAAATGTTTTCTGAATATGAGCATGAGTTCTTCCCAGCACGGCTGAACTTTGATCCATATGGGGTAGCGAAGAAGACAATCTCCCAGGAATATTCACATGTACCTTTGTTGGAAGACTTTTGGATGAAGTGCAGAAACGAGTATGAAGTCAAAAAGAAAGATTTCAGCAGGTTATTAGCGCAACAAGTGTCTGATTATGGTTTAGCACGGATACCTGCAGATCTCGCGGATGATGGGCATGTGATACTTGACGCATATCATCAGATGGGAGGGGATAGAGCTGCTCTTCAGGAAAGCATAGGTGGTTGCCAAACCGATTGAGAAAGATCTTCCGCATGCTCGTTAACACCTCAAACTGGTTATTGACAAAGGGGTATTGCCTGGACGAAGCTTTGATGAATTAGATCACAGGTAACTTTATCGCATGAGACTCTAACAAAAGAAAGCACGAGGGTGAAAGTAGCAGGAGGCCAGAGAAACTTAAAGTACACAAGAAGTCTCAGATACAAGAGAAGGCCAATTCTACAGCTATCGTGCTAGTTCCAGCTTCTCCAACGTCAACTCATAGCACTTTAACAACCCCTGAACCCCAGGAAGATCTTGTCATTCCTCCATTGAATCCAACGATCATTTGTATTTGCTCCTCAGCCACTCAGATCTTCACCTCTCCCTGCAGAAAAGTTGAAAGCACAGATGGCAGAGTTTGAAAAAGCATTGTCTTTGACAATTCAGAGGGTGGCAGTCACAACATTGTGGCAAATTTGGATGGAGCAGAGTCGAGCATGAGATGGTGGTGCATTCAATGACTTCTCATTCCCGAGAAGCAATTTTTCATCATGGTTGGCTTTGCAGACAATCCCAGAAGCAAGAGAGAGATCAACCTAGAAGAACACGACTTGCAGCTGCTCCTGAGTTTGGGCGGAAAAGATAGAAGACCTAAAGTTGCCAAAATAACTTCTAGGTTGATTATTGAAGAATCAGGGCAAAAGTTCGTTGAGTTATCAGTTCCAGCAGAGGGAAAGTAGAAGGGAGAGCTCACGGCAGCAGATATATCAGTGACCAAAGTGCCAATAGGTCAAACTACCACAAAAGGATTAAAGCAAGATACACAGACACTAATGAATGCTTTATTCCTCAAGCTTGACAAAGAGAAGGCAGAGAAAGCCAAACTTCAAAAGCAGGTTTCCCAGCTGTGTGAGATCATTGCTAAGGTTGCCAAACCTTCCTCTCAGCCAATTTCAGCACATGAGCAGGTGAGTAATCATCTGGTTGAGGAGGTGGAAGATGCAGGTAACCAAGTTAAGGCTATTGATGAATGGAAGAGCCAAATCATTCACCAAGCTTCAATACAGCTCAGGGAGGTACCAACTCATCTGGAAGTTATGAAAGATGCATTATCTCAGCTGAAGCAACTAATGACAAGCATAGTGGATGAGAATACAATGGCTGAAAATAACCTGGGCATTTTGGTCGAAATAAATAAGTCTTGGATGTTTTGATTGCAGAGCAACTTGTGCCTGATGGATTGGTTGAAAGAGGTAAGCAACTTGAATTTGCAGTTTCTTTCCGCTTGGAGATCTTCAAAATTATGCTGAAAAGAATGTGGTTGCTTCGAGGATATGATATTGTCATTGCCAAGCAATGTAATTGCTTTCACCGAGGAAGAAGTGGTTGGGAACGTTTCTTCCTATGTAAGAATCATTCCCAACAAGGTGCCTGATTCTCTTGAAGGGTTGCTTCTGATGATTCAAAAGAGGATTGATGAAGTTGTTAAAACTTTCACGTTGAATTCAATCAGCAAGCTGATAATGCTTCAATCAGATATTAAGAAGTTCGGGCCTAGTTTGAAGGAGGTGGAAGCAAACATTGACATTTTGACTGAGGGATTGCTACAATTCAGGACCGAGAAAGAGGTTGTGGTTAAAACAAATGGGAAATTGCTGAATTATATGTTTGAAAAGTATATTCAGTTTCAGAACAAAAAGAAAGTGTAGGTGTTACAGCTGGCAGATCTTCTTTCTTCTCTTATTTCTTATGTTCCCGGATGAAATTGTAAGATTAAAGTTATTGGTTTAAAAACCATTACTTTAAGTTATTTGGAAAGATTCTTTAAGATAAGTGACAAATGTGCACAATTTTGGCTTAAACTCCTGATGCATGTCACTAAGAGAGGAATTCTAGGAAGATGATTGCCAGATGTTCCCTTTACTACTTCATGTTCTAGTTCAGTTGTAGTTTCCCATTTGTAATTTCCCCTCTACACACTATAAATAGAGGAAGAACCTACGGGTTAAATGATCAGAATTTGTAATCAACATTCTTGTGTTCCAGACTTTGAGCTGAAACCCTTGATAGCTTTCTAAAAGTTGAGGAATAGAGAGGAGGCAGATTTCTGGAGAACTTTGTGTCAACGGTGTATTTATTCCTTATTTCTTTTTAGATCTTTGCATAAACTTTGTGTTTTTAGATCTAGATCTGAAACTTTCCTTTGCTTCAAATTCTGTATTTCAAGATCTATTTGTTTCATCTATGTGCATGTGATCAACTCTGTCAACTATTGGTTAGGTTGCACATCTCCTTTCCTTTCTTCTCGTATTTAATTATTTCCCTTTCTTGCACATATTGCTTACAATTGCTTACTTGTTGCAAAATTGCTTAGCTATGGTCCATGAGCTACACAATTAAAGTAAAACCAACAGATAGATATTAGGAAATATAATTGACAAAATCTTACATGGGAGCCTCACCGGTAAATGAGGGAGATTTATCTCATGACTGCCTAGGTTTTCAGTTGTGCAGAAAATCTAGCCAACATTCCCGTAGGCTTAAGGGGTGTTGCAAGGGAAATATTTTATTTTAATAAAGTGACTTAAGTTGCCAAAAGTAACTTTATTTTATAAAAGCAACTTATGTCTTATTATTAAAATAAAAGTAACTTGTCAATAAAGCAAAGTCAAATGCCAAATTAGACATGGGACGTCCCACTTGGGACCTTTTCTCGAAAAGTGTGCCATGAAAAGTCATAAAAGGAGGTTGATGGGGGTCTTTTGGGCATCTTGTTGCCATTATCTAATTTTACATTGAGGTTTTGAACTACTACTCCAATATTTGAATTTGAGGATGAAAACCCTCCAATCTTCAAGGGTAACTCCATCTAAGAGTTGCATTTGTGCATCTAGACAAATATTTCCAGTTTCAGATCAGATTCATCAGCTAGGCACGTTTCAAATCAGATCTCAAAATTTTTACGGGTAAGGCATCATCTATTTAGCTAGGACAGTCAAGTGGTGGACTGTTATTCCATTTTGGAGCCCTTTTAGAGGATGACATCACCCTCCTAGGGCTAGAGGACTTCATTGGAGGCTACTACAACATGTGGTATGGTTGGGACCAATGTTTTAAAATTGGTCGGTAGAACCGAACCGAAACTATCCGGTTCAATCAGTTCATACTAAAAAATGCCAAATTCCTATAAAGTGAACTAATGACCCGGTTCCATACGGAATCGTCTAGTTCCATACCAAATTCCTATTAATGCATTTGATAGGGTGAAAGATGCAAACTTGTTTCAATTTTGGATGAGGTTGTTGTAGAGGTGGGGGTGGAAATGTTGTACGAATCATCGCAGATAATGCCTCTAACTATGTTCATGCTAGTAAGATGTTAAAGAACGAATACAAAACCATATTTTGGATGCCATGTGTTGCACATTGCATAAAACTCATGCTTGAGGATATAGGAAAAGAGGATTGGATCAAGAACACTGTGGATCATGCCAAGAGCATTACAAAATACATTTATAACCACTCATGGGTATTGAACTTGATGAGGAAAAACTCCAAGTGTAGGGAACTTGTCAGGTTGGCCATAACAAGATTTACAAAAAGCTTCCTCACGTTGCATCTCTCATTTTGTAGGGTTGAAACTTGAAAAGATGTTTTCAAGTGATTGGTTAATGCATCTTAGCGGAGCCGCATGAACAAGATGGGAAAAACATCAACAAGAAAGTTTTTGACAACACATTTTGGTAAAAAACAAAAAATGTTGCAAAAATTGTTCACCCTTTGTTAAGGTGTTGCGGTTGGTGGATGGGGAAAAATTGGCCATGTGTTACATTTATGAGGCTATGGATCATGCAAAGAGGCAAATAAGGGCAACATACAAGGTGTAATATCCCTTTCAAGGGATTAGACCAACAATGAAGGAAATTAGATAAAACACCAAATAACCAAATCTGATTTCTATAACCAGCAGACTGATAAAAACCAACGAACTGATTTCTCCAAACAACGGTATGAAAATGTATGCAAAACACAAAATTCACTCCAATTAACCTTGCCACAATTTAGATATGAATTTTAGGCATCCAATAGATCAATAATCAATGAAAAATTTGAGTCACACACAACTGGAAAATTAATTACAACCAATGAATAACAGCCACAACTAAAATATGAAATATGGGTCTAGAAACCCTAAAAAATTATGAGAATGTAGATTCCGGCCTTAATAAATATGTCAAATCAGATTATGAACTGAAAATTCAACTTTATGTCCTTCAAACCATCAAACCCTACACCAAGGTAGGTTGCTCCACCTATAGAAGGAAAATAAAAATTTGAAAGTAGATGATTCTCCTCAAATCTGCAATTTACTTCAAGACCATGCAAGGTTGAAGGGTTTTTGTCTTTCAACAAAACCACTAGAAGGGTTTTCGTCCTTCTAGGAAGCCACACAAGAGGGTTTTCATCCTCAAGTGGAAGAACATGGAGCAACAAACTCTCAATGCCCAATAATAGAAAATGCGCCAATCTAGATGCCCAAATGAGCTCCTCTAATCTTCTTTTATACCTTTCTTTGGCGCCAAAGCCCATAAAGGTAAGGCCGACCCCTAATAAGTCATTATAATCTTTTATTAAGCCTCATTAAAGGCATTAAATCCAGCCGACCCACTAAGAGTGGGTAATACAAAATTAAATCATGAATACGGATGATGGAAACTAAAATATAATCCATGATCTTCCATTGTTTGCTAAGGAATCCTTTATTTGCAGATTAATTCGAAAAAGGGGACATTACACAAGGATAGAGTAGCGAAGTATGATCCTATATGGCTAGATCATTGATAACAAATGGAATAATCAACTCCATTGCCCTATACGTGCAGTTGGGTATTTCTTAAATTCAAGGCATCATTACAAAGCTCAAATTGGAGAAGACAAAACTGGGGAGGTCAAAGATGGATTGTACGAATGCATAAAGCGCATGGTCCCCGATGAGAGTCAACAACTGGAAATACATTGAAAAATCAAAGGCTTTCGGTAGATCCATGTGTACCTTTGATAAAAACCTAGCAAAGATTGCAAGAGAAGTGGACCAGCCAGGTAAGCAATTCCAAAGTTTTTTAAGTTTAGTTGTTTAAACTTTAAAAACTTGAATTTTTAGCGTAAGTCGCAATTTAATTTGTTGAATCAACTAACTTTTTTTTTTGTTCTGGTTTAATCATTTATTGCAGCTCATTGGTGGGAGTCATTTGGTAGCGAGTATTCTTAGCTACAAAATTTGCAATTTGGATCCTAAGTCAAACTTGCAACGCTTCAGGTGTGAGCGCAATTGGTTTGTTTTTGAGTAGATTCACATGAAGAAGAGAAACCGTTTGGAACAACAATTAAATGATCTTGTCTTCGTGCAATACAATCTCCGGCTAAGGCGCAACCAGTTATTGAATAGAAGACTTGATATAGATCTCAATTTCTTGGATGATATTGATCCAACCTTAGAATGGGTAGAAGAGTTTAATCCTAATGACTTGGGGTGGATGGTTTTGGATGATAAACCGCAAGTAGCACCAGGACATGGAAGGCACTAGTTTTGCTACTACAACTACTGCAGATGTCCTTGAGGAGTCCGACGAGTCCAAGCCAAAGGAATATGATGACATTGATGAGGATGAGGATCCCATTCTTAGCAGTGGTGCTGAGTTTGATGATTGATATCAAACATGCGGAGCTTGCATCATATTGTTTTTGGACTCTATAGGCCATTTAGAGCCTCATTGTTTACAAATTTTGTTTTGGATATGTAGTGCACTTGGTACCATTTTTCTATATTTCTCTTACATGTTATATACATGCGCAAACTTTGCATATTTTGTCTCTAATTGTTTGTAATCATGTAATGTCCCCTTTTTCGATATGAGAGCCTAAAAATGAACTTCTTGCCATTCCCTTTCCGTCATGAGGAAGTTGAATGAGCTAGGGAAGGAATTGCATTTTCTTTTCTAATTTTTAATGTTTTTCTTTAGTGTTTTCTTCATTAAAGCAGGTCGGTTGGCTTGGAGGAGTTTAAAGGCAAAATAAAAGATTAAATAAAGCCCAAAGGAGGTCGGTCTTGCCTATTTGGTCTTTGGCGCCAAGATTGGGCTATTTAAGGAGACTAATGACTTCATTTGCATCATCTACTTTTGCCCATTTTATCTAAACTTGATCTTTGGGTTGTTTGCTCATTGTCATTCCACTTTTGGGCGAAAATCCAATTGTGTGGCTTTTCCAAGGAGGACGGAAACCCTTCTTGTGGCTGGTTGGAGGATGAAAACCCTCCATTCTTGGTTGAAGTGAAGTCATCTTGAAGACCTTTTGGCAAATTTGGGCATTGGAGGATAAAGGAAGATATCTACAAGTGTTTGCATGTATTTATGAGCCCTTCCTAGTTGGAGCAACTAGGGTTTGTTAGCATCTAGGTGCCTTCTAGGGAACAAAAATCAGATTTGTTTTCATATTTGGATTCCTCATAATTTATAAGGCTGGAAACAATCATATTTTGTGGAGTTTGGGGTTTGGAAACCCTTTATTTCATAATTTCTTTGAGCTGTACTTCTGCTGCAATTAATTAATTTTCCAGCTGTGTTTTCATTCAAGTTTCATATTGGAAAGTGGTTTCAAGTGATTTTCCTTCATTTTAGGACTGCTGTTATAGAAATCAGATTGCTGATTTCCAGTTGTCATAAATTTCAGTTTGCTGGTCAAAAATCAGAGTTTAATAATATTGGGGTTTGTGTGATTTCCTCCTTTTTCAGTTGAAGTCCCAATAAGGGACATTACTTTTAAAACTTTTTTCTGCTAAGAAAATCAATCATGAAGAGCTTTCATGAATGATAGTTGCTTGATGTCAACAATCCTAGTAATTTAGAACATGGCTAGATTCCAATGTGTTTCAAAGATTGTCTATGTTGAAAAAATTGCAATGAATAACAAAGAATAGGTCAGACCATAAGGAAAAATAGGTACAAATGTGCTCAAGAAGCAATTTGCATAAAGAAAATTACACTTAGCAAGAAAAAGTGCTTGACAACTGGCCATTGATTATATTATACACAAAATAGTGCTTTTGAACCCTTGGCTTCTTGCCTTTTACAATATTCTAGATTTTTAGCCTACATTGAGAAACTGTGAAGAAAAGTGATAAACAAATTACATATAAAAATTGATATAAATTGACTGAATTTTCTTCTTACAATAGTAGATCTTGAAAAAAAAGCACTTCAAAAAAACATGAGCCTGAAATGCTTACTTATGCAAACTTTATCACATGCAGAAGTTCAGCAATCAGAAACTTGAAAAAAAAAAGATCTGCAAGTGGATTTTGTCAAAAATGATTATACCATTGTGAAAATAATAACCTAAAACCTCCAAATAATGGTCAAGTTATAAGCAATTAAGTGTAGGGGGTTGAAAACCGTGCACAACAGTGAGGGCTGTTGAAATGTCAAATTTCAGTTCCGGTCCTGCTCACAGACAAGGTGTGCTGATTTTGCATTAATATCTCAAATTTAAAAAAATCAGATTGTTTATGTCGGGGAGGGGTGCTAGACCACCTATCGAATTGAGTCCCAATCTATCGGTCTTCAGCTAGACCTAATGCCTCTTAGTGCAAAAACGATTGTGGTCAGATGTTTATGTGGTTGTACTGCTGTTGTCATAAAATTAATTGCAGCTGGGTGTAATCACTTGTTTTCTCCATTTCTTTGATGTAATTTGGATTGATAAATATTGTTGTGGTTGGATTAATTATTTAGAAGCATTTTCAGTTGTTATTGCATGGTTAAATGTTGATGTGAAGTCCCTATATAGTTCGCTGCCCTAGAGGACTGATTGTTGATTATTTTAATAAGGTTGACGTGTATTTTCAGATCTGGTTCATTAGGGTTTAAGCTAAACCCTTACTCTTGGTTTCAGCCCTAGAAAGGGACATTACATATGAACGCCAGCTTTCTATGTTTTAAATAATAAAGTTGAATTGGCATGGTTAAGGTGCAAAGATAATTTTAAGCCAAGAGATGGGTTTGATATGTAAATTACAAGTTATAGAAATGAATAAAACACAAAAAGGGAAGAACATAAACACAAGGAGGACACCCAAAATAAAGAGCATACCTAGAGTGTCCAAATAATTAAAAACCCTAAAAAATATATGCTATAATACAAGAAGCAAAGAAAGCCAATATGAAATAAAGTGCTCTCAACATAGAGTTGCACACAAGATATGTACAAGTTGAGGAGTTGACTAACATGCTTAGTTACAAATGGAATATTTCACAAAACATACACAAGCACAAGTGGAAGCATATATAAGTATGTTCAAGTACATGAATGCAAAGATACATGCGGTAGATTTTCCACTTGGAAAAAGAAAAAATATCTTCTATGTTAATAAGGTAAAACATAGCAAGCCATATAATGGCTACTTGCAAACTAATGAAGTAAATATTATCGTAAACATGAACCACGCTGTTCCTGCTGAAAACTGCTCTAAACTCAAAAGTTAAATTAAGTGATAATAAAATTTACATCATAACACAGACAATGCCATTCTTTTTATCACGTTTTATACTTTATCATGATGTATATAATGACAATGAAAATATGTTCTACATGGTGATTTTAAACGGGTTTTATAACCTCTTATGCTCATATAAGAAGATGCATAATAGTTATCCAAATATACTAGTACGAAGTACCTATGAACTGTCTTTCATTTTTAATTTCTTTGTAGTCAGAGCCATGGGTAAATATTAAGGTATAGCCAAGCTTACATGTATCTTCAAAAAATTGGGAAAGACGAAGTCAATACAACATGTCTTCTTCAATTGCAAGATAAAAAATTATGTCTAGTAGTTTCCTTAAATTGATTGAGGAATGAATTGACAGAAATCAATTTAATTACAGCTGTTCATTAATGTGTTAATTAATTATTATATTATATAGGGATGGAGATAATTTGAGCTTACCAATAGATGTTTTTGGGGAATTGGGCTTTACTTGACTTGGATATTTTTCATATGAGAATTTTGCTTTTCCTTATAGCTAAACTAGCAATTACAACTTTCATTTTTGCATCACTTCGAAGTTGAGAAAGATAAAAATAACGTTTCCTTGTCATGAAATAGACTCTCATTTAATTATCATACACACAAAGTTTCCAGAATGTTCTTTCTTCCTCTACTTTTTGTTTATTTACTTTTCATGTTTTTTTCCAAATTTCTTACAAGTTACAAAGTTAACCGGGACATTCTATGTTGTGGTTGTTATCATGTGATCTTATATACGATTCTAATTACATTCAATTTAAAGCCCAAGAGCAGTAGATCAAATGATTAAAGTGGGTGGGATATCTCCTTGCCGTCTCACGGGATCCTTGTTGACATAATAATGTGTTAGCTCTAACATGGGGATCACAGAACTTGTGCCAACCCCCACTCGTTGTGGGGGCCGTCCAGGTGGATTTCCAGAGTATAATATAATTTAGTTAACTTTTAATAAAAGATATAATATTAATCTTTATGACAATTACTTTTCCTTTATTGGGGAGAAAGTTTGGTGTGATTTTGTGGTACCTCATGCTAATTACATTCATTACAGGTTGAGAATGAATATGAACTTGTTGAAGACTATTATGGGGAACCTGGTCATTCATATGTCAAATGGGCAGCATCTATGGCTGTTGGACTCAATACAGGCGTTCCTTGGGTAATGTGTAAACAAGGAAATGCTCATGATCCAATTGTGAGTTAGGCTCCACTCCATCAAAGGGTTTCTTATGGTTGTGACTTGATTTAGGCATTGTATCTACATAAATTTTGATTATTTTGGAACTTTTAGATGAAGGTTTTATTGCACTGGTATAACACTTTTCCATTGTATGAGTAAATTAGCTACTGTACTAAGTAGACTAACATGAAAGATTCATAGAATTAGCCTATTTCCACTAAAATAATTTGTGGGGATGGAACCTGCACCATGTAGCCTATTGGTTCACTACTTTCATGTTGAACCACATGAGCAAGTACCAATTGATTTTGAACTTTAGTCTTTTATTTTACAACTTACAGAGAATATAGTGGAAATGATACAAACTGATATTTATGCAAAATATCTATTTCATAAAGGAACGTAAATCATGAAATGGCCTTTTGGGATTTGCAGATAAACACTTGCAATGGTTTTTATTGTGAAGGGTTTATCCCCAATTCTATTTATACGCCCAAACTTTGGACAGAAAACTATGTTGGCTGGTACCTCCTGAACTGATATACAAGTCCAAAATGTTTTCTTAAATTATTGGAGTCTATGTTGTGTTAATTTTGTAAATTATTCTCATAGATATATTAACATATAATATGAGCGGTTGAATTTCTAGGTTTCAAGCATTTGGTGGTGCAGTTCCATTTCGGCCAGTTGAGGACCTGGCATTTAGTGTTGCACGCTTCTTCGAGATGGGTGGTACATTGCAAAATTATTATATGGTATCAAATGGCTGCATCAAATGACTTTGTGATCATGGAGTTGGAATATTTTGTCGAAAACAATTAAAATTTGTGATTTGTGAAAAATATTAGATACCCATCACAACACAGTTTCCAAACAAAATTTAAAATCTCTTTTATAGGATCTATAAGTAGAATTAATACTTGAGGTTTGCATGTTGCAGTATCATGGAGGAACCAACTTTGGCCGAACTGCAGGAGGTCCCTTTGTTGCTACAAGTTATGACTATGATGCCCCTATTGATGAGTATGGTAAGTTTTTTTTTTTCCGATAAGGATAAAGAAAATATTTATATTACATTAAAAAGAGAACAAAACTAGCCATATAGCCAGTGTATCAGGACCTATAGCTCTGGTCATTCTAAAAATTTAAAATGGGCCTGTTACAAGACCATATAATGAACTGGTCAAACCAGAAACCTTCATCACTGTAATCCAGAACATGTAACTGGCATAGGACTGCAGAAAACTAGAGATATTAGACTTGGGATTAGGGACCCTCCATAAACCATTTTAAGGAATATAACATGAAAGTTAGGCTAGAATTAGGTCATATTAGACAATGCGTATTAAAAATTAGGTACTAGGGGTTCACTGTAGTCCCCTCATGGATCTGCAGGGTCAGAAAACCACTAGCAATTTTTTTTTACCATCCAACAACTCAATTTTTCAAGTTGAATGGGAAATTAATCAATCAATCAGACTCTGAATAAGGCCTAACAGCTTAATATTGTACCACTAAACTGTCCAAGAACTCAAAAAGAGCTATGGATTCATCTACAAACATTCAGGAGCCTATAATTTTTACAAATGGAAGGCAGCCCCACCATTGTGAAAGATCAACCTCACCAGTTGGATCTACATTCTCATCTTGTAGTGGCGGTTCCGTCATATTACATCAGCAATGTAGTTTTGTGACCAATGTTCTTTTCAGAACATCTATTCATGACTTTAAACTCTTTGATGATGGCTTGACAAGTTATCTACTTATGGAAGACCCTCGTGCTTCCGTTTGAGGCCTGAAAAGAAATTTCCATGGATCAAACCACTCATGAGAGGTAATATCTGTGGACCCATCCGCTGCTACTCCATAGAAATCTTATCAGTTCCCAGATTTTTGGAACACATCAATACACTCTTGTGACCCCTCTGGCGATGTGATCCACATATTCCAAAATCTATCATCCCCACTAAAATCACTAGTGTAACCTCATGACTCAATTAGCCACTTAATCAACACATTGTTTTATTGCAACATTCTTATCGGATTCATTAAAAGGTAATTGTATAGATTCAAACCCATAGCTCATTACATTGATTCCAGCCTCTGATGCGTTGGTGCTTCATACTTATGTATGTTTAATTCAAATTCATGCCCTTCTTCAGAATAATCTATCCTTGTGTTCTTTAACAAAAATATGAGAAGTAAAGATTAAGCATGGATTGAACACAATTTATAACTGCAATCAAGAGCTAGCAGTGAAAGTAAATTACAGATGCTATTGCAATAGATTAGTTGAGAGTATTGTATTTTCATTTTTTAATTATTGGGGTTTTAATAACCCCCAAGCCCCGCCTCCGCCTCCCCCAAGCCCCCACGATAAAATAAAACTAAACAATGGCAATTTACTTCACGAAAAACAGCAGGTATTGCTGAAATATATTAAATATATGTTTTGTTCATGACATGGTACTTCAACAGAGTTTTACTACCAACTAGACCACAAAGAAAAACCAAAAAGTTATCCCTATCCAAGTTGTCACATGGGTCTTCAAGTACTATCAACTACATATAAAAACCAGAATTTTAAGCCTGCATTGCTGAAATATATTAAATATATGTCTTGTTCATCACATAGTACTTCAACACAGTTTTACAGCCAACTAGACCAAAAAGACAATCCAAAAGTTATACCTGTCCAACTTGTCACAAAGGTCTTCAAGTACTATCAACTACATATAAAAACCAGAGCTTTAAGCAAAGCTACAGTGGATGCATACTGCATGGACACCCTGGGCCTTGACATCACTAATCTCAGCCTTCACCTAGCTAGTAGGGGCTACTGATGTTCATTCTGTCCAAAGATGTCTAACTCCTCCTGAAGTCCCTGCTCCACCATTCTTTCTCTGTCCATACCCATAATCTTTGCCTTGCAAATGCCTCTGACCCTGAGTACTTTACAATTTTCTTTATTTCTTTTGGTGAGAGGATATAGAGCCATTTAAGCTCATGCTCTAATAAAATTGGGTCCAAATAAATATCTATTAGATAGCTGCCAACATATTTCCTAGCCATCTTCTCTTGACACTGCTGTATTACAGAAGCTGCAGGGGTTTCCTCACAGTGGCATCGAGTAGAAGACGACGGGCTTTGCTTCAAGATGAGTAATGGTATGAGACGCCAAAACCACCATTTTGTCTGTCAAATTTGTCAATCCTCATATCCCTAAAATCCTGCTTGAGCATTCCCCTGGTGCTAGTGGGTAACTTTGCACCTCCCAGAGATTGATTTCAGCTCTTCCTTGAAAGCAGCCCATTCCTCTGCAGTGAAGTCTTCTGGGATTTCTTCTTCAACTTGTCATAAGGGATATTCCTTGGCTTTGTAAACCATATTAAAGATCCATTAGAAAATATCTTCATCTCTAACCAACAAAGCCGGCTCCTATGCAAAATCTTGATCTATAGATGCTGTGGTCTTGCGTTGGCCATTGTTTGTTGTGCCCATTCGCTACTAAAACTTCTCGAATTATGGAGCTTGCTCCACAGTCCTTGGCCCAAGAGATATTTGTAATCCTTCTATCGCACGCCTCCTTCTCACTTCCATATGCTATATTCCACAAGAAACACAAACATGCATCATTGTTCTCCTATAAATAGGCATCATTGTTTTCATTTCTCAAAGACATGACAGCATAACCCCCTCTGACTTCGCTTACAAATCTGCCCTTAAAGGTTTATGGGTATAGGGTCTTAGTGAATCTTATACTTGGAGCTCATCTTTAGAGCACTAAGATACTAAGAGCATCAAGAATAGGATCTGCACCAACGAGTCTACTTTAATCTTTAGAGTCCTTGGCTTTGGTTTACTTAGGTCTTCTTCTTGTCTCATTTGCAATCCACCCATGAAAACTCTTGTATGGGATGCTACTAACCCTAGAGGGGGTTAATGCGCCAACATTAACCCTATCTCTTTCCTTTATGTTGGTGTGATTGATTATGTTGATGTATGATGTGGTAAACTAGGATAGTGTAACATATATTTGTCTATTACATTACCTCTTTTACAACACATGCTTACTACAAATGGCATTATAACCCTTAGTTTAGTTTGGATCTTTTTAGTATCTATATTCTTACCAACCTTAGGATTCTTGTAAGACCTCATCCCCATATCTTAGACATAGGCTTTGGAACCCTATGCCTTTGATACAAGTGTGGATTACTTTCTTTTAGATCCACGACTATTACACCCCTTGGCTTTTTAGAGAGTTGATGATATTTTCTTCTGATCCTCATTGACACATGATTTAGGGATTTTGTTGGCCCTTCATTGCTATTTGTATTGATTTCATTACCACCTTTGTTAGTTGCACCATCAAGGTCACTTGGCAGTTTTTACGAAGAAGGGGGTGTCGTAATGAGACAAGAGAGCTTTTCATGTCGGTCATGCTACTCCCAGTATCGGTAAATAAAATTTGTGGGGTCAACCAGGTCAAGTCAGCCCAAGTCTCTCACTATCGTTTTGGAACCCTCTATATTATTTGGGGGTGGATCCTCTCTCTATATGGTCTATAAAGAGTTGGGGATGGGTTGGTAGTGTCCATCATGTCATAAATGAGAAGGAAGTACATAATAGATACTTGAAAAGGTGAGCAAGATGGACCACTAATTCAGTTTGTAGGTGTTGTGTTCCCCAGCTCATTCACATTTGCACTCTATCGATTACACACACATATAGGGCTACCCCGGCCATTCTTATTATTATTGTTCTAGAATGAGAATTGAATCCATAATCCCATATCTATTTAGGTGCTATGAGGAGGAGAGAATTTTACCTAGATGGATGATCATATAATAGATGGACGAGATCTATCTCGACCCCTTTGATTGGGCACTAGTATGCCTTATCTATATATGGGAGGCTGAACCATATACTAACTATAAATCTAGATAGGGGCAATGTGTATATAGGGAAAACAACCCGTAATGTCCCTTTCGGCCTTTCGGGCTCAAACTTGAGGAATTTGGATTTTCCCCAAAATCTTAATGGAAAATTTACGGAAATGAGACAACCAAATATAGGGAATCTGAGTTTATGACAAAAAACTGATTTTATGCAAGAACTAAGGTAGTGACCTGTTTTAGGTCCACCAAACCCTAAGCGACCTAGGGTAAATTCATATTTCTGCCTTCTCCACACAAATTTTTAGAAATACATCAACAACATGAAACCCTTGATGAAATCATGCAAAATAATTGCTTCAACCATAAATTGCAGATTGCTGGAATTAATTAATGCTCAAAACAGTTAGAAACTTCATACATACTTGGAGAAAAATGAAAACGATAGCTCAAAATGACCATAAAATGGCAGGTATCAAGCAAAATTAGAAAAAGATTTTTCTAACCATCAAAACCCATTGAAAAGTGATCCCAAAATCTCCAAATGGGTAGATCAAGCTGGAAATGAATGTGGCAGCCCCAAAAGGTGTGCCCTAGCTGGAATTTGTGCCCTAGCATTGATAGAAACCCTTGCCATTTTGAATTTTGAAGCTCAAATGTGACTCCCGGATGAAGCCACCAATGCAACAAATGAGGGTTTTTGTCCCCAAGTGTTGTAACTATTGAGGGTTTTCATCCCCAATAGGATCCAATGAGGGTTTCTGTCCTCAATGGATGAGAGAAAGAGGCAAAGCATGCTCCAACTCCAAGAAAATATCAAGATCCCAAAAATGCATAATCTTCTCCAAGCCAAGCGAACCCCTTATATAGCTCATATGTGGTGCCAAATCTCTAAAACATGATCCCCATGAGGACCGACCTCCTTGGGAGATATGCTTCTCCTTTATCTTAAGGCATGCACTACAAAGACCATTCTTTTTATGAAAATATAAGTTTCTTTTTCTTTTCCTTTTTCCCATTCCATCTTTTTATTTTATTTTTTATCCTTTTTACTTGACAAAAAAAGGAGTATTAAAATTACCTTTATATTCATAATGATATTAAGTTGCCCTAAAATAGAGAATCGACTTGCCCAACTTAAAATATTATTAATTATTTTATTTTAGAAAAGGAGAGATTACAATCCTCTCCCGATGTAATATCCCCTTCCTAGTTGAAGACTCTTAGCCCATTTTGTCTCCCCGATGGCTAAGGAATAAACACAAGGGGAACTTAAGTTATGATAGTTTATTATAAAGTGCAAAAAAAAAAGAAAATATTATAAAGCACTTATAATAAATTATTATAAACTTAATATTAAAATAAAAATAGAAAAGGCAAAAGCATTTGGCATTAGTTATTTATCCAAGGGAAAATGCGACTTGCCTAGGGAGATAGAATCAAGTGGAAAAATATTAAATGAAGGAGGACAAATCTGATTGGTCATCAAGGGTGGCTATTTGGGTCATAAGCTCTATAAAAGCAAGTCGACTTGCTTTAGGAGGGCATCACTTGTTATTTCTCTAATTTTTGAATTGTATGTTGAGCATTTTGCTTGCATCTCCACTCTTGAGGACGAAAACCCTCCAAGAGATCTAGAGAAGGACGAAAACCCTTCTTCTAGTTGAGAGGATTCTCCACCCTCGGGGTTTCCATATTGCAGATCACTTGATTAGTAGTATTTTTCAGTATTTTTCCAGCGGTTGAAGTGGGTAAAAGTGCAGATTTGGTCCAAGGGTTTGAAGAGGAAAGTGGTGGTTGAGTTTCTGCTGTAATTCCAGCCCAAAACCCTAAGGGCGAATTGGTATTTTGGCTATTTAGGGCACTTGTGGTGGTCATTTGTATGAATGGGTAACATCATTGCATTCTCCCTATTTTTGTGAGTCTGTGCATAGTTTATTTGTGTGGATCGGAGCATTTTTGAGTGAGTTATGAATTTTTGAAGTTGCCATAATTTTCTGCAGACTGGGGTTTCAAAATAAATTCATTTCAGTTGTTTATGGGCTCTAAAAATTCAAATCTTTGCACAAATATATTAAGGGTGAAATATTATAAGTTTTAGATCAGTTTAGGGTGGAAATATCATGATTTATTTATGATTTTTAATAGTTTTGTAATGAGCCTTAGTAGCATTTTCTATAAATAAATCAAATCTGCATCATAAACAGTTGGTATATTTTTTATAAATTGCATTGGGTGTGTGGAAATCGCCTAAAATCAATCTATGGGCAAAATTTGTCCATTTGGGGACATTACAGAAAATTAGTTAAGAAGTTTCTTCCCCCTCTTTGATCATGGGAGTTCTCATTCGAGCCTTACTAAACATTGTATACCATTATACTATACCATATTCTTTCTTATTAAATAGAAGTTACAATATTTTGCAAAGTCTTCCACGTTCGAATGTGGCTTGGTTTATTGTTGTAATAGTTTTCCTTTTTCACATTTTGCAACCCTTAGCTTGCCACAAAAAGTATAGGGTTGTCATTGATCATTGAAGAAGCATCGTGTGTCATGCCCCCTTTTCACAATTGAAATAATCGGGAGACTTGTAGCCTATTCATTATTTCCTTTAGGCTAAGGGATAAAGTTAGGAAATAATTTAATAATAATAATTTTAATTTATCATAGTAACTTTATTTTTGATAATATGGTAAAAAGGCGACTTAGGTATTTTTTTAGATAGATAAACGCTTTTGATCGGAGCTATGAACCGGAGTACATTCAACCAAGATATAGCATTTAAGCTCAACAATTAGCGAACCAAATCCACCACACATGAACACACTTCTAGCGCAAACAATCTCGAACTAGAATCCACCTCTGTTAAATCAGCCAGCCAACCGTGCCACCTCGGACATTACCACCTCGAACGGGTGCCTAAGTGGGATTTGAACCTAGGTGGAGCCAGATACAACCATCCGACTTAATCGCTTCCACCTGACCCCATTGGCGCGACTTAGGTATTATTAATATAAAGAGGCCTGATGTAATTTTTTATTAAAAGTGTTTTTAGACACTTTAGGAGGGAATTTTAGGCGGAAAATGAAATTCAAATTAAAAGGGTGGTTATAAAAGGAAAAGGCTTGGGAGGAAGAAGATATCCATGTTTTTGTTATCAAACCCCATTATGAGAGCTTGAGCATTCTATGTTCAATTTCTTCTCTAGGACAGAGATACCCTAAGAGTGCGAGATTCGAGGATGAAAACCCTCATCTCTTTTGAGTGAAAGATTGAAGTTTATGCGCAGTTTCAACTGGGTAAGAAGGATTTTTAGAGATTTTCAGTTTGCTTCTGCATATGCTGATACAATACTTCAAAAGCTGACTGCCTCTACAATATTCCGCCCGCTTGCTATAGTACTTGAATACCATTGCGGTAGTGCCACACTACACTATCATGACAGATTGCATATTTCGTAAGTTGGGTTTTTCGCGTTTCAATCATATTCTATTTACAACAGTTTGTAATAACTATGAATAGTTGGTGCAGGATGCGTCCCCCAAATTCTTTCCTGACACGTCGGGGCGTTCCAAATGTCTTGAGGACGTGGGGGCGTGGGGAAACGCTTCCCACAGTGCATGCTTGGTGGGAAACGTCCTGGGGACGTCTGCAGAGGGAGGGAAACGTCCTGGGGACGTGGGAAACGTGTGGGGAACGTGGGGGCGTGTGGGGACATGAGAAATGTGTGGGTACGTGGGAAAGATGTGGGGGCGTCTCAGGAATTTCCAAGAGAAGCCGGTGAGTTGGTGGCTTCCAGGGGCGACCGTATATGGGCTTCTAGGACTCTGCTGCGACCACTTGCCATTCGCGTCCTTTCCTCGCTTCTAGCTCCTTTGCCTCCGAGAGGAACCGGGTCTACATATGGTTGGATACACTTTGTTAAGAGGAGTAGGCCTAACTCTGCGAGAGCGGAGAAGGGCATGACGCAAGCCGCGTCTTATGGATCGCAAAACACCCGAGTACAAACAGACCCTAAAGCATTACGGTGGGATCTAGTTCCCGAGGAGCCAAGGCAGGTTGAAGAGGTGGTGTCACCCAGATTTCATCCTGAAATCTGCGACTACCCTATTCGAAAAAAATTTCGTACTTTTAAAATAATGGGTTGTTTTGTGTTTTTATTGCCTGAAAGTTCTTGTATTGCGTCAAGATATTCCCAAAGAGCCATATTAGCCTTTTTCGCCAAATACCCAGATGCCCAAAATTGTTATATTCTGTCGTCGGGATTTGTCTGCGGGAAATTTGTATTTAATTATTTTGAGCCCCGTTTGAGGCTATTTGCGCTCCGTTTTAACTCTGTTATGATCGAACATATCATTATTACCTTGTACTAGAAGGATTTTAACTAGGAATAAGTTTTGGGCTTTATTTGTGACTTTTGGCAATTTTTCATGTTTTTGTGTTGTCCCATTTCGTTTTCTGTGAAATTTCTCTAGAACAATTCCTTTGCTGGGTAAGCCCGATTTTTGGCCTAGAGCAGCTGGAAAACATATACGCACATTATGCCCGGAGGAAGTCACCATCGAGGTCTGGATCACTGGGAAAAAGCGAAGTCGTGCACGGAAAAGCCCCTGCGGGGATGGGCGCATTTTTGGAAAACAAAGGATTTAAGCTGCAATGGGAAAAATAGAAGCCGCAGGCATGATGGGAATTTTATACCTGCCTAGCAGGGTACTTTTTCCCGTGTTATAAAATTCACTTAAGCTGCAGTGGGAAAAATAGAAGCGTGCGGTGGGATTTTATTGCCTGCCTTGCAGGGTACTTTTTCCCGTGATAGAAAATTCACTTAAGCTGCAGTGGGAAAAATAGAAGCAGCAGGCAAGTGGGAATTTTGTACCTGCTTAGCAGGGTACTTTTTCCCGTGATATAAAATTCACTTAAGTTGCAGTGGGAAAGTTAGAGGCTGCAGGTAGACGGGAATTTATTGCCTGCCTTGCAGGGTAAAAATTCCCATGGTGAAATAAAAGAAAAGTGACTTAAGTGAAATCATGGGATTTTATTGCCTGCCATGTAGGGTAAATAATCCCATTGTCAAAGTCAAATCACTTAAGTGGATCATGGGATTTCCGGGGCTGCCTTGCAGGGTAAAAAATCCCATTGTCAGAAATTCTTAAAAATAGAATTCTATTATGCAAAAAAGTGCGACCCACCTTGGGTGAATAATAATGCATTAAATAAATATTTGTTAATATTTATTCACCCAATTTTGGCACCCAAGCTTGTGGAAAAGTCAACAAAAGCAAAGGGGAATAAATCAATTGGAAATAGAATTCCAAAATTAAATAAATTTAATTTATTTAATGCAGCCCCTTTTGAGAAGGAATTAATACTTTTTAAAGTATTAAATGATTATATTAATTCCTATTTTCAGTGGCTATGGTCAAAGCACACTGTGAAGCTTGAGTGAAGTGCTGTGTGAAGGATTAAATTTGATTAATTTAATTTATTGGATGGCTGTCCTTAAACATGCTATTTTTAAAAGAGAGAAGCATGATTTTTAATTAATTAATTGCGGAAAGACAATTATTAATTATAGAATTGTGAGGGTTATATAAGCATGGGCAGCCATATGGGTGAATTATTTAATTCACAGGTAAAGAATTGCAGCCAAGAGGAAAAGTGCGCCCCATTTGAAGAAGGATTTTGCTCAGGAAAGGTGGAAACAAGGCATTTGAAGAAGGATTTTGCTCAGGCAAGGTGGCAACAAGGCTAAAAGCTTCCAGATTTGGCGCATGCTTTGAAGAAGGTTGATCTTTGTCTGCATAATTGTTTGCACAGGTGTTACAGGAGCTCAGGTGTTTTTGAAAGGATTCATGCTCTCTTTATGTGCAAATTAAACACCATTTTTTGGGGCAGCAGGCTTGAAAAGTGCAGATTTTTATAATTAAAATTCACTATTCATGCTTCGGTGGCCATTTTTGTCTGAATAAATTGCAGGAATTCATTACAGGTGCTTTACAAAAGAAAATGAGCTTTTATCAATGTCCAATACATTGCATATATCCTCTGAATCTGAAGAATTGTCTAGATCTGCACCAGTTTTGAAGAATTCCAGTTAAATAAGAAGAAAAAGAATTGTTCAGACAAAGATAGAAAAAGCTATGGCGAAGAAAGATGAAAAAGAAAGCACAACGGAGTCATGCATTGCTTCTAAATTTGTAGATATTGGAGACACGGATCTAGGCTCGAACCTCTTGCTGAATTGATGGAAAGACTTCACTCATGCGTGCAGGAGAAACTTCACTCATGCGTGCAGATTAAAAGCAGTGGAATTATTCGAGTTGCAGCTTTTCCATCCATAGCCCAGTTGCCAAAGTTTGTTATGCAGGTGCAGATCCATATCCAGATGCAGATGTAGATGCGGATGCAAATCCATATGTAGATCCAGATCCAGATCTCATAGTTGCAAAAGCTTCCGGCACAAAGGCTTCATCCTCTTGTTTCAAATGCAGCCCGTGAAGAAGTCAGTGCGTGGAAAATTCCTTCCAAGATCCTGTGCATGTGCTCTCATCTTCCAGTTGAAGCCTTCATTGAATTTTCATTCACCCTGAGTGCTTTCCAGAATTTTTAATTGCTCATATGCAATTAAAAATAAGGATGATGAGTTATCTACGGCCAACCTTGCATTGATGCATGTACAATAGAAGAACTGCAAAAGCTTCAAGGATAAAAGAGAAGACAATGCGAAGGCAAAATTCCAGCTTGCTTCCAATTCCAACTGCTTGCAATTCCAGCTTGTTTCTAGATCCAGCTGCTTCCAGATCTAGTTTGAATCAGCTGCATGCAGACATGAAAAAGGACAAAGTCAGCTTTCCTCTTCCTTCTTCTTTCCTTCGACAAAGTCAGCTTTTCTCGTCCTTCTTCTTTCCTCCGACAAAGTCAGCTTTCCTCTTCCTTCTTCTTTCCTTCGACAAAGTAATTGAGCGATCAATTAAATTATACAACTTAAGTGATTGGTTTAAAAGCCATTACTTGAAGAAGTCAATTACTTGGAGATAGGTGGCGGCGTGCAAAATAGAAAGTTCTATTTTCAGTTGCAAATCATACATGTCACGCAAAGAGGAATTCCAGGAGGAAGATTGCCAGTTGTTTCTTTTCCGACTTCCACATGTGCCAGTTCAACTAAAAGCTTCTAACTTGTAATTGCCCCTCTACATTCTATAAGTAGAGGAAGAACCTTCGGGTTAATGATCGATCAGAATTTGTAAGCAGCAATCTTGTGTTCTAGACTTTGTGCTGAACCCCTGAGAGCAACTTGGAGCAAAGGAATACAAAGGAGCAGGTTTCCGGAGAGAACTTTGTGTCACGGTGTACTGTGTTTCTTGCTTTTAAATCTTAGATCTCTTAAGTAAACTTTGTGTTATTTTAGATCTGGATCTAGAGCTGCTTTGTTTATAATTCTGTGTGTTCATATCTATTAAGTTTCTTCTATGTGCATGCAATTAGCTCTGCTATCTACTAATTGGGATGCACATCTTCCCCATTTCTTCTCTGTATTTCCTTTATTTCCTTCTTCTATAACTTTCCTTTCTTAAACAAATGCTTATTTGTTGCGAGAACTTCTTAGTTATGGTTCATGAACTAAGTGGTTAAAGTAAAACCCCTGATAGATAATAACACATTTTTATTGACAAATCGACACGGAGCCTCACCGGTTAAATGAGGGAGATTTATCTCATGACCGCCTAGGTTTGATGCTATGCAGAAAATCTAGCCAACAAGAGGACAATTACATGCGCGGGATTGATTGGGCTTACCTTTGAGGACAAGGATGCTAGTACCAATGAGGAGTTCATAGATATTGCTTGAGATGTTGATTCTGATTTTTAGGCTCATACTTGTAGTTGTCCTCGTTTTTGTAATATTGACAATAAACGAGTTGTTGGTGTATTTGGCTATGAGATTAATGATGTGAATATCAACTATTATCATTTGATCAATCGTAATTTAGAATGGTTTTACTTTTATATTTTATAATATATTTGAAATTTCAGCTTGTCTCAAATTCAAAATTCAAATATGTATTATGAATTTTCAATTTATGACATTAACATATTGATATTATAGTATTAAGGAATGTATTTGATGTTTATGAGTTCAAGTTTCACCTTATTTAAATCTCAAATGGTTTTATTTCAGCTTATTTATATAATTTAGTCACTATATCTTTATATTTTAAATATTTATATATTTTTTAATTAGCCGTCCCCCCGCTGTCCCCAAAATTTAGAATTTTTTTGCCATCCCGGAAACCCTGTCCCGCCGTCCCCCCGTCTCAAGTAACTATGGTAATAACAGTCCTATATGCAGTACTATCAGTTTCAGTCTTTCCATGTTCAGATTTATCCATGATAAATATTTGTGGATTTCAATAACGTATTTGCATCTGCATATGGGGTGCATTCATAATAGTGTAACAACATTGAATGTTTCCAACTAAATGTTTGCCAATTGTTTGTGAACATGTCAATAAATACTTGTGATAGTTACAACTGTTCCTAAGTATAGAAATCAGAGAGATTTGCATAGATTATTGGTTTATTTTAAAAGAGGAATTGCATCTTGGGGCCTGTGGGGCGGATTACTGCCACTATCTATTTTTGTTGTTATAGGTTACATTCCCAAACACTCCTACAGGCTCTGCAACTTTCTCAATTCCACTTCCCTATCACTCTCCAACTCCTAAAATACTCAACCAAGAAGAAGGAACTGCTAGGTATCAATTTCATTACTTTACAATGACCTCCTAAGGGCATATTTATACATGTTCACATCATAAGAATCTTGAATGGGAATCTAGAGAGATTCAAAAGAGGAAGAGATGCCGCTTAGAACCGTTACCCTACTGGTTTAGTGTCTTCATGCAAAACCCTGCTTTGTAAAACACTTCATATTATAAGTTTTGAAAACTCATTGTGTTATTTTTTTTTTCTTTTTAGCTCTGAATATGATAAAAACTCATAGGAAAATGAGTGTTACAAATTGTTTCAGGTTACATTCTTAGTTTTCTTGAAAATAGTGGCTTAGCTAGCTTATTTTACTAACACTTCATGATCCAATTGGGGTCATTCTGGTCTTCTTATACATTAACTACAGGATTGACATCCCTTTTGATTTGTAAATATAAAAATATGAACAAGAAACATAGACATTTGTGTTGTCTATTCTCCATTTTTTCCAATGTTTTAATTTCTCGGAACCATCTTCATGTAATATCCATTACTATTGAAATAACAAATACAATTTGAATGACATCATTAAATTTGTCAATAGGGTGAATTGGATATTTATGTTTCCAAATCTATTTTTGTGCAGGAATGTTGAGGCAACCAAAATGGGGGCACCTTAAAGATCTACACAAAGCTATTAAACTCTGTGAACCAGCTCTAATCAACTCAGATCCTGTTTACCGTTATCTTGGACCTGGTTTAGAGGTTTATTTTACTTATGAAAATGCTTTCTCCCTTTGAGGATGAAATTTCTCTTTTTATCGTTTTAGCGTGGAATTGTTTGAAGGGGTTATGAGACAAAATATCAATTGATAACATATCTATATACATGAATTCAAAAACACCCTAACGAGTTTTATAAAAAATAAAATAAATGTGGGTGCTTATAATTAGGCTTGTTGCACAACTGATGCAAACTATATGAGTGTTATATCTAAAGAAACTTTACAATAAAATACATGTGCAGGAAACGATTAAACATTCTGTCTTATTGTTTCATTGTTTGATTCAGATCCCAGCAACAATCCAAGGGCAACAACATCAAAATGTGAGATTCCAATATGTCATGGGCTGAATCAGTTTGTAGTATTACTATTGAATATTAATTGGAGTGAATCAGAAAAAAATGATTTAGGGAATTAATTTAGAAACATGATACAATGTGAAACATCCACACAGACACAAGTATAATGACCGAATTGAATTGTCTGACTTAGTTTTGTATAATCCGTGCGTGCAAATATCATTGATGCAACTGATCAAAGTTGAGGTCAAACATCGTTGGACCATTATGATACATATTTAAACAAGTTTTATTGAAGAATATGAAGTGGAACAGTTACAGAAACTGAATTGGTCATTCCTTCAGTTGAAGTCCTAAGCTTTACCATTGGGCCTTGACATAATGTGTAGAGTTGACACTTCAAAGTTTCACCACCAGCATCACATTGTCTCAATATTGAATTCCCACTAAGATGGTGATAATTAATTTTCTAGATGTCAAGTCACAAAATATGGGATGGTATAGGCAGTACACTTCTTACAGTTCAAGAAGTAACTCCTTTGTAGCCCAGAATCAGCACAATTAAAATCAGCTTATTTAATTGACACAACAACTAGAGAAGTAAAAATCAAAAGGGATTTCTAACAACTGTGACAAGAAGTTGCAAACTGATTGTGATTGCAGAGACAAGGAACTTTCCTGCATTGAATATGCATAAGGAACACATCTCAGCGTCTTAGTTCACCAAATACATGGGGTATCATAAACTATGCTAGAATATGTGTTAACATAAATCTAGAGAAGTCATTTCTTGACGGAATAATCATGGACATGGGGGTATTGAATGGGAGCAGCTAATAGACTACGAAAAATATCTCCTTTCATTGTATGCTAGGCCATGAACTTGGTCTTGTTTCAAGGGTTTGTTCCACCTAGTTGACACAAGATCTATCCTATGCAACCCCAACAGAAACTTTGCATCATCCCCACGGATCCAAAATGACTAAGGACAAATCGCTTCACAAGCTGCAAATAAAGCAAAACAAGCAGAGAAATCAATATGACTAGAAGACAAATTCAAGTGAGCATATTTCAGGAAAAATAAAGGATACATCAGCTGCTGAGAAAATCACTCTTATCAATCCTTTTGCAGCCCTAGATGGATCAGATTCAGAAGACAAGAAGGGAGTCCAAGACAGCCAAACAAACAACACAGATACAATGGCAGATCCTCAGAACATGACCCAGCTCAAGAGGAAGAATAAGTTGTTGGATTAATTGTCATTGATGTCAAAGGAATTTGCTATCAAAGGAAATCATTATCTGATTGTTGAAGGCCAAAGGCCACTAATTGCTGTCCAAACAAAATCAATTTCGAATCTCCATTATTCAAGGGCAGATCCAAGGCATTAAAGACAAGTTTAGAATGCTGGCTGACCCCCTCTATTTTGGTGTTAATATTTAAATTATGGGCCGACCCATGTCTAGCACCCAAGAAAATAAAGAGTGTCCCTTGGGAGAAATCACACCCCTTCGAAGTGACATGAGAAGGTATAAAAGGAGATGTAGTTGAAAAGAAAGCATGTGAGGAGTAATAAAGATATATCATTCAAACTCAAGCAGATTTCTGAAGGAGAGAAAAATAAGAGATCATTCAAGGCAAATTTTTGTGAAGGAGATCTATTTAATTGTCATCCATTGAAGAAGTTTTTTTGAGGTTGGTGCTTCCTAAGAGAAGAGATTGGTGTCTCTTGCTAAGTTGGTGCTTAGAAGTGGGGATTGGTGTCTCCAATAGGTTGGTGCCTACAAATTGCTTAGCGGTGGGGATTGGTGTCTCCAATGGGTTGGTGCCTACAAATTTTTGTAAGAGACTTTTATTATTTTATGACTGGATTTGGATAGTAGATCCAAGCAGTCTTTTCTCCGTGGTTTTCTCCCGAAAGGGTTTCCACGTAAATCTTGTGTTTCATAATTGTTAGATCTTGTGTGATTGCTGTTATTGTGGTTATTAAGTTTTTAAATAAGTAAAAGATTATCTTATACTGATTCACCTCGCCACTCCCCCGACCAATATAAGTGTGTGTTCATCATAAGCTAACAGAAACCCCGAAAAGCAATCAAGTTTGCCTCCATCAAAATCTTCTCATAGGTCACAACTCAAGGAAATAATACTAAAGTTAACCCCAAACATCTAGAAGATCCGACACCCACCGTCTCGATTACAAACAACATAAAGAAAAAATCATCAATGGATCTTAGAGAACCCATTTTTGATTCGCCACAACCAAACCTTAGGCAAGAAAGAGAAAATATTGGAGGCCAACAAGACATTTGACATTACAAACCTAAATATTGGGACCTCCCACACCACTAGTAATCTACTACATCCATTTGATCGCACCTAATTCAAGGCTAATTAGGTTAATTTTTCAAAAATGACATTAGATCATGAAATTATGGCAAAATGGCTTCACATATTCCCAATTTTCCCTAGATATTCCTTTATGTATTTAATTGCACCTAATTAGGGTGTAATCCAATTAAATATTCTCAAATAATGACATTTGATTGCAAAATAACGACGATGGTCGAAAACAACTTGATTTTCCCCAAATCTACCTTCACGTACCTATTAAAATAATAGGCTTATAAATTAGCATTATGTTAATATTAGTTAAGTGTTAACTAATAAATGGTATAACCACTTCAACCATTTTGTAACCATCTCTCACATAATAAAAGGACAAACACACAATGAATAACATGTGCATTCCGGTTACTCTTCATTTGTTCTTTGTACATTTTATTCTTTCTTTATTCTTTCTCTCTCCACATATTCTAACATTAGTATTAGAGCGGGAGCAAGGAAAAAGAGAAGGGAAGAAGTTCAAACTAGTTCCGTTAGGGCACAAAAGAGAAAAAGACCAGTTTGAATGCTAGACACAAGAGCAATATCGTAGGGCAACGAGCAATAACATAGGGTAGAAAAACGTCATCAAAAAGGGCAGAAAACGACCCAATTTCAGTTTGAGGGCACTTACAACGAACATAACCACAAAATACAGTTGATGCCATTGCAAAGGTGCAGAAAAAACAATTTGAGGTCACCTTTTTTTTTTTTTTCGAGAAGAGTTTTAGGGCATTTTGAAGTGCTAGGGCATAAAAATAGGAATTCACCATTTTTGAAAAATTTCTTGGGGCTGTTTGTGCAGCTAGGGCATGAAAATAAAACATTTTATGGGAAAAGCGTGATTTAATAGAATGTAGTAGAGAAAAAACATGATTTAGGGCATGTTTTTTGCAAAAAACACAATCAAGAATCACAAGAAAGACAAAAAAATGTGATTTTTGAAGGTAGCTAGTGCAAAACAAAGAAAATACAGTCATGCATTTCCAGATTTGCAATTTTTCAAGGTTCATTCACTGCTAGGGCACACTGTTTGTCAAATTTTCAGTTACAGCTAGTCATCTAGGGTAGAAACTTGCCTGTATAGTTTCCTTTCTTTGCTTTAAAAAAATAAAAACAGTTTTTAAAATCTTGCTACATTAATTTGTGGGTCATTCTATATTTTGGGAAAGGGTTATTTTTGAGGTATTTTGTCTGAGAATGGAAATTCCATTAGACAAATATTTTGGCCTCAACTTTCATACTTGGAAAGTAAAAATTTAGATGAAAGAAAAATCAAATGAAATTAATGTAGCCATTGTTGAAAATCCATCCGATGCTGAAAATGATGAACTTAGTAATAAAGAATACATATTTTAAAATAATCACCCACACTTTGAAAATAGTAAGGGATCCATTGTAGGTAAAACTCAACATGGATGGTTGCCTAGATAGCTCGGGAGTCTATGGATCTTAGGAATTTACCCTTATGAGGGTCATGAGACAACTTGATGGAGTAGCTTAGTATTGATGGTTGTCAACAATTCAGGGAGATTCTATAATTCGGGAGTCCAGGAGGTGGAATCCGAGAACTCCGAAATTCAGCTTGCGAGCCACTCCTTTACGAGGGTCAGGGAGGCAGCTTGATGGAGTTCTACCTAGTCAAAGCATTGTGTTCAGAGAGGAAGCTTCTGAAGAATGTGTGATCTTATTTGGTTCTATTACCTTAATCTTCTGTCAAGTATGTTCTATAGTGTAAGCCTTAAGAGGGGTATTAGAATATAAGGCTTATAAATTAGTGTTATGTTAATATTAGTTAAGTGTTAACTAATAAATAGTTATAACCACTTCAACCATTTTGTAACCATCTCTCACATAATAAAAGGATGAACACACAATGAATAACATGTGCATTCCGGTTACTCTTCATTTGTTCTTTGTACATTCTATTCTTTCTTTATTCTTTCTCTCTCCACATATTCTAACAATATATAATGTCACTTAATCAAGGACTAATTTAGTCAGTTTTATTGAAATAACAACATTTGATCATGAAATACTTGACAATTGCTGCTCACATATACTGAATTTTCCCTAAATCTACGTACGTCTATCTAATAATGTAGTCAAATTTTCTTAAATAACAACATTAGATTAAAGAATAACAACAAATAGCTTTCATATTTTCTCAATTTTCCCCAAATCTACCTTCGTATATCTAATCACACCTAATCAAGGGCTAATCGGTCAAATTTTGTCAAATAATGACATTCAATCACAAAATAACAACAATGGCTGCACAAACATGTTTGGTTTCCCCAAATCTAGGTTCATATATGTGATAGCACCTATTTCGGGCATAGTTCAATCAATTTTCCTTAATAATGACATTTGGTAATGAAATAATGACACATAAAACTCATATACTCCCAAATTTTCCCAATTATAGCTTCATATATTTAATCACACCTAATTTAGTCAAAGTTTCTCAATTAATGTCATTTGATTATAAAATCATGAAAAATGGTGCTCATATATGCCTGATTTTCCCCAAATCTATCTTCACCTACCTAATAACATCTAATTAAAGCCTAATTATCATTATTTCTCAAATAACAACATTTAATCATGAGATAATGACAAATAGTGCTCATATATGCTCAATTTTCTCTAAATCTACCTACATCTATTTGATGGGTGAGTGCAAGAGGTTGAGGGGCCAAAAGTGGCAACTCATAAAAAAATTAGAGTTGAAAAAGTTGCAACAAAAATGGATGTCTATTTTTTCTTAAAAAAAAGAAGAAAATATTATATTAAGATCAAAGGATGCAAATACATAGTCGTCCATGCCATGACTTGCGCTATTCCATGCCATGCTTGAAAGCTAATAGCACAAGTCATGGCATTAGAAAAAGGATATCCATTTGAAACAAATATTTGTTTCCAAAACCCTAAAAAGTCCTCTACCTTATGGAGGCTATAACTTTTGCATAGAAACTTGAAATCAGGTGTCGCTTTTTTTTTAGTGTTAAATTTTTTAAGGGGAAATCAAATATATGAGCAAAAAGTACTTTTGATGAGTTACATATGCTATTTTAGCCTTTTCCCCATAACTTATGTTTTTGTAATTAGTTACAAATAGATAGATGTAGGTAGATTTTGAAAAAAATGGACATATAAAGTAGTTCCAAGTTTGAGAAAGGGAGATTTCTAAGAAGATATGTCAAGAACCTGTTATTCAGTAGATTATAAATTGTTTACAGTTTTTGTTTATGGAGAGACAGAACTTCTATTTTACATATGTAGCCAGGTTGTTTTGAAGCATAAAGTGTTAATTCAATAGTACATGATAAGATTGCATTTCATACTATAATACTGTGACCGCGTTCAGTCTTATAATACTATGGTTGATCAAGCTCAGTGTTATAAGACTATTGCTGACCAAGTTCATTGTTATGAGACTATGTCTGACCAAGTTCGTTGTTATGAGACTATGGTTGATCAAAATGAAAAAATAGGTTGGTAATCCTGCATGTTCTGCTCTAGGTACATCATGGCCCTTTTGATGTATTTAATTGTGTGCATGTTCTTCCACTGTAATAGTGGACTCCATTTTTCAAGGAATTTTTCATATCTTTGGAGTGATTTTTCACATTGCTCTGTTTTTTCATAACTCTTCAGAGTATATTGAGGCAGTTTTAAATTATTATGGTTGCCAAGCATAGAACTGGTTCTTTACCTTTTGAATTAGTATGTTATAGATGATGTTTTATACAGTTTTCTCTGTGTTCTACCAAGTTCCGTTTTGGAGGGACAAGGGAATGCGAGAACACAAAAAGTGATGCCTAGAAGTACCCTAAAATACTAGAAATGATATGTTAGTAGGAAAATAACACAGAGATTGGGATGGGGACAAGGACCAAGAGCTGGTGACATGTCCCCGTGCATGGGATATAAGGTCTTCTATATATAAGGCCTCAAAATCAAATAAATAAAATTGAAGTCAGCATTTCTGTTGTCACACCACAAAAAGAAATTTCGTCTCAAGTTTACTAATAAATATTGGATAACTTATCATGGTTTCATGATTCAAAGATTGAGGAAGAAATTTTTATTGACTATTGTATGATAAATAAAGGAGAGCGCATAGTTTAGTCAGCTCCTATATTTTTTCCTTTTTTTCATTTGAACAAAATTATTTTATGTCCATCTTGATTATGTTCAACTTAAACTTGCTTTATTAGTCCGTACATCCAAAAATGAAATCTTATGCATTCATTTGGTTGCAGGCACATCTTTTCTATATAGAATCAGGAACATGTGCAGCATTTCTTGCTAATACCAATCATACACAAGATGCAACTGTCAAATTTAATGGCAACATATATAGCTTGCCTGCATGGTCTGTGAGCATCCTTCCTGATTGTAGGAATGTCATCTTCAATACAGCAAAGGTTAGACTCAGAGATCTGAAGTTGAAACGACACTTATGGTATTCTTTAATTCATTCTAATTTTCTAATTTATTACTAGGGTAATATGCATTGGATAAATTATATGTTATCCTAGTTATTATTCTATTAAAACCATCATATATATGTACAGGAAAGTGGTATTTTGAATAAAAAAGAAATATTAGGCAGATCATTATAGCATATTTTCTGTCATCCTGACTCTAAATTAATATGTTAAGAGGTTTGGTGTCTTGTCTAATTCTTAACCTTTTCATCCTAGTATAGAATGATAATTTGTGAATTTGAAAAGCTAGGACAATGCCATCAAAACTGAGGGTGAGAGTTAAGCATTGTTCTTTCCCGACAAATGAAGAAAAAAAAAAAAATGAAATTAAAAAACATAATATTTTTTTATTTTATCCGATGAGAAGATGCAATGAAAATGCAAACATGTTCAAAATGACATGAAACTACTGTGCTTAGGGAACTTCGTAGAGATCAATGTCTTATAGATACAAAATACAAAATAAATAAAAAATTTAAATTGTAAAGAGTTTCTGCTAGTCAGGAATGTCTACTTATGGTACTTACAGTTCAACTGTAGAAATCTTAATCTTTATGTTGATGTTTTTCTATCATTTTGTTTCTGAAAGCAGAAAGCGATTATAGGAGTTTTTATTTTAAGAAATAAAATGGCATTGGATGCTAAGGACACATATAATGTATATTCGTTTTTTTTTGGCATAGGTTACATCACAAACCACTTCTATAAAATCAAATATTATGGATAAAATTCATGTAACAAAAGGGCCAATATGGAAGTGGTACAATGAGCCTATAGGAGTATGGGGAAGCAATTCGTTCACAAAAAATGGCCTGATGGACCAAATAAATATGACAGGTGACTCAAGTGATTATTTATGGTACACAATAAGGTATGCAGTTGCACATTAGACTTGCATCTTCCGTACTTGGAATTCAAACAACATTCTCCCAAATCAATTTTTAAAACTGAAATTGGCATGTATATACTTTTAGATTCAAAATTTATTTTTGAAGATTAAGGATCTATAAGTCTTCTTAGAAAAATATGGATTTATAAATATTACGGCCATAAGAACGTGGCTAGTTTTCTAGTTACAATGCCATTTCATTTTATATTTTTAATTTGTTTTGAACAATTTCTTTCATATCATTGAAATTATTGTGCTTATTACTTGACAGTTTCAAAGTTCGAGATGATGAACTTCCTAATAGTACCTTACCAATACTGCATGTAGATACATTGGGACATGCACTGCATATTTTTCTTAACAAAAAGTTTGCAGGTAATCAACTTTTTCTTTCTCACATCAAAATGTGCACATCTTCACACTATAGAATATTTGAAACAATACGTTCTACCTCAATGTACAATCTAAACTTCAAACATTTTAATTTTTAAACAAACCCATTTTCTGCATTGTTGGACTACTTTGGACAAAGTGGCTATCCTCTTATAGCATAAAACAAATGCTTGCAAACATAGCTACATAAAATAACTACCTTGTGAACATAGCTAAGAAATTATTCATCAAGTCCTCAAGCCCCACGAGGCATTGACTATTGAAGTTCTTGAACTCCACTAGGCATTGCATTTTGTGAAGTCTGAAACCCCCATGATACATTGAATATTGAAGTTTTTGAACTCCTCTAGGAATTGCATTTTGTGAAGTCCACAAACCCCACAAAGTTTGGTTTTCACCAGCTCCACATTGATAATTTCTTGCGGGGTTGAGATTTGTCATCTTTGTTATCTCCATAAGGTGGATAATGAAAACTTTATTTTGAGATGTGTCATATACCATCAGATCTAGTGAAGGTACTATCATTTACACCATACTTTTGAGACCCATACTTCGAAAAACCATTTTAGGATCCAACTTGAACTCAAGGAAAATAATTTGGTGAAAACCTGTCAACACTCAACAAACTGTAAAAACTAATTTCCAACATATTAAACAAAAATAAAAGTAAAATTTGTTTAGTCCATTAAAAAAATAGGGACAAAGCCAAAAAAATAATCATATACAACATATTGCTAACATGAATGCTATAAAATCCAATCACATTGTCATAGTGTGGCTGGTTTTTTCTTCAAAGCTTAGATTACAAGCACAGTGAGTATCGCCAATCTTCTGTCCACCTTTGTAGATTCGTCAACCATAGATGTTAAGATAGATTCTATTGAAGTAAGCCACTTTTCCTAGGATTGTCCAACTGGATCCCTTTAACCCATGACATTCTCCTATGGATATTGTTAAATCCTGGACCATCTGTATTGTGGTGGTGGATGATGATGTTGGTGGTTTCCTTCTTCTCTGGCACTGAAATAAACATCTAATTGTGTTAGTTTCTCTCCTCAGTCTTCAGCATTGGCCTTCAGCTTCTTATTTTTTCCTTGGCATGTACTTCCTTGCTTGGTTATTTATATTTGTACTTTCCTTGTATGGATAAGGTCTACCCCTTTGGATTACCCTTTCTTGTGCTTTCATCATTTCATCTTTAGTAGCTGTCACTTTTTCAGGTTCTAGGGTTCTTTCTATCGTATTACTGTTTTATTGTGAGATTGTAGTTTTGAGTCCAATTGATCTACATTGGTTACTCGTATATTTTATTTCTCATTTTCACTCTACGTGCATAGTTATGGTGAGAATTAACTCAGTATGCCATTACATAGAGAGAGCACCTTACAATAATCAAAACCAAAAATTGTTAATTAGTTTTGAGGTTTTTATAGGAAACATTATGCACATTGTGAACAGACTGGAAAAGAGTGTAATGTGTCCTCTTCGTAATTATTTTTACAATGACCATGTTGTATTTGGTTATTTGGAAAAATGTACATTGTCTTAGTGATCAAAAAAATACTTGCAGGCACTGGATCTGGTAATAGTTCATATTCAAGATTTACTATAGAGAAGCCAATTATTTTAAAGCCGGGAATGAATACACTTGACCTACTAAGCTTGACTGTGGGCCTAAAGGTTGAATTCTTTTCCTATTCTCTCTCCACCGCAAGTTTGAATGAAAAACATCTTTGTATCTACAATAACTCAAGTTTTTCCTTTGATATTCAGAATCCTAAATACTAACTTTCTAACATTTCTTTTGGGAAGAATGTTGGAAAATTCTATGACATTGAAGGTGCAGGAATTACAGGCCCAGTTATTCTGCAAGGCTTGAAAAGTGGTACACAAGATATTTCAAAGCAAGAATGGACATATCAGGTTTTCTTCTAAATTTGATTGCCTTCAAAAGTTTTTCTTGTAGAAATTTTGAAAATCAACATTATCATAACCTTAGAAAGAGCAAGAGGAAAAATACGATCGGGTATTTTTTCCTACTAATTCATTGCATCTAAGTTTTTCACAATAGAGGATTGCCATTTAATCCAGTTAGAAGTTGCACTTGTGTCCCATATTCAAAACAAAGTTAATATTTATCAATCTTTTTATTGATTAGTATGAACATTCTCATTCCTAGAATCATATGATTTTTCAATTTGTAGATTGGATTGAAAGGTGAGAAACTAGGCCTTTATCTCGGCAACAATGCACATAGTAGATATTGGAGTACAGGATCAAAACTACCAATTAATAAGAGTATGATATGGTACAAGGTTAGCAATCAATTCCAAGTTTGACTTCACAATTTCCTCTTTGTGAATATTTACAAGAATTGATTTAGAAATACTACTGCTGCTTCTACGTTAGATAAAAGGTAATGAACTCAAATCATTGTCAATTTTATTTTCTGAAAATCATCTTTTTGGTATTCTTTGCCTTTTCTTTATGCCAATAGATTGTTTCAGTACTTGAAAATAATATAAATGATCAGGAGGACAAGAAATAAGCCTTTTATTTTGGGGTGTAAAAAGGCTATAAAATTGATTCTCTATTCTATCTTTGTCAAGATCTTTTTCCTTGCCTATTGAAAATATTTTATACATGCTCTATTTTTTATCATGATAAACAATGTATCACATGCCTACATAAATAAGATGTGGTAGGTTAGAATTTAATGGAGATATGTTGAAAATTTGCATTGTGTGTAATGTCCCTTTTGGGGCTGAAAAGGGAGAAAAGTTGGTTTACCGGCTATCCACAATAGATCTAATCTGAAAACACCTTCAAGCACACACACAACAAATTGAAAATAGCTGAGAATATCTTAGAATGATTCACCAATACAAAATTTGTAGTCTCCTAGGGCAGCGAACTGCCTATGAGATTCAAATCCACTTTTCACTATGCAAATCAATGTAGAATGCCTCAAAATAATTTATCTAGCCACAAAAAGATTTATACATCACAAATACATCAAAAGATTGTAGAAATATATGATCTTCACAACTGAAATTAAATATTTATAGCAACAGCAGTCCAGCCAAACCGAGGGCTAGGAAAAATAGCAAAGGCTCACCAACATTCTGCAAATTTCAGATTACGGCCTTATAAATTATGCCGAACAAGAATATCAAACCAAAATAGTGAAATCAGCCCTACAACCTACCAAAGCCTCCACCCATGCAAGTCGTCTAGGGTAAGAAGGGGGAAAACCAGCAATAAACCACCTTGAAGTACTTTGAAGACCCCGTTTGGGATTCCCCTTAAGCTTGAGGAGTGTTCATTTCTCAATATTCCAACAATGGAGGTTTTTCGTCTCCAAAGTTGAGCCACACTAAAAGTTTTCATCTTTAGTGGAGAGTAGGGCACATTGGGCACAAACCCAAGATATCAATTCTTAAATTAAACATGCATAACCCTTCAAATGAACCTTCATGTCCTTATATATTCTCAAGTAGCACCAACATCAAAATAGAAGCCCAATGCATAGGCCGACCTTCAAGTAAATCTATTTCTTCATTAACCTCTATGTAGGCTCCCCAATCAAGGCCGACCCATAAGGATTAGAAGTCTTTGAACCAAATAAGAGGTCTTCATGCCCCACTTGCCATTAAAAGTATTTAAAAATATTGTTACACCATTACATCAAGTTGAATTCATCATCCATTGAGCCAATATTGACTCAAACAAAGACATAATGGGAACTAGAAGAAATATGAATGCAATTCTCATTATGTCCCATTTAGGGGACATTACAGTCCTCCCCACTCAAAATTGTTTGTCGTCAAGCAAGCAATTGCAAGTGCCTGGATCCCAAATAAATCTCATCTTCTTCTTTGGCTTCCCGTTTGTACCTACACATGAAACAAACTCATTAAAGAAAGCCAAAGGTTGCAACATCCTTGTTTCCTCATATCTCATGGACATGATGGCAAGTCTTCTTTCTTTACTTTCAACAATATTGCAAACTCCTCCCATGGGATGAATGCTCATATTTTCCTTCTGGTTGTACCAAACACAATTGTACCCATGCATTTCTCTTTTGGAAATCATGATGTTAGGGGCTGGAAACCTTATTACAGCTGATAGCAACATGAAGAAGGGGCTGGAAATGTTTATGACAGCCACATAGAAGCTTAGGACAGCATGCTTGAATGCCCAAAATTCAGTATTCTTACTACTTCCATTCATACGGACACCTTCTGACTGAGATACAATATTCAGAACTATTAGATAGCACACAAAATTTGTGAACTCAGCCTCTTCTCTTAGTGGAGTACTTACTTCAAGAGTATGCTTATCATTTTTCCCTTTTGATGCATCCTCAATTCCTTCTATGACTGATATATGTACAGCTGCAAATTCATCATAATTGCTTCCCTTTTCCGCATTTCTTTTAGTTCTTTCATGGATCCAAGGGTTAGAAATATATAGATAAAAAAATCAGAATTACAATTCTTACCTTGATGACCCAAACATAACAATTGCATGGCATAAAAATGTTGCAAACAATCTCCTCTATGAAGACGATCATATTGCTTGTGTTTCCTATAAGATTCATTTGACCTTTCCCTCATCCCAACACTCGTAATGATAAAATTATCAGCAGTACTGATCTTGAAATCAAAAGTTTCTCCTTTTGCAGTTCTCACAAAAACACCCATATCCCATATGCAGAAAAAAACTTGGAATTGAATCAAAGATGTGCTTCTCACCTCATCATTCCTTGGAGTATGAGATGCATGATAATATCCATACAACAATGATATAGGAGCTGGAAATGATCCTATAGTGATTGCCAACAATGCTATAAATTGAAGACCAACACTTCCCACGACCGAATCCACATGTACGCTTACAAATGTGCCACTATGCAAGATGGAAGTGCGTATGATAGTAGTGTTATGATCAAAATTAATGAATCCGTTATGTAAAAACATATCATCCTTGGCTTCTCCTTTACATACCTCAAAATAGTAGATCTTTGTGCAACGCAATTCCAAAAAAGCATGCTATGTTGAATCCAAACGTTAGGATCAACAAGATAGTATTTACTATGCTTACCATCTTTCCGTATCAAACACCTTGTTGCCCTTGTACTGATGAATGAAGTGAGAAGGGACCGATCCTCGATGGTTGAAAATGCTTTGGAAATTTGGAGACTATCTCCCCTCATGGCTTTCCTCTTATTGATGACAACAAACATATTATAATGTTCCTTTTCGGGGGACTTCCAGAAAATAGCTAGGGCTGAATAAGAGATGACTGAAATTATTTTTTGGATGGCTGCAATCAGACTTCCGAGGGCTGGATATGACTAAAAATGCACATGGAAACCTGCAATGTTTCCCTTCCTAGGGCAGTGACCTGTTTTGGGAACTCCCACTCACTTTTGGATGCCCTAAACTTGCCGAAAACATGCCCAATCAAGCTCAATTTTTTTGATTAATTGCCAACAATAAAAATATGAAGGAAAACTGATTTTTAGTGCCCTAGAATTGAAGATATGAATTTCTATAAACCCTTGTCTGCAGAGTTACTTTAAAAATTCATAACTTTACCTAGGAAGCTCCAAAATTCATGAAACTTGGGATCTTGGGGTTTAAAAATATGAAGAATGCAAATATCAACTCAACTTGCCCAAACATCCACTCAAACATGCCAAATCTGACCTACAAGCAATTTGCCCCTCTTGGAAATAATGAATTAGTGGCTCAAACATGCAAGGAAATGATTGCTTTCACCTTTAATAATTAGTATAAGTCCATCCATGCAAGAAATCATACCATACATCCATCAAAACATATCCAACATGCTCATGATACAAGTTGCCTAGGGCTAGATAGAAAGATATCAGCTCCAAATTCCTTGAGATATTCAATAATTCCAAATATCCTTGCTTGAGGGTTTTTGTCCCCAAGACAAGTTCCACTATCAAGGGTTTCATCCTTGATGAGAGAGAGGAAAGGTACAACCTTTACCCAAAATAAATAATAAGATTCAACATACACATAATGGCCAAGCATCCTCTTTTTATAATATAAGGGGTGCTACATCATAACTTATGGACAACCTTATAATAAGTACCTTTTAATTATCTAATTAGTATTTAGAGCTTACATGATCAAAATACTTTATATTCTAATTAAACCAGTTCTTTTATTGGAGCACTTGGCTTCCCAATAGGAATATGATAATAATGAAAATATCTATTTAGAAAATGTCATCCAAGTCTTCCCTTTGCTTCTTTTTTAAACCCATGGGTAGGAAGAATGGGTTAAGGTCTTCAATTCCGCTAGTCTCCAAAAAGGGACAACAAATATTGTAAGTAAAATTGAAATAGTTGATAACAACAAGCTCAAAATCCCAAAAATTAATTTTTGCAACCTTCACAATCATACCTTCTTGGCTATGGGCAGCAAGATTGAACTCCATTGGTTCAAGTCTCAACATAGAGCACATAAATTCAACTTCTATCTTTGGAATATTTCCTCTAGGATCATGTGCAAGCCTTAAAATCTGAAGATACTCAAGAAGAGATGGCTGTCTAGAAATAGTGATTTGCTTACCATGAGCTGTCCCCTCATCTTCAAAATCACTTCTCATCTTGTTGGCTATAGCAATGGTGGAATTCCTTTTGTCATGCCAATTTTTTCCTTTTGTTCTTCAAGGATGATGCAGGAGCATCAATTGCATGGGTGAAGAAAACAAGTTTTTGGGTTTCTATAGGTGTTAAAGAGTCATTTAGGTGTCTTCGGTCTGTTTGGAGTCCTTGAAGACCTCTTTTGCAATGTAAAATTCAAACTATGCCATTTCCCTCCAAAAGTAAGGATTTAAATATTTGAAATGTGAAGTTAAGTCTAAAGAGGTGTCATGAAGTAATTGTGGTCATGTAATGTTATAAAAGGTCATGTAAGACCTCATGAGGGGTACAGTTGTTCTAAACCTTTGTCCTAGGTTGTTATGACTCTAGTCATCTTAGAACTATGGTTGGTTAGTTTTGTAACTACCTCTCATTTGATAAAAGAGGATGGAAATTTGAATGGAGAGGGCATTAGGTTTGGAGAGGACAGCTGAGGAGGTGATACGTTTGGAGGAGCCAAGGAAGGGCTCAAGAAGCTTGTAACAATATGAGATATTATCAAATAATAGCTTCTTGAAAACTAAGACTGTGTTTTATGTGTCTTTTGATACGATGCTTTGAAGTTTGTGAATGAATCTCTAAATTGTGCTTGATCATCATGGAAGCTGTGTGCATGTAATGACTGGAGTTGGAAGGTTTATAACTTGTAATAAGACAAGAAATGGGCTTAAGACAGTGATCAAGGCATGAAAACAGACTCTAGTAGGTTTGTTGATTCAAGTAAGTGTTTATAACCCTGAGTTTGGTTTGTTAAACCCTAAGACAGGTGGAAAGAGCATGATATTTATGCTACTTTACTATGCAAATTGTGGTTGAAATAAAAAACACAGAGTTGATAGTGTATTCAAGACTTAAGTGATCTTCTATTTGCGAAACAAGTAACACAAACCCTCCTGGTCAGAACCCTCTGTTCTAAAGGTCAGAACCAAAGCATTTGTTTAAAATTTGCATGAGAAAGGTGAGTGATCAAGAAGCTGTATTGCGAAGAAGGTATTGAACCAAGTGTGAAGATAGTTTGAAGACAGAATCATAGCAAGAAATTGTATTTGCAAAGATAACTGATATGACTGCATACATATGACAGTGAGGGTCTTGAAAGGAATATTTTAGTACAAAGCTTGATTGAATTCCTATTAATTACTTCTAAGGGAAAGCACTAGCAGGTGAGGGGTTAAGGTAAAGCACTAGCAATGAAATCTTAATACAGTCCTGACAAGGTAGAAAACTCAGGTTTGAAAGATTAGCAAGAAGGGTGGTCATGAGTGTAATGCCTCGAAATGTGTTCCTAGAAAGCTAATAAGGGTCTGAGATAAGTTGTAAAAGGAGTATTGAGTGTCAAAAAGGACTCACAAAACTCTGAGAGCAAGAAAGATCATAGATTGCTCAGGAATAAGTAATAAAGGTAATGAAGGTGCAGCTTTGAGTATCTTGTTAAGAATGTTAAGAGGTAGAGAGATATCATGTGGTATAGGATGAATAAGTCGAGTAGTTTATAGTGGATGGCATGAACAGTGAAAAAGTATTATAAAGACCCTTGAAAAGTAATCAAGAAGATCAAGGAGATTAAACCCCAGAAACACAGTCCCAAAGTCATCTACAGTCAACTTAGAACAGTAGACCAATTTAGTGAATAATTATTTTGTGGGTATAGCAAAAGAAGTTGACTGGCTAATGGGAGTGGAAGGTATTTGACTTGAGACAAGGAATTGAAGGAGTGGAAAAAGCTAGTGAAAAAAACCCATAAAAAGAAGCTCTGCCCTACTGTCCTGTCACAAAGTTTAGCGAGAAGCATATAAGGAGTTTCCATACCTCGAGTGTAGAATGAAAAGATTATGAATAGATAGAAGATTGGAGTGAGTGAGTAGAAAGCAAATGGAGTAAGGGAAGTGAATAAGGTGGTTTGAAGAAACTTGGAATGCTAAGAAGTGAGCAAAACAGGGCAGAGGTCAATTACGAGAGCAAGAAGCCTAGATAGGCCAAAAATCTCCCAGTCCACAATGTACACAAACATGAACTTACAAATAGCATAGCATGAATTTGGCATCCTCTTTCATTATCTTCAAATCACGATTTCATCTTGTTCTGGTATGGACTGAAATGTTTTGATTGCTCACGTTTTCTTTTTCCCACAATTCTTGTAAAAACATGATTTTCAAACTCACTTTTTGTCTGTTCATATTATCTTCTGGTCTTCACTTATTGAAAATCATGAACCGATTATTCTTTTCTATGAATCCCAACTCCACTTGTTCCTCCTTTCACCATTGATGTGGTCTATAGATATTTATCTTTCATGTTTTAGTCACAAACATGTCAAAAACATAATTTTTTTTTCCTTCAGATGTCATGCCCTAGCACGACCTACTACTTGTGGAGATCAAGTTTTGCATGTCCTCCTAGTTCATTCTTCCTTTCTCCTCATGCAAAAGCTTTTATACTGTCTGTCATCTTCTATGAATCCTCCTTGCAACGTCTCACTTATTGTGATTTGCAACTTTTGTCTACTCACGAGTCTTCACCATCACAACCTTTGTATTGCCCTACTTCTTCCGACGTTCCCTAGTCATGAACACATGATCTTTCCTACATTCGATTTGAAAATAAACCTCTTTTTCAGTTTGTGCCCTCCTCTTAGGGCTTCCCGAACTTTGGATTTCAACTTTGTCTCTATTGGACTCTAGGGCTTCCCCAAAAACCAAGCTCGATACCAATGCTAGCAAGAATGAGAAAGAATGAAGAGAAATGGAAGGCATATGACACACTAACATCTCGTGTGTGCCTGTCTTTTATCAAGCATTAAGAAATTATATTCAGATGAAGTAGTTATACTGTATAACTAATATACATCAACTAATAATTAATTAGATAATGTTTACACAATAGACCTCCAAAATCTTCCCCACATAGACATTTGCCTCTACCATCCCTAGCATGGTTACCTATAATAAGGGGAAGAAACAATATCAACAATTTCCTGAGGATGACATTCCCACCAAACTTCAACCTGTGGGACCCAAGCAAAACTTTCTTGGCTACTCAAAATAAGAGGAAAGCCTCAAAAGAACAAGCCACAAGGGGACAATATGATTGTAATGTCCCTAACCAGACATCGTTAAATAATTCCTGATTTACTAGAAACCCTTGCGAAAAAATTAATAAAAATTGATTTTTATTGCAAACCCTAATAGCAGAAATTAACATTGCTGGAAAATAATTTATAAACCCTTGGAAAAATACATTTTTTTAATATAATAACAGCCATAAAATAAATACTGAAAACTGAATTTAAACCTTGAAATCTGGATTTTTATTTATTATTTTTAACTCAGAAAACCAGGAAAATTACAGCTGACCGTATACACCAAAATTCTTGGCAAATGACACTCCAAACAGATGAAATAGACCAATTGTTGGCCCCAAAAATTGGAAATGATGGCGTCAGCCTGCTGCAGATGATGTCAGCCCTAGAAATCTTCCCCAATGGTGATGTCAGCCCTAGAAGTGATGCCTAGCTATTGTAAATGATGCCCTAGCTGCTAAAACTGATTTGAACTTGCAAATCGCTGATTTGATGCCCAAATGCTACCCCTAGATGGATGCCCTAACAAATATGGATGAAAATCTGATATTTCCTTGACTGATTTTGATGAAGATTTGAATTTTTGAATGATGCCCTAATTATTCTGTCACTTTGAAAGCTGATGTTGATGTAGATTTGAAGCCCAATACTGCCCTAGTTGAAATGTGATAAAAATCAGATTTGAAGCCCAAATGTGATTCCTGATGGAATCACCACAAAGAACCGGAGGGTTTTCATCCCCAAGCTCTTGTCCTCCGAAGGGTTTGCACCCTCAGTGCTTGAAAGCTGAAGCGGAATGCTCAAACTTGCCAAATTTGGATGAGTAAAAATAATTGATAAAATATTCTTTCCAAATGAGCCCAATGCCCCTTTTTATAATTTCACTTTCACCTTTTTCGAGGAAAGACACCCATAAAACAACTTCACCTACTTTTATTTTAATTTTGAGTTGTTTTTATCAAAATTTACCTTTATTTTAATAATAAAACATAAATTGCCTTTTATGATATAACATAAAGTTACTTTTTGGCCACTTAATTTAAATTATTAATTTATTTCCCTTATTAAAATCTTTCGAAAAGGGAACATGACAATCTGCCCTTCCCAAAATCTCATCCTCAAGCAATTGCAAACCCAGATGATGAATCATGTTGTAATGTCCATAGAGTCTAGATCCTGTGCCTGTCAGATGATGCATTTCTTGCCAAAGAATACTATGTAAACCCTAATACTCAAGTGTCACTATGCCCATGTCATGAGTCAAGCTCAAATGCTTGCGTAATTGTATCACCTATTTAAAAAACAACTTGATCTCACAACTCCCAACCTCATAAATGTAAACCTTAGGGAGATCCATAAGACGGTGCATGATTATACCTTTCCACCTTTGATTTGGATTAAGCAATGAAGGAAACCCTTGCAATTTAGGAAGCAATTCAGCAATCAAGAGTGTATTTGATATGAGCCCTCTTAGTGTCTTCTTCCAATCCCAAAAAGTATTAGACAAAGGATGCAGTTCATTCTCAAGATGTTCTTTTTCTATTTGACAATGTATGAAAATATCCATGAGTTCCCACAAGACCAAAAGCTGCCACATGTACTCACCACCGTGTTTTTGTTGCACCTCTTGGTTCTTCCCATGTGATGGAGAATCTGGAACACTTATTTGAGCTTCATGATCCAACTTGTAAGTTCCTATGGCCTCTTCAAAGAGATTGCAATGTATACCTTCCAAAGTAGAGTTCAAATCACATTGTGTAAGGGCTGGAAATAAGTTAGAACAGTCACAATTCACCTGAAATTTTACCCAACTAGGTACCCTAGTGGCTGCAATGATGATTCTCTTCAGCTGAAACCTTTCTCTAACTTCTTCCATTAAGGATATTCCCTGAATTGTGCCAACTTGCAGCTGTTCGTGACTGATAACAGTTGTTCCAGCAACCTGACAATGCTATAACAGCAACAAAACTGATATTCCTTTGCAAAAATCAAAGGTGTGAACAATGTAGGAGCTGAAAATGCTCTATCAACAATCATAGACTGTAACCCCTTCCTGCTCATGATTGGGAGTCCCTGCAAAACCAAGTGCATAAATGTAATTGAAGTACCGTAGGGGCTGATAATGATTATGACAACAGCATTGAGGCTGGAAATTTGGTACATGGCTGTCCCAATTGTGTTCCTTCCATTCTTGGGTCGAGGGTATCATCATTACTTGTTCTCCTCATGCCCGATAGATGAATCCTTGCACAAATATCCATATTTGGAGCTACCTCACCATGCTTACACCGCATTACTCTTATTTTCACGTGAGCTTCTCCTTGGGATCTTCTTGTGTTGCTCATGATTCCCTCACTAAGATAGTTGTCTTGACACAACTTCCTTTACCTTGAACCCTTTCTTGATAACGAGCCTTTCAGATAAATGTGACCAATGCATGCCAACAATTATATCATGATGCCCCGATTATATCTAAGTAGCAAACGCTTTGGATACGGGAGCGGGAGTGGGGTATCGGATACGCGGAAACGGAAAATTTTATTTTGACCCCGGATACAGCGTAGGATACGGCAAGATAAAAACTATATAAAAATTAAAAAATATATAAATTTCAACCTTCTAAATAGGAATTTAATTATTAACCACATATTATGCATATGAAAGACAAGATAAAAGACAAGTTATAAGCTAAATAAATGAATAACCACAAAAAACAAGCTAGGATACCGATAAAACTTAGAAACTTAAAAGCTTAAAAATTAAATTAAAATACTTAAATCGAACACAATGTGAATGTCATGAATCTCATGATATATTAAATTCAATCATAGATCAATATTCAAAGTTCAAACTATCTTTCATTGTCAATATTTATTATTCATCATATTCCTCTTCATCAAGAGGATCAAGATCAGCTACATCATCATCATCATTATGTGGTTCATTAGAACCACATGGGCTCGAACCACTCGCACTAGGGCCACTGCCAGTTGCACCCCCTTGTGCATGTAGGTCCCGTGGTGCCACAGAACTCCCCTCATCATCATATGCTCCATGGTGGAAAATGGAAGCATCCAAATCAACTATCTCTCGGATCATTGTCCCAATGTCTTGTTGACCCTTCTTTGTACTCTGGCTGCTTGTGGGATAAAAGGCGCAAGTTGGAATGTATGTATACCAAATCTTCAGCCCTTTTAGCCCCCAACCTGTTGCGTTTCTGTGAGTGGATGAAACTATACGTACTCCAGTTGCGCTCAGAGGAAGATGAACTTGCAACCTATTAAGGCAACCCAAACTTCAAAGTCAATGCAAAGTTCAACTTCAAATTTAAACACTCAAACTTAAATTTTAAAAAACTAAAAGAAAAGAGAATAAAAAAATTAAAAACTTACTTGTGCCAAGACCTTGATTGCAAGAGGTTGCAAGTAAACCGATGAAGTACCATGGAGGTACCACCACATATGAGCATCCATCTTGTATTTGCTCCGAAGAGCGAGAAGGCTATGACCCGTTTCTGCTATGAAATTGCCAAACTCTACCATAACCTGGTCTTGGGCCTCAGGATCAGGGAAGAGCCTAGCCAATGCCGCCATATATCCCTCACTGACTTCCGCATCCTTGTATGGTGCTACCCTCCCTAGCAAGGAAAGGATCTCTGTGCTATAAAATCTAGGAGTCAATGCAAAAGCTAGTAGATGTAATGGGGTGGTCATTTTGTTCCACCGCTCAATGAGGATTGACTTCACTTGTTTGAAAAATATTTCCTCGGATCTTGTTCTTTTGCATTTATGACGGCTTTTATCTTCTCAATCATTGAGTCGATGCCGTCATATATCTCTCCTAGACATGGCTGATCCGTGTCGATGAAACCATGCTCATGCTGGGCTTCATAAAACTCAACAGATAATCCACTCTATCCCACCAAGGGTCCTCTAAGATCAAGTTCTTCACTTTTTGAGCCCGTTGAGTGTTTGATTGCCTCCATACAAACCAAAGATTGGATGTTACCATCCTCATGAGTGCCTCTCGCACCTTCACTAGTCGTCTCAAGACGATTGTGTGTGATGCAAACCGAGTCTCAACAACCTAATAAGAACGAGGAACAAAAATTAAAAATAAAATTTAAATTATAAAATTGAAAGCTAAAAGAATACTAAAAAACTTATATTAAATTTTAAATTAAAAAGAAAGAAAGAAAGCTTTTCCTTACCTTCAGTAGCTCCAACTGCGAGAATGATCTAAAAATGCCCTGTGACATGTGGTGGTTGGTGACAAACATTTGGATCTCTTCAGCTTCTGCATACACTTGCTGGATCCACTCTATTTTGTTTGCCATTTTCTTTAGCATTAAATTCAATGAATGCACGGCACAAGGTGTCCAAAAAATATGCCCATACCGTGCCTCAACTAGCATCCCCGCAGCTTTGCAATTTTTGGCATTGTCCGTTATGACTTGGACAACATTTTCAGGCCCCACTGCCTCAATGGACTCAAAGAGAATGTTGGCTATGAATTGGGCATCCTTCACTTGCCCCTCACAATCAACCGCTTTCAAAAACATTGCCCCCTTAGGGCATATTGCAATCACATTGATTAAAGGGCGGTTTCTTGCATCTTTCCATCCATCAGAAACAATGGACACACCAGTTTTGGTCCATGAGTCCCTAATTGGTTGCAAGGAGGTTTCCACATTTTTTTTGTCTATCCAAAAGGGTGGTGTGGATCTTCTCATATCCTGGTGGTTTATACCCTTTTGGTGCCTCATTGATAGCTTTCACCATCTCATGCCAATAAGGTGATCTCACAACATTAAAAGAAAGCCCATTAGCATATACACATCTTGCAATGTGTTCATCCGCAATCTCCTGCTCATTCTCGAAAGGCCTTTTCCAATGGCCGTTTGTCTTACTTTTCTTTCGTGCAAGGGAAACATCCTCATCCATGGAGATAGGAGCCATAAATGGATGTGGCATGACCACAATTGGGGATCCACTAGATAATGGAGCAACCGGAGGCCTCGCCGAACGAGATGAACCTGTTTTTTGGCCAATGGATGACCCGCTCTCATAGCCATTTTTTCCTCTCGCATCTTCCCCGCTCTTTGATATATGCCAAAACTTTTGCTTTTGCACCCCAACATTATTCCTCCCCCGGATACTCTTATACCATTACTCGTTATGGCACACAAGTGGCTTTTCACCCCTCTTGTAAGAGCCTTTGAATAGTCCATCACACTCATTGCATTTCCATTCAAACACAACCACCACCTGCGCAGTTGTTGAACTATTGTTACGTGCTTCCATAACGGTGAATTTGGGTCAAAGTCTTTGGCCAAAGAGTGCCCGAAAAGCGAAAACTTGTTGCCATTGTAGAAATACCTACAAGGTTCAAAAAAATTAAGCAAAGAAAACAATGGCATGCAATTGCATTGTGATTGAACAATGAAAATTAAAAAAATTAAATAGAAAGAGCAAAAATAAAAATGAACATAAGCAAAAAAATGTAATGTGTGAAAGATTAAATAATAAAAAAAAAAAAGAGGAACAAGGCTAGAAATTAAAAAAAAACTTACCTTCACTTAGTAAACCACAAATCCTCCTCCTTTGCAGCTCCTCACACTCCTACAAGCTTAGCAATAGCTCCTCAAACCCTAGACAAGCACAATGCAATTTTGGAGAGCCACAATGTGAGTTTGTTTGCTTTATGTTTTGTTTTTGTGTTGTTCTTTTGTTTTATTGTTTAGAGGTAGCTTTTAGGTTTTAGATTAGAAGAATTTTTAATTTTTTATTGTTGTGGGGCTTTAAAAACATAAAAAAATAAAATTAAATTAAAAAACACATTTTTGCATTTCGGAGTGGGCAAGGGCTGCGGAAACACCCGGCACGGCACGTGGCTGCACTTTCGGCATTTTCGGGCACCCCGCCCACTTCCCCTCCTCCCGCCTCCCGCTCCCGAGGCCCCCACCCACGTTTCGGTAACGTAGGATTATATCATTCGAAAAATGGTTTGGATCAGATTGTAAGGCCGCACCGGTGTTTCCGCAGCCCCTGCCCACTCCCGCTCCCGCTCCCGCTCCCGAGGCCCCCAGCCACGTTTCCGGTAACGTAGGATTATATCATTCGAAAAATGGTTTGGATCAGATTGTATGCTAGTTGATTGGTGGTTGTAATAGTCATATAGTGCTCTAACTTTTGCCAAAATTCGCCCTAAAGATGCTAGAATGTTTGTGATTAATGAGCTCCATATGTGATACCTCCTACACACCACATCAAAGTTCAAACAAATAAATTTTCTCCGTATTTGCAGATCTATAGCTGCTCATGATAGATATCATTATTCCAAAACATGAATTTATCAAAATGATCGATAGGAATATAGTACCATGGCTGCCAAACTGAGTTCCCTTACTCAAAACAAAAATGTAAAAGTTGGAAACCACCCGTACTAGGTGAGAACACTTCAACAATGGTAATGGGCTGAAAAATTCTCCACCATGTGATTGAAAACCCCTCTATGGCCGCAAAGAAAGTTCGGAAGAGGATGGAAACGTTGGAAACAACCGATCTAAGGTTGGAAACCATTTTCATAGTGGCCCTTGGTTCATGTTTCTTGCAGCCAACACTTATCCCTACCATGTATAGTTGGTGACTTCCAACAAGAAGGCTCCATTTTGCAAGTATCTCATTTGGTGACCACCTTAGGGGAGTAATATTGAGTATGTCCAAGACAAACCAAACATTATCATAATGAAGTATCTTACCTAAGGATAGACCCTCGGTTGTCTCTATGCATTGAGTGCTTCGAGCTACTTGGTTTCTCTGAAAATATACCTCCCTTCTTTTTGTTGTAGCCATGCTTGAGACTCCATTCAGTATACCTCGAAGTATTGCTTCTTTCTCTTCATCCTTGAATTTCAGCTCCATAGTGAGTTCTTCAAGAGTAGAACTTGGCTCCAAGGAGTGTCCTATGAGCTGATCCTTCACAACTTTGTTAGAATACACCACATACCCTATATGATTCCTCATGGACTTCCTTTCTATCCAATTGCAAGAGATGGAGAACTCAATAGTGATATTAATGCCTCTATCCACTTTGACCCTCAAAAGATCACCTAGATCCCATATGCAAAAACAATCTTGAACTTGAATCAAAGAGTCCACATGCCCTGTACTGCAAGTTGTGTCCTTCACCCTTTCTCCATTCTTAGAGTGCTTACCATGATGATAACAAATCAAACGACATAGTTTAAAACTAGACGCAAAACGCCATGGGGGTCCTCGTACTAATCTGAAACATACTGTATTGGTATGAGTATTGTATACCGTGGGTATGATTGATACGCACCCACAATAAAGGGTATGCTACGGGTACGCGGTTTTGCCGCACCAGTAGTGTACTGCCACCGTGGGTACGTACTCCCCGCCGTACCCATCACCTCAATACGTCTTTTTTAAAAGACAACTCAATAAAACATAAAAAATATGCAATTTTTTAAATTTTTTTTAAATTTTAAAGTATTAAAACTTAAAAACTTGAATGTATTATGTTATTTACTATCATAACTTGAATGAAATGCTCAGAACTCAAAATTATATTCAGTACATGTTTTATAATCTCTGCTCCTGATTTTCATGTACATCTTGATAAATTAGAAATGTTGTATTAGTAGAAAGATTATAGGATGAAGCCATTATTGTAATCTTCTGAGCTACATCCTTCATCACTTTCAAGCTTCAAACCTTTACTCTGTAGTTTTAAGCGGTTAAATTGAAATCACTAGAGGCCTTCAAATTATGTGGATGGGGGTTTACTTGTGTAAAATCTTCTATATCTTATAAATGTCAAAAAGATTTTTCAGAAGAGAGACTTTTGTATTATTCACTGGTGTTTAATTTTGTTATCAGTTATGGTTTTGTTAAGACCATATAAGAATAGAATTTTTACTCCAAATTGGTATAGAATTTTTTTAAAAATTTTAAAGTATTAAAACTTAAAAACTTGAATGTATTATGTTATTTACTATCATGTTTTGAACATTATGAATCAATACAAACTCAAGTCTCAATTCTCAAAGTATTGGAAATTTCAATTTTGTTTTCATGTTCTATGAATGATTTTAAGTTGTATGACTCTATGAGTATTAAATTTCAATAAGTATGCAAATGCTTCTTTAAATATATATATATATATATGTATGTATGTATGCATGCATGCATATATATATATATATATATAAAAGTGTACCATACCCGAGATTTTTAAAAAATTGCCGTTTTAGCGTATCGAAATCGTACCCGTACTGCACTCAAAAGATCCGTGCGCCTAGCTTTAAAACAACAAAGCTGAAATATGATTTTCCTTTTTCATACCTTGGGCTGTAATCAAAATGCTTACCTCCTTTTTTTGATTTAGAAGTAGGGGTTTTGAGAGATTTGCCTTGACACAACCATTCTTGTGATTCAGAATTATTGGCATCAACGGAAACACTCTCCTTACTTGCATGCTCATCACTATAGTTACTCTAAAAATCAATCTCATATGGTAATGACTCAAACTTTGCAATGCTTGGAAGATTGATAGGTACTTCTAGGGCTGAAACAACCTTAATTTTGGATACTTGGCATTCAACATCTAATGCTTCCTCCTTTACATTGTCAATACAAACATTTTGTTTATTAGAAGCCATACCTTTTTCTATTGAAGATCCTTCAATTTCCACTGGCATGATGGATTCCTTTATGGGCTGCTCACTAACTTCTTTCAGATATGAATTTTCTTGCTTTTTGATTTCTTCATGCTCCACCATTACAATTTGAGTTTTTTTTTCCTCAATTTTTTTGTAGGTGTTGTTTTGCTTGAGTGGTTATCAACTTAGCTTCCTTAGGTCTTCTTATCCATTCGTCACACCTTTTTTTGGGTCCCCATTACATCCTCTGCGCTTATTTGCAATGTGGTTAGTTTCTTTTCAACCACATTCTCTAGTTCTTTTTCTTTCTTCAAGAGAAACTCTCTTGGTTTTGGCTCTTTGGCAACTTCTTAAGGTTTAGATGTTGACCCTTCTTTATTTCTATCTCTATCTATGCCGTTGGATCCTTTTGATATTCTTGCAAAGCTTACAACATTTCTAACATGAATTCTTGCACTGTCCCCATGACTCACGCAAAGCTAGCAAGATCACAACTTTGATGCCATTGTAATACCCCTAAGAGGACATTTTTAAATAATTCCGGATTTACTTAAACCTTTAAGTTAGGATTAATAAAAAATGATTTTTATTGCAAACCCTAATAGAAATTAACATTGTTGGAAAATGATGGGAAATAATTTCTAAACCCTTGAAAATACGCATAGTTGTTGAATATAATAATAGCCACAAAATAAATACTAAAAACCGAATTAAGACCTTGAAATCTGGATTCTTATTATTTTTAACTCAGAAAACCAGGAAAATTACAGCTGATTGTTTACACTAAAATTCTTGGCAAATGACACTCCAGATGGATGAAATAGACCAATTTTTGGCCCCAAAAACTGGAAACAATGGTGGCATCTTGCTATAGATGACATCAGCCCTAGAAATATGCTCCTCAATAGTGACATCACCCCGAAAGTGATGCCCTAACTGCTGTAAATGATGTCATAGCTGCTAAAATTGGTTTGAACTTTCAAATCGTTGATCCAATGCCCAAATGCTACCCTTGGATGGATGCCTTAGCAAATATGATATTTCCTTGACTGATTTTGATGAAGATCAGAATTTCTAAATGATGCCCTAATTATTCTGTCACTTTGAAAGTTGATGTTGATGTAGATATGAAGCCCAATGCTGCCCTAGCTGAAATGTGATAAAAATCAAATTTGAAGCCCAAATGTGATTCTTGGATGGAATCACCACAAAGAACCATAGGGTTTTCGTCCTCTGATGCTACAACAAAGGGTTTTCATTCTTAGTGGTTGAAAGTTGAAGCAGAATGCTCAAACTTGCCAAATTTGGATGAGTAAAAAATGATTGATAAAAGGTCCTTTCCAAGTAAGCAAATGCCCCTTTTTATAATTTCCCTTTCACCTTTTTCAAGGAAAGACACCCATAAAGCAACTTCACCTACTTTTATTTTAATTTTGAGTTGCTTTATCAAAATTTACCTTTAATTTAATAATAAAACATAAGTTGCCTTTTTATGATATAACATAAATTTACTTTCTGGCCACTTAATTTAAATTATTAATTAATTTCCTTTATTAAAATATTTTGAAAAGGGAACATGACAATGATTCTAAGGAGACTCTCGAATAGTTTGTTACAAATCTCGGCACCTTCTATAGCGATCATCCGTAAAAACCCGGGGAACAACCTTCCTTGGCAATAACCTCTTAATGCAATTCCTCCCATGGAATCTTCATGATTTGGGTGCTACCAATAAGTGGCGTTTCCTCACATATCTTGTTTAGATGCGGTTGTTTTACATGAAGGAAAACTCATTTTTCTCTTAGGCTCATGCAAACTGCACTTATCTCTCAAAAGAAGCTCATCTTATTCATAGTCTCTATGTATCTGGTACCTAGTTTTCTTCAATCTTTCTAACCCGTTCCTTTATGAACTTTTGTAGTGATCTTGGTTTATCTCCTTGAAGATTTCTTTTCATTATCTAATTTTTTAAAACATAATAATACATTTTGCCCTTTAAAGAATAATGGTGGGTATCTATGATCCATATTATTGTTATTAACCATTGCATTGCAAGGATCTTTTATCTGTTATTTAAGTCTTTGATTGTAAAAATGATCAATCTTTTAAATGTGTACTGCTTTATTCATGTGGCGGCCTTAATATTTACTAGGGGAAGAAATTTTCTTCGATAAACAAAAATGGGCATGACATTTCATGTCCATATGAACAATACTCTAATACCTTAAACTCGGTCTTCATTGTATTACAATGATGCTTTGGCATTGGTTATCAGTTTTATTGTGCTTTCACTTTCATGCTTTGATAGATAAAATGTGCTTTTGGGAGGAATGCCCATTTTATTTGCATGATTTCTGATATGGGTTTCAGGCTGAATTTGAAGCTCCAGATGGCAATGACCCAGTGGGTTTGGACCTTGTAAATATGGGAAAGGGTCAGGCCTGGGTAAATGGACATAGTATTGGACGTTATTGGCCTGCCTTCCTCTCTCCGAAAAATAGCTGCAGTACATGTGACTATCGAGGAATTTACGACGAAGGCAAATGTTTGAGAAATTGTGGACAGCCTTCTCAAAATCTGTAAGAACAATGATATAAATCTTGTTTTATGCCATTATTATTTATCTCTGAGATTCTTCATGCTAAAACTTGCAGAGACTAATAATTTTCTGCTTCATTTATTTTGACAGGATCTTTCATTGTTTCATTGCTTTACTTTTACAGCTCTTGGGGTTCTTTTAATACTTATACTTGCTATTGCTATTGGATGTGCTTATGAATGCCATTAATATATTTTGGTCATTCATGGACAACAGTATAAGTTCCTTCTTTCTTTCTTTCTGACTAAACCCCTGAATTCCAGGTATCATGTTCCTCGTTCATGGATTCAGTCCACCGGTAATGTATTGATATTGTTTGAGGAAATTGGTGGGGACCCAACTAAAATCACGTTTTTACTAGGTCTATAGAGTCTCTCTGTGCACGAGTAACAGAATCGCTTCCTCAACCAGTTGATTTATGGAAGTTGAATATGAATGATGGATTCAATTCAAATAAACCAGAGCTTCGTCTCGACTGTCCAAAGGGTCAGCATATCTCCTCCATCAAATTTGCAAGCTTTGGAACTCCAGAAGGACAATGTGGAAACTTCCAACATGGACATTGCAATGCAGTAGATACATTACAGATCATTGACAAGGTTTTATGAGTTGTTTACAATGTTCTCACTTTTTTATTTTCAGGAATCAATTTTGAGAATTTTAGTTTGTAGATGACTAATCTCAGTCTTTTCTGTTCAATAAACTTAATGTTAAAAATGTCTTAATATTTGCTAGATTAGCTTCTATTTTTCCTACTAATTTTCTCCCTTAACAGGTATGCATTGGAAGGGAAAGTTGTTCAGTTCCTATTTCAGTGGAACGATTGGGAAATCCTTGTCCTAGCATGGAAAAAACTCTTGCAGTGGAAGCAACGTGCAACTGATTGTTATTCATCACCTTTACACCATAAATATTCCACAAAATTTGTGTATCAAGCTTAATTGATTTAGAACCGTGTAAGGAACTTCATCATTATAATATCAAAATGGTATTGTTCCTTGCATCTTTTTAATTAATAAGGAATAGTAATTCCTTTTTTATATTGCTGTTGTGTAAGGTGAGAATAAAGAGATTTAGGTACTTTGGCTAGTTTGAAACAAAATAATGATGTTCCACGATGAATTTCTTGAATGTCTTTTGGCATACGTACCATTCTACTATTTGTCGACGCCCTTTGCTGATTCTCAAAACTACCAGTTTCAAATTAATTTCAGTATCTGCCAATTCGTGAACAAGAATGTTTCTAAAATTATCTCTTCAAAATAAGATGAAATTATTTGAGTAGTTAAACTATTTCAAAATTCAACACCAAAATTAGTTTAGTCAAAATTTCAAAAAGATTTTCAACGTTATATAATTTTTGTAAGTTACGAGGCCTGCATGGTGAAACAAGCCAACCTAAAACAAAATGGTATCAAGTCATTTAAAGAGTTGATCATTCTTCTTGTTACACCGAAGGTGTTACCCTTATGGGAAAAGGCTTTGCAGACATTCGCGAGACTGTGTCAAATTTGACGGCTTAAATGACGGTTTTGACGGTTTCTCTGCTATTTTACAAATTTATTATTTTTAACAATTTTATTTTTCCTATTTTGCATGCTGCAGTGGGTTTGCTATTTTTAAGTTTTGTTTTTTAATTTTTACATGCAATAGCCTTTAAATACAGGTTAATGTAACACTATAATTAAGCAACAACACCCGCAGATTATATGTCATGCCTGTTAGATTTGGGTTGATCGATCTCACTTATACACTCGCAATAAAAATCTAGCCAGTTGCAGTAAATGTTTGTTGCACGGATGCTTTGATATGAAATAGATCCCATGGGTGATGCGAGTTCAGGTCTACATGATTAAGTGTGGATTTATAGATCAAGTTTTCTTGGTAACCGTCTTGTTAATTCGTATACTAAATGTTGGATGCCACAATATATGCGAGCCAAGTGTTTGACAAAATACCTACATTCATGGTTTCCTGCACCAATGGTTGCAGGTTATGCGACAAGGGGATTGTCAACTGTGCACGCCAATCGTTCGACGAAATTCCTGACCGAAATGTGGTCTCTTGGAATGGTATGGTTGCAGAGCGGGTGTGGCGGCTTCACGTTTTTAAAAATGAAATGTGGAAGGCAGGAGTGAAGTCAAGCTCTATTACTTTTGTAGTAATTCTCATCGCAACCAGTGCAGAGGATTTGGAATCGGGAAAGCAAGTTCAGATTTTGTTCTTTAAGGTTGAACTCGAGTTCAATGTTTTTGTGGGTAGTGAGTGCCTTGTTGACGTGTGAAAAAAAGTAGTTGCATGGAGGACGCTCACAAAGTGTTTAACAAAATGTCTGAACGAAACATTGTTTCTTGGAATACAATGGTCAATGGACATGAAAAATATGGCTCCATATCATAAGCTTGACATCTTTTTAACAGGATGCCTGAATGGAGTGTGGTCTTGTGGACAAAAATATGAATCCAAAAATTGCAGACTTTGGCTTGGCAAAAAGTTTCCCTAAGGACCAGACACACGTCACAACGCGAATTGCTAGAACAATGTAAGTTCGTTTTCTTCTATAGTATTGAAGTTGCAAAGGTTGCTTTGAAGAATTGTTGACCCTTTTTGGTCAATATTGCTGGAAGTTTGCTAGAAATATTTATTATTTTGATTGTTCAGCATTGCTGATTCACCTGAGATAAATTTGCTTACATTTAGAGGATTGTAAATCATCTTCATCCTACCTTTTTCTATTGATGTGCCATTCCTTCCATCCATTCATATTTTCCTTGAACCCTCAATTGTTGCCCCTTTTTACAATGTTTTCTTCACCATGAGATCTATCATTCTTCCTTAAATGGGTCTATAGTTCTTATTCTAGAAAAAATGTACCAGATTTCCAAAATAGAAGCACTTGCCTTGAAAATTTGTTTTTCTCTTCTTGAACCTCTATTGGTTTTGTTTTTGCATCTAAAAAAATTCTTCTAGCGATATCATATACATATCAGCACTTTATATCCTCCTTTCCAATTCATGGAGACTTGTTATCATTCTATGCAATATCTAGAATGTTAGGTTCCCAAGAGTAATTATCACACAACCATTGATTGGTTGCAGGGTTGTCATGTCATATAGCCATACCATCATCTTCAACAACTGTAGATCCTTAGAGGTCTAAGGCTTTCACAGTCCATATTATGCAAGAATATGTTTTTTGAAAAAACTGCGAGCAAATTTTTTTTATCAATGTTTTGGATCACATCCCATGATCCATCCTCAAGGAGAATCTTTTGTTAAAACAACAGACTCACGTTCCTTATATAGATAACTCAATCAAAGTACAATGATGTCAAATAAAGACACTGTTGAAACTTAAGATCTTGTTTGCCTAGATTGACTCTTCAAAGAATTTTTGTTGTTGACATGATTGATGACATTTATTCCCTTACCTTCAAACATGTTAGGTCCAAGGTCACTTGATATTCTTGGATTTCATTGTTTAGATACAACATCAGAAATTAATATGCACAAAAAAAAAGAATTGAAGAATCCTCATGCAAGTTGTTCTCGATTGTGTAGGGTGGTTGTTTCACATGCATGAGTAGATAAACATTCTTCCATCTTATTTTACCTAAGAAAATCTAATCATATTCTAAAATTCTTCATACATTACCACATTGCATTACATGTAAGGATGTTGTGTGATAAGTTGATAACACTATTTCAGTATTATGATGTATAAAAGTTTTAGTATTAGTATTTATTTAGCATGTATTTGTTTTGTTTGAGACCTGATTTCAGGAAGATTAGGAAATTGTATTCTGATTAGCATGTTTCTAAAGTAGCTATGTAGCTCCAGAATATGCTATGTGAGGCCATCTTACAGAAAAGGCAGACATCTTCAGCTTTGGGATTGTTGCATTGGAACTTCTGAGTGGCAAGTCCAACATGGATCCCACACTACCCATCAGTACATTATATATCTTGGACTGGGTATGACATTTTCCTACTTCTAAAGTGTTTGGAATTTTTGTATGATTTTTGGTAATTCTCTACGAACCCATGGTTTGTGACTGATAAACAACTCTTCAAAAAAATTCATCAATTCTTATTTTACCCCAAATGGAAGTTCAATGAATGCACAAATACTTCTATGAGAAACTAAAGTTATAGTATGTAGTTAAAATGGGATTTTCGAGATGAACAAATCAGGTAATAATTGCTTTTTCAAATGCAAGATAGTCCCATGATTCTAATATTCAAGTTGGATCTTGAATTTATACTCTAAACATCTGTGTGTACAATGCAAAAGATAAAGTACTCATGTTGAATTTATGCAATGCAGGCATTCCAATTGCTTAATGAAGGAAAACTTTTGGATCTTGTGGATACAAAACTAGGAGATAACTACTGTGTGGAAGAGGTTTTGAAAGTTATTCAAGTGGCCCTTCTGTGCACCCAAGGAATGACTTCATCCCGGCCATCAATGAACCTTGTGCTTTCAATGCTGCTGGGGGAAGCGTCTATTAAGGATGTCTACAGATTAAGTATTGAAAATTCTCTTGCTGGAGTTTTACCACATTCATCAAGTACAAAAGACTTCTAAACTTCTAGCTCTTACTATCATTCATATTGTTCCTCAATCACCTGTCAAAAATTTGGAGGGCAGGAGCTCCTTCATCATGGTCTTATGTTAAAATGAGGGATTCAAACAGAGGAAGCACTAAAAATACAGCAAAACCACTCAAACAGGGGACTTCGGCATCCAAAATTGATTCCTCAGACAATCAGACACAAGTCATAACCTCACATTCAGGCACAGATTGGCAAATGTGGAAATGAAAGTAATTCCTCCAAACAATTTTGATCTAAATATTCCAAATACCATATATCCAAGTGAGATAGAATTCAAAATACCAATTTTTTTTAGTCTTAGGTAGGTATCTGACAGAAACGGAAACAGCAGGCTGTAAGTAATATACAGTGCCTGTGATATTCTTTTTCACTGCTAGATTTGTTGTGATGTATATTACCAGCTATCATACCTTGAACTATACCATGGAAGAAATGTAATTAGACAAGGTAGTTCCAAGCTATAGATGTTTGCAGACTATGCAAATGCCAGGAGGAGAACATTTAATATAGTAATACCTCAATGGAGGAAGCTACTATTTTGTTAAAAAAATAGCAATAATTTTGAGAGAATCAATATTGCATTTTGGAAAAAAACTAGTGGTTTTCTACTTGGATATTTTCCTTTTGTTTTTAATGGACTTGTCCTAAAACATTGTATTTTCTTGTAAATGGCATCATCCAAAATCATGGCTAAAGAGAAGAAAGACTAGAACTTGCACTTCCTTTCAAGTCTATGAATAGCTTGAAAAGTCACCATTACAGCTATTTTATTTGTCCTATGTTTGCAATTTTGTGGATCCTAAGGAATAAAACAACATATTCTTCTTGACTATTCCACATGTCAACATAAATTAGCACAAAAAAGTGCTAAATATGCATGGTGTTTAACCATTGACAGAGCCAATGTACTCGCATTTAGTGTCTTCCTTGGAATTTATTGTCCAACACACACTAACCACTCTTTTAGCCTTTTATTTGTTTCCTAGATATGCCTTTAAAATGGCTGAATCCTAATAGTTAGCAGCTGATGAGCTACAACTGGTTTGCAAAACAAGCTTAAAATATCATCCCTGGAGTGTTTCACCAGGTATTGATTTGTTTTTTTGAACTGTTGTTTCAAAGCTCCGATGTTTTTCTTAATGTTGATTATTATTGTCTATAGTTAGTATGAAAATCATACATTAATGTCTGTGACAATACATGCAAGTAGCCCCATAAGTGGAAACTCGTGGATATTTGGAGTATGATGAAAAGATTTTTCTTTTCCATTTATTGCCCCTAACATTGCAAGGCCATTAGTAGTAGAGCATTGGTTTTGGCTGTGTTTTCCCATTGGTATTGGAATTTTTCAATTGCAAAGCTATTATTAGTACCAGACCATGAGTTTTGGTTGTGTTTTCCTATGGGTATTGGAAATTTTCAAGTTCTAACTACATGGAGCTTGATTTCCTGGGGCACCCAAACCCTTTAGTCTTTTCTTGACAGCTTATCTTGTGATCTCAAAGAGTTCAGTGGCATTACAATGGGGGATATCCAGTTTAATCCAAGTATGTAATTTCTATTAACCTTCCAAAGCAAGCAGAGCATGAAACTTTGTTTTATCTCCATTTCAAACTTGGTCTTTCTGACCTAAACCACCATAAGGGTTTTACCTTGCCTTCGTGATGGTTTGAGTGGCTGAATCTCAATAAGGTAGAGATAGAGTTATAACATGCCTAGATGGACCTATGATCTTAGATGGATCTTTATTTGAATTTGATACAAGCTTTGACAGCCCCGTTCAAGTCTCTTTTGAGGGTTCTCTTAGATCACCAACTGATATGGTTCAGGTTGTTTCTCATTAACCCCAAATTTTTAGAACCCATTTTTTTGGGTACCCTACATCTTCTACATGTGGGCGCCCTTTGTCTGATCAAATGAGGTTGGAATTTAGTTCCTTGGCTTCTAGGTAACAATGGTTAGATTCTTTGCTAGAGCAAATCAATTTATCAGACTCCCTCCTTTCAAAGAAGGGACAACCAACTTACAATGATTTAGAAACATTCAAAGAAAGTTGTCAATAAATAATTCTCCTGAGTTTCCTCTTGTATTGAACAATGAATTCTTCTTCTCAGGTCATTGCATTAAAGTTGCATATGCTCATCTTGCCCGAGCTACTCAAATACAGGGTAAAGCCCTATTGGCAATTTGTCTCTCTATTGATGACATATAATTGAAATATTTTTTCAAAGTTCTTCTAGCAAAACTATGGATTGAAGATGGCCACTAACTATATTGGTGATAGGATCGCAAGACCTCGCATGACCCACATGCATATACACCATATATCCCACCCCCACATGCCATCCCTTCGTGAGCAGCCTACTCGCGTGGCACCAAACTACCCAAAACAATTTGTTAGCACCGTAAATAGTCGTCGGAAAGTGACGTGGTTTTGAGGTGAGCCGACACGTTGCTAGCAAGTTGGATGGGATGTGGTTGGATGGCTTGCCAACCTAGGAGGAAGGCTCCGAGTCCCATCATTTCAGTCCTCGTTTCTACCATTTCCCTCCTTCCACCATCTCCCTCCCTCTCTATTGCATTTCAATAGCCTATGGTTCTCATTAGCACAACCCGAGATTACAGAGGTATAGCCATTGCATTTTAATATCTCGAGCAAGGTTCATTTGTAGCAGGTCCGGTGAGGTTCGCAACAACTCGAGCGAGTTTCATTCTTAAAAGCTCAGGCGAGGTTTGTTTCAGCAAAAGCTCGGGTGAGGTTTGCAACAACTTTCTTGCATTTGGCTTGGGTAATTTTTTTACAGACGCCATTTATGCCACTAAAAATAACGGTTTTCGCATGAGTACTTTATTTTTACATACTCCACCATTTTGACATAGTTCCTTTTTTAAATGGTCTTACCCATTAGCCATCTAACCAGTGTTTGTTGTCCTCAAAGAGACTACCATTAACATATTCCTTGGAACTACTTATTTCGAGCTAAAACCTCAATAAACACTTACATCACAAGGCGATGGACTTTTCTACAAAGTTTTACTCAATTCCATGGGTGTATTCGAGAGATAATGGATTTTTAACCTCCAAACCCTAGCTAAAGGGTTTCCAAGGCTTGTGTCTACCCGAGAGTCTAAATTTTTCTTTAACTCCCTACAATTATGGATTCAAGACCCAAAAATTTACCCAGGGGTTTGTTTCATTATACTCCTCATTAGTTCTTTACCAGTCGGCATAAATAACACATGAAACTTTAAAAAACACTTGTTTCTTCTTACCTAGACTATGTAGGACAGAGATGTACACATGTATGACTTTAAACCACTTTTCTTTCACCCTTACAACCTATAGTAGAGCTTCCTCGCATCCCTGTGAACTTGAATGATCATGATATCAAATAACAAGTGCATATCAACTTGTGCTTAGATTCTTACAGTTATATATAACAATTAAAATGTTGTAGTGCACCTTAAACAATAAAACAAAGCAATGTATCTGTTTTTCTGGGTTGATATTCTTCTTCTGTTTGTAATAAACCATTTTATCAAAATAAACTATATATAAACTAATCAAATAGTCTTCCATACTAAACATGGTAGCAATATGTGCATAGTTAAAATCATTTTCCAATTTTTCCCATAGCTCTGTAGGATTATTAACATCAAAAATCTTTTGTAGATATTCGAGCTCAAGGATTTACCAATAATTCCTCTAGATTGTTCCAATTTGCATTTGGATAACTCCTTTTTTTATCATTTTGTTGAGGCTCTTTCATTTCTTTATTTTCCATCCTCCATAGAGTTATTTCCCTTAGAGAATTCTTGACTTAGTTGATTTAGATCAAATGCGTTCTTTCTAGGGTATCTACAATTTGCAAAATCAGCTCATACTCTATAATTTGGGTCAAAATATTTACACCCTTTTTCCTTTAGTTCTATAGGTGCAGAATTTATTGTGGGAGAATTCATCCAAAGGAATCATGGCTGGTGTTGTCCTTAAGTGCTTTCATAGATATGTAAACAAAAAATTCAGCAACCAATATAAAGCAACTATTGGAGTTGCTTTCCTGACCAAGGAGGTGCAGTTTGAGGACAAGCTTTTCATACTTTAGGTCGAGTTATTTTCCCCCACGCATTTTTTTTTTTTTTTTTTTGATGTTTTGAAAATGATGTGATATATTTAGCATGACACCAATGATGTGGGTTGCAACATTGCCTGTAAGGTATTGCAAGCCTGTTATTTCGTAATTTTTTTATTGGGTCTCATTATTCATATTAGTAGTTGGTCTCCAATGTCATTTCTGAATGTGCATGGCTGATTAGCCTTATTTAATTTCATAGTGAACTTTGCTTACCAAGTTTCTGCATTTGTTGAGTATTTTCTGTTGTTTGGCTTGGCATTGATTCTACCACTCATGAAATAAAATATGTAAATGTACAAAAGTCTTCATATTTCATGTTTAGTTCAAATAAAATAGTCCACAAAAGGCTACCACTTGTGATGTAAGATTTGCAAATGTATATGTATGAAATTGTAACAAATTTGAAATGTAGAGATAGAACCTTTAAATGTAATGCTTCATTTGTATTCCTACACTTACAAAATCAATCACACCCCTTATCAACATCAACTACAAAAGTAATAACTATCCCTCTAAATCAAATAACACATACCGTTCGGTGTTCACATTGCATTGTACACATGTGATTGCTAGTATTCTAGGCTATGCTCTAGAGTACCTTGAAGATATATTAATATTCGCTTTGCAGCCTTCCAACGACTCACCTTTTTCTTGCATGAGCCATGAAAGATAACTTACAACATAGCTGATATCTAGCATAGTGTAGGTCAAGTAAATGAGACTATTGGCCAAGTAACGATAGAGGGAGGCATTTATTGAAGTGATGGATTAGAATGAGGTATGTGAAGTCTTGTCTCCATGGGTGTTGCAATAGGCTTATAATCCATCATTTGGAATTTCTCGAGCATAGTCTTGGCATACTTCATTTGAGATAAGAAGATGTGGTGTCCCTTTTGCCATACCTCCAAATTGAGATAGTAATGCAAAAGTCTAGGATCTTTCATGTCGAAAGATCGTTTAAAATATTTCTTTGTAGAATCAATCATCTTCAATAATCTTCCAATGATGACCAAATCATCGACATACACAATTAGAATCACAACCTCCACTACACACATCGCCCCACCCCCGTCCCTCCCCCACACCCTTAATGTAAGAAGATCGGGAGCCTTCTTGAGACCATATAAAGACTTGATAAGTCTACACACCTTTTATTCTCGAGCAAGTGTGACAAAACCGTCTAGTTGGATCATTTAGGATTCCTTTGGTAGATCTCCATTCAAGAAGACACTTTTCACGTAAATCTAATGGAGTTTTCAACCAAATTGTGCAACCATAGGAAATACCATTATGATAGTCTTTATTTTAGTTGTAGAAGATAAAATTTCCTCATAGTCGTGTTTTTGTGTCTAGCCCTTTTAACGTCCCTTTTCCTTTGACTTGAAGACCTTGGGGTCCATTTCTACTTCTTGTGGGCTTTAAGGGAGAAAATAAGGGAAGTACATTTGTGCTATAATTGTAATTTGCTATTTTTAGCTTTGTAATATTTTGTAAAAGACAAATTGCCAATTTTAGCATTAAAAATAACAAGTTGGTGGCTAAAAGTACAAAGCACCAACTCCAAAATAGAAAAAGAATGTTAAAGGGGAGGTCGTCCCTCCTTAAGTGGGAAAAGTAAATGTCAAAAAAGAAATTAAGAGGCCTACATGGAGCACTCCTCAAGGAAAGAAAGAAAAGACTATAAAAACAAATGTTGGGCTCATTGTAAGGATCATCTAGTGAAATTGATATTTCTCTTTTGAAATTGGAGCATTGAGCTCTCATTTTCAACCTTAGAGGACGAAAATTCTCAATAATCACAACACTTGGGGACGAAAACCCTCATTTGTTGCATTGGTGGCTTCAACCAGATTCACAAGTGAGCTTAAAATTTATAATTTTAGAATGACAAGGGTTTCCATCCATGTTAGGGAACAAATTCCAGCTAGGGCATGTTTTTTTTGGGCTGCCACATTCATTTCCAATTTGATCTAGCCATTTGGAAATTTCAGTTCACTTTTCAAAGGTGTTTTGTGGTTAGAAAAATCTGATTTTAGTTTTGTTTGATTTCCATTTTTGTTTTCATTCTAAGCTATTGTTTACATTTCATCTCCACGTATTTATGAAGATATGGAATTTTGAAGTTTCAGTTGTTTTTGAGCAATAATTAATTCCAATGGTCCGTAAGTTATGGTTGAAGGATTTATTTTGCACGAATTCATCAAGGGTTTCATGTTGATGTATTTTTAACAAATTGTGTGTGGGAAAGACTAAAATTTGAATTTGATCTAGATCACTTAGGGTTTGTGGACCTAAAACAAATCGTTGCCCTAATTCTTGTACAAAATCAGGTTGTTGTCATAAAAATCAAGTTTCCTACATGTGGTTGTCGTCATTTTTAGCAATGTTCCATTAGAATTTTGGGGAAAATCCAAATTCCTCCAATTTGAGCCCAAAAGGGACATTGCAGGTGTTATTAGAGCATTGTTCCTCCCATCTTGTGTGAGGGTGAATTCATACTTTTAGATTGCATGAGATACCAAATGTAGGGTTCAAGGTATACCAAAGAAAGACTAACAATGAACATGGGAGATAAGGAACAAAAGCCTCCATCTTCCGATGAGATGAGCTACTTACGAGAGATAATGTCAAGGAATCAAAGAGACATGGAACAAAGCTTTCAAAGGAAAATGAGGGCTTTAATGATTGAATTAATCCAAGACATCTAAGGTTCTCTGAATTGAACAAAACTCTAGGTGAGGGCAACTTTTCCAAAGCATTGAAAGAACTTCCATTAATCCTCCCACATGAACCTTCCGAGCTAAATTTCTACAAAGGGAAAAAGAGGAAGAGACGAAAGTAGGAAAACAAGATGGAAATGATGAGATGAATCGAGTTCTATGTGGAATACCAAGATTTGAATCCAACCATCCACCAAGAGCTTTCTTTCATTTATTTTTGCTCTTTGAGGTCAAAGACAGGTCACAAGGGCGGAAGAATAATTCGTAGTGATCAACCCTGAAAAGATACTCAACAAGGGGTGGGGAAAATAACCTTACCTACATATGATGGATCAATACAAGTGTTTTGTTAGGGAAAATCTCCAACATTTGGATACTTATTTTCCTTGAATCCGATGTACGAAGAGGAAGAAGTCATGGAGCATGAGCCAAGGAAAGAAGAAAATTCTGAATTGCAAAATCATGGAGAGAAGTTGGTGGTTCAAGCCAAATCTCTGGTAGAAAATGATGATGTTCATCTTGTTGGAATTTTGCAAACAACAACCAAGGAGAAGCCAATTGATGGTGTTTTGGACTTTGGCAAGAACCATGATGATGTTTCATACATGGGTCAACAAAATATGGAAGGAGTCAAGGTAGGAAAATCTTCACTTGTTGAAGAAGTGAAGGAAAATGAGGATGAGCTCCCGTGGAAAACCCAATGTATGATTGTGATGATGTAATGTCCCTTTTTCCCACTTGAGAGCCATTATTTGGTCTTCTTGTCATTCCTTCTCCATGGCAAAGAAGTGAAGAAGATGGAGGAGAACATTGAGCTTCCATTTGATATGTTTTTATTAATTTTTATTATTTACTTTTAGTGTTTTGTCTCTTATGACAGGTTGGTCGGGTTTTAATTAATTATTGAAGCAATTGAAGGAAAAGAACATCTTTAAGAGGTTGGTCTTGCTATTCCAAGCCTTTACGCCAAAAGGAGGTTATAAAAGAAGATTAGAGGGTTCATTTGAGAGCTATCTTGGCACATTTTATTTTATTTGGGCATTGTGAGCTAGTAGCTCCTTGTTCTTGTACTTGGGGACGGAAACCCTCATGTGTGTTTGCCTAGAAAGACGAAAACCCTTCTAGAGGTTGAGGGAAGGACGAAAACACTTCTCCTTGGCTTGAGATTGATGTTTGCGGCTGATTTGAAGAGAGACTTGCCATTTTCAACTTGTTATTGATTTATTATGAGTAGAGCAACCTACCTTGGGTAGGGTTTTGAACATTTGGTGAACTATTTGAGTAATTTGGATTGATAATCTCATTTATCATATTTTATAGGGTCGGAATACGAAGTTTGGTGATTTTGGAGGGTTTATATGCCTTATATTTATAATTTTCTTATGGTTGCATTAATATGATCATAATTAATTTCCAACAATGAATTCTTCAATATTTCTTTGTGATTTTGGCTCTTGTTATTCCATAAAATACATATAAAATTGTGGCAAGTGGATTTAAGGTGTTTCATGGTGTTTTTGGCATATTTTGTAGTAGATATAGTTGTTGATTTTGTATGTGCAGTTTCTACGACAATTTAAAAATTAGATCTGCATTTTGTGTGTGTGGTTAAAACCCTTGAAAGGGTCATTACAGTGGTATTAGAGCACGTATTCTCAAGGGCCTAAGATTTCAATGGATAAATTAATTTCTGGCCAAGAAAAATTTGCAGACACCATGGATTTTCTTGCCTTATCTCTCCAGAGGATGATTAAACCTAGGGTTCAAAGTGGTGAAGGAAACTTGAATGGAGAAAATAATGCCAAGTGACCTATGGGATCACCACGAGGATCGATTTTGATGCCCACTTTCCTTCCTAGAGAGGAGGTTATTCCGGAGAAAGAAGCAAGGCCAACGGGTGGATGGAATATTGCTGCGAGTTATGAGGAATACATGGCCTTACCAAGGGAGATTCGGGAGGCTATTTCACTTGTGAAGTTCATAGGAGTGAACAAAGGAAGACCTAGGCATAGACCTAGGTCTCAAACACCTCAAAGGGACTTTCAACATGTCGAGAGAGGAAGAGGAGAAGAGCTTCCAAATTGCAATGGCAGAGCAAGAAGAACTCAAAGAACAAGAACGAGGGAAGACTAATATTCAACATGAAGGTAAAGATTCTTTGAAAATAAATGATGTTTTTGTGGTTTCTAATGATTGCATGCGGTGGTAAGTTGATGAAATAAAATCAGACCTACAAGAGGTTTTAGAGACTAATAATCAAGATGTTTTGGTTGAGGGGCATGCCCCTTAAAAAGAGGTCTCACCTAATACTTATGAGGTTTTTTAGTTTGCTAGAATTTACAAATCAACGGCAAATGGTAAACAATTTAATTTATCGCATCACCCTCATGATATGTGTTTGCAAGGGTTTGATGATCATAAGCATTATTCTTACAAAGATGAGAGGATAAAGGGTACTACAGAAAAAATAATCTTTTCCAAGAAGCCCCCATCCATCTTTAGGACATTCCAAAGATGGGATCAAGGGAAGAAAATTTTTATTTGCATAGTTATGGTAATGAAGAGCTTGCTGGAATTTTCAGATCAGCAGATCAATAAAGAGAAATTTAATGGTATACATGACTCCGTAAAGAACCATGAAGGTGTCCCATGCAAGTGTCAAAGAAAAATATTGTTGAAGCCAAGGCGGAAAGAGATTCATTTGTTGAATCCAAGGAGAAGAAGAAAATTGATTCCATCTTAGAAATTCGAGTCACAACATTGGGAATATGGAGGATGCTTTGATCACTCCTCATCCGGCATGGGAAGATAGATATGTGAGGGACAACCCAAGGTATGATGTATCTTCTTTTACATTGCTACCATACTTGGTGTCCCCAGTTTCATCCCAAATATGTGACTACCCTATCTGAAAATTTTTCGTACTTTTAAAATAATGGGTCGCTTTTGTGTTTTTATTGCACTCGAAAGTTCTTGTATTAAGCGTCAAGATATTCCCAAAGAGCCATATTAGCCTTTTTCGCCAAATACCTAGATGCCCAAAATTGTTATATTCTGTTGTCGGGATTTTTCTGTGGGAAATTTGTATTTAATTATTTTGAGCCCCGTTTGAGGCAATTTGCACTCTGTTTTAACCCTGTTGTGATCGAACATATCATTATTCCTATATACCATAAGGGTTTTAACTATGAATAAGTTTTGGGCTTTGCTTGTGACTTTTGACAATTTTTCGTGTTTTTGTGTTTTCCGCTTTCTTTTTACTGTGAAATTTCTCTAGATCAATTCCTTTGTCAGTTAGCTCAATTCTTGGCCTAAAGTGTTCAGAGATCACATACGCACATTGTGCCAAAAGAAAGTCGCCATCGGAGGTCTGGTTCACTGGGAAAAAGTGAAGTCGTGCACTAAAAATCCCCTGCAGGGGTTGGGCGCATTTTTGGAAAACAAAGGATTTAATTGAGCATGAGAAAAATAGAAGCAAAGCAGTGGGTGGGATTTTATTGTGCTTACAGGCGGTACTTTTTCCCATGATGGATAGGTCACTTAAGTCGCAAAGTGGGAAAATGGGAGGCAAGAATCTCCATCATGGGTGTGTGATAATTTATTCCCGCTGCCTTGCAGGGTAAATATTCCTATTACCATAAATTCTTAAAAATAGAATTCTAAAGAAGGCAGCCTTTAAAGTGGATTAAATTAATTATTTCTTCTTCTAATTTCGGCGCCCATGCATGGAAGAAAGTCAAAAAGCAAAGGGGGAATAAAAGAAACATAAATAGATGGTCTAAATTAAATAAATTTAATTTATTTAATGGCTCCCCCTTCATGACAAAAAGTGCGCCCCTTTGGGAAGGATATAATGTTTTTAAAGCATTAAATGATTAAATTAAATTCTATTTTCAGTGGCTATGGTCAAAGCACATTGTGAAGCTTAAGTAAAGTGAAGAGTGGATGATTAAATTGATTTAATTTAATTTAATGGATGGTTGTCCTTAATCATGCAATTTTAGCACACCAGTTAAAGAGAAGAGCATGATTTTTAATTAATTAATTGCCAGGAATAGGAAGGGCAATTATTAATTATAGAATTATGAGGGTTATATAAGCATGGGTTGCCATAAGGGTGAATTAATTAATTCACAGGTAAAGAACTCGCAGCCAGAGGAGGAAAGTGCGCCCAATATTGAAGAGGATTTTGCTCAGACAAAGGTGAAATCAAGGCTAAAAGCTTCCAATTTTGGCGCATGCATTGAAGGAGGTTGATTTGTGTTTGCATAAGTGTTACAGGTGCTCAGGTGAAGTTGGAAAAATTCATGCTCTCTTTGCATGCAAATTAAACATCAATTTTTGGGGCAGCAGGCTTGAAAAGTGCAGATTTTTACAATTAAAATTCACTATTCATGCTCCGGTGGCCATCTTTGTCTGAATTAATTGCAGGAATTCATTACAGGTGCTTTACAAAAGAAAAGGAGCTCTAATCAATGTCCAATACATTGAATATATCCTCCGAATCTAAAGAATTATCCAGATCTACACCAGTTTTGAAGAAATCCAGCCAAGTAAGAAGAAAAAGAATTATTTAGACAAAGATAGACAAAGCCATGGCAAAGAGAGATGAAAAAGAAAGCACAACGGAGTCATGCATCACTTCCAAATTTGCAGACATAGGAGACACAAATCTAGGTCCGGAACCTCTTTCCGAATTGATTGATAGATCTAGAGCAGGAAAGACTTCACTCATGCGTGCGGTTAAAAGTAGTGGAATTATTCGAGCTACAGCCTTTCCATACACAACCTAGTTGCCAGAGTTTGTTATGGAGTGTGCTAGATCTTACCATCCTTCATCCAAATCAGTGCGAGATGCTACGGGAAAACAATAATTCGATTGGACGCAAAGTTCATCAATTATTGTTTGAAGATTCCGGTGCGAAAGGTGGTGACTTCCATTAGTCTTCAAGATGTCGGCAATAGGTGGGAGAAGCATAGAGTTGATTGCGTGAGCATAATGAATAACAGATACATGAAGAAGCCTTGATCTCCTTCTAAGTTCCCAAGAACTCTACCGTGGTCCAATTTGGTGCAGGAGGCCGATGATATTGTCAAATTGTTATGCAAGATTAATGGCGAGGCGAATGCTTACACTTTCCATACATGGATGTATGCTTTCATTAGGACCATTGAAGTCAACAAGGTTGATTCCATAATCAATTGGTCGGAAATTATTAGCGACAACATTGGTGAGCAGCTCCGGAACGTGAAGTGTACTTTCAGCTTCAAAATGACTTCCTACTTGGTGTACGCTGTAGCTTCACAAGGCATCTTCTCCAAGCTAGATAGATGTGGTGTTCTTTCTAAGGACCCCATTTTTGAGTGCTACCCACAACTTACTATACCTACGTGCGAGAAGGATTTCAAAGTGGTCAATGATGTATTCTTCTATGATTTCATTTGCAGGCTAGACAAGGACCTAAATGCCAATAGGGTAAGCAAAGAAGCATGGGAAGTTGTATCCAGGATTGGCAGTCTATTCATTCAGTTTGATTTCACATACCTCAGGGTTATGGGCTTTTTTGGAGAACCAATAAAGATGCCCAGATATCCGAATGATAGATTGATCGCCATGGAGCTGAGCAGGCAACTTGTGGAGATACACGACCTTCAGTCGAAACGACACAAGTCTACGGGCTTCTTTCCGATCATTGTCGGACATTATAGCTGCCAGAGCATTCATAGAGCTCGAGGGATGGAGGCGCAGATGTTATCTGAGTATGAGCAAGAGTTCTTCACGGCACGGCTGAACTTTGATCCATTTGGAGTAGCCGGGAAGACGATCTCCCAGGAGTACGCACATGTGCCTTCATTGGAGGATTTTTGGATGAAGTGCAAAAGTGAGTACGAGGTTAGAAAGAGGGATTTCAGCAGGCTATCAACAAAGCAAGTGTTCGACTTTGGACTAGCACGGATACCTACGGATCTTAAAGATGATGGGAATGTGTTACTTGACACTTACCATCAAATGGGAGGAGATAGAGCCGTACTTCAGGATAACGTAGGAGGCTGCAACACGATTGAAGAAAGATCTGGAGCTGTTTTGGTGAATACTTCAAACTGGTTGCTGACGAAGGGATACTGCCTTGATGAAGCATTGATGAATCAAGTCACGCATAACTTTGGCACAGGAGATTCCCTCAAGCGGAAGCATGGAGGAGAAAGCAGCAGAAGGTCCGAGAAGTTGAAAGTACACAAAACATCTCAATCAAAGGAAAAGATCACTTCTACGACCATGACTTTAGTTCTGGCTTCTCCAGCATCTACTACTTCACAAAATGTTACACCGCAACAAGACACTTCCATGCCTTCGCATAATCTGAAACATTCATCTTCTCTCTTCAACCACTCCGTTCATCACCTGTCTAAAAGAGACGTTGAAGCTGCAGATGGCGGAGTTCGAAAGAGCTTTGTCCTTGGATGATTCAGAAGATGGCAGCCATAATACTGTGGCACTTTCTGATGATGAGGATGCAAAGCGGGAGATTGTAGTGCACTCAGCAACTTCTCATTCTCCGAGAAGTAACTTCTCAGAATGGTTGTCTTCGTAGTTGGTTCCAGAAGTGAGAGTGGAGATGAACTTAGAAGAACATGACTTGCAGCTACTCCAAAGTTTGGGTAGAAAAGACAGAATTCCTAAAGTTGCTAAGGTAAATTCTAGGTTGATCATTGAGGAGTCGGGCGTGTTTGCTTTGAGATGTCAATTCCGGCAGAAGGAAAGAAGGAGGATGAGCTCACGGCAGAAGATGTGACAGTAACCAAAGTACCCCTCGGTCAAGCCACCACAGAAGGATTGAAGCAGGATACACAAACATTGATAGATGCTCTATTCCTTAGGCTTGACAGAGAAAAGGCGGAGAAAGACGAACTTCAGAAGCAGGTATCTCAGTTGTGCGAGATCATAGCCAAGGTTGCTAAACCTTCCATTCAGCCCATTTCAGAGCAGGTGAGTGATCATCTTATGCAGAAATGGAGGATGCAAGCAATCAAGTGAAAGCTATTGACGAATGGAAGAACTTGATTATTCGTCAAGCTTTTGTACAACTTGGAGAGGTGCCAACCCACCTGAAGGTTATGGATGATGCAGCAAATCAGCTGAAGCAACTGGTGACGAGCATAGTGGACATGAACACAGTTGTTGAGAGTAACCTGAGTACTTTGGCCGAGATCAACAAGCTGTCGGGAGATGTATTGGTTGCAGAGCAGATTGTACCGGATGGATCAGTTGAGAAGGGGAAGCAGTTGGAGTTTGCAGTATCTTTTCGTTTGGAGATCTGTAGAGTTTTGCTGAAGAGGATGCAGGCACTTGAGAGTAGGACATCATCCTTACCAGACAGTATCATTTCTTTCACTGAGGAGAAAGTGGTCGGGAATGTTACTTCATACGTGCGGATCGTTCCTAGCAAAGTACCTAATTCCCTGGAAGGGTCTCTTCTGATGGTACAAAAGAGAATTGATAAAGCTACTAAGCCTTTCACGATGAATTCTATTAGCAGACTGGTGGCGCTGCAGGTGGATATTGCGAGGTTTGGGCCAAGCTTGGAAGATGTGGAAGCGTGCATCAAAGTGTTGAATGAAGGATTGCTGCAGTTTAGGACAGAGAAGGAAGCAGTGGCTAAAACAGATGGAAAGATGCTGAATCACATGTTCGACAAGTATATCCGATATCAGAACAAAAAGAAGACATAAATGTTACAGCTGGCATGACTTCTTCTTCTATTCTTTCTTCTTCTATTTTCTATGTTCCCGGATGAAATTGTAAAACTTTAAGTTATTGGTTTTGCAACCATTACTTAAAGTCATGTGGAACAATTCTATTAGTTAAGTGATACATGTGTCACTTAAGGAGAAGTTAGTTGAGGATGATTGCCAAATGTCATCTTTACTTGTTGTTTGTGTTTCAGTTCAGTTAGATTTCCCATTTGTACTTTCCCTCCTACATTCTATAAGTAGGAGAAGAACCTCCGGGTTAATGATCGAATTTGTAAGCAGCAACCTTGTGTTCTAGACTTTGTGCTGAAACTCTTGAGAGCCACTTGAAGCAAAGGGATATACAGGAGCAGATTTCCGGAGAACTTTGTGTCACGGTGTATTGTGTTTCTTGCTTTTATCTTAGATCTTTTAGTAAACTTTGTGTTATTTCAGATCTAGATCTAGAGTTACCTTTGCTTGGAATTATGTGTTTATATCTATTGGTTTCTTCTATGTGCATACAATCAACTCTGCTATCTATTGATTGGGATGCACATTTTCTCTATTTCTTCTCTGTGTTTATATAATTCCCTTTCCCTTCTTCTATAAATATTTCCTTTATTTAAAACAGCTGCTTACTTGCTACAAAACTGCTCATTAGGGTTCATGAATCGAGTAGTTAAAGTAAAACCCCATTTAGATATTACCATACTTTAATTGACAAATCTGACATGGGAGCCTTACCGGTAAATGAGGGAGATTTATCTCATGACTGCCTAGGTTTTGTGCTATGCAGAAAATCTAGCCAACAGTTTTTGGCGACTCCGCTGGGGAACAACTATCTTTGCAGATCAAAACTTATCTATTGAAGATCAGAGTGTTTTCCATACAAATCTCAACTTGGCTAAACGCCCATTCACTCGATCCATGAAGGCGCAAGGAAGGACTGATCATTTCTTCCGACTACAGGAGCAATTCAATTTTAATCATCCTCCTCAAGTTAGAAGCCACAGATCTAGTCTCTCACCAGGAAGGAGAGTGCACACCCATCCAGATCCAGATCATCTTCAGCATAATCCGGCGGCTAGAATTATTCACCAAGTCTACACAAGGAGAAGGCATGCTCCGTTTGTCATGGAAAATCAGAACCAGATTGTACATGCCCATGGGGAGTAGATTTTGGACCTCTGAACTTGACTCCACCTATGCACGATCTGCCAAAAGGATCTAGAAAGAATTTTCCAAAATTATTTGGAGATGGAAAGTAAAACCGGATGATCATTTGGCGGCCTTCTTCATATCTTGTGGTGTGCTTGTAGTAGAGCATGAAGATGTCTCAGTCAGACTCTTCATTGAGACTCTACACGACTTGGTTGGCGAATGGTTCTATCGGCTGGCTCCTGGCACCATAACCAACTGGTGACTATGCGTGAGCAATTTCTAAAAAGATTCAAGCCTGCAGAGGACGCTAGCACGTTGATCACTCAACTAATGCAGTTGAAGAAAGAGCCAAGTGAGAACATGCAGGACTTTATTGCAAGGTTCTAGAGGATTTTATATAAAATCCCCACTTCTACCGCATTGAGCGACGGAAACTAAAATATGTTTTTATAAACTCTCTATTACTTGAAGTTGGATATCCAGTTGAGAAGGGAAAGATCTATAAATCTACTTGAAGCACAAAATGCTGCCGTGAAATTGAAGATGACTTGATCATGGCTGGAAAATTCAAACAACCATCTCACAAAGGTGATGGCACTTCTTCAAGTACTTCAGATCCTTTGTTGTAGAGATTGGCTAATGACATGTCATAGATCAAGAAGCAAATCTCTCAAGCGTGGAATGCAACCCCTCAAGATTAGCTCCTACCCGGACCTTTAATGGTCAAAATCAAAATCAAAACCGAAAGAGACTTTGCTTGCACCACAACGGTTGAAATTGAAGCTGCTCCAAGGAATAACTTGGAAAGTAATGAAGAGGATCTCGGCAATCGACAAATCATTCGATGATGAAGACTTTATAGATCCTATCGGCGATTCCAATATTGGTTATCTAGACTACGAATCGATGATGGCTATTATGAATCTTTTGAAGATTCTGATGGTCACACTTTTTCGGTGTTCACAAGGTCTCAGATGCACCAAAATGCCGAAGCATCCACAAGCGGCCGAAGAGAAGAGAAGATCCTAGCCCAGATGTTACTATCTTGAAAATAGGTAGCACTCTTGCTTCTTCATTAGCACCCAAGGATAAATATTCAAATTCTTTCAATTTGCAGCATAGGGCCACCACACATCCTGCTGAAGCAAGTCAAGATTTCGACATCATTGATCACATCAAGAGGAATAAGGTCCAAATGTCAGAAGCTGAATATTTGAGAGCATTTCTTGATCAAATTAGATTAGTCAAATATGTGTAAAGTAATGGTCCCATCCCAACAAATAATACTTCATAGGGTATCTTGTCAAGTCTAAAGAAAAATCCTCCTTCAAATAATGCAGCTGCAAGTTCTTCTCCTTCTACCTCTTCTCCTGCTACATCAGAAAGGATTGAGCCATTTTATGTGTCATTGCTTATCAACAGATACAAACTAAGCAATTGCATTTTGGACTCTAGAGCTTCTGACAATGTCATGCCTGCCAAAGTTGCTGATGCCTTGGGTCTCACATTCACAAAAACCATCGGAAGATGTTATTCAATGGAAAGGCAAGTTCCTCTTGTGGGGAAAATCAAAGATGCGCAGGCATTACTTGCTTCTTTTCCAGATAAAAGACTGAAAATGACTATCCTTATAGCAGACATCCTAGTCTCTTATGGCATGCTGTTGAGTAGAAATTTCTGCAAAGAACTGGGTGGAGAAGTCAAGATGGATTGGTCTTGTGCGCACATACTAATCAAAGGAGTAAATCGTGCTAGAACTTGAGAAGAAATCAAAGTACATAGTATCAAATTCTGAGGATCCTAGATCTCAGATCTTGTTTCGTGAATCGATCACGAGTCTATTATCTAGAAATGGATAAAGAAGAAATTCAGCCTGTGATTCAAGAACCACATCAAGTTGACAACAAGGTTTGGACTCTGGAATTTGATGGCAGTTGTTGTTCATTTGGATCCAGCACAAGCGTTGTTCTTATCTCTCCTTAAGGGAATGTGTATGCGCATTCCTTCAAATTAATGTTTGAAAATACTAACAACACGGCGGAGTATGAAGCACTGTTGTTAGGCATGGAGCAGGCAAGAACAATGGGAATCAAGCTCTTACACGAAAATGGAGATGCTGAGCTGATTGTTAAGCGATATGAGGCCTCTATCAAGTAAAAAGGATAAGCTACAGCATTATAGAGATCAAGTCTACTCGCTTATCCCGGATTTTTCAGCTTTGTCGGTATCTTACATTCCGAGAGAACAAAAGTCAAGAGCTGATTCACTTGTAGTGACTACAACTTTGTTAAATCCGGATCAGCCTCCCACATTTTTAGACATGGGGACTACAAGGTTGAGATGGTCTTCCGCCCAAAATTTCTTGACAATGTCCAAGAATGGCGAGTTTTTCAACGATGACAAACAGTTGTTGTGTTTCTCCAAAGAGAAGGACAACTTTGAAAAAATATATTATGAGGGAAGCAATTCACCTCCGAGGCAAACTAATGTGGGAGAAATGGATGCGGACATCTCGGGAAGTCGGGGATTATCCAAATAAAGGGAAACAAAATTCTCAAAGGCTTGGTATCTCTTGAGGAAATGTTTGATAAGCATGATCAGATGCTTAAGAAAAATGAAGACAATGGGGAAGGTTCTTCCTCTGATACACAATTACTAAATTTGGGAGCCAACAATGATCCCAAATTAGTAAATCTAGGTAAGTGTTGTTCAGAGGCCAAAAGAGAAGCTTTTACTGAGCTTCTTAAGAAATATATGGATGTTTTTGCCTGGTCTTACTAGGATCTAAAAACATCTCAGCCTGTGGAGGTTCAACACTACATCCCACTAAAACCAGAACAAAGGCCTTTCAAGTAGAAGGCTGCAAAGACAACCCTACCATTTTGGGAACCATCTTTGCAAAAATCCAAAAGTTTCTAGACGCAAAGATTATCTATCCCATACATCATTCCAAATGGTTGGCCAACATAATTCCTGTGAGGAAGAAGAGTGGCGAAATTAGGTTGTGTGTGGATTTTTGCAACCTTAATCAAGCTTCTTTAAAAGATAACTACCCCATCTCCATCATGGATCACACTCTGCAGGTGGCCACTGGATCTGAGATGCTTTCCCCTGCTTGATGGTTTCTCAGGCTATAATCAAGTCAAGGTGGCCGAAGAAGATCAATACAAAACGGCGTTCAGTACACCTTGGGGAACCTTTGCTTATCAAAAAATGTTGTTTGGCTTGATCAATGCTGGTGCTACATTTCAAAGAGCTATGGATCTAACTTTTGCTCATCTCAAGGATATAAGCATAGTGGTGTACCTTGATGATTTGATAGTCTTTTCCAAGGATAGAAGCACACACATTTCAAACTTGGAAGAGGTTTTCATACAGTGCCGCAAACATGGCATTTCTTTGAATCCCAAGAAATCTATCTTTGCCGTAACCGAAGGAAAGCTGCTAGGGCACATTGTTTCAAAAGAAGGAACCAAGATAGATCCAGAGCATGTTAGATCCATTCAGACATTACCACTACCCACATCCAAAAAGGAGTTCACTCTTTCTTTGGAAAAGTTAATTTTCTCAAGAGATTCATTCCTGACTTTGTTGAGCTAACCCGTCATATCTTGAATATGATGAAGAAGACACAAGATTTTAAATGGAGCAGCGAAGGGAAGGAAGCTTTCGAGAAAATTAAAGAGGCCCTGTCAAAAGCTCTGGTCTTGGTTTCACCCGACTTCAATAAATAATTTATTCTTTCTTCAAGTATTCCTCTGAACACACCATGTCATCAATACTTGATGCGTAAAAATCAAGAGGATGCAGAAGCTTCTATTGCTTTCATGAGCACACCCCTTAAAGCCTATGATTTGAAATATAATCCCATGGAAAAGCACGCATATGCAGTGGTGAAGGCGTGTAAGCCTTTCAGGTATTATATTCTTTCCTCACACACTGTGGTTTTGGTTCTAGATCAGTAGTTAAATCTATCCTCACTTAACAAGAGTTAGGATTGTTGAGAGGAACATGGGTGACAAAGGTTCAAGAATATGACCTGGATATTAAACCAAAAAAGCTGGTTCGAGGAAGAGGTCTGTGTGAACTAATGACAAAGATGAAAGCATCAATGCCTGAAAAGCAGATCAAGATGAGATAGATGAGGATTTTCCTGCAGTTTTTTATAGATCTGGTAGAGGAGTGGTACAGTAACATTGCTTACTTTCTGACGTATGGAGAATGCCCAGATCAACTTTCCAGAAAAGAGAAATGAACTATCAAACTGAAATCCAAATATTTTGTTCTTTGGGATAATGGTTTGTACAAGAGGGGAATTGATGGTGTATTTCTCAGATGCGTGGATAAAGCTCAACAGGATCAGCTACTACAATAGTTTCATGACATGGCTTGTGGTGGTCATTTCTCAGCCCGAGTCACTACACACAAGATCCTCAGAGCAAGGTATTACTGGCCCACCCTTTTTCAAGATACTGCAGATTGGGTAGCTAAGTGCCAAGCATGCCAACATTTTGTTGGGCATGTGAAATTACCTGCATTACCTCTAAAACCCATTGTGATTGAAGAACCTTTCCAATAGTGGGGAATGAATTTTATTGGTATGCTTAACCCGGCTTCCAGTGCCGGTCACCATTACATTCTAACAACTTTCTGATTATTTCAGTAAATGGGTAGAAGCTATTCCTGTGAAGAACGCCACTTCCGCCGAGGTGTGCAGTTTTATAAAAGAAAATATTATTGTCAGGTTTGGCGTGCCCAATAAGATAGTAGCAGACAACGCTCCAAATATTTCTTCTGAGGAGCTGGTTGATTTCTGCTACACTCATGGGATCCAGCTGGTGTATTCCTCAATCTACTATCCACAAGGAATGGCCAAGTGAATCTAGTAACAAAACTTGTAACTATCGTGCAAGCTAGTAACGGAAAATTAAAGGACTTGGCATAAAAAGTTATTTGATGCATTATGGGCCGATAGAATTACACCAAAGAGGGCGATAGGCATGTCCCCATTTCAGTTGTTATATGGTAGAGACACGGAGCTGCCTCTTACCTTGGAACTACCTACCCTACGAATTTCTAAGGCCCTGGAGGATTCCACATTCACAGATGCTATTGATAAAAGAATTATGTACCTAACTGAATTGAGAGAAGTACAAACTCAAGTTGCAGATAGGTTGACAGAACATCAAAGGAAGGTGAAATTCATGTTCGACAAAAATCCAGGGAAAGAAAGTTTGAAGTCAATGACTGGGTCCTTTTATGGGACAAAAGAAGAGAAGCAAAAGGCATGCATGGAAAATTTGATTCACTATGGAAAGGGCCTTTTGTGATTAAAAAGATCGCTGGAGCAGATAGCTTCATTCTTGCTCATCAGGATGGAGTTGAATTGCCGTTGCCTTTCAATGGGCAACACTTGAAGTTGTTCCAAACATGAGAAGTAGGGTAAAACCTGTATGTACATAAATAAAACTTTGTTTGTTTTTTTCTTTGTTTTGTTTTATTTTTGTGTTGTGTTTGTTTGCCTGACCCGTGCCCAAAGGACAAGATACAAAACTAGAGATGTTGGGATCTCATCTTTTCCCTTGTCATTCTAACAGAGAAAAATATGTCCACAGACGGAGCCGATGGTGTCCCCAGATTTCATCATGAAATCTGTGACTACCCTATCTGAATTTTTTTTGTACTTTTAAAATAATGGGTCGTTTTGTGTTTTTATTGCTTGAAAGTTCTTGTATTGTGTCAAGATATTCCCAAAGAGCCATATTAGCCTTTTTCACCAAATACCCAGATGCCCAAAATTGTTATATTCTATCGTCGGGATTTGTCTGCGGGAAATTTGTATTTAATTATTTTGAGCCCCATTTGAGGTAATTTGCACTCCGTTTTAACCCTGTTGTGATCGAACATATCATTATTCCTATATACCATAAGGGTTTTAACTAGGAATAAGTTTTGGGCTTTATTTGTGACTTTTGGCAATTTTTTGTGTTTTTGTGTTTTCCCATTTTGTTTTCTGTGAAATTTCTCTAGATCAATTCCTTTGTCGGGTTAGCCTCGATTCTTGGCCTAAAGTATTCAGAGATCACATACACACATTGTGCCAGAAGGAAGTCGCCATCGAAGGTCCGGTTCACTGGGAAAAAGTGAAGTCGTGCACTAAAAAGCCCCTGCGGGGTTGGGTGAATTTTTGGAAAACAAAGGATTTAAGTGGAGCATGGGAAAAAGAGAAGCAGTAGACATGTGGGATTTTATTGCCTGCCTTGCAAGGTACTTTTTCCCATGATGGATAGGTCACTTAAGCTGCAGTGGGAAAATTAGAGGCGACGAGGCAGTGAGAATTTATCGCTGCCTTGCAGGGTAAAAATTCCCATTGCCATAAATTCTTAAAAATAGAATTCTATTATGCAAAAAAGTGCGCCCCCTTTGGAGAGAAGAAGGCAGCCTTTAAAGTGGATTAAATTAATTATTTCTTCTTCTAATTTTGGCGCCCAAGCATGGAAGAAAGTCAACAAAGCAAAGGGGGAATAAAAGAAACATAAATAGATGGTCTAAATTAAATAAATTTAATTTATTTAAAGGCTGCCCCCTTCATGTCAAAAAGTGCGCCCCTTTTGGGAAAGATATAATGTTTTTTAAAGCATTAAATGATTAAATTAAATTCTATTTTCAGTGGCTATGGTCAAAGCACACTGTGAAGCTTAAGTGAAGTGAAGAGTGGATGATTAAATTGATTAAATTTAATTTAATGGATGACTATCCTTAATCATGCAATTTTAGCACACCATTTAAAGAGAAGAGCATGATTTTTAATTAAATAATTGCCAGGAATAGGAAGGGAAATTATTAATTATAGAATTATGAGGGTTATATAAGCATGGGTTGCCATAAGGGTGAATTAATTAATTCACGGGTAAAGAATTGCAGCCAGGAGGAAAAGTGCGCCCCATATTGAAGAGGATTTTGCTCAGACAAAGGTGAAATCAAGGCTAAAAGCTTCCAATTTTGGCGCATGCATTGAAGGAGGTTGATTTGTGTTTGCATAATTGTTTGCATAAGTGTTACAGGTGCTCAGGTGAAGTTGGAAAATTCATGCTCTCTTTGCATGCAAATTAAACATCAATTTTTGGGGCAGTAGGCTTGAAAAGTGTAGATTTTTACAATTAAAATTCACTATTCATGCTCTGGTGGCCATCTTTGTCTGAATTAATTGCAGGAATTCATTACAGGTGCTTTACAAAAGAAAAGGAGCTCTAATCAATGTCCAATACATTGAATATATCCTCCGAATCTGAAGAATTATCCAGATCTGCACCAGTTTTGAAGAAATCCGGCCAAGTAAGAAGAAAAAGAATTATTCAGACAAAGATAGACAAAGCCATGGCAAAGAGAGATGAAAAAGAAAGCACAACAGAGTCATGCATCACTTCCAAATTTGCAGACATAGGAGACACAGATCTAGGTCCGGAACCTCTTTCCGAATTGATTGATAGATCTAGAGCAGAAAGACTTCACTCATGTGTGTGGTTAAAAGCAGTGGAATTATTCGAGCTGCAGCCTTTCCATACACAACCCAGTTGCCAGAGTTTGTTATGGAGTGTGCTAGATCTTACCATCCTTCATCCAGATCAGTGCGAGATGCTATGGGAAAACAATAATTCGATTGGACACAAAGTTCATCAATTATTGTTTGAAGATTCCGGTGCGAAAGGTGGTGACTTCCATTAGCCTTCAAGATGCCGGCAGCAGGTGGGAGAAGCATAGAGTTGATTGTGTGAGCATAATGAATAACAGATACATGAAGAAGCCTAGATCTCCTTCTAAGTTCCCAAGAACTCTTCCGTGGTCCAATTTGGTGGAGGAGTCCGATGATATTATCAAATTGTTATGCAAGATTAATGGCGAGGCGAATGCTTACACTTTCCATACATGGATATATGCTTTCATCAGGACCATTGAAGTCAACAAGGTTGATTCCATAATCAATTGGTCGGAAATTATTAGTGACAACATTGGTGAGCAACTCCGGAACGTGAAGCGTACTTTCAGCTTCAAAATGACTTCCTACTTGGTGTACGCTGCAGCTTCACAAGGCATCTTCTCCAAGCTGGATAGATGTGGCATTCTTTCTAAGGACCCCATTTTCGAGTGCTACCCACAACTTACTGTACCTGTGCGAGAAGGATTTCAAAGTGGTCAATGATGGATTCTTCTACGATTTCATTTGCAGGCTAGACAAGGACCTAAAGGCCAACAGGGTAAGCAAAGAAGCGTGGGAAGCCGTATCTAGGATTGGCAGTCTATTCATTCAGTTTCAGATTTCACATACCTCAGGGTTACGGGCTTTTCTAGGAGAACCAATAAAGATGCCCAGATATCCGAATGATAGATTGATCGCCATGGAGCTGAGCAGGAAACTTGTGGAGATACACGACCTTCAGTCGAAACGACACAAGTCTACGTGATTCTTTCCTATCATTGTAGGACATTATAGCTGCCAGAGTGTTCACAGAGCTCGAGGGATGGAGGCGCAGATGTTATCTGAGTATGAGCAAGAGTTCTTCACGGCATGGCTGAACTTCGATCCATTTGGAGTAGCCAGGAAGACGATCTCCCAGGAGTACGCACACGTGCCTTCATTGGAGGATTTCTGGATGAAGTGCAAAAGTGAGTATGAGGTTAGAAAGAGGGATTTGTAGGCTATCAGCAAAGCAAGTGTTCGACTTTGGACTAGCGCGCATACCTACGGATCTTAAAGATGATGGGAATGTGTTACTTGACACTTACCATAAAATGGGAGGAGATAGAGCTATACTTTAGGATAACGTAAGAGGCTACAACACGATTGAAGAAAGATCTGGAGTTGTTTTGGTGAATACTTCAAACTGGTTGCTGACAAAGGGATACTGCCTTGATGAAACATTGATGAATCAAGTCACAAGAAACTTTGGCGCAGGAGATTCCCTCAAGCGGAAGCACATAGGAGAAAGCAGCAGGAGGTCCGAGAAGTTGAAAGGACATAGAAGACCTCAATCAAAGGAGAAGATCACTTCTACGACCATGACTTTAGTTCCGCTTCTCCAACATCTACTACTTCACCAAATGTTGAACTGCAGCGGGATACTTCCATGCCTTCTTGAATCGATAACATTCATCTTCTCTCCTCGCCACTCCGTTCATCACCTATTCCGAAGAGACGTTGAAGCTGCAGATGGTGGAGTTTGTTAGCATATGGATTTGCACGCATGCAAATGACATGCAAGTGTGTGGGAAAAGAAGTCCCTCCTCAATGAAGGTGAGGCTGCCTTTATTGAAAACCAAAACTGTATTTACATCTCGTACATTCAAATTGTATGTGGGGGTGTTTTGGAACATCAATGGAATTAAAGTGAATGAAGGAGATAGAATGAAATGAGAGAAAGGAGTGGAATGGAATGCACTGAAAGAACATGCAAGAGTTAGGTAAAAACAGAGCCTAATATTGCATGAAGAGAAAAGATGAATAACCAACACAAATAAAACGGAGTTTGAGTTAGCCAAACAAGAACATGCAAAAGGGAACACACATGAGCAAGTAGAGAGTCAGAGCTTGATCACTGTGAACTAGAACAACTGATTACTAATGTTGACAATAAGATCAAAGATAATATTTGCATGCAAGATTCAAACACCTAACATCTAATGAACATAAGAACACCAAATGTTACAAGAGACAATGAATGAGACACAAAGTTCTTATTCTATTCACTCCAAAATGTTTTTCACAAAGAACACAAAGTTTCTTCTTGAAACAAAGCTTGCACAAAAGTATCTTCTTCTCCTCTCTCAAAGTCACCCTTACAAATGAGCCCCTCACTTCCTTTTATAACCCAAAAGTTGGTTACGAAGTAGTTAGGGTTTTAAATGCACATTAAATAGGGCACTTAAGCGACTTTGACTTTTTTCAACCAACCTTTAAAAAGTGACTAAAAATAGAAACCACTTAAGTTAAAGGGTCATAAAAGAAATGGGTACATGTGGACCCCACTTAAATGACTTGTATGCACACGTAGACATCTTAGTCAGCAATGTGCCACCTAGATCAAGACACCTAAGATCAGTGCCTTATCCATTGGGCCAAGAGTCCGCCTATCCCGATCGTACGGGAATGAACTCATTGACTGTGCTCTGCAATCCTCCAAATGACAAGAGTGCTGAGTTTGAAACTTGAGCAATTCATCCACCCCTCTATCTGAGCAATATCCTGGTGTGAGAAGATTTGTCTTCATTCGTATTCATATTCACAATTCTCCACATGCTCAAGTACCTTTCCATGGTGAATTATTCATTTTCACGAGACCGTAGTCGTTACGACACCTTGGTTTAACAGAATCCAGCTTCTGGTCTTTCGCCATTGGGAAGATCTTCTAGGAGCCAAATTCACAATTCATTGCCTGGAGTTATGTCCTTTGTCTTTATCACCATCCCAAAGTGTTGATCTCCCAAGCAGAATTCATGAGACTTCAGAGTCTTGGAAATCCATCTCCTTTGCCCCATTGTAAACAAGTGGTGTTGAAAAATTATCGAAGTGATTTATGAATTCGTTGACACACACCTTAGCGTAGTATTTGGTCTTTTTTAGAGTGATAGATTCTAACATTTACGTAATCGCTCCCAAGTTTATCACTATTGGCTTGAAGACCCTCTTTCAATTCTTCAGGGCATCATGTAGCAGGTGGGAAACTCTCCAAGTACCTCATTGTACATGGTTCTCGTGTTCATTGGGAATTGATCTTCATCACGCTAAGGGGATCACCTTCGGGTGTTGCTGAAATTGGATCTTCTTGTTGTGAGAAAGATGTTGTCGCCATTTTCTCCATTTGTGATGATTCCGGATCATCAACTTTTGGTTGAGAAGTTGTGACTACTTCCACAAGTTGGGCTGGTATATTTTGAGGTACTTCATCAACGAGTTCCACCTCTAGAAATTGTGTGATATAGATTACAGGTGCTTGCGCATGAACCAATGCTTTGAATTATAGTGTTGTGTTGTTGATTAGGCCTGAAGAATTAGGGCAATCATGCAAAGATGAATGATGACTGGAATGAGAAATTCTCGAGATGTGCTCCTTCTTCACTTAGGTGTTTAGACGACTCAACTCACGAATGAGCCCTCAATCGTATCGCTCCTAGCTTGATTATGAGTTCATGCATTTTCAACTTGAATTCGAACTCCCATGGTGATCCATGCCCTTCGTGTCGCCTTACCTTCTTTACTGAGTAACGAACTCCCCGAGTTCCTCTCTAGCTCAACTCACTTGTATACCTAGCTTAACCCAACATTTTTGAAAAGAATGGTTTTACCACAATGCTCACGGTTCTTCCTTATTATATAACACTTGTAATAAGAATGTTTTGGCTTTGCTATAATAAGCACAATTGTACCTCCCAAACGATGAGAAAATGCCATTACCAATAAAGACCTAATGCTACCATGATGATGACCTGTGTTCAAGCCCTCGGATGTCAATAGAAACCCTTAAGACCGATTCTTGGCCAAAGAGCTCCTCGGTATTTTGGCGGTGGATTCCGCAATCCCGCTCCAATCAACAAGTTTCTCGAACTTGGTAAAAGAATACTTTTTTATTATTGTCGATTGGATGTACATAATGGAAGGGTATAAATATTGCCTATTGCCCTTAGAGTTTCTCAAAGAGACCATTTACAAGTAACAAGGATGTAGTACAAACTTAAACGCCAAACCGTATTTTCGTAGTCGACCTTCACATTCAATTCATTTCTAGGGAAAATAAAAGAAAATAAAATGCTGAGCAATATGAATCATTTCATTCTGCACCGTAATAACCTTCATATCCTGATTCAGGGAAATTTTATGAAGCCTTGAATAGCGTGACTCCAATCCATCGTACACGGTAGTGAATATTTGTTTCTCCGCAGGTATGGAGTTAGCAGATTCTAAAGGGGGAATCGCCTGACAACTGCCATGGATTTGGATTCAGAATAAGGATAAGCCTACAGCTGCATTATGTTTGCTATTCATGACCTTCATTTGTTGCAGCCTTTAGCAATTAAGTCAGTAAGCTTTATCGTGGCCCCGCAGATCCATCCATATGCAATATTACGCCTTCTTTCTGAAGGCCGATGAAGATGCAGAATATAACAAGTCGCAAAAACAATTCATTTTTTTTTAAACATACTTGCCCACGGTTCGGTTGGGTTGCGTCTTTTTATTTATTTATTTTTTAAAAACTACAGGCAATGCAAACAGTATTGACAGTATGGGCGCAGGATCAATCGATGATGTTCTCCAGAGTATGGGTCGCGCATTGTTCCGTATGCTTCTTAAACTTCGCGCCATCGCGCATTGTTCTGTATGCTTCCTAAACTTCACCCAAACTCACAAATGCTTGGCTGTGCTCCATCCTTTAAAACGTGGAAACCCTTCTCCCACAGCTGTGTGTGAAATTCAACTTTAGATTTTGATAAAACCTTTTTGATGAATGCGTGGAGCTTGAAAAACTAAAAACCTTCTTTGGATGCACAACTGATATTTCTTCGCTCACAATGGCGTGAGTTCTCTTGCATAATGTTAACAAAATATTATGCCTTCCTGAAGAAAAAGAACCTTCTGACTTTTTCCACCGGGTTGGATGGAGGAAGTTACGAGGATTAATTCAACTTCCTCTCATCCCGGGTAGTGGCTTAAGTGCCAAAGGGAAACGGGCAATTGCCAACGGGAATGGAAAAATGGGTTGGCAATCCCCGTCCAATTTCCCCATGTGGGAAATTGGGGAATTTTATGCCCGTTTTCCAATCCATGATTTGGCAATTGGCAGAGGAAAACCCACGTGCGGGAAATTTGAAGGAAATTGCTTTAGAAAGTGGAAATCTGGGTTTGGGATGCCAAACCGTGATTGAAACAAAAGCTAACTTCCCCGGCACTAAAACTTGTCGTATGAACCTTCATTTATATTTATTTAATTAAATACTCCTTAAGTGATTAATTTAATCAAACAAGGAGCAATTAATTAATTAAATATTAATTAATTATTTTAATGCGTTTTATAGCCTGGTGGGAAGAGTTCTTGCCCAAAAATCACGAAACGAAGAGCGAAACGATCACAAAAATAAGACGATCGCAAGGAGTCTAATGAACCACACAAAGTAATACTTTTCAAAATTTTCTAATTTTTAATTATTTAATTGTTTTTTGACAATTTTGCGCGAATCAAATTGGTGATAACAAATTGCTCGATTGGGGACAAGGACTTCATGGACGCAAAGAATGACCCAAAGCAAAATAGTCATGAACATGATCACGGGAGAATGACGGGGCACAAAAATGGGGCGACACAAGAGAGGAGACCGAAAAACAGGAAACAAACAAACCAAAATCCTAATTACCTATGTACATACGGGGAACAACCCGTTTTCAATTCTGGTAATATTTGAGATACTGCCCACTGTAGGGCAAAGGAAAATGAGTTCCATCAGGATATGCCAAGTAGTAGGTACTATCTCCACAAAAGTGTCTTATTTTGAACGGTCCCAGACCACAGTGAGTCAAACTTCCCATGCTTTCCCTTCGGCTCACGTCTTTTATCCCAGAGAAGAACTAAGTCATTGATTTGAAACTGTCTCTCTCTAGTTTTCCTGTCAAACAACTTCTTTACCTTGGATTGATGTTCCTTGATCCTGTTGGCCACTTGACTTCTTTGTTCCTCAAGCTTGGTTAGAAACATGACTCTTTTATCTAATGCATTGGTGAAGCATTCATCATCAACTGCCTGAGCTAATTTTAACGCTGGTAGCTCCAATGTGACGGGAATTTGAGCATCAGTTCCATACAGAAGTTGAAATGGAGACATCCCAATTGCCCTTTTGGGAGTTATGCGGTCAGCCCACAATGCATCATATAACTTTTTGTGCCAAGTTCTTTGATTTTCTTCGACTAACTTGCGCACAATGGTAATGAGGTTTTTGTTGCTGGATTCAGCCTGACCGTTTCCCTATGGGTAGTAATCTGATGAATGAGACAAAGATATCCCATATCCATAACAAAAACCTATCATCTCTGTAGAAGAAAAATTTGAGGCATTGTCAGTCACGATCTTGTGAGGAATTCCATAACGAACCAATATGTTTTCTTTGATGAAATCACAAATTACTGCAGTAGATGTTTGTTTCACCGGTATAGCTTCTACCCATTTAGTAAAGTAATCGATGGGTATGACCAGCGCTGGAATTAGGGTTCAAGACCCGATGAAATCTAAACCCCATTGTTGAAAAGGTTCTTCAATGACAATCGGCTTCAAAGCGCAAGTGCACGCTAACTTTGGTCTTCCAACAAATTGTTGACAGCCTCACATTTGGTCACCCATTTCTTAGCATCAGAAAACATAGTGGTCCAGTAATAATGTGCTCTTAGAATTTTATGGGCTATTCCGGGCCAGAAAAAATGACCACCGCAAGCATGATTGTGGAAGGCTTCCAACAACCTAGGTTGTTGTTCTTTATCAACACATCTGAGGAACATGCCGTCAATTCCTTTCTTGAACAACGTGTTATCCCAAATGACGTATCTGGCAGCTCTTAGTTTGATTGCTCGTTTCTCTTTAGCTTTCATATTTTCTGGACACTCGCCGTATGTGAGGAAGTAGGCAATATCAGAATACCATTCATCCGTGGTACTGACAAAAACTACCAATGGTAAATTTCCTTCAACTAGTTCTTCTTCAGAGTTATCTCGTGGTTCATTCTCTGCAATGAGTTGGCAGAGTCCTCTCCCTCGAACCAACTTGGTAGGCTTGATGTCCAGATCATATTCTTGTATCTTGGAGACCCAATTACCTCTTTTAGATCCCGGTTCCTGTTGTGTCAACATTGATTTCACCGCGGTGTCCGGAACTAAGACTTTGGTGTGAGAATTCAACACGTAATACCTGAAGTGTTTCAGGGCTCTTACCACCGCATACGCATGTCTCTCAAGAGGAGTGTAATTAAGTTCATGTTTCTTGAATCCCGAACTCATGAATGTGATAGGAGATTCAATCCCCTCTTGATTGTGCTGAGTCAAAATGGCAGAGATTGTGTGTGGCGAAGCATAACAATAAATTATAAAATCCTTCTTAAAATCGGGACACACCAATGTAGGAGCTTTTGCAATAGCACCCTTGATTTGCTCAAATGCCTCTCTACCTTCCTTTGACCATTTGAAAGATTCTTTTCCTTTCATCATATCAGCGATTTCTTTAGTCAGCTCGGCGAAATCTGGCACGAACCTTCTCAAAAAATTCACCTTTCCAAAGAAGGAGTGGACTCCAGGTTTACTTGTAGGCAAGGAAAGATTCTTTATAGCTTGAACGCGTTCAGGATCGATCTTAGTTCCTTCCTTAGAAACAATATGACCTAGGAGTTTACCTTCCGTAACTCCAAACACAGATTTTTTTGGATTCAGAGAAATCTTATGAAGTTTACACCTTTGCAAAATTTTCTCTAAATCTCTTAAGTGATCTTCTCGCTTCTTTGAAAACACTGTCAAGTCATCTAGGTATATCACAATGATCTTGTCCTTATAATCTGCAAACGCCATATCCATGGCCCTTTGAAACGTTGCACCAGCATTGATCAAACCGAAGGGCATTCTTCTATATGCGAACGTACCCCAGGGGGTAGTGAATGCAGTTTTATGTTGATCTTCTCTAGCCACCTCAATCTGATTATAGCCAGAGAAACCATCTAGCATAGATAGCATTTCCGATCCAGTTACTGCCTGCAGAATATGGTCCATGACTGGCAGTGGGTAGTTATCCTTCAAGGACGCCTGATTAAGATTGCGGAAATCCATGCAAATCCTAATTTCTCCATTTTTCTTGCGAACCGGTACAATATTAGCTATCCAGGTCGAATGTCGAATAGGAAAAACTATTCGTGCATCTAGCATCTTTTGAACTTCATGAAATATTGTCCCTGCAATCTTGGGATTATATTGTCTTTGCTTTTTCCTGAATGGAACTGCACCAGGCTTCAAGGGTATGGCATGCTCCATTTCCCTGGGTTGGAAAGACTTCAAGTCTTCATATGAATATGCCAAGACGTCAGAGTATTTGGTAAGGAGATTTATGAATTTCCTGCACTCCTCAAGTGAGAAACATTTACCAATATTGATCAGGCGAGGTTTATCCTTGGTGCCGATATTAATTTGCTCATAGTCAGTAGAATTTGCAGGTCCTGCCTGCTCTTTCTCTTTAATAAACCTGTCATGTTTGTCAAAAAGTTCTTCGAGTGAAACCAACCCTTTGGGGATTTTATTTCCTTTGAGTTGAATGATGCCATCACGGGATCTTCGCTTCTCAACTCCTTCCCCGAATGGGTGAGGTAGTTGATTCACGAAATGCCGAATCACTTCCTTCAAAGTACAACTGTTCAAAATTTTCTCTATTTTCTAAGAAGGCAATAATTTGTTGATCATCATTAAATACTTGCCAATTTTCTGCATTGTCAGGAACACTTGGCCTAAAAACCATTTCAATGGTGTATTTGTCTTGATCAAATTCTGAATGAGGAATCATTAATGACGCTGAGACTGCTAGAGAATCCGCTTTGTCATTCTTTTCACGAGGGATGATTTAATGGAAAAAGCGTCAAAACTTCTATGGCATCCCAAACTTTATTTTTGTAGTGTCTCACATGATCGTTCTTTACCTGGAACTGATTTCTTACTTGTTTCACGATCAATTCCACATCTCCAAATACTTCCAGATTTTTGATCCCTTTCTCTTCTGCAACTTAGAGGCCAAGGACTAATGCCTCATACTTTGCAATGTTATTAGTATTTGAAAATTCGAGTTTATAGGAAAAAGGAAATATTTTACCATTTGGAGATATGAGCACAACTCCCGCACTGCATCCCGTTGAGCAACAACTTCCATCAAACTCAAGAGTCCAGATCTCATTGGAATTTTGGCAAGTGATCTCAAGGGTATGAAATTCTGTAGTCATCATATAATTACCCATACTTGAGCCTTGGAAAAGGATCTGTGCGCGAGGATCTTCAGTTTTAGTTACTGTGAACTTTGCCTGAGCTTCCGGCATAAGTTTCTTCATTTCTCCATTGATAGGAATCATGGCATGAGACCAGTCCATTTGAATCTCACCACCCAAATCCCTACAAAATTTCCTGCTCAACAACATTCCATACGAGGCGGGGATATCAGCAACTAAAATAGTTACCTTAACTCACTTTTGAGGGAATTGGGCTAAAACCATTTGGGCGTCCTTAATCTGCCCGATCAGAGGAACTTGCTTGGTTTCCATAGAGTAACACGATCCGAATGTTCTCGTACAAGTCAAACCAAGAGCATGTGCTACTTTTGCCGGCATCACATTATCCGAGGCTCCAGAGTCTATAATGCAATTACTTAACTTGCATCCGTTGATAAGAAAAGACACAAAGAAAGGTTCGATCTTTTCATTTGAAGGTGTAGTGGCCGCCACAATATTTTGAGTTTTCCCATCTTTGGGAGTTTTTAGAATTCCTTTAGAGGAATGAACAGTAGAGTCACCTTTGATAAACTGGACCAACTTCTCGAGCTGATCCTTGTTGGACTTCAAGTACTCTGCCTGTGACATGGAAATTTTTGTTTTATTGATATGATCAATGATATCAAATTTAGGCAAAGTAATTACACTTGAAGTCTCAGATATGAGTTCTTTCGAACTTGATGATGGCACACTTTTGACCTTGGTCTCGGGCTTGGTTGATACGGATGTGGAAGAAGAAGTTTTCTTCGTAATTGGTTTACTAACTGATTGATCTAACAAAGGCTCTCCTTTCTTTAAGATAGTCTTGACCTTTGAAACCTCAGTATCTCTGGACTCTTTAGGAGCCTCCTTTATCTTGGATCCTTTGAGAGTTTCCTTGGAAACCTCTCTATCTCCCGCCTTGGTGGTATCTTGGTCCTTTTTCTGAGAGCGTGTGAAGACAGCGAAGGATTGACTATTCATATCTTCTATAATTTCTTCATATTCGTCTTCTTCATCGGAACGATACTCAAAGAAATGATTATTACTTTCTTCCTCAGGATATTCAACTGTAGGTTCAGATGCCTCAGAATCGGGCTCTTCCTCATCAACCTCGATGACCTCAATCTCATCATCACTTTCTTCAATGACATCACATTTGGAATTAGTTACGGGAGATGCTTCAATAGCAAGCCTTGTTGGAGCACCTGCAATCCTGGCTTTGTTGGGAACGTATCCTTTTCGCGAGGATATCTTTGTAAGGAGCAGGTTTACTACTTTGAGCAACCTGCTTCTTCAAAGCTAGCATATCATTAGCCAACTTAGTGAGTATAGTTTCTGAAATGTTGGGAGTTTCTTGACTCTTTCCTTTGAGTGAATTTTTCTTGAATTTTCCTGCCATGATTAAGTCATCTTCGATTTCTATGGCCAAAGATTGAGCAAGTTCCAAAGTAGCCACCCTGGCCCTTCTTAGCTGATAGCACACTTCTGGTTGTTGTGCGTTAATAAAGAAACATTTTTGTCCATCAAGGTTGGGATGAATCCCGGTGGGAACTTTGTTTACCATCTTGTTGAATTTGGCCACGAAATTCCTCATGGGTTCTGTAGGCTCTTTCTTTGCCTGAGATAGTTGGGCAAGAAGAGCATGTTCATCTTCTGTTGTTTTGAATCGATTTTCAAACTTGGTTTTCATATCATCCCAACTTGTAATACATCCATTGGGTAGATGATGAAACCAATCTGCAGCAATATCATGCAATGTCTCGATGAAGAGACGAATAGCAACATCTTCGTATTCTACTGACAAAACAGCACATGCAGCGAAGAAGGCAGAAATATGATCCTCTGGTGACGTCTTCCCATCTCCATCGAACTTGGGAAGAATCTTTCTTGATCCTCGTGGGAGTTCATGTCGAGCAGGTAAGGCCAATGGGCCTATGGCATTTCCCCATGGTACATTGGCTGCCATTGGAGGAAAGGTGGTATGCGTAGGTAAAACAATGTGAGCAAGGACAAGTGCTTGACTGGTAGTGATTCCTTCCTTGCTTGCTCTTTCAGGACTTGATGCAAGGCTTGCAGATCTACGAGGTGTGTTCTTCTTGGGAGGAGATAACTTGAAACCAAATTTTCCTTGAAAGTCAAAAGTAGGGTCAGATCTACCTTTAGCTTTTTCTCCTCGCGTAAACCTCTTTCCTTCCAGTTTGGAATATTTATGGTGAAGAGATCACTGGCGTGTTCCGACCAGCTCTAGCCTTTTCTCTTTGCTCTCTTTCTTGAGCTATTTGCGCTTGAATAACTCTAACAACTCTCGCAGCTTTCTCTTCTTCGTTATCTAGTACTGATGCGGCGAGATGAAAATGATGGTTACTCGTGCGCTTTTCCCAAATAGCTTGCCTCAAATCTGATGATATGTCTTCTTGAGTATCTGCAAAAACAAGATTTGGTTGCAAGATAGGTGGGTTACCTGTAATGGTCATACAACTTATTACCTGGGTGGAAGAGGACCGCGTCGGTGAACAACTATCAACACGTGCCCAAGAGGTCTTCTGGCCACAAGTGCGGGTGCTCTTCTTCTAAGGTCTTCGATGTAGATTTCTCTGTCAATGGCTCTATCAATAGCCACAAATTGCTGCAAGCTTTCACGGTTTTCCCAAGCTACTATTCGAAGGTTGGCAGCAATGTCTCCTTGGAAATCTTCGTCGGGCACAAGGTTCGGTTGAAGAACTGGAGCTTGTGCAGAGGGGATAGTCATAAAGATTTAACCAAGCACTGGTTAACGATTTCTAAATCCCCAACGGAGTCGCCAAAAATTATTAGCATATGGATTTGCACGCATGCAAATGACATGCAACAGTGTGGGAACGAAGTCCCTCCTCAATGAAGGTGAGGCTGCCTTTATTGAAAACCAAAATCTGTATTTACATCTCGTACATTCAAAATGTATGTGGGGGTGTTTGGAACATCAATGGAAGAAAAGTGAATGAAGGAGATAGAATGAAATGAAAGAAAGGAGTGGAATGGAATGGACTGAAAGAACATGCAAGAGTTAGGTAAAAACAGAGCCTAATATTTCATGAAGAGAAAATATGAATAACCAACACAAATAAAACAGATTTTGAGTTAGCCAAACAAGAACATGCAAAAGGGAACACACATGAGCAAGTAGAGAGTCGAGCTTGATCACTTTGTGAACTAGAACAACTGATTACTAATGTTGACAATAAGATCAAAGATAATATTTGCATGCAAGATTCAAACACCTAACATCTAATGAACATAAGAACACCAAATGTTACAAGAGAATGAATGAGACACAAAGTTCTTATTCTATTCACTCCAAAATGTTTTTCACAAAGAACACAAAGTTTCTTCTTGAAACAAAGCTTGCACAAAAGTATCTTCTTCTCCTCTCTCAAAGTCACCCTTACAAATGAGCCCTCACTTCCTTTTATAACCCAAAAGTTGGTTACGAAGTAGTTAGGGTTTTAAATGCACATTAAATAGGGCACTTAAGCGACTTTGAATTTTTTTCAACCAACCTTTAAAAGTGACTAAAAATAG